>NW_026845477.1:290699161-291217350 GCF_025583915.1 Anolis sagrei ordinatus | reverse complement strand
GCAGATTCCAGCATTGCTTGGGACTTCTTCTGGACTTCTTTGAGGGCAACCATCTGGGTTCTCAGGTCTGCCAAGTTTGCCTTCTTCTCCTGCAGTTCTTCTTGCATTTGTTTCTTCACCACAATCATAGCTTCTGACTGGGAATCAACTTGTGAGAGGAGGGATTCAACCTGCTGTTCAGCCTCTGAAAAATGGTAGGATGCGTTACTGACACGATCACGGGTTTTATTGTAGATCTCCTCACTGTGTGGCCTTGGGAGGAACAGAAGCTCAGCTAGGGACACAAGCTCCTGCAGACCTGCCGCCGAATGTTTCCGGATGAATCTGTTGTACTTGTCGTCTTGCACAAAAGCCATGGCGAATAGTGATAGATGTGGAGCTAGAAAATAAAACAGCACAGGAAGGTGATTTTAAAAAATAAAGACATACCTAGCTACAGCAAGCATGAGAGCCAAAGGTTCAACTCATTATCGACTTAAGACCTGAAGGTGAATCTATCACGGGATTTACATAGCAAGATTTGTTCAAAGACCATTTGGTTTTACCGTCTTCTGAAGCTGAGAGAATGTGACTTGCCCAAAGCCACCTAGTAGGTTTCCATGGCTGAGCAGGGATTTTAACTCTGGTCTCCAGAATTGTAGTCTAACACTTAAACCACTATGCCATACTAGCTTTCAAAGTGGAACATAGTGCAATAATTGTGTTGTGCGAAAAGCCCCTATGTATTGGCTTAGCACCCAAGGGTGCTTCCAGACAGCACTAAATCACGGGTTTTAAACAAAGGCAAAAAAATCCCGGGACTTCAGAAGAGGTTCACATACAGACCTGTTGGTCCCAGGATTTCTGCCTCTGTTGTCCAGACATGTTGCAAGATTTAGAGGCTCCCATGGGACTTCCTCTGGAAACTTCAGCATTTTTTTTAAGCCCTCAAGATGTGGATATCCATGCAAATTAAAGAATATTACAATCAAGATAAAAAAAATTGGCTTCTCTTGGGAGGAAACAGCATGGGATAAAATTTTAAAATTAGAAAAGAAAGTGATATCGAATATTTATAACATATTACTTACCTGGCTGACTGAAAAAGAACAGGTTAAAAACTGTATGATAAAGTGGGCTCAAAATACAAGAAGACTAATTCAAATGAGGGAACAAAACATTAAAATATACATATGCAATGGATTTAAAAGAAAATTGGATAAAAATGTTCCACAGATGGTATACCACACCGAAACAATTGGCTAAAATGTATAAAACAGTTTCTGATAAGTGTTGGAAATGCCTGGAACAGGTTGGTTCCTTCTACCATATGTGGTGGACTTGCAAAGAAGCAGTAAAGTTTTGGAGGGTAATTCATGAAGAGACACAAAAGATTTTAAAAAGAACATTTATAAGAAAACCGGAGTATTATTTGTTAGGTTTTACAGATTTAGAGCTACAACTGACGGAACAAGAGGATAAACTTTTTACATATATGATGACTGCCGCTAGAATTGTTTTTGCTAGAGAATGGAAGAAAGACTCAGTACCACCCATACAGGAATAGGTGGAAAAAATCAGAGAAATAAAGGACATGGATGAATTGACTTTTTTGTTGAAGAAAAATACAGGTATGATACTAAGAAGAACGAATTGGGATAATCTCCATGAATATCTGGACAATTTGGGAAAATAAGAAACAAGAGAGACAATTTCTTTTTGAATTTATTTTATATTTTTGAATAATAAGAAGATATGATCCAAGAAGATGGAATGGAAGTCATTTTTTTTCTTTTTTTGTGTGTTTTTTGTGTATTTTTGTAGATTTTTTTTATTTTTTTCCCTTTTTTATTTTTTATTTTTTTTAGGGGTTATTTGGGATTTTAGTATACTTTTTTGTTTCTTCTTTTTTCTCTTTTTTTCTTTATTTCCTCACTTTCCTATACTTTATTGTTCTCACTCTTTCGTTGTAATCTATATAAAAATTAATAAAATTCTAATTAAAAAAAGTGGATATCCAGATATGCAGAGATTCAGATATGTGAATCAGTCCAAAAGTTCTGTTCTTTGTGTTGGCCAATGGAAATGTGCCCTCCACACGTTTCATGAAGTGGAATATAGTGCACACAAACAAAACTTTTTCCTTCTACTCAAGTGTCACCTTCTTTTTAGCAACCGACTAATCAGGAACAAACATCTAAATCCCATTGTTTCCAATTGCACGGACAAAGATCTACATATTTGGCTCAAACCGTGATATTCCCGCACCTGGAAAACTTGCTTTTTTGCCTTTTGTAGCAATTGCTTTCACGTATACAGGAAATGGTGTCCGGCCACCCTCCTGTTTGCTGCAGGTTGTTTTACCATCTTGTGGGAGGCTTCTCTCATGTCCCCGCTGGAGCTGACAGATTAAATGCTGTACAAAACTTGCCAACAGTAGTCCAACAAAAAGTTTTATTTATTATAATTGTTTTATATTCCAACCTTTTCACCCGGAGGGATCTCAGGGTGGCTCACAGCAAAGGCACAATTCGATGCCTTGAACACATATCAGCATTAAACAATACATTAAAACCACATCATTAAAACATATCAATTAAAACAGTTATTTTAAATCACACAATCTGAAAATATAGAATCTGAGAAAATATTACTTTCATTGGAGATAGAAAGCCCCAAAAGGTGAAGTCCCAGGGCCCGTCCACACAGCCATATAACCTAGAATATCAAGGCAGAAAACCCCACGATATCTGCTTTGAACTGGGATATCTGCGTCCACACTGCCATATATTCTAGGTAATGTGGGACTTCCTGCCGTAATATTCTGGGTTATATGGCTGTGTGGAAGGGACCCCAGTCAATAGGCAAAATGAAAATATCATCTGGCATAATATCCTTGTCCTCCCACTTCTTTCTTGTCTATCAGACTTACCCTGATGAAAGCCTTACGTCTGTGAGTTTAGCTTCCTCTGGGCCTGATCTGCATTTCCAGTGTTTCACTTTATATCCCAAGAATGCAGGAACTGAAAAGAAGCAGCCACACAGATCTTAAGTTTCAGATGTTTGCCTCTGAGGAGACAGGCGGACTCTTCCTTCCCACCCAACACAAACATCCAAAGGGATTAAATGTCACCTTGAGGGAGAACTAGCTTTTATGCCCCTTGTCAGCCAGGTATTTCAAAATTCTTTGGGATACGTGTATCTCTGTGTGTGGACACACAAACATACACACACACATTTAGAATGTGAGCATTGGTGTATCTTACATTTTTGCAAGCATATGCGGGAAAAGGTTGTATCCGTTTTACTGAAATGCACTTTGCCCCTTCTGTTCCACCTCCGAGATGAACAGACAGATACTGAGACAGACAGATTTTCCTGATGTTGCAACTGGAATCTATGTCCTAGTGAGACATCTTGTTTTATAAGGGGAAGTGTTGAGTGATGCATCACCAAAAGCATAAAGCCTGGAATATTCTGTATTTAAGCATAACTGTGAGCCTTCAAGTTGTCTGTCCACTTATAGTTACTCCATGAACTTCACAGTATTTTCTTAGATAAGAAATAGTTTTACCATGTCCTTCGTCTAAAATATACCTGGTATTTTTTTATAATCTTAGTTCCAAGTTCTGAAAAGGCCTGACCCTATTTGATTCATTTTTCTTCTCTCTGGGTGGTATGGCAACTGTGTCTGGAGGGAAAGGAATTATTGATTAAACAGAAGTGGCCTCTTATCATTGTCAATTTTTGTTTGTTACCCACCTCTCCTCACGTCATGAGCCCAGTTAAAACACATCACCATAAAATACCTTAATGACAAGCACCTCTGGATTATATGGTGGTGTAGATCCAGCCTTAGTTATTCATCAGCCATCCCATTTTCTCAACTGCTTGTGAAATGTTGCAGCTTTGTTTTCCTTTTTGCCTTTCACTCCTCACCTTTTGTCAATTGCTGCAAACTAACTTCATAAGTCCGAAAGTAGCAGTGGGATGAGGATAATTGGCTCAGGACGAGGCTAACTCCTTGCTTATGCATTTTTCCTCATGAATTATTGTCCGGTTTTACAATGTATTGTAATGTAATATAGCTGAGTCATGCACTGCCAATGGGCTTCTATTGGGAATGCTGAATCATGCATCAACTGTATATAGAGCTTCATTTGGGGAATGTGTTCTGGCCTAGTCCAGGTGATTGTGAATGATGTAATCCTGGGTTTGAGTTGAGTCAATGAGTTGGGAACCAATCGGTGATTGCTATGTGTAAATGAATTGTATATAAGGAAGTCATGTACAGTGTATATTTCTCCTTGTACTGTGATGTTGTTCGTCGAAGGCTATATGTAATTAAAAGAACCTGTCTGCTAAGACAAGATATAACTGTATGCTGTGGTAAGTTTGTAATATCATCTAGACTGGGGGAAAGACAATGGTAAAACTGACAATGGCCGGGCATGTGCTCAAGTGTCTGTAAAAGGTTCCAGAGTGACTGCAGGCTGTGGAGCAGTTGACTGAAAATACTGTGCAGGAAGAAGCTACTGGAAAGCGCTGAAGTTGTGCAACTGATCTGCTGCTGAATTGTGAAGTTAATCTCAACAACAACAACAACAACAACAAACAACATTCCACTCTATCTCCCCAAGGGGACTCAGACCTGATTACAGTATACACATATATAGGCAAACATTCAATGCCTTTTATACAGTAAACAACAGTGACATACAATACACAAACAAAGGCAAAGGTTTCCCTTTCCATCTCTGGTATCTGGAGGACGATGCTTAGCTCTGGCCATGGGGAGGTGCACTTGTTCCATTTTCCGTGCCAAGGAGTCTGTTGTCTGTAGACCCCTCCTGGACATGTTACCGGCGTGGCTGCATGGGCGCCTTTTTCCTTTCTGCTGAGGTGGTAGCTTTAATATCAAATTAGATATATAAGCTTGTAGTTAGGCTTAACTGCTGAGCTGCTAAACTTGCTAACCAAAAGGTTGCAGGTTCGAATCCAGGGAGCAGAGTGAGCTCTCGCTGTTAGCCCCAGCTTCTACCAACCTAGCAGTGCAAAACATGCAAATGTGAGCAGATCAATAGGTACCACTCCGGTGGGAAGGTAACGGTGCTCCATGCAGTCATGCCACCCACATGACCCCCAGAGTCTTACACAACTGGACTTAATGTTAGGGGAAAACTTTTACCTTAACCTTACTTACTTACTTGTGTACTGGCTGTTTGAACAGGCATTCAACTAAGCAGTGTGATTGATTGACTGACTATCGGAACACGGAATATCGGATAACGAGTTTGGATTCTGATTTCATTGATGAGACCTGATGGATTTGTTATATTGATGTAGTGATGTATTGATATTGATGTTTAATGATTTGTGATGCTATTGCTTTTAAATGCTTAATGATTTTGTATTGTGTATACCTAAATTGTTGTAAACCGCTCTGAGTCGCCTAAGGGCGTAAAGTAAATAAATAAATAAATAAATAAATAAGTTGTATGTTGTGTGGTTTGATATATAATTGTTGTTTAAGTATGTCCATGAATGCATAATTAATGTATTTTTATTTGTGTTTTTTTCATAATTAAAGGATTATAACATGGAGGTGCGTGTGTGTATATTCAGCCTGCATTCCTGCACTCTGCCTCTGAATCAATTGACTCCCCTCATCTTGAGAAAAAGCACCAAAGAATTAAGTCAGCTAGGGAATGTGAAGAGGTTGGAAATTTTAGTATTAAGGCTAGGAAAATGTTAATGGAATATTGTTCTCAGACTCAGAAGATGATAAATGTAACCCCCTCTGAAAAAATCCCACCAAGATATCCCCATGAAAGGTTTGCCTTGAGATCACAAGTCAGAAAGGACCTGAAGAACAAGAACAACAGCAGCAACAAACAAAAAAAGCCACACAAGAACATCACCATACAGAATTTATTTGTATATTTCAGCACATAGGTTAGTATTCAGCTGAGAAAGGAAATAGCTGAATGGGATCAAGAAAGTGGGATAGTATTTACTATAAGCATATGATGAGGAAGGCCATGGAGTATTATTAAGCAATGGCTACGTTTGTCCTGGCTCTCAGAGACTGCACGGCATTGTTTATTTGCTGAACTGAAACTTGAATCTCCCCATCAACAAGGAATGACTCCGCATCTTCTCCTGAGACCACTCCTGCTATTTCTTCTATGATATCCACCACAAACTCAGAGATATCGCCATAGCAGCAGATCACTGCAGTGGCTTTAATTTTGGCTCCCAGCAACTTCAGCAGTGAAAGGCATTTTCTGACCCAGGATGCCTGCGTTGTTCTAGTTGTGTAGAGAGCAAGTACCTCATCACATTCAGATTGAATCTGGGTAATTTCCTGCTCCGTTGTATTTATCCAAGCCAGTAGCTCCTGCTCCTTTTGGAGCATTTCTGCAACCTCCTCCTGGTAACCCTTGACTTCTGCTCGATATTGGGTCAAAGCTTGTTCGGTCTCAACTACAAGCCTGTAAGCTGCATCCACAACTGCTTTGAGACTAGGAGACATCACAAGTCCTAGAACAGAAAGACAAATAAATGAGGGATTTGCCTGGAGTTATTGAGAATTGTTGGGCATTATATTCTGTAGTCAAATCAGGACCCTGCATAGCACAGAGGTTCAAGTTTCAGGACCTTATCACATTTGGATATAATCCATTTATATCAGTATGCACCCCATATTGTTTTAGGACTGGATATGTACTGTATTGAGATGGGATGCATACTCTCCCCATCACACTCGAGAGTTATGATTACTACGATTCGAAAATACTGTGCTTTGACCATGGAAGTCTCCTCCCAATCTGTTCAAATGCCCTCCTATGTTATTGTTTTTGGGGCTTTTTGTGCAGTGATGTAGCCTGGTAGTCTTGATCTACGATTCTCATGAGATTTTAGCTGACAGAATGCATATTGATTTTCTGATCACATGTACAAACAGCCCTTCAGCAATGTATAAACTCAAAATTAAAAACATGATTAGAACCCCTTGTGCAATTACTACATTTCTGAGATATTTTGCAGACAGATTCCAATGGATTACTGATTGAATAGGGCAATTGTCATGTGATAGGACCCATTCAAAACTGTGCTCAAAGATCTCAGAAACTGAGTATATCCCAATGCAATAAGGTCCTCAGACTGCAATTTGAGAACCTGACCTACATCACAGAGAGAAGGGAGAGAAAAGGCAAGCCATCTATGCTGTTGAAAGAGGAAATATTCAGACATAAAAGTAGCTTACAAATCAACAAAATAGACTGGTTTAACAGCAGGAAGACAATTATCTCCCATTTCCCCTTCAGATCTGCATGCATTATTCATCCAATACATCACACAGTAATAGACACTAGGGAAGTGTTCAACATGTGATCCAATACATCTTGTTTGCTGTGTACTAATCTTTCTGTGTATCTGATGATGGTAATAATAATAATAATAATAATAATAATCATCATCATCATCATCATTATCTTTATATCCCATCTCATCTCCCTGAGGGGACTTGAAGTGGCTTACAACAAAAGTCCATATACAAAAAGTAAGCACATAGCAAACAACAGAAGTAAACACATCAATTACATAGAAAATAAATAACAGTAAACTAAGACAACATTACACAAGGTGTGCATACAGTTCAGTACCATTGTGGTGGGATCCTGTAATGCTTTGTAGTTTGGTGAAGAACTTAAGATTTTTTTGTTAGAGAAAGTAAAGTTTCCAAGGTGTCCTGTCTGGCTGTCTGCACTAAGAACTAAACCAGCTTAATCTTAAGCCTAGCTGGACCTTAGGGAAGGCTGAGAGAAGGAAGATCGATGCTTTTGAACTGTGGTGTTGGAGGAAAGTTCTGAGAGTGCCTTGGACTGCGAGAAGATCCAACCAGTCCATCCTCCAGGAAATAAAGCCCGACTGCTCAGGAGGGAAGGATACTAGAGACAAAGCTGAAGTACTTTGTCCACATCATGAGGAGACAGCAAAGCTTAGAGAAGACAATTATGCTGGGGAAAGTGGAAGGTAAAAGGAAGAGGGGCCGACCAAGGGCAAGATGGATGGATGGCATCCTTGAAGTGACTGGACTGACCTTGAAGGAGCCGGGGGTGGTGACGGCCGACAGGGAGCTCTGGCGTGGGCTGGTCCATGAGGTCACGAAGAGTCGGAGACGACTGAACGAATGAACAACAACATCTTAAGGAAACATGAGATTTTTTTCACCAGTTTACAAATTCCAGGAGTGCTGGCATTTACAGTGGCACAATGCTGCTATAGTTCCATAATATAAATAGATACACCCCAGATGTACTGCTTCCCACTGGTGAAAACAAGGCTCAAGTAAAGACAAAGACAATTCTAAAAGCTTGATGTGTGTCCATACTTCCTCTAGTGCAGTGGTTCCCTACCTTTTTTTTGATCAGGGACCGTTCTCCAACATTAGTACCAAAAGCGTTTACGAATCAGTTTCTGGTCAACTTTAGATTCAGTTTGGTTATTTGGTGTACTGATTCAGAAAATTGCATTGGATAGACCACATCAGCTCTAGGTTCCGATACAGAAAATATGCCATCCAGTAGTCGCCATCTGCTCATCCACAGAAAACCGTATTTAATAATCTAGAGCTGCGGACCTTATTTTAGGTCTCACAGCCCATAGGTTGAGAACCACTGCTCTAGTGGGATTGCATATTCTGTTGTAGGGAATTACATATGGTCCAGAACTTACTAACACACAGGAAAGTAAACCTACTAAGGATTGAAAAAGGTGCTAACATGTTTGCTGGCATTTTACACATCTCCTCTTCTGCATGCTTTTCATGCTGCTCCCTTGTGTTTTTAGCACACAGCTCTGCAGATTCTGGCATTGTCTGTTTCTTCATTTGAGCTTCTTTGAGGGCATTGATCTCGATTCTCAGGTCTGCCAATTTCCCCTTCTTTTCCTGCAGATTGTCTTGCATTTGTTGTATCAGCACAATCACTTCCTCTGGGTGAGAAACGAGTATTTTATCTTTAGCTATAGTAAAAAAGTAAGATGCACTGTCTACAAGACCACTGGATTTTTTAGTGATCTCCTCAATGGGTGAATTTGGAAGGAGTTGAAGCTCAGCTAAGGCTAAAACCTTCTGCAGGGCTGATCGCACCGCTTCATTGATTATGAATGTATTGTACATCTCATCTTGCCTGAAAGCCATGGTGAAGAGTGATGGATCTGGAGGTAGAGAGAAAAACAATACTGTGGCGATGAGTTTAAAAATAAGGACACCGTTTTAGCAAACCTGGAATCCCATGTTTATTTATATCCTTTGTTGAAACAGTATGGGTTCTCTCACGCCACACAATTCTAGAACTATATCCCACTTAAACTTCCAAGGCAACATAATCTGGAATCCTGGGATATTCAGATCAGGGAGGGGCATTTAAAACTGTTGTTGTTCTGTGCCTCCAAGTAATTGTGAACTTGTGTAGAACCTAAGGCTAACTTATCATGGGGTTTGGTTTGGAAGATTTATCGAAAGGGAATTCGGCTTTGCCTCTCTTAGTCATTTGTCCCAGGTCACCCAGAGAGTTTCCATGGCTGAGAAGAGATGTAATAATAATAATAATAATAATAATAATAATAATAATAATAATAATAATAGTTGTTGTTGTTCATTCGTTCAGTCACTTCCAACTCTTCTTGACCTCATGGACCATCCCATGCCAGAGCTCCCTGTTGGCTGTCACCTCCCCCAGCTCCTTCAGAGTCAAGCCAGTCACTTCAAGGATACCATCAATAATAATAATAATAATAAACCTTTATTTATACCCCATCTCCATTTCCCATAGGGACTCAGTTCAGTTTACACAATGACACACAATAGTGCCATAACATATACAATACAATACAACAATATATCACTCAGAACACAATAATAATAATAATAATAATAATAATACAAAAACAACAACACTTTATTTATATTCCGCCCTATCTCCCCAAGGGGACTCAGGGTGGATCACAGTACACATACATAGCAAACATTCAGTGTTGTTTTTGGACAGGACAAGACAGAACAGAAAGGACATACAATTTTGTCACCTTGGAGGTTGTGCTTGAATCCAGCCACAGGGGGTTCTGTCGCTCCATCCTCTATGATGAAGAGCGATCAGAACTTCCTTTTTGGTCGCGGGGCATTTTCTGATTTTTTTCTTTATGGTGTTGTAAAATACCTCCCCTGCTTTTTTAGTGGTACCTAATTTCTCTAATTACAGCTCCAAGCTGTTTTTGAACTGCTTAGGTAAACAGTGAGCTGGGCTCACAGACGGTTGCTCATGCCAACATTGGGCTTTGAAATGGCAACCTTTCGGATAGTAGATCTTATCACTGCTGGTGATTTACCAGCTGTGCTAAAGATCGAAATCAACATATACAATTAATAAAAGCAACCTCATTGGAATAGAGACAGTAAAATATGGTTGTAGCCATAATTAAAAGATCCATAAAAGAGTTGACTCTGGTCTCCCAACACTAAAACCACTACACCATATATATCAGGATTTGGCAAGAAATCAAGTATAAAAGCAAGATCAAAATGATATGGCAAGTTCCAGTATCTGATTAAACTATGAGGTAATCCCAAAGCAATGAGGCAATATGAACAGTGGGATAGGGTATAATTTGATCCATATCCCTATCCTGGTGGACACCATCACCCTCTTCCTATGCTTATCAGCACAAGGCAATGGATCATGCCCGTGTCACTGTGGTTGTTGCTCCTACATCCTAACCGTAACAACATCCATAAAATTCTTTAATCCCCTTCCCTCCAAAAACAACATAATCACACAAATGCAGTTCTTGACACTGTAGGATCTTGTCAGAATTGGTGCTATACATTCAGTTGCAGTCATAATGACATTTTATTGTCAAGGAACAGTGAGAGTAATTCTGGATTAGTCCTCAAACTTCTCTTTTGTATCTCTGGGAACGTTCATTTTTCACATCCAGACAATGCACACCCTTCTCCCAAAGTTTTGCAAACCTAATTAAAACTTTTCTGTAATGTTTACTTCTCTATTTATTCTGAGTTTTAAAGATTGCCAATCATGTGTGATCATTTGGATTTTTAGAATTTTCAAAAATTGTCTGGTGTTTTTAGTAGTAAAATTAAATTGAATGGGAAGTTCATATTCTTTGGCTTCATTCTCAATGTTTTTTCACCTTGTCTGCTTTGTTTTACCAAGTCTCACATGCTCATACTTTGCAACAGATCTGAAGCAATGGGAACGTTGCCAAATACAGGCTGTATTTCTCAAGGTGGTATGTTTCAGAGAATGGAAGGCCAACCTGTATGTTTAGTCAGTTGTGGCCAGCATGATTTTCTTCAAACATAACTACTTCAAGTAACTTCAATTACTTTGTATCACACTCCTGCTTAATATCTTTTGTGCTTTACTCTTCAGTGATCTTGAGTCTTCAGTTGATTCTTCAACTAATATTTGGGTGTCCAAAATTAATTTGCACATGCAAATGAGTTGATTAGAATATGTCTTTCTCTTCTAGATTGTCTTATCTCACAGTGAATTGTCCTATTGAATTTATGCTTAGTTATATGCTGTTGATTTATGATTTGGTTTATATATGTAAGGCATTGAAATTTGCTATTATTTTTTGTAAGCTGCTTTGAGTCCCACCAGGGTGAGAAAAGCGGTATATAAATACTGTAAATAAATAAATAAATAATATTCCTGGAAAATGATAGCCCAGATCTCTGATTGGCAGTGGCAAGTTACTCTACTCATGCAAAAATCTGTGTTAACATCAGCAGTAAAAGGCGTCAGGACAATTATGTATAATAATTGCTTTTTGTTTTTAGAATACTGCTACTATGCTTGCAGAATTTACTCATTTAATTTTCCTCTCTTAAAAACTCTTATTCTTTTAAGAAACAATAATACAGGACTGTGGTCTGAAAAAGCCTTTGGTAATAACTCAATCTTGTTTTGCCAAATATTTTGAATGCCAAATCATATCAGTTATTGAAGATCTTTTCATTTTTATATTGTTATGAATCCAGTCGTTCCAAATTATCCGTTATGTCCAGACATTTTATAATTTACCTTGAGAAATCTTCATCTTTTTGTCCAAAGTATGATTTTTTCAGCGATTTGAGACTGTTCTATTCCCTCGATAAACTATTATATATTAAAAATCAAAAACAGTTTATTCTTTTGATAGGTTTAAAAATCCATTCTGTCTTCACTTGAAGCATTTATTTCCACCACCAGGGTCTCAGTTTCCTTTGAGAATTAAATTTATATTAGCATTACCCCACATCTATGGTATCTTCTTTCAAAATCAAATTCATAGTCCATTGCAGAATTAAAACCTGAAATTTATAATACTGATCTGAGAGTCCATTTGGACCTGGAGCCTTCCTAAGCTTCATATTATTTATTGCTTCTATGACTTCAATAATAGAAGCACAGGGTACATTTATTATTTTCCTTTGTTCACCACTAACTGTAGGTAAGTTCTAAATTGTATAAATAACTTATTTTGCTTTATAAAGGCATGAATTATACTTTTGGAAAATCTTTCTAATCCTTCTTGATCTGAAATGATATCTTTGTGCATCTTTTTATGGTCTCATTTATTCTTATAAAACTATTTGTTTTTAAAAATGGATTTATGCTGTTTTACTATTTTTAATTGGTTTTAGAATTTAATTGTGTCACCTCATGTCCCACTCTGGGAAAAAGTCAATATACAAATGCAACACATAGATAAATTGGACAATTCCAAATGTACTATTTAGTACATCTCTTTTTCCTTGTTTTACTAACATAACCTTCCATAGAGTCCAGCTCACCACTTCAGGAGTTGTTAATACTCTAGCCTCAGCTGGATTTATACACATGCTAGTGAATTGTGTATTTTAATTAATTAATTAATTAATTTCCTGCATTTGTAACCCACCCTTCTCACCCCCGAGGGGGGACTCAGGGTGGCCTCACATTAAGCACCATCCAGTGCTGTCACAATTATAAATATTCAACAATACGACTAAAAGCATTAAGCAATTAATTAAAACAGTTAATTAAAAACAATTAATTAAAAATAGTCAATTAAACCATTGATTAAAACATGCCAATTAAAATCCAGCTCCAGGTCTGGGTCAATTCATTATTGGGACCGCCTCTCCCCCTACCAACCCCAGAGATCCCTCCGTTCTTGGAAATTCCCAGTGTCAAGACCTTGCGTCTAACAGCAACCAGATGCAGAGCCTTTACAGCAGTGGCACCATCACTCTGGAATACTCTGCCACCTGAAGTTTGTGCCTTGCGGGACTTACCAGCTTTCCGCAGGGCATGTAAGACAGACCTGTTTCGACAGGCCTTTGACTTTTAATATTGCTGTTTTTAAATTGTGTTAGATTTTAGCCTATTCTTGTAAACCGCTTCGAGCCCCAGAGGAGTGGCGGCATATAAGTTCGAATAATAAATAAATAAATAATATTGCGAGCTGCTTAAATCTTCTTCCCACATTGCTGCTATTCAATGGTCGAAAAAGTGACATAGAACTGCAAAGTGTGTCAAGAGCTGATGGTCTGAACATTTAACCATCATGGAAAGGTTTTTAGAAAGACAACCTAGGATCTCCACTTTTGGAAGATTTCAAATAATTCTTTCTGATTATATAACCAGTAGTTTTGATCTCTCCCTAGCTAAAAATGGCAGATACTTTTATTAGAGCTACAGGAATGAAAAAAAAGTTACTGATGCAAGGAGATCATCAGTGGATACAACAATTGGAAAGACATCATCTGTAGAAATGGTTACAATAATGAAAGAGCTGAAGCAGATCAGGAAAGACATTATGACCCTCTCAACCTCTGAGGATGCCTGCCATAGATATGGGTGAAACGTCAGGAGAGAATGCTTCTGGAACATGACAACCCATTATGAAGCAATTTGAGAAACAAGAAAAAATGATCAAGAATTAAAGCAAGAACTGAAACATGACACACATCAGGAGAGAAGTGATAAAGGTTAAAGAATCAACTAATGTAGGAAGTCACGATGACAAATGGAAAGACAATGCAAATAAGAGAAAAAATGTTGTTCTTTTGGTTTTGTAATGGATTTCAATGTATTCCCCAAGATGTTGCTTAATTTATCATTGGGTTGTTGTAGGTTTTCCGGGCTATATGGCCATGTTCTAGAGGCATTTTCTCCTGACGTTTCGCCTGCATCTATGGCAAGCATCCTCAGAGGTAGTGATTTATCACTGTTTTAATAATTCTATATTACAGTTCATGCTCCTTTTTACATTCAGCTAAATAGCTGCCCATTACCTTTTCTGTATGAGTACACAGCTATTTGAGAAAGGTTAATAACAGAGCTGGGGACATGCAGCCAATCAGATCTTAAGTTTTGGATGTTTATCTCCATGGGATCAACCTCTTCATTCCCGCCACCAACAGAAACATCCAAAGGGATTAAATGTCACCTTGAGAGGAATTAGCTCTGATGCTCTTTTGTCAGACAGGTATTTCAAAATACTTTGGAGAGTGATATGATGGACACTCACAACCCTTATATATAAGGCCCTGCATTGAGGAAGGAGCACACTACATCTTTGGCCCTTGGCTCCACAATAGGTGAGTAAACTTTAGTGCTGGAGGGAATGTCTGAAAAATTTAGCACTGTGCTCCAGTTGGAGTAAGGGCTCTTTCCCATTGCACATTGATGCCTCTTTTAACTGCTATGGATTCATCCTATGGAATCCAACAAGTGTAGTTTTGAGAGGTATTGAGAATTTTCTGACAGCTTTCACATTCTAGGATCCCATCAGATACGGTTTCAACTGGCACTAATGATTATAGAGATACTATTATATGTGACCACAAGGGACCAGACAGGGTTGTCCCTGCCTGTTATTGGGCTGGGTAGAAATTCCTCAGCCCTTTCACACTATGCAAATAGAGCAATTGGATAGCATTTTAATTGTCATAGCAACACCCAATGGAATCCTGGGATTTGTAGTTTGGTAAGTTACTCTTAGGGGTCACTGTGGTGCAGTGGATTAAACTGCTAATCTGCAGAACTTGCTATCTGCAGGGTTGGCAGTTCGAATCCGCGGGACAGGGTGAGCCCCCTTTGCTAGCCCCTGCTTCTACCAACCTAGCAGTTCAAAAACATACAAATGTGAGTAAATCAATAATACCACTTTGGTGAGAAGGTAACAGCACTCCATGCAGTCATGCTGGTCACATGACCTTGGAGGTGTCTATGGACAGCACCAGCTCTTTGGCTTAGAAATGGAGATGAGCACCAACCCCTAGAGTCAGAGACAGCTAGACTTAATGTCAAGGGGAAACCTTTACCTTTAAGGTACCCTTGCTCTCAAACTGGGAATATTAAGTATAAGTATATGCCTTCAAGTCACCTGTCAAGTTATGGCAGCCTCATGAATTTTGTAGAGTTTTGTCAGTAAGATCCAGTGAAGCATGTGTAAACTCACATGCTGCATAGTATTATGATTTGCTTTAAACAGTTTTTGATGTATTCATTTTCAAGATATTTTCATTGAATTGTTTTAGTAACTGTGGTTTTTGGATCTTGGTCCTGAGAGAAAAGAGGAGTACAAAGAGGAGAAAAGAGGAGTCTCTTTCACTTAAAAGCATATGCTATGTATGTGTCTGATTGTTTGACCCCTTAAACCATTTAGCCAAAATGTGGTAGACTCAGCAAATAAATAAGTTACAGGAGTGTGTCAGCTTCACAAAGCTGTAATGGGTGCATTCTAAAACTATTAATACCATTTATATATCACTATGTCTTTCTGCTATTATATAGAATCCAGACATCCAGGCTTCTATCCTCTTTTCTTTACTTGAGAGCTGGGGAACATCCATTCCACCCAGATATGGCTGAACCATAGTTCCAATCAGCGTTTATTAGCCACTTTAATTGTGAGGCATGATGAGAGTAATAGTTCTTCAGTAACAGGAGATAGAAAGTTCCTTCCATCCTGCTCTCACCAACTACAGCTCACCAAGAGAATTTAGGTATTTCTTCTGCCATCGTAGTTTTATATCTCATATTTAATTTCCATCTAGTTCAGTTAAGATTGTGCTTTATGGCAACAAAGGCAATATTTTAATTTATTTCATTTAAAAGAAATACACTTCACACACTGATGGAAACATTATTCAACCATCTCTGGCAATTAACCAAATAGCCATCCTTCTCCCAATGCAGCCTATTTATTTATTTATTTATTTATTTATTTATTTATTTATTTATTTACCTTACTTATATACCGCAGTTCTCAGCCCGAAGGCGACTCACAGCGGTTCACAACAAATACTATTAATATTAATATAAAACTATTAATACCATTTATATATCACCATGTCTTTCTGCTATTATATAGAATCCAGACATCCAGGCTTCTATCCTCTTTTCTTTACTTGAGAGCTGGGGAACATACATTCCACCCAAGCTTGCTCCCTCCTCCCTATGACATCCCCTCACATATTTATTAGTAGGTTGCCAGAAGAGTTGTGCTTGTAACAATAGTGTCAAAATCATTATTACGCAGTGATTGATTTACCAATGCATGGTAAAGTAGAATAATTGAATCATAGAGTTGGAAGAGACCTCGTGGGTCATCTAGTCCAACCCCCTGCCAAGAAGCAGGAAAATTGCATTCAAAGCACCCCCAACAGATGGCCATCCAGCCTCTGCTTGGAAGCCTCCAAAGAAGGAACCTCCATCACACGGGGGCAGAGAGTTCCACTGCTGAACAGCTCTCACAGTAAGGAAGTTCTTCCTCATGTTCAGGTGGAATCTCCTTTCCTGTAATTTGAAGCCATTGTTCCATGTTCTAGTCTCTAGGGCAGCAAAAAAACAAGCTTGCTCCCTCCTCCCAATGACTTTCCCTCACATATTTATAAGTAGGTTGCCGAAAGAGTTGTACTTGTGACAATAATGTCAAAATAATTATTACACAGTGATTGTGAATATCGAATGGTTTCCGTTGTTTCAGATTAACGTTGCCCCCTTAGTCACAATTCTGATACTATTGCCACAATCATATCCATATGATTGGACCTCACAACCTCTGAGGATGCCTGCCATAGGTGCAGGCAAAACGTCAGGAGAGAATGCTTCTAGAACCTGGTCATATAGCCCAAAAAAACCTACAACAATCTATATCCTTATTGTTTGTTAACCTCATGGTTGATATTTTACAATAGCAGACTGCTCTTTAACTCAGCTCATAGGTTTAGGAGGTCCGAGATTTGCAGGTATAATTCGAGTATGTGAAGAAAGCCATGTGATGATGGACCTTTTCTCCTGATCATCTTTACTAAATGCATTGTCACTACCCCTCTGACAGGTTGAAGACTATGGCATCATCAGAAGAAAAGCCACATGCCTTGGTCAAGGCTGTAGAAACCCTCAGCAAAGCAAAGGATGTACGTGAAGAAGCTGAACTTCTCATGAAACCTTATGCCAAGTGGGAAGAGTTCCTCATTCCAGCCCCTCTTTCCATTGCTATCCTGGGGGAGCTGATTTTCATCTCGGCAGGGCAACAAGACTTCTCTATCCACAAGTGTCCACCCAAGGGAGGTTTCCTTCACCTCAAGTACCCACAGTCCTTTAAGGCTTCCCTGTGTCAAATGTGCAATCAAGGTTGGAGTGCCTTCAACGAGGCCCACACAAACATGGATCAGATCAGACTGCTCACAAGGGGCATCCCGGAACGAATGAAAAGAATTATACAGATACTTCTTCAGGATACCAAGGTGATGGCAGCCTTGATTCCTAACCAGCTGAAAAACCTGCAGGCCTTGACAGAGCAATGTGAAAGGCTCACTAAGGCAGTGAGAGAGAAATTCATGGATGTGATCAACCTCATTCAGGAACTACTTGAGACCTGCTCCAGTGCCCAACATAGCTGTGAGAAGGAGCCAGGGGATGTGGAGATAGATCTCAAACAAGCCAAGACCCAAGAAAAATCAGGCAAGTTTGCCAAGGAGATGGCTGAACTGTACCACCAGCAGGTGATGGAGCAAGTGGAAGAATCCTTCCAGCAGTATAAAAAGGCTATGGGATCCATCCCCACAGGATGGGATGCAGTAGGAATGGAGGTGGCTACCAGCCTGATTCAAACTCTGGGTACTCTTTCTGTTGAGTTTACCCGCATGCTAACAACGAGGCAAGGGAATCTAGGAGAAGCAGCTGGTGGGAGCAGCGGTGAGGGACTGACTTCATTTATTTCCCCTAGTATCATATGTTCCAAGTCAGCGGAGCTTTTAACCTTTACCACCAGCTTGAAAAATCTATTGGATCGACATGGAGGCCTCAAAATCTCCATGATCCTTGATGAAAAGAGCAGGGAATTTAAAACAGAGTGGGTAAAGAAAATCTTTGAAAGGCTGAAAGACACAATTGAGAAAGAGGCAGATTGTGAGGCCAAAACAAAAGCGCAAGAGATTTGTCAAGCTGGGATGGATGTTTGCCAACAGCTGGAGAAAATGACTTCATCAGAAGGAGCTCTTGGGCAGGTAGGGCAGAGCTTACTGAATGAGATAAATCACCTCCATAAGAAGGCCGCAGAATTTGACTCGTACAGCAAGTCCTACACTCGATCTCCAGCCTTTTTCCCCAAGCCACCCAATGTGTCCAAGATAGCAGCAGCAGAAAGCTCAGGGTTGGAAAATGCCCAGCGGAAAGTGAAGCAGACTCAGGAGGCACTGAAGGCCACAAGGGAGGAATATCAGAGAAGCTTTGAGAACCTCAAGAAGCAAAATGAAGAGCTGACAGAGATCCTCTACAAGATGAGAAGTTATCATGTCAAGGAAGTCGATTTTGACACTTCCAGGAAAATGCTCGTCCAGGCATTAGGTGCCTTGACTCAGGTGAAAGAGCAATGGGAGAAGATGATGAGGTTTTTCCAAATTATCTCCAAATTAATTGAGTCTTCCTTTGTTTGGAGTGTGAAAGAGTTCGCTGAAAGAGTGGACAGAACCAAGAGTACTGCCAGCTATACATCCATAGCCTTCACAACTGATCTACTTTATGGCCATATTTTCAATGTTTTCTGCATAGCCCAGCCTGTTGGGAAGATTTTTGAGACTTCTACACTGGTGTCAGAGAAGTACCTGATGCCACGGTTGAATAGGTTGGGCCGCATCCTGTCCATAGATCCTAACCAACCAATGTTTGCTGCTGAAAGAATTGCATTTGCTGAAGGCTGCGATGCAGCACGGGAAGCAGTGAAGGAAGTGGTGCTGAAGATGAAGGCAGAGTTTGAACAAAGTCTGGAAGCCAGAGAAGAAGCCATTGAAAGGGAGATGAGGGCATTCCTACCTACAAACTGGAGTGCTGTTGAGCCACATCTGCGAGTGCTCAGCCGGGAGGAGGAAAGCATGTTTATATAATCTTTGAAGAAGTGGGTCCAAAATCTTTGTGGGTCCTACAAAAGAGGTGGTAGGATGGATGTTAGGACAAAACCAAGATATTGTCATTAATTCATTCATTGCTCAAAGAGTCTGGATCACTATGTTGCAAACATAAGACACAATGACCCAAAATCGGTATTCTCATTAAAGAATAATACTTAGAATATAATAAATAAATAAATAAATAAACACTCACTAGGCCATAAATGTAAATCACAAATACACATTGTGGTGATATATTTTTTAGGCTAATCAAAGGTGAAAATACCCCACACAACTTTCAAGGCACATGAAATTCTTTATTAGAGGAATAAAAAGGAAAGTGGAAATGCAACTCAACTCGAGAAGTAATATGGGTAGCCAGTATGGAAACATGAATTCTCAGAAGCTAAGTATTGTTGAATTTGGACCCCTTTATGTTCCCTATTAAAGATTGCTGTGTTACTCACTTACCTAGAGAAAGCTCCAAAACTCTAGCTATAGCTTTAAAAACCCCTATTATCTCAAAATTGTATAGAAATTGTATTTTTCTAAAAATGAAACACAAATAAAACCTTGCTGTGACTGTTAAATGACCACTGTTCGCACTGTCATTTGCTGATTTATTATTTATTTATTTACTACACTTTTATCCCACCCTTTTCAGTCCGAAGGCGACTCAGGGCGGAATACTGACTGGCAACAATTTGATGCTGAACGCACATTAATACATCATTTGAAACAGGTTAAATCACATAATAAAATTCATATAAAACAATTTAAAACTATAAAAATCAATGACTTCTGGGTTTAAATCTATGTCCATTTGCATCATTAAGCCGTTCCATATTGATTCACAATAATGAGTTTATCTGGTTACAATGAGGTTCCAAAAGCTTGCTCGAAGAGCCAGGGTTTTACTCTTTTCCTAAAGGTCAGGAGGGAGGGGGCAGATCTAATATCCCCAGGAAGGGAGTTCCACAGCTAAGGGGCCACAGCTAAGAAGGCCCTGTCCCTCATCCCCGCCAAGTGCGCTTGTGAGGCAGGCGGGATTGAGAGCAGGACCTTCCCAGATGATCTTAAATTCCTGGAAGGTTCATAAGGGGAGACACATTCGGATAGGTAAGTTGGACCAGAACCATTTAGGGTTTTATAGGCTAAAGCCAGCACTTTTCCAGCTGCTTTCCCCTTCTTAAAACATAGCTAAAGACATCATCCAGCTGACGCTAGACTATAAGCACCTCCTGAAGTGGATAGCTGGACTCTGTGAAGTAAATATATGCTGAATAATATATATTGAAAGGGCCACAACAAGACTCTGCCAGTTTTGCTGTCATCAACTATGCCAGACTTTCACATACCTCACCTCCAGGACAACATGGCAAAATGCTTTTCCAACTCCAAACAAATCTATATCTATATGCATATCCATATTTATAAGCTTTGGATAACATAGGGAAGGGTTAAGACCCCTGCGATTTTTGTTTTGCTGTCTGTACCCCTCTTCAGAAGACTTCGCCTCACTTTCT
Organism: Anolis sagrei ordinatus; assembly: GCF_025583915.1. Classification (NCBI taxonomy): domain Eukaryota; kingdom Metazoa; phylum Chordata; class Lepidosauria; order Squamata; family Anolidae; genus Anolis; species Anolis sagrei. The sequence continues at coordinate 291,196,389 of NW_026845477.1, read as the reverse complement.
GTCCCTGTGAATTGAATTTTGAAAAAATTGCCGTGTTGTGGGGAAACAAGGACTGGTGATAAAACTTCAGTGGAGACCCCTTTCCCCCATGATCACACTTGCAGGAGCTGTAGATTTCTCTCACTTCCTGTTGTCTCACCCCTGTTCTTAACTAAGTCAGATGTAAGTTGGATGCTTGTAACTTGGGGACTGTCTGTACTCCTCTGTGCAAGACCATTAGTAAACAAGTCTAATTCTGTTTTTGTACATTCTTCAGGATAGCTGTGGATAAAAGCCATGGTAGTAGTTTAACATCTATCTCTCTAACTCAGCGGTTCCCAACCTTTCTTTTGACCAGGGACCACTTGATCAGGGACCACTCTCCAACATTAGTACCAAAAGGGTTACAAATCAATTTTGGTCAACTTTAGATTTGGTTTGTTTATTTGGGGTGCTGATTCAGAAAATTGCATTGGATAGACCACATCAGCTCTAGTTTCTGATACAGAACATATGCCATCCAGTAGTCGCCATCTGCTTGCTTACAAAAAAACATATTTAATAAACCTTGACATAAGAGGGTTTCGCGAGACCAGTTGCTCTTGTTGCAACGGTGTAGTAACGGTGAGGCTGTGGACCATATTTTAGTTCTTGCAGACTACTGGTGGTCCACGGACCACAGGTTGGGAACCACTGCTCTAGCTGGTGCCTGGTGCCTCATTCTCTTTATTATAGCTCTCCAATACTGAGTTTTCTTTCATCTAATATCATTTTCTAGAGTTTGGAGAGGGCCTATTAACCTCACCCATGATGCTTTCCCCTTTTTGACGATTCCTTATGTGACTATACACAAGACCCGATCTTTCATGGTAAGCTGGGGTTTTTATGTTATTTACAATTGCCTTGGTAACATCACCAGCAACAACTTTAGCAATGTTATGAATAGCATAGTGTTTAATGGTGGAGATTTTTTTTTCCCTGAAAGGGCTTCTGAAAATATCACAGAGCTCATACCCTGGAAAACCACTTAATGTAATAATCCCTATAAAGACCAATGGAAGAAGAAGCATCATCCACCCTTCCTGTTCTCTCTGCTGCAGATGGGAAGCCTCAACAGAGCTGCCAGAGACAGACACACAGAGAGAAAATGGAGGGAGGGAGCTGTTGCTTCCTTCAGGGCCTTAAAAATTGTGAAAGATATACTGACTGATAGATGGAATTAAGAGTCTTACACCCAATACAGCTTTGTGCAGCTGGCACATACCTCTCTCCTCTTAATTTGCTGAGTCTAACTGAATTTTGGCTGATGTATTTTAGGGATCAAGTAACTGGGTTTACGATTTAGTTTGTCACCCACACTTTTTGTTTATCTTCCACCAATGATTAATATCCTTGGATTGCCTTTGGCTTTACGCAAATACCCAAAGAGTTAGACACACATACTTACATTTTGTATAAGGAAACCAACAGGGAAAGGAATTAGAAGGATCTGATAAAGAGCCTGTGCACTCTGAGTTGTTGCTTAACCTGTGCTTCATCTATATAAATAAAAATGTAATGTTCGTTTGTGGGATTAACAGAACTCAAAAACCACTGGGAGAATTGACACCAAATTTGGACACAAGACACCTAACAACCCAATGTATGTCCTTCACTCAAAAGAATTGATTTTGTCATTTGGGAGTTGTAGTTGCTGGGATTTATAGTTCACCTACAATCAAAGAGCATTCTGAACCCCACCAATGATGGAATTGAACCAAACTTGGCACACAGTTCTCCCATGACCAACAGAAAATACTGGAAGGGTTTGGTGGGCTGTCCTTTGGTTTTGGAGTTGTAGTTCACCTACATCCAGAGATCACTGTGGACTCAAACAATGATGGGTCTGGACCAACTCTACACGAAGACTTAATATATCCAAATGTGAACACGGTGGAGTTTGGGGAAAATAGAATCTTGACATTTGGGAGTTGTAGTTGCTGGGATTTATAGTTCACCTACAATCAAAGAGCATTCTGAACCCCACCAACAATAGAATTGGGCCAAACCTCCCACACAGAACCCCCATGTGGGCCACAGGACGCGTGGCAGGGGACAGCTAGTCTATATAAATAAAAATGTAATGTTCATTTGTGGGATTAACATAACTCAAAAACCACTGGACGAATTGCCACCAAATTGGGCCACAAGACACCTACTAACCCAAGGAGTGACTATCACTCAAAAAATTGATTTTGTCATTTGGGAGTTGTAGTTGCTGGGATTTATAGTTTACTTACAATCAAAGAGCATTCTGAACTCCACCAATGATGGAATTGAACCAAACGTGGCACACAGGACTCCCATGACCAACAGAAAACACTAGAAGGGTTTGGTGGGCATTTACCTTGAGTTTGGGAATTGTAGTTTACAATCCAGAGAGCACTGTGGACTCAAACAATAATGGATCTGCACCAAACTTGGTACGGATATTCCATATGCCCAAATGTGAACACTGGTGGAGTTTGGGGGCAATAGATCTTGACATTTGGGAGTTGTAGTTACTGGGATTTATAGTTCACCTACAATCAAAAAACATACCGAATCCCACCAACAACAGAACTGGGGCAAACTTCCCACACAGAACCCCCATACTTAAGGCCATCCAGTCCAAGTCCCTTCACCAGGGCAAGAAAACGTAATCAAAGCCCTCCTGACAAAGAGCCATCAAGCCATAGATATAGATAGATAGATATGATTCACACACAGAGAGATATAGTATCATAGATTTGAAAGGGACCCCAAAAGAAGGACAATTGTATGTTGCATGTTCCAGAGTGGGCAAACCAGACAATCTCCACATCAACATTGACACACAGCATGTGACACTTTGAACTCTGCGATTACATCTCCCAGCAAATTAAAAGTAAAAAAAATATAATTACAACGTATGCACAAAACCACATATATATATACGCAAACACATATACATACACAAAACACATATACACAGACTGGGCCACAGCAACGTGTGGCAGGGATGGTTAGTTCTATATAAATAAAAATGTAATGTTCGTTTGTGGGATTGATAAAGCTCAAAAACCACTGAATGAATTGACATCAAATTTGGGCACAATACACATATCAGGCCAACAAGTGACCATCACTCATAAAAACACTGAAAAGAGCTACCTTTTGTTGAGAGGTGATTAGATGTCCTTGTTTGTTTCCTCTCTGTTGTTGTGCTGTTCTAATTTTAGAGTTTTTTTTAATACTGGTAGCCAGATTTTGTTCAAAAGATTGCTCCAGGCACTGCCAGGCCATCAAATGCTAATCAAGGTGGTCAGTTGAAACATTCACACCTAGCTCCAACAGACAAGAGTTCTTTGTCCCACCCTGGTCATTCCACAGATATATAAACCCTTTTTCCTAGTTCCAACAGACCTCACTACCTCTGAGGATGCTTGCCATAGATGCAGGTGAAACGTCAGGAGAGAATGCCTCTAGAACATGGCCATATAACCCGAAAAAACCTACAACAACCCAGTGATTCCGGCCATGAAAGCCTTCGACAATACATTATCCTTACACTTTCCAACTGCTCAACCCAAGATCTCATAAAGTGTACTTGAACTGGGGTATGGACTGGAATGTCCTCCCTCCCTTAGGCCCCTTCTAAACTGCTATTTAATCCCGATTAACAAAGCAGATCATCCACATTATCTGCTTTGAACTGGATTATATGAGTTTATACTGCTATGTAAAAGAAGCCTTATGTGATTGGGATCATGACTGCAATATGGAGATATGTGTGTCTGTACATGTGAATCCTTGCCCTTTGCCTCTGAATCAATTTACTCCCCATGTCCTGGGGAAAAGCAGTCAGCAAGGGAATTCAAAGATTTTGGAGAAGCAGTTCAAGACCATTCTGGGCCCCAAAGTTTGCTGAGCTAAAACATGAGATCTAGGGACAGTCCCTGGTGATGACGTTAATCAATATGCATTAAGAACCAGTTAAGCAGCAACTCATAAACACATCCAGATTGCAAGCCTTGGTGCTCATCCTCTTTATCAGATTGCTTCCATTGCATTCCAGGGTCAGACGTTGGATTTTTTTTTACCAGACGCAAATATCAGTGTTTAACTGCAGCTTGGGTAATTCTGTAAAGTCAAAAATAATCCAAGGCTGTCAATTGTCTGTGAAAGATAAACAAAATGTGTAGATAGCCAACTATGTTGTAAACTCAGTTTCTTGACCCCCTTAAACACATCAGTCAAAATTGCAGATAGACTCAGCAAACTCAAATGGTATGGGAGCACAAAGCTTTATCAGGTTATTTCAAAACTGTGTTTTTTGATCACATTTTTGCGAAATTGAGAAACCCAGCTCTTATCCTCCTTTGCTTTGAGCTGGGAAACATATGTTCTACCCAAATGTGGCTGAACAACAGTTCCCATTAGCCTTTATTAGCCAGGCTGATAGTCTGACACTATAGGAGTAGTTTATCAACATTAGTTTCAGTTCAGTTATGTTTAGTTTTCAATTCACTGGTAATAGTGACTATTATTTTTGACTTTATTACATTGTTGTGAACTTGATGTATTTTTTGGGGAGGAAAAAGTCAGGAGAGTGATGCACATGGCTTGTTTTCTGCTACCCTGGAGCAATGGCTTCAAACTACAGGAAAGTTAGGTTCTTGTGGGTTTTTTCGGGCTATAGAGCCATGTTCTAGAGGCATTTCTCCTGACGTTTCGCCTGCATCTATGGCAAGCATCCTCAGAGGTAGTGAGGTCTGTTGGAATTAGGACAATGGGTTTATATATCTGTGGAATGGCTGGGGTGGGGCAAGGAGCTCTTCCCTGCTGCAGTTAGGTGTGAATGTTTCAGCTGATCACCTTCATTAGCATTTGAAGGCCTGCCTGAGCCTGGGAAAATCTCTTGCTGGGAGGTGTTAATCTGTGCCTGGTTGTTTCCTCTCTGTTGTTTTGCTGTTGTCATTTTAGAGTTTTTTAATACTGGTAGCCAGATTTTGTTCATTTTATTTATTTAATTTATTTATTTATTTATTTATTATACTTGTATACCGCCGTTTCTCAGCCTGACCGGTGACTCAACGCGGTTTACAACAAGATAAAATCCACAACAATATACAATATACAATGTAAAACCACAAAGGCATAAAATACATGGTATACGGTAGACTCCTGCAGCTGTGGACAAGTCTACATAGGGACCACCAAACACAGCGCCCAGACACGCATCAAGGAACATGAAAGGCATTGCAGACTACTTCAACCAGAGAAGTCAGCCATAGCAGAGCACCTGATGAACCAGCCTGGACACAGCATATTATTTGAGAACACAGAAATGCTGGACCACACCAACAACCACCATGTCAGACTACACAGAGAAGCCATTGAAATCCACAAGCATGTGGACAATTTCAACAGAAAGGAAGAGACCATGAAAATGAACAAAATCTGGCTACCAGTATTAAAAAACTCTAAAATTACAACAGCAAAAACAGAGAGGAAACAACCAGGCACACATTAACACCTCCCAGCAAGAGATTTTCCCAGGCTCAGGCAGGCCTTCAAATGCTAATGAAGGGATCAGCTGAAACATTCACACCTAACTGCAGCAGGGAAGAGCTCCTTGCCCCACCCCAGCCATTCCACAGATATATAAACCCATTTGTCCTAATTCCAACAGACCTCACTACCTCTGAGGATGCTTGCCATAGATGCAGGCGAAACGTCAGGAGAAATGCCTCTAGAACATGGCGCTATAGCCCGAAAAAACCCACAAGAACCTAGTGATTCCAGCCATGAAAGCCTTCGACAATATACAGGAAAGTTGTTGACAAGCTGGACTGTGTCCAGAGGAAGGTGACTAAAATGATCAAGGGACTGGAGAACAAGCCCTATGAGGAGCGGCTTAAAGAGTTGTGCATGTTTAGCCTGCAGAAGAGAAGGCTGAAATGAGACATAATAGCCATGTGAGAGGAAGTCATAGGGAAGAGGGAGAAAACTTGTTTTCTGCTGCCCTGGAGACTAGGATGTGGAACAATGGCTTCGAACTACAGGAAAAGAGATTCCACCTGAACATTAGGAAGAACTTCCTGACTGTGAGAGCTGTTCAGCAGTGGAACTCTTTGCTCCGGAGTGTGATGGAGGCTCCTTCTTTGGAGGCTTTTAAGCAGAGGCTGGATGGTCATCTGTTAGGGGTGCTTTGAACGCAATTGTCCTGCTTATTGGCAGGGGGTTGGACTGAATGGCCCACGAGGTCTCTTCCAACTCTATGATTCTAATAGTATCAATATGGTGATTATGTAGCAAATTAGAATCCAAAAGAGTGAGCTAACTAACTGTAACTCTTACTCAATCAAAATTGCTACTCAATCACATTTTGACATTATTGCCACAAGCATAACTCTTTCCCAAAGCTACTTTACTGTGTCAGAATAAATTGATACAGTATCCAGGCCATTATTGCTTCCATTTACAAGCTCAGGCTGTTCATTGTGACAGGCTCAAGAGGTCGGAGATTTTCATTGATCTATCACATCATCGCAGGCTGCGGAAACCCTCAGCAAAGCAAAGGATATATCCAAAGAAACAGAACTTCTGATGAAACTTTATGCCAACTGGAAAGAGTTTCTCATTCATGCAACCCTCTCCACTGCTCTCCTGCGAGAACGGGTTTTCATCTCAGCAGGACAGAAGAGATCCAGTTGGCCATAACTGTAGTGGAGTCACTATCTCTGGAGGTTTTTAAGCAGAGGCCGGATGGCCAACTCTCGGTGCTTTGATTGTGTGCTCCTGCATGACAAAGCTTTAGACTGGATGGCCTTTGTGGTACGATCTTCCAACATTATGATTCTCAGAAGCTAAGAGCTGCTGAGTTTGTATCCATTTGTGTTCAAGATCACCGTTCTGTTGAATTATTTAGAGGAAACTCAGACAGGATAACTGGAAGCTAACACTGAACTATTCTTAAAAAAAGGAAGACTATGCTGTCTTTCTAAAACCTTTCTCCAGTCACTGTTCAGACTGTCATTTCCTGGTACCCTTAGAACCGGGTTGTGGCATAGCTAGTTAGTAGCCAGCTGCATTAAATCACTACTGACCAATAAGTAATGAGTTCGAAGCCAGCCCAGGTCAAAGTGAGCTCCCGACTATTAATAGTCTAGCTTGTTGTTGACCTATGCAGCCTGAAAGACAGTTGCATCTGTTAAGTAGGAAACTTAGGGACCACTTTATGCGGGGAGGCTAATTTAAATAATTTCTGACACCATAAAACTTTCCAGTAGTGTGCATAAGAATGAGGAAGTACTGGAGTACATCAAGGTGTCACAAGTGGACGGTGAAGTGACACTTCCACCTGTGACCGGAATCGGGCATACCCTCATGAAGCTGAAATGTTAAATTGTCTCTGTGTCTGTCTATATATGTTGTATGTCTATGGCATTGATTGTTTGCTATGTATATGTGCATTGTAATCTGCCCTGAGTCCCCTGCGGTTCTTTTTGTGTGTGTGTGTCAGGAGCGACTTGAGAAACTGCAAGTCACTTCTGGTGTGAGAAGGGTGGAATATAAACACCGTAAATAAATAATTAATAAATGAACTCCATTGACCCTCAGAAAATACAGCCACATGCACCATTCCATAAATCCAGCTTAGGCTAAACTGGAGTCTGAAGGATAAAGTTGATTAAAACACACTGAAAGGGCCACAAGTCTCTGCTAGTTTTGCTGCAACGGATGACACCTGTCTTCCACATATTAAGTGATTTCAGCTCCACTAAAATGTGAGTTCGAAAACCTGGAATGCCCCAGTTACTCCAAAAGGCAAAATCAGGACACAGACAAGTAGAAGGCAAAAACATGTCATTGCTCAGTTTGAAGTTTTCTGGCTGTTGCTGGTTCCATCCCTCATGGAGTGTGGGAAGAAAGAATGTGGGTGAGTTTGAGGTAATAGATGCTAATGATGGTAGTTTCCCCAGGCTGAGGAGGGTAATGGTCCATACTGATGAAACAATGGATAGCATTTTTTTCTCATGTCAGGAGCAACTTGATAAACTGCAAGTCGCTTCTGGTGTGAGAGAATTGGCCGTCTGCAAGGATGTTGCCGAGGGGACACCCGCCCGGATGTTTTGTTGTTTTACCATCCTTGTGAGAGGCTTCTCTCATTTCCCCGCATGGGGAGCTGGAGCTGACAGAAAGAGCTCATCCACGCTCTCCCAGATTCGAACCTGTGACCTGTCGGTCTTCATTCCTGTCAGCACAAGGGTTTAACCCATTGTGCCGCTGGAGGTTCCACATGGATAGCTATGAGTGTTAGTTATTCTGAATGGGTTCCAAGAAACAAACACGGCACAATGCTTTGTCATTCTGGAAAAAGGAAGACCTCACAACCCCTGAGGATGCCTGCAATAGATGTGGGCAAGATGTCTGGACAGAATGCTTCTGGAAAATGGCCATTCATCCCGGAAAACTCACAGCAACCCAGAGGCCTCCTTTGCCTCATCTCCCCCTCCTCCCAGCCTTCAAAGCCATGGCCCATCAGCTCAGCAGGGCCAAAGCCTCAGGCCTGGGGGAGGCCCATTGAGGCTTAGACAATAGCTCAGGCAGACCTTCCCTGGGGGGAAAGGAAGGAGGCTGGAGATGTTGTGTGTGATGGCGGAGTGGGATTTGGGGTTGGGCAGGGGGGAAGAAGCTTTGAGCCAGTCTTGAAGGGCTTCAAAGCCAAAGGGGGGAAGCGAGGGAGGAGACCCGAAAAACTCCAAAGAGCCGGGACCAGATTCCCTGGTGAATGGGAGTGTTTGTGTGGATCCCTCCTCAGAAGAGACTTCTTTGCACCCCAATCCTATACTGGGGAATGCTAGTTGTTGGAAGTTTTTAAAAGATTAGGACCTTTGCCAAAGCTTTCCTTAGCTCAACCAATTTTGGTTAGCCCAAGAAAGCTTTGCAAAGGCCTCAAAGGCTTCTGATTTAACAACCTTGCTCTGGCCAAGTCAATGCTAACTTTCTGATTGGTTAGGCTAGCATGCATGTTGCGAATATGCATGTGTATAGCTGTGTTGCTCTATTACAGTAAAGAAACCATTCTTAATACAGTTTTGCATTATTTAGACCTGTCATGGGAAACTTCGGCCCTCTAGTTGTTTTGAACTTTAACTCACACAATTGTGAGTTAAAGTCCTTGAGGTCCAAAGTTTGCCCATGCCTGATTTGGACCTTAAGATAGGACAGGGTTTCTTCTTAAAGCTGTTGGTTCATGGCTGAAGGTTGAGTTCAGTAGCAATTTATTTATTTTTTTCATGTCAGTAACGACTTGAGAAACTGCAAGTCACTTCTGGTTTGAGAGAATTGGCTGTCTGCAAGGACATTGCCCAGGGGATGCCCAGATGTTTTGTTTTACTCTCCTTGTGGGAGGCTTCTCTCATGTCCCCACATGGGGAGCTGGAGCTGACAGAGGGAGCTCATCCACATTCTCCCCAGATTTGAACCTCTAACCTGTCAGCCATTCCTGTCAGCACAAGGGTTTAACCCATTGCACCACCGGGTATCCAAGCAATTTATAATTGATGACATGGAATAAACAGCAGTTAGCTTTGCATTCAAGGGGCATGCATCTTCTGTAGAATAAATGCGGTTTGACCCCACTTGCACTGCCATGGCTCAGTTCTATGGGATCCTGGGAGCTGTAGTTTGCCAAAGCATGGAACGCTCTGTCCCAAACAAGGGGCTAAAGACATTCATGAAATCAAAGAGAACTTGTGGACAATCCAGTTCAACCCCCTTTTGCCATGCGGGAAAAGCACAATGAAAGCATCCCCGACAAATAGCCACCTAGCCTCTATTTTCAAGCTTCCAAAGAAGGAGTCTCAACTACACTCTGAGGCAGTGAGTTACACTGTTGAACAATTGTTAGAGTCAGGGAGATCTTTGTAAGGATCAGCTAGAATCTTCTTTCCAGTAAATTGAACTCATTGCTTTGAGTCTATGGCCCCTTCTACACTGCCATATAAAATCCAGATGATCTACTTTGAACTGGAATATATGGCGGTGTAGACTCATATAATCCAGTTCAAAGCAGATAATGTGGATTATCTGCTTTGATAATCTGGGAGAATAAACACCAGATGCAATGGACAAACTGAAAGCTTTTGACTCAGCAGACAGTCTAAAGCAGGCATGGGCAAACTTCAGCCCTCCAGATGCTTTGGACTTCAACTCCCACCATTCCTAACAGCCTCAGGTCCTTTCTTTTCTCCCTCAGCCACTTAAGCTGCTGAGGAAAAGTCCTGAGGCTGTTAGGAATGGTGGGAGTTAAAGTCCAAAACACCTGGAGGGCTGAAGTTTGCCCATGCCTGCTTTAAAAATTTGGAGTATGAGTCCCTAGATTTCTGTGGGAAGAAACTCCACAAGAGTTAAAAAGAGTCACAGGTTTAGTGGTCCTATCTTCCCACTCTGAAAAAACAGCTGGCCATTATAACTTCTAAAAGCCTACATAGATATTTCAGGAATGCTGATAAAACTGGACTGGGGATAAGCAGCCAATCCATTCTCAAGTTTTGGATGTTTGTCTTCGAGGGGTTGGAATCTTCCTTTCTCCCGACAGAGACATCCAAAAGAATTAAAGGTTACCTTGCGAGGAATTAGCTCCAACGCCCTTTGTCAGACAGAGATATTTCAAAATACTTTGGGGAGGAGGAGGAGGAGGATAGCTGCTCACAATCCCTATATATGAGGTCCTGCACTGAGAACCGAGCAGACTGCATCCTGGGCTTTTGAGTTTTTGGTTCCACAAAAGGTGCGTAAACTTTGATACAGGAGGGCATGCCTGAAATGTTTGTCCCAGAGAAAGATCTCTTTCCCATTGCACTCTGATAACACTTTAACTGCCATGATTATATTGTATTGTCGAAGGATTCCATGGCTGGAATCACTGGTTAGTTGTAGGTTTTCTGGACTATATGGCCATGTTCTAGAAGCATTCTCTCCTGACATTTCACCTGCATCTATGGCAGGTATCCTCACAACCTCTGAGGTTGCCTGCCATAGATGCAGACAAAACATCAGGAGAGAATGCTTCTAGAACATGGGCATATAGCCTGAAAAACGTACAACAACCCATGATTACATTCTATGAAATCCTGACATTTGCAATTTCGAGATGTATTTAGAATTCTCTGGCATAGAGCTCCAATGCCTTCCCAAACTATAAATCCCAGGGTCTCATAGGATATAATCACTGGCAGTTAAAATGGAATTATAATGCTATGATATGTGGTGTGAATGGGGTTTGAGACTACAAGCAGAACTAGAATGAGAGATGGTAGAATGTCATACTTTTTACGCTTGAGTACAGAAACAGCAGTGAGTAATATATTTAAAATGATAGTTTTGGGGTGAGTTATTCTTTGTAGTGCTTTAAAAATAATTTACATGGGTTGTTGTAGGCTTTTCCGGGCTATATGGCCATGTTCAAAATTGCCTCCAGAACATGGCCATATAGCCCGGAAAAACCTACAACAACGCATGGATTCTGGCCATGAAAGCCTTCGACAATACATTGAATAATTTACATCATTAAATATTACAATGTATATACTGTTGCAAGTTCTATTGGAAAGAAACTGGAATATGTGTTGTCAAAGGCTTTCATGTTTTCTGGCCTATATGGCCATGTTTCAGAAGCATTCTCTCCTGACGTTTCACCCACACCTATGGCAGGCAACCTCAGAGGATGCCTGCCATAGATGCAAGTGAAGCATCAGGAGACAATGCTTCTGGAACATGGCCATACAGCCCGGAAAACTCACAGCCACCCATAAACAAATAGTATGGAAGTGGAAGGAATTATGGAATGGGGGGATAATCCCCAGCCCATTCAAGTTATGCAGTTAGAGTACTTTGATAGAAATTGAAATGCTGAAGCACCATCCCACGGAATCCTAGTCCTTCTAGTTTGATAAGGCACTGGAGCTCCCAGACTGTATGTACCTTCAGCTTGGTCTATGGAAACCTCATGAATTTCATAAGGTTTTCATAAGGAAAGCATGCTCAGAGGTGGTTTTACCAGTTCCTGGTGACGCAGGAAGGACTGAAGACCGACAGGTTGCGGGTTCGAATCCGGGGAGTGCGCAGATGTGCTCCCTCTGTCAGCTCCAGCTCCCCGTGCAACCTTTAATTCTTTTGGATGTTTCTTCCCATGTAACCTTTAATTCTTTTGGATGTTTCTTCCCATGTAACCTTTAATTCTTTTGGATGTTTCTGGGGAGAGCACGGATGAGCTCGAAGACAAACATCCAAGCCTCCCACAAGGATGGTAAAACATCAAAACATCTGGGCATCTCCTGGGCAACATCCTTGCAGACGGCCAATTCTTTCACACCAGAAGTAACTTGCAGTTTCTCAAGTCATTCCTTATCGGAAAAAAAATCAGTTCCCTACAGCACCTGGTATTCATTGGTGGTCTCTCATCCAAATACTAACCAGGGCTACCTCTGCTTAGGTTAAATCTTTCCATTATAACTTCCCCGTGTTTTCCCTTTGTGTCTTATGGTTTTGTTATTATTATTTATTTTATTTATTTACTTTATTTATATACCGCTTTTCTCAGCCCTCAGGCGACTCAAAGTGGTGAACAACATCGATACAAAACATCACAAGACAAGTACAGGGCAATTAAAAACAATTCTAACATAAATCATTAAACATCAGTATAATAATCATTAGCGCCTCAACAGTAAAATCAGACGTACAGTCTGTGAGTTGTAGTGCCTTATCAAACTAGAAACACTAGCTTGAATGGGCTGGGGATTATCCCCCCCATTCCATAATTCCTTCCACTTCCATACTATTTGTTTGTGGGTTGCTGTGAGTTTTCCGGGCTGTATGGCCATGTTCCAGAAGCATTGTGTCTTGATGCTTCACTTGCATCTATGTTAGTTCAACATCTTGTTGCTTTTGAATAAAACTTCACTGAGCTCAAAGGTGGTGGGAGACAGTCTCATCATCCATTATTCCGTATTCCTATGTTCAGTTACAATTACACTATTTAATCAAATGCTTGTTCGATCAGCCAAGTCTTTTACTGTAATTGCAACATTTTTGCTTAGAGATATTCTTACAATTTCTACAACAGGCCTGTAGCCAGGATTTTGTGTTTTTTTTTGGGGGGGGGGGTAAGTTTGTTGGGGGGGGGGGGGCTGAGTCTGAGTGAAAGAGGGTCTAGCCTAGCAAACCTTTTGTATCGTTACCCCAATACCCCCATGCATATGGGATATATTGAGTATGGTGATCAGATCATGATATGAATAAACATAACAGTTTAAATAATGCACCAGTAAGGCCTTTTTGCGAACCACCATGAGAATTTTGGGGGGGGAGGGGTGCTGAAGCCCCTCAACCCCCCCCCCCCCAGCTACATGCCTGCCTTACAATTTCTACCTTTTCAACTCTTACTTTATTTTATTTATATGGACTGCATTGAATGCATATTTTTGTGTTCTCGTCTGATTCTCTGTGGAGGAAAAATTCAGGAAAAGACTCTAATTCATGGTCAAATAGGAGCTGCAGTGATGCAATGGGCTAAACCCTTGTGCCGGTTGAACTGCTGACCTGAAGGTTGGTGGTTTGAATCTATGAAACATGGTGAGCTCCCATCTGTCAACCCCAGCTTCCCATTTGGGGACATGAGAGAAGCCTCCCATAGGATGGTAACACATCAGGGTGTCCCTGGGCAATGTTTTTGCAGACAGCCAATTCTCTCACACCAGAAACGACTTGCAGTTTCTCAAGTTGCTTCTGACATGATTTTAAAAATGGCTGAGTAGGATGGTCTTCCAGAGGTAGAGTATTGGTGGTAGATCTATAACTGACTGTGAAGACCTATTCTGGATCCACATGGTCTTTCACATTGAGGACATAGGTTTCCAGAGGGAAGGTGGTCATGACAAGGGTTTGCTTGACGCTCCTTCCTCTGGGCATGTTTCTCCTTTCACCCTTATTTTGTGCCTCTTCAAAATCCATAGCACTATTGGTAACAGCTGACCTCCAGTTACAATACACCAACTGCCAGGACTTTCCAGTTCTCAGTGTTTATGCCACATTTTTTAGGTTAGCTTTATGGCCATCTGTAAGTGTTGCTGTACTATGATATTGTATTATATTGTGGAAATTTAATATGAAAAATCCATAGCACTGTTAGTAACAGCTAGCCTCCAGTTACAACACCCAACTGCCAAGGCTTCCCAGTTCTCAGTCTTTATGCCACATTTTTAGGTTAGCTTAATAATAATAATAATAATAATAATAATAATATCAACAACAACAACACTTTATTTATATTCTGCCTTTCTCACCAGAAGAGGACTCAGAGCAGATCACAGCACATATACATGGCAGACATTCAGTGCTGCTTTGTATAGACAATACACAGTAGGGCAAAACAGAACAGAAGGAGGTGGTTTGTTTCAGCTGTTTTTGGTGCCATGAAAGGTTGGGCTCGAGTCCAGGGGGTGCTGTTGCTCTATCCTGATTGACGAAGAGCCGTCAGGACTTCCTTCTTCCTTTTGGTCGCCCAGCATTTTCTGATCTTCTTTCTTTATGGCATCGTAAAACACCTCCCCCGCTTTTAGCGGTACCTAATTTCTCTAATCACAGCTAAAGCTGTTTTTGAATTGCTTAGGTAAACAATGAGCTAGGCTGACAGTTGGCAGCTCATACCAACCTGGGGCTTCGAACTTGCAACCTTTTGGTTGATAGATCTTATAACTGCTGATTATTTACCAGCTGTGCTAAACCTCCAGCTTTAAAACCATCTTTAAATGTTGCTGTATTATGATATTGTATATATTCTGGAAATTTAATACAAAGTATTGTTTAAAAAGAGGTCAGGGATTTGCATTTGCTGGGATAGTTAGAGCAACATTGTGATCATGTCACAAATGGCATTGGGTGATGGACCCCTTCTCCTATCTTTGCTAAGTAATGTGTCACTTCGCCTCTGGCAGGTTGTTTACAATGGCATCACCAGAAGAAAAGACACGTGCCTTGGTCAAGGCTGTGGAGACCCTCAGCAAAGCAAAAGATCTCCGCCAAGAAGCAGAACTTGTCATGAAGCCTTATGCCAACTGGGAAGAGTTCCTCATTCCAGCTCCCCTCTCCATTGCTATCCTGGGGGAGCTGATTTTTATCTCAACGGGACAGCAAGACTTCTCCATCAACCTAAATCCACCCAAGGAAGGCTTCCATCATCTCAAGTTTCCAGAGTCCTTCAAGGCTTCCCTGTGCCAAGTGAGCAATCAAGGTTGGGGTGCTTTCAACGAGGCCCACACAAACATGGATCAGATCAGGTTGCTTGCAAGGGGCATCCCACAACGGATGAAAACAATTGTGCAGACTCTTCTTCAGGAAGCTGAGGTGGTGGCGGCCATGATCCCTAGCCAACTCAAAAACCTCCAGACAATGACAGAGCGATGTGTAGAGCTGGCTAAGGCGGTGAATGCCAAGTTTGCGGATGTAATCAACTTGATCCAGGAACTCCTGGAAGCTTGCCTCAATGCCAAGCATGGCTATGAGCAGGAGCTAGTGGATGTGAAGATAGCCCTGGAACAAGCCGAAATCCGAAAAAAATCAGCCAAAGAGGCTAAAAAGATGGCTGAACAGTATCATAAGTTGATGAAGAAGCAAGTAGAGGAGTCCTACCAGTATTATAAAAAGGCCATGGATTCCATCCCCACAGGGTGGGATGCAGTGGGAATGGAGGTGGTTACCAACCTTAATCAAATTTTGGGAAATCTTTCTGTCGAGTTCACCCGCATGCTAGCAATGAGGCAGGGGATTGTGAGAGAAGGAGCTGACAGGAACCTTGGTGGGGAACCGACTCCGATGACTCCATTTATTCCAGCTAGTATCATATGTTCTAAGTCGGCTGAGCTTTTAACCTTTGCCACCAGCTTGAAGAACCTCTTGGATGGACATGGAGGCCTCAAGGTCTCCATGATTCTTGATAAAATCACTGGCGAAATCAAAACAAAGTGGGTGAACACAAACTTAGAAAGGCTGAAAGCCTCCATTGAGAAAGAAGCAGATTGTGAGGCCAAAGCAAAAGCTCAAATGATTTGTCAAGTTGGGCTGGATATTTGCCAACAGCTGGCGGAAATGGCTTCATCTGAAGGTGGCCTTGGGCAAGTAGGGCACAACTTACTGAGTGAGATAAATCAACTCTATAAGAATGCGGCAGAATTTGACTCATACAGCAAGTCCTACACTCGATCTCCAGCCTTTACCCCCAAACCACCCAACTTGTCCAAGTTGGCAGCAGCAGAAAGCTTAGGGGTAGAAAATGCCCACCTGAAAGTGAAGCAGAGCCAAGAGGCTCTGAAGGCCACAAGGGAGGAATACCAGAGAAGCTTTGAGAACTTCAAGAAGCAGAATGAGGAGCTGGCGGAGATCCTTTGCACTATGAGAAGTTATCAGGTCAAGGAGGTGGATTTTGACACTGCCAGAGAAATGCTCATCAAGGGACTGAATGCCCTGGGGAAACTGAAGGAGCAATGGGAGAAGATGATCCATTTTTTCCAAATGATCTCCAACTTAATTGGGTCTTGCTTGGCTTGGAGCGTGAAAGATTTTGTCGACACAGTAGAGAGCACCACTAAAATCTCCACTTACACATTCAATGCCTTCACAGCAGATGTCGTTTACGGATATATTTTTAATGCCTCCAGTGTGGCCCAACTTGTGGTAATGATTTCTGAGACTTACATGGAGGTGTCGCAGAAGTACCTGATGGAGAGGATCAGCAGCTTAGGCCGCATCCTGACCATGGAACCTAACCACCCAGCGTTGGCCACCGAACGCATCATGTTGGCCGAAGGCTGCGACGCAGCACAGAAAGCAGTGAAGGAGCTGGTGTTGGAAAAGAAGGAGGAGTTTTTTCGAAGTCTGGATGCCAGAGAAGAAGCGGTCGAAAGGGAGATGAGAACATTGCTGCCTGGAAAGGAGGGTGGTGTAGAGCTGAAAGAGCTCAGTGTGGAGGACGATGACTTTATATAAGATGTGATCTGTGTGTCCTACAAAAGAGGATGGTTGGGCCAAACAAAGAGAATGTTGTTGATTAATTCATAGCTCCAAGGGTCTTGAGCAGTGGTTCCTAAACTTTGGTCCTCCAGGTGTTCTGGACTTTAGCTCCTACAATTCCTAATCGTTGGTAAGATAAAGATAAAGGTTTTCCCCTGACATTAAGTCCAGTTGTGTCTGACTCTGCAGGTTGGTGCTCATGGCCAAAGAGCCAGTGTTGTCCATAGACACCTCCAAGGTCATGTGGCCAGCATGACTTCATGAAGCGCTGTTAATAGCTGGCAAACTGGCTGATTTCTGGGAGTTGAAGTCCAAAAGACCTGCGGGACCAAAGGATGAGAACCACTGTTCTAGACTACTACGAGGTGTGAATAAAAAGTAATGCCTTCACCTTCATAACTCCTCAACAGATGGCAGTACTGGTATGCGGCAGGTACTGGCTTGTTCAGTACACTCTCCTCTACAGTTCCATTTTAGCAGGAAGCCTTAGCATTGAATGTTTGTGTTGTTAAAGTGCGAAGTATGGAACCATGCACAGACGGTAGGTCAATGCAACTTAAGCAACATGCAGTCATTGAATTCTTGACAGCAGAAGGTATCACCTCAACATCTTTAAACTTACTCGGCCAATGATGCACAGTACTCACATCAACACCATCACCATAAACAGCTTGCATTCTCTGATTAATCTCCTGTGGGGTGACACCTTCTGTTGTCAAGAATTCAATGACTGAATGTTGCTTAAGTTGCATTGACTGACCGTCTGCTCTGGGGTTCCATACTTTGCACTTTAACAACACAACCATTCAATGCTAAGGCTTCCCACCAAAATGGAACTGTAGAGGAGAGTCTACTGAACAAGCCAGTATATGCCGCATACCAGTACTGCCATCTGTTGAGGAGTTATGAAGGTGGAGGCATTACTTTTCATTCAACCCTCATATATTGCAAATAAAAGACACAGTGACACAGAATCTGTATATTAAAATAATTAACAAGGAATGAATTTAGAATGTAAGGAATTAATAAACGAACATATTACAGCTCTTGTGTAGTCTGTGTTTCCATATTCTTTCTTGAATGCAGAAGTAGCCCCATTGGCCATAAATGTAAATTAGAAGTACACATTATGCTGCTACCTTTATTTGGCCAACCTAAAGATGAAAAATGCATGACATAGCTTTCAAAGTACAGGGGATTCCTTATGAGATGAATAAAAAGGAAAGGGAAAGTGCAACTCAAGTCAAGAAGTCCCCTCGAGCCATTTTCTGGGTTGTGTCTACACTGCAGAATTATAGTAGTATTACTCAGGATTGAATAGCTCATGAGGTCTCTTCCAATTCTATGATTCTATCTGGAAAGCTTTCATTTGTTCTTTTGCTGAACAAACAGAGTGGGGCTTGAATTTCAAGAAATGTCTCATGGATAGGATCATAGAATCATAGTATCCTAGAGTTGGAAGAGACCTCATGGGCCATCCAGTCCAACCCCCTGCCAAGAAACAGGAAAATTGCATTCAAAGCACCCCCGACAGATGGCCATCCAGCCTCTGTTTAAAAGCTTTCAAAGAGGGAGCCTCCACCACACTCCGGGCAGAGAGTTCCACTGCTGAACCGCTCTCACAGTCAGGAAGTTCTTCCTCATGTTCAGATGGAATCTCCTCTCTTGTAGGATGCCTGACTTGGAAACGTCCTTTGTCCTGTCCCCAACCTCGGAGCCACCAGTGCTGTTGGGTTGCCACTCCCATGCTCCCCAGTGGACATCGATGCGAATGGGTTAGAGAATCTCCTGTTGGGTTGTTGTAGGTTTTTTCGGGCTATATGGCCATGTTCTAGAGGCATTCTCTCCTGACATTTCAACTGCATCTATGGCAAGCATCCTCAGAGGTAGTGAGGTCTGTTAAGGTAAAGGTTGTCCCCTGACATTAAGTCCAGTCATGTCTGACTCTGGGGTGTGGTGCTCATCTCCATTTCTAAGCCGAAGAGCCGGCGTTGTCCGTAGACACCTCCAAGGTCATGTGGCCAGCATGACTGCATGGAGCGCCGTTACCTTCCCACCTGAGTGGTACCTATTGATCTACTCACATTTGCATGTTTTCGAACTGCTAGGTTGGCAGAAGCTAGGGCTGACAGCGGAAGCTCACGCCGCTCCCCGGAATCGAACCTGCGACCTTTCGATCAACAAGCTCAGCAGCTCAGTGCTTTAACCCACTGCGCCACCGGGGGCCGTAGTGAGGTCTGTTGGAACTAGGAAAATGGGTTTATATATCTGTGGAATGACCACTGTGGGACAAAGAACTCTTGTCTGCTGGAGCTAGGTGTGAATGTTTCAATTGACCACCTTGATTAGCATTTGATGGCCTGACAGTTGTTTGGTGTGGCTTGTTAGTGCCTGTTGAGAATCTCCTGTTTTAAGGGCTTCAAGGGGGCGAAGTTGCAGATCCCCCTTAGAGGGCAGCGATGGGTCAGCTTGAACACCAGGCCAGCCCCCAAACCCCCGAACCCCCGCCCCCCTTGGCTTGGCAAAGAGCAGGAAAGGGACACATCGCTTTTGTCTCCAGGCTACCAGGAGGGAAGCATGGCTGTTTCGAAGCCCAAGTCGGTGAAAGAGGCTCTGCAAGAGGAGCTGGCTTGCCCCATCTGCCTGGAGGTCTTCTCAGACCCGGTGATGATCGTGGGCTGCTGGCACAACTTCTGCCGGCTTTGCCTGGACCAGTATTGGAAGGGCGCCTTGCGGGACGTCTCTTGCCCGCAATGCCGGGCTGCCTTCCCCGAGGCCAGGCTGGAGGAGAACCGGCAGCTGAGGAACGTGGCCCAGGTGGCCCGCCGAATGGCCTCGCCCAGCCCCAAAGGGAGCCCCCAAGAGAGCCCCCAAGAGCCCCTCTGCGCCCTCCACCAGGAGCCCCTGGAGCTCTTCTGCCAGGACCAAGGAAGACCCCTCTGCGTGGCCTGCGACCAAGGGAAAGCCCACCGTCGCCCTCTCCAGAAGGCCCACCAGGCGCTCCAGGTAAGAGGACAAGCTAGGCTCTGGGGGGTTGGGCTGAAGTTGAGTTTGTATCTGAGGCCCATCCATACAGCCCTCTATCCCAGAATATCAAGGCAGGGGTCCTCAAACTTTTTAAACAGAGGGGCAGATCACAATCCCTCAAACTGTTGGAGGGCCGGATTATAATTTGAAAAAAGCATGATTTTTTATGTACACTGCACATATCTTATTTGTAGTGCAAAAAACACCAAAACAATCTTCTATATAAATAAAAATGTAATGTTCGTTTGTGGGATTAACATAACTCAAAAACCACTGGGCGAATGGACACCAAATTTGGACACAATACACCTATCAGGCCAACGAGTGACCATCACTCATAAAAATACTGAAAAACACAGCAGAAGAGACTTTAAAAGCCAAAAAACCAAAAAAATACATTACAACGCATCCGCAAAGCCACGCGCACACACACATATACACATATACACAAATATACACACACACATATGCAAACGCATGCACAAAGCTACATATATATATGCAAACACACATATATACGCACATATATGCATATATACACACACAAAACACACAGAAAGGATGAAGGAAGGAAGGAGAGAAGGAGAGAGAAAAGGAAGGAAAGAAGGAGAGAAGGAAGGAAAGGAAGAAAGGTAGAGAAGGAGGGAAGGAAATAAAAAATTTAAAGAAGGAAGGAAAGAGAGAGATTGAAGAAAGGAGAGAATGAAAGAAAGAAAGAAAGAAAGAAAGAGGGAAGGAAGGAAGGAAGGAAGGAAGGAAGGAAGGAAGGAAGGAAGGAAGGAAGGAAGGAAAGAGACAAGGAAGGATGGAACCAAAGAGCAAAGGAAGGGAGTAAAGAAACAGAGAAGGAAGAAAGAAGGGAAAGAAAAAGAGGGAAGGAAGGAAAGAGGGAGGGAAGGAAGGAAGGAGAAAAAGAAGGAGAGAAAGAGGGAGAGAAGGTTGGCCACAGCAATGCGTGGCGGGGACAGCTAGTAATAATAACAAATAATAATAAACTTTATACCCTGCCACCATGTCCCCAAGGGGACTAGGGCAGCTTACCTGAGGCGAAGCCCAACAATACAATACATCAGTATAAACAGAACACAGCAATAAAATGTAAGGGAAAAATACAATACAATACAAAACCATTATAAACAACACATCAACAATATAAAATCACAACATTTAAAACGCAGAAATCAATCACTGTGGGCAGGGTCGATTCTAAAAGAATAAAAATTGAAAACACTGGGTGAGACAGCAGCGTAATGTATCTGGACAGGGAAACAATACAATAATTTAAATGAAGAACAATTTAAACAAATATAAATGTATTAGTATTTCAATGAGAAGTGTGGGCCTGCTTTTGGCTGATGAGATAGGATTGTTGTGTGTTTTCAAGTCGAACTTAGGTTGACCCTGAGCAAGTAAATGACCCCGGAGGGCCATATCCGGCCCTCTGGCCATAGTTTGGGGACCCCTGCTCTGGAAGGTTATGCTGAAGTTGAGTTTGTATCTGAGGCCCATCCACACAGCCTTATAACCTGGAATATAAAGGCAGAAAATCCCACAATATCTGCTTTGAACTGGGTTATTTCAGGCCCCTTCCACACAACTGAATAAAATCCCACATTATTTATTTATTTACAACATTTATATACTGCCCTTTTCACCCCGAAGGGGACTCAGAGTGGCTTACACTGCTTGTATGGACTCGGATAACCCAGTTCAAAACAGACTTTGTGGGATTTTCTGCCTTGATCTTCTGAGATATAGAGCTGTGTGGAAGGGACTGAGTAAAATAATCACTCGTGCCATACAACTATGAGCTCCCCTGTACTGACTCAAAGCACATGGCCAAAAGGGGCCGGGGACAGGATGCTGTAAGGACGCGTGAACCGGCCATAAAGATCAATTGCTCTGATCTGCCAGAATGGGGAGTGGGGTATGTGGGAAAAGGCAAGATCAGAGGATCTCTGTGATTTATGACATTGTTAGGCAAAGGTCAATAGATAAAAGGGCTGCAGAAAAGACTCTTGAATTCCGAATAATAAAGATGTATTATTGGGAAAACCAGAAATCTCCACAGGCTTTTGAAAACTTGACCCTTTTGGAGATTTATTGGTATTCACACTATTTGGAATAATCATAACCATTTGGAAAGGCATGACGTTGTTAGAGATAGGAACCTTTTGCAAAGTATGATGTTCCCGAGAAGAGTTAAATATTCACTTGAGTCAGTCTTCTCCTTAGTGGTAAATATCCACTAGTATTCGTGCAAGGCAATTTAGGCTTCTCAGCTGTTAGACCAGTGGTTCTCAACCTGGGGTCCCCAGATGTTTTTGGCCTACAACTACTAGAAATCCCAGCCAGTTTACCAGCTGTTAGGATTTCTGGGAGTTGAAGGCCAAAAACATCTGGGGACCCCAGGTTGAGAACCACTGTGTTAGACTGATATACCTGATTATCTCTCTGAATTGTTAGGAACAAAGATATGCCAGTGCAAAACATATATAGCAGATTTTCAGAAGTGTTATTTCATTTGCCCCAAAACATCTATTCTCCCATAAAATATATTTGCTTTCAAATCATGCTCTCAAGATACCAAAAATGAGTAGTCTTCATGAAAAGTTAAAATAATTGATTTATTTACGAATGTCATGTATTTAGCATACAGGTACATTTCTTATTGATTTCATGTTAACTGAATAATACATCAAACTGTACTATACTGTACTATACTGACTTTACGCCTGCTCTAACTGACATCAATCGACTCAACTAACTTCTATCTCAAACTGACTTCGGTGCTCAAACTGACTCAAACATAAACTGACTTCGAACCGACTTAACTGACTCGAACTGTCTTCTCATACAGATGGATTCTAAAATGGAGTCTCAGTGCCCTTCCACACAGCCATATAACCCAGAATATAAAGGAGAAAATCCCACAATATCTGCTTTGAACTGGGTTATCTAAGTCCACACTGCCATATATTCCAGTTCAAGGCAGGTAACATGGGGTTTTATTCAGCTATGTGGAAGAGGCCTCACTGTGAACATTCTAAGTTCAGAGTCACATGGTCTGTAGTCCCTCCCACAACCTCAAAACAACACAGAGTAAAGGAAAAACACACTCCAATACATACACACAATACAGTAAGCAATGTCAACTATAAATAACTAATAACTACGAGGGTTGAATGAAAAGTAATGCCTCCACCTTCATAATTCCTCAGTGACAGTACTGGTATGTGGCAGGTACTGGCTTGTCTCCTCTACATTTCCATTTTGGCGGGAAGCCTTAGAATTTAGTGGTTGTGTTGTTAAAGTGTGAAGTATGGAACCCTGTGGAGACGGTGAGTCAATGCGACTTAAGCAACGTGCAGTCATTGAATTCTTGACAGTAGAAGGTGTCACTCCAAAGGAGATTCACCTGAGAATGCAAGCTGTTTATGGTGATTGTGTTGATGTGAGTACTGTGCATCGTTGGGCAAGCAAGTTTAAAGATGTTGAGGTGACACCTTCTGCTGTCATGAATTCAATGACTGCACATTGCTTAAGTCACATTGACTCACCGTCTGCTCAGGATTCCATACTTTGCACTTTAACAACATCAATGCTAGGGCTTCCCACCAAAATGGAACTGTAGAGGAGAGTCTATTGAACAAGCCAGTACCTGCAGCCTACCAGTACTAACATCTGTTGAGGAGTTACGAAGGTGGAGGCATTACTTTTCATTCAACCCTTATAGTATAGGAGGCTTCTAGGAGTTTGCTCTTTCCAACAGTGTGGTACCCTCAGCCCCTGTGCATCTTACAGTGTTCTTCCGAGAGGTGACTAAATCCATAGCAACACAGATGGAGCAAAGGACATTTACAATTTGTTTGGAATCATCAACTTTCTCTCTCTCAACTTCTACCTACCACAAACATTCAGGGAGAAGAGGAAATCGCTGTCAGGAACCAACTTGCGGACATCTCTGAGGAAGAAGCAAGTTCTGGAGGAGGAGAGATGTCAGGATCTTACAATCCTCAGGATGCAGCAGCCTCCCCATCAATGACCAGCTGCTGGCGGGTCACACCTGCTCGGATGGAGGAGTTTCCCAGAGCCAGGCTGGCAACAAGCTGGGAGTATGACCCTCTCCACTCAACGGGCAGCCAGGAAGTGCAGGAGTTGAGGCAGGAACTGGTGCAAGTGAAAGAGCTATTCCATTTGTTGCTGCTGAGAGATTACAGCAATCCTAGGAAGAAGGAAGCTACTCTCAAGCTTCCAGTGGCATCTCCTCCCCAGGTAACCACCCCTGGCCTGTCGGCAGCAGCCCCTTCCCCACATTGCCGGAGGACTGAGGGAGAGGGGGGCAGGGTCCAACCACAGTGCAGAGGAGAGATGAAGCTCAGAGCCACCTTTGACGGAAACCCAGAGAAATTACCAATTTTTTTGACGAGAGTTGCAGCCTTCATGAGCAAGTGGACAGACTCTTTCGCAGATGAAACGGACAAGGTCCAACATGTGGCCGACCAGTTGGAGGGCGTGGCAGCTGAATGGCTACTGGCTCTGTATGACATAAGTGCCCCGGAGCTGAACAATTTGGATGCCTTCATGCTGGCCCTGAGGTCACGCTTCGAGGATCCCCTTCGCAAGGACAAAGTTAGGGCAAAACTGATGAACCTGAAGCAAGGCTCCTGCTCTGTTCAAGAGTACGTCCTGGAATTTAGGAGATTGGCATCACAGCTCCCTGAATTGAATGAAGCCTTCAGGATCCAAGTGTTTAAGGACGGTTTGAGACCAGACCTCTTGGAATGGGTGCTGGCGCGAGGCAGTCCAGACACCTTGATGGGATGGGTGGACCTGGCCGGCAAGGGAGAGATGGTGAAGGAAGAAATCAAAAGAGCCCGCCAAAGACAACCCAGAAAGATGCTGAAGAAGGATGACAACCTGCCCAGGAGCAGACAGAGGCTTGACCCAGGAGAAAAGGAACGAAGGTGGAAGCTGGGCCTTTGTCTACGTTGTGGAGGTGAGGGGCATTTGGCCGTAGCCTGCCCAGAAAACGGGAGGAAACCTGCAGGGCACAAACCAGAAGAAAGTCGGCAGAAGGGGAACCTGGACAAGGGGAGGAAGGCAAAGGTGACAACACTGGCTGCAAAGCAGTAGAGACATCCTGAGTCCTGCCATGCAGACCCCGAGGACGATGCATCAGATTGCGAAGAGCCCTCAGGAAATGAGGCTTGCCTGGACTAGTGTGCGCCGGCATCCAGGCAGCAAGAAAACGGCGCTCCAATGCATTGGGGAGTGGTGGCAGCCTCCCTTTCCACCAGGCAGCAAGGAAATGGTGCTTCAAAACAGTGGTGAGTAGCACCAACCACCCGTTTTGGCTGAAAATGCGCTTGAGCAAAGAAGGAAATGGAAGAGACCTTGACAATAAATGCAATCTTGGACTCAGGTGGCACAAAATCCATAATAAAGCCTGAGACAGCTGTTAAAATGGGTTTGGCCACGATAAAGCTCTGCACCCCGATAATTTTTGTGCAAATGGATAGGAGCGAGATGAAGGATGGACTCTGTAAAATATAAATCCTAAATCCTGTCATTAAATAGTGGCGTACTACTTCTGTGGTTTGATGTATAAATTTAATGTATAAATGTAGTGTCTAGGTCCAGGGAAGTAATGCTACCCCTCTATTCTGCTTTGGTTAGACCACACCTGGAATATTGTGTCCAATTCTGGTCAACACAATTCAAGAGAGATATTGACAAGCAGAAATGTGTCCAGAGGAGGGCGACTAAAATGATCAAGGGTCTGGAGAACAAGCCCTATGAGGAGCGGCTAAAGGAGCTGGGCATGTTTAGCCTGAAGAAGAGAAGGCTGAGAGGAGATATGATAGCCATGTATAAATATGTGAGAGGAAGCCACAGGGAGGAAGGAGCAAGCTTGTTTTCTGCTTCCTTGGAGACTAGGATGCGGAACAATGGCTTCAAACTACAAGAGAGGAGATTCCATCTGAACATGAGGAAGAACTTCCTGACTGTGAGAGCGGTTCAGCAGTGGAACTCTCTGCCCGGAGTGTGGTGGAGGCTCCTTCTTTGGAAACTTTTAAGCAGAGGCTGGATGGCCATCTGTCAGGGGTGATTTGAATGCAATATTCCTGCTTCTTGGCAGGGGGTTGGACTGGATGGCCCATGAGGTATCTTCCAACTCTTTGATTCTATGATTCTAATTGTATATACAAGGAGGGGAGGGTGGGAGTGGGAAAAAACCCATTTTTTTTAAAAAAAAGTCTCTGTAAAATATAAAACTGAACATGTATTCTTGGGAGTGGGAGAGCATCCGTAAACCATGCATTTCACAATTGCCACCACAGCTCAGTTCTCACTAGTTTTAGGATTGGATTGGTTGAAACTCCATAATCCAATGGTGAAATGGATGTGAATAGCAGAGTGCAATATAGTTGTCTTCAAACATTATGATATATTGATCATTTCAATTTCAAATGTAATTTCACTATACCCCATCTGCACCACAAAAAGTAATCACTGGGTTCAGAATATATAATGTTTCATTCTGTCCTTTAAAAAAAAGGATGCAATGTTTCATAAAATTCCCCTGGGATTTTTTTATTGCCTAGAAAAGTGGTTCCCAACCTGTGGTCCGTGGACCACCAGTAGTCCACAAGAATGAAAATATGTTCTGCGGCCTCACCATTACTGCACCATTGCCTTGAAACCACGTAGCAACGAGAGTGACTGGTCTCACGAAATCCTCTTATAGTGTTGAGGCAATAGGGATGTCAGGAGGGGAGAGGCTGACTACCCACAAAACATTATTACTACCACATCAGCTCTAGATTATTAAATATGGTTTTCTGTGGGTGAGCGGGTAACGACTACTGGATGGCATATGTTCTGTATCAGAAACTTGAACTGATGTGGTCTATCCAATGCAATTTTCTGAATCAGGACCCCAAACAACCAAACTGAATCTAAAGTTGACCAAAAACTGATTTGTAACTCTTTTGGTACTAGTGTTGGAGAGTTGTCCCTGGACAAAAAAGGTAGGGAACCACTGGGCTAGAAGAAACACCTGATGAGAAATATGGCTTCCCATGAATTGTGGGGGAGGAGGAGAGTTTTTGTAAACATCATGTAGCCATCAGTATGGCACTTGTGGATTCCTCACCCCTAATTATCTGCTGGAATTCTTTCAAATTTTGAAAAATCCCTTTTTATTTATTTATTTAGAACATTTATATCCCATCCTATTCTCGACCTCTGAAGAGAGACTCAGGGCAGCTTCCAGCAGGCAAACATTCGATGCCAATACAATAGAAAAACCCCATGATGGTGAATGCCATTTTCCAAAAGGTTATGGAGATTTCCATTTCCCAAAAGGTTATGGCATCATTTTTCCAAAAGGTTATGACTTCTAACAAGGTCATGCCTTTCCAATGATCATAATTCTCCAATAAGAAATAACAAATCAGTATTGCTTACCAAATTATGCCTAATGTTAAAGTTATGCTGGGCAGGTTTGCAGAGCTGGAGACATGGCAAGCAGATTTATCAAACTATCGTATGTCTACTTTCCACCTATCAATATTAACATTTGACCGCAGTTGCCAAAGTGTTTTTCCGAAACTTGCAAATTTCATGGTTAGGAACCTCCAGTTCCTTATTAGACATCCCTCTTACATCAGATATTTGTAGCTTCAGAGTCAATGGGTTTTCCTCTAAACTTTAAATGAGCTAAACTTCAAAAAGTGTTGAATCCTCTCCTCAGAATAGTCTTGGCACTCCTTTGAATTTTGGATTAAAGCCCGGAGTAGATTTACCGCGTGCATGTTGCCACTGTCTTATTAGACTTATTGGTCTTAATATTACAATAATAAATGGATACTAATTGTAAAAATGAATTGGAGAGCCTTAGGAACCCAGTACGCGTGTGAAATTCTAACAGATAATTGGGGATTATGCTGATTAAGGAGCTAAATTGAATAACCGCCGAGGCTTTTGCGCCTCTGTGAAGTAAATAGGACAAACTCTTGTCTGCCAACTATCTGTCAGGCTTTAGTGGGACCTACTATGCAGAAGGAACTGGACCACATATCTGTCAAAAGACGACGTCCTCGTTTAACCTGCCGTCTTTGGAATCGACATACTCACAGGTTGATGTTGTTTTTGTTTAACTGTCACCTATTCCTGGTTGTGCCCTGTCATTCTTTTGAGAAATTCAACCTCGTTCACCCAGACATCCTGGTCTGTAATTCCAGAACTTCTGAAGTTAGCTAATTTGTCTTTTTACATCTTGGGACTTGAAGCTGTTCCCTGCAAATGTTCCCTTCTTCCACATTCATGGGTCACTCTGGGTCACACTTGCGCCTGTCGCTCTAAACAACCCCTTGGCTCCCTCGGTGTTGACAACTCTCTTGTTATTTAATGTCTGCTGGCCTTGGCAAAATGAAGCTGGACCAATTTAGCCCTTTCTGTTTGTCGTAAAGCACCCTACACTACCTTGCGTTCCCTCCCATGCTCAGTTTCTCTGCTTCCCGTTCAGTTAGTGGCTGACTTTCAAGGGAAGTGTCAGGACTGACGAAATTGCATTGGGCTGAAGAGCTAAGATAAGGCTTGAGACCAGAAGAAAATTTAGTATCTACTAGAAACACTCGTCTCCCATAAACTGTGTTGAGAGGCCCGGAGGAGACAAAGTCATACGGTGAAATTCCAGGTAGGTCACCAAGATTTTATAAACTTGCATTCAAAAGGGGAACTAAAACACACTGGTTCTTGATACCATGTCTATTAAAGAAAGATAAAACAGATATTATTTATTGAAAGCTTCCATTCATCAGAAATGTAGAATAGAGGGAAAACTTGAAAATAAATCCTGGAAAGTTCCTAGCCTACTGTTGGAAGCATTGCCTCTGAAAGAAGGGGATTGTATTTTTAAGGGAACATTTGGAGAAAGCAAAAGCAAGGGCTGGTCATGCTGTCTGAAAGAAGAAGGCCTGCATTCTGTTAATGTTTACTTTAAAATTACAGCATTATCATCTGTAAGCATAAATATGTGAGGGGAAGTCATAGGGAGGAGGGAGCAAGCTTGTTTTCTGCTGCCCTGGAAACTAGGATGTCGAACAGTGGTTTCAAACTACAGGAAAGGAGATTCCACCTGAACATTAGGAAGAATTTCCTAACTGTGAGAGCTTTTCAGCAGTGGAACTCTCTGCCTAGGACTGTGGTGGAGGCTCCTTTTTTGGAGGTTTTTAAGCAGAGGCTGGATGGCCATCTGTCAGGGGTGCTTTGAATGCAATTTTCCTGCTTCTTGGCACGAGGTTGGACTGGATGGCCCATGAGGTCTCTTCCAACTCTATGACTCTAAGTGCACAGGGCGTCTACACTAGGAAGGATGTATTCTTTAAAAAAAGAATGGAAATGCTGGACCCAAGGAAGCATTCACTACAGTTGTACAAGGCAATGGAAGATATGGAAAGGGAAACATATTTATTTATTTATTTATTTATTTATTTATTTACAACATTTATGGGTTGTTGTACGTTTTTCAGGCTATATGGCCATGTTCTAGAAGCATTCTCTCCTGACGTTTCGCCTGCATCTATGGTAGACATCCTCAGAAGTTGTGAGGTCTGAAAATCCTAAAACAACCCAGTGATACCAGCCATGAAAGCCTTCGACAATACAGGAAGCGCTTAATTTTAATTTAAAGGATAGGAAAACTACAATGTCCCTCAACTGAAGCAACCTTGGTGATCTTGGCAATACAACGTCAGGTTGAAAATACTGCTAGCGAATGCTCCTGGTTAGTGACAAAGCAGATCGAGTAATATAGCTTCAGCTTGTGCTAGATGGAGTTACACTTCCCCCGAAGACGCAGGTCCACAGCATGAGTGTGCTCCTGAAATCTGCGTAGAGCCTGGAAGCTCTGGTTTCAGTGGTGTCCAGGAATGTCTTTGCACAGTTAAAGCTTGTGTTAGCTTGCTCCGTTCCTTGAAGCATCAGATTTGGCCACAGTGACATATACCTTAGTTAGAATCCCAGCTGGATTATTGTAACACATTCCACATAGCACATTCCACTAGCTATGGGTGGTCCCAACAGCCACAGCTAGATTGTGGTTTGCTCTGAGTTTTCGGGGCTGTATGGACATGTTCCAGAAGCATTCTCTCCTGATCCACATCTATGGCAGGCATCCTAAGAGGTTGTGAGCCAGATTGCTAAATATGACTAGATACAGGGATCATGCAACTTGCTTGTTGCAACACCTCCATTGGTTCATCTGTTACAATTCAAACTGCATTGGGCCCACATTTTGGGTTTGTGTAGATGGACCCCTGGTAGTTTCTATTGAGTACAGACATTCTCCGTTCAGATAACAAAGTTGTCAGGAGGTACAAACTTTATTTCAGATAACAAAGCAGCAGTCTAAATCTAATTAATATAACTACAGATGTCATAGGACAGGAGGGGCAATTCCACCCATTCCATGTCCCCCCGAACCATTAGTTCCATCCTGTGCCTGGTCCTGTTCAACATCTTTATTAATGACTTAGATGAAGGGTTGGAAGGCATGATTATCAAGTTTGCAGATGACACCAAATTGGGAGGGATAGCCAATACTTCAGAAGACAGAATTCAAAACGATCTGAACAGATTAGAGAGATAGGCCAAAACTAACAAAATGAAGTTCAACAGGGACAAATGCAAGATACTCCACTTAGGCAGAAAAAAATGAAATGCAAAGATACAGAATGGGAGACACGTGGCTCGAAAGCAGTATGTGTGAAAAAGATCTTGGAGTCATCGTGGACAACAAGTTAAACATGAGCTAACAATGTGATGCGGCGGCAAAAAAAGCCAATGGGTTTTTGGCCTGCATCAATAGGAATATAGTGTCTAGGTCCAGGGAAGTCATGCTCTCCCTCTATTCCGCCTTGGTTAGACCACATCTGGAATACTGCGTCCAATTCTGGGCACCACAATTGAAGAGAGACATTGACAAGCTGGAATGTGTCCAGAGGAGGGTGACTGAAATGATCAAGGGTCTGGAGAACAAGCCCTATGAGAAGCGGCTTAAAGAGCTGGGCATGTTTAGCCTGCAGAAGAGAAGACTGAAAGGAGACATGGTAGCCATGCATAGATATGAGAGGGGAAGTCATAGGGAGGAGGGAGCATGGTTGTTTTCTGCTGCCCTGGAGACCAGGATGTGGAGCATTGGCTTCAAATTACAGGAAAGGAGATTCCACCTGAACATTAGGAAGAAATTACTAACTGTGAGAGCTGTTCTTCAGTGGAACTCTTTGCCCCAGAGTGTGGTGGAGACTCCTTCTATGGAGGCTTTTAAGCAGAGGCTGAATGGCCATCTGTTGGGGGTGCTTTGAATGCAATTGTCCTGCTTCTTGGCAGGAGGGTTGGACTGGATGGCCCATGAGGTCTCTTCCAACTCTAAGATTCTATGATTACTGTCATGGAACTTGCCTGGAGCCCCTTCAACTAGTTTGATGTCCTCAGTAATGACTGAGGATGTGTTCCATTCATATCATCGAAGTAAGATTGGTTTCTGAACATAGAAGGAACCAGAGCACCATCGTTTCCTTCACCTCTGTCTGCCAAACACCCTTGGCCAGGTTTGTGTTGAGATGTCTAGACTGAATTGCCTGCTGTTCTACTGTAACAAAGCCCTCTTATGTCACAAAGTAGAAGTTCCATCTTCTTGATTCATCAGGTCACTGAAAACTTGCATTACTCTTGAGATTGGGTAGAGGGGCTACTTGGTTTGAGGAAGGCTTAACATTTATCTGCTGAGCTACAAGAAGAAGCTGGAAGTCATGCTTCTGCCATTTTTATTTTCTTTTGCTAAAGGTGAATGGTTTCAATTCAGTTATACCATACAGAGGACTTTACCACACAAAGGCCGTGAAATGCCACTGAAGCAGGCCATCTTTGGTGACAGTCCCTATTCCACAATGCTGTGTGCGTCACATTGTCACTGAAGTTTTATTTTAATGTTTCCCTATACCCTTAGCTAGTCCCCTGGTGGCGCAGCAGGTTAAACCGCTGAGCTGCTGAACTTACTGACCAAAAGGTCAGCAGTTTGAATCCGAGGAGCGGGGGTGAGCTCCTGCTGTTAGGCCCAGCTTCTGCCAACCTAGAAGTTTGAAAACATGCAAATGTGAGTAGATCAATAGTTATTGCTTCGGCGGGAAGGTGTTTTTTTTTTTTTGTCGTGTCAGAAGCAATCACTCCTGTTGTGAGAGAATTGGCCGTCTGCAAGGACGTTGCCCAGGGGATGCCTGGATGATTTTTGATGTTTTATCATCCTTGTGGGAGGCTTCTATCATGTCCACGCATGAGAAGCTGGAGCTGATAGAGGGAGCTCATCCGCCTCTCCCCGGATTCGAACCTGCGACCTGTCGGTCTTCAGTCCTGCCGGCACAGGGGTTTAACCCACTGCGCCACCGGGGGGCTCCTGGCAGGAAGGTAATGGTGCTCCATGCCGCCATGCTGGCCACATGACCTAAGAGGCGTCTATGGACAATGCCAGCTCTTCGGCTTAGAAATGAAGATGAGCACTACCCCCCAGAGTTGGATACGACTAGACTTAATGTCAGAGGCCACTATCCAAAATAAATAACCTTTCCAAGCTCTGAAAATAAACATTGGGCTACACACACAAGGATGTGGTTAATCTGTGATCAAATCTTACAACTTTAAAGCAAAGGTGATTTTATCTACTGAATTAAAGCTTTGTTGAATTAGGACCTTTCCTAACAAACCTTATGCTTTACCTGTATTCTTGCTAATCATTCCTTTTGATCAAGGAAAGAAGGACCTAAATCCTTCCACTTGTCAGGACCTTAAGCCTATGCCATGCTCCATTGGAGCACATTATTGCTATAATATCTGTTTACTTATCTGCTTTTGATGCTAGTGTACATGTATACTGAATGTGTTGGTATGCTTTCAATGTGCTGATATCACTTGCTTGAGTAGAGCCTGGTACTGTGAGTTCTCATTAGTTAAGAATGTTTATCTGCATTTCAGCGGATTCATGAGTTTGCTATGGGAACCATGGCAGTCCCAGGTCTGTTCCAATGGATGTGTTTTGATTAATAGGCCAATGGGAGATAAAAGCCATGAGAAATGCATTGAATGCTGCACCTACAAATAGAGTAAAAGCCCAAGTAGAATCATGTTGTTTATAGATGCATGTAAGGAGAACCCAGTGGCATAAAAGTGGGTTAAAGAGCTGAGATGCTGAACTTGCAGACTGAAAGGTTGCAGGTTTGAATCCGGGGAGCAACGTGAGCTCCCACTGTTAGCCCCAGCTTCTGCTAACCTAGCAGTTTGAAAACATGCAATTGTGAGTAGATCAATCGGTACCGCTCCGGCAGGAAGGTAACGGCACTCCATGCAGTCAGGCCGGCCACATGACCTTGGAGGTGTCTATGGACAATGCCGGCTCTTCGGCTTAGAAATGGAGATGAGCACCACCCCCCAGAGTCGGACACGACTGGACTTAATGTCAGGGGAAAACCTTTACCTTAACCTATAGATGCATGTAATACCCATCAGTTCTAACAGCAGTGGTGTAGGGATTTTTTGTTATCTTAGAACCTCATCAGAACAGAGAATGAATCTACTTTAAATCCGGTTTCTGCCTTCTGCAGAATTCTGGGATTTGTACTTTAGTGAGGCTGTTAAAAGCTCATCCCTAAACTACAAACCTCGGAATTCTACAGGAGACAGAAACCAGATTTAAAGTGGATTCATTCCCTAGTGTGATTAAGTAGTTAAACAAAACTTTATTACTTCTAGTGAGTGTATTTTCTGAACTGAGTAACCCTTTACCTGACACCACCTTGCAA
This sequence comes from Anolis sagrei ordinatus, assembly GCF_025583915.1. NCBI lineage: Eukaryota > Metazoa > Chordata > Lepidosauria > Squamata > Anolidae > Anolis > Anolis sagrei. The sequence goes on along the minus strand of NW_026845477.1, from coordinate 291,162,448 downwards.
TTCCCTTGATTTTAGGTTCACATCAACACATTAACAAGCTTTGCTTAGCCTTTGTAATGAGCAGGGGAGAACTAGGTGGGTGTTGTTTTTTGTTCCCCAGAAAGTCGGTGGTCCAGGGATAGGGAGTTTGTCATGTTGGCTTAGATTAGTGGTTCTCAACCTTCCTAATGCCACAACCCCTTAATATAGTTCCTCATGTTGTGGTGACTCCCTAACCATAAAATTATTTACATGTCTACTTCATAACAGTAATTTTGCTACTGCTGTGAATGGTAATGTAAATATCTGGTATGCAGGATGTATTTTCATTCACTGGACCAAATTTGGCACAAATACCCAAAACACCCAAATTTGAATATTGGTGGGGTTATGAGGAATTTATTTTGTCATTTGGGAGTTGTCATTGGTGGGATTTATAGTTCACCTACCATCAAAGAGCATTCTGAACTCCGCCAACGATATAATTGGGCCAAACTTCCCAAACAGAACCCCCATGACCAACACAAAATACTGTGTTTTCTGATGGCCTTTGGTGACCCCTCTGACACCCCCTTGCGACCCCCAGGGGTCCTGACCCCTAGGGTGAGAAACGTTGGGTTAGATACAAAGGAAGACCCAAATCTCTTTTGTGTGGAGGATCAAGTCCTCTTTTGCTCAGAAAATCCTGGGATCATATGGCACACAACATGATTCCCAGGAACCAGGAAGGCTGTTAGGAATTGTGGGAGGTGAAGTCCAAAACACCTGGAGGGCCAAAGTTTGCCCATGCCTGGTCTACAGTGTGGACCCCATCTCCTCTTCACGGTCAGGCTACTTAAATGCCCAAATAGCCTTAGTATGGTCTTATTATATGTGTGTAATAAACTCTGCTGGACCTGCATGGATTTCTCCTCTCTTCTTTCTTGAGCTACAGGCATGGAGAACTTATATTCTGCAAAGCATCCCAGTGGAGGAACCGTTTGCTGTCTCTGTCTGCAGCCCTGTCAACATCTAACCATCCAACCGTGTGGGCATCATTTTTGTCAAGCTTGTTCAAGCCAATCTTGGGAGGAAGAGTTAAAGGGGAAAATTGCCTGCTCTGTTTGCCAAGACTTTTTTCTGAAAATGAAACCTGGATCAAAAGAACCGCTTAGGAAAGGGACCACCGGATCGATGGTGGTCGACGAAACAAAGCAGGTGGATCCGAGTCTCTGTGAGATACACAAGGAAGACCTAAATCTCTTTTGTGTGGAAGATCAAGTCCCCCTTTGCTCAGTCTGCAGAAAATCCTGGGATCATATGGCACACAACATCATTCCCAGGAACCAGGAAGCAAAGACAGAAAACCAGGTAAGTCAAAAACCATCACCAGAAATTAGAATTATGGAATCATAGAATAATAGAGTTGGAAGAAACCACATGGGCCATCTAGTCCAACCCCCTGCCATGCAGGAAAGCACAATCTAAGTATCCCTGACAGATGGCCATCCAGCCTGTGTTTAAAAGTTTCCAAAGAAGGAGCTTCAACCACACTCCGAGGCAGAGAGTTCCACTGTTGAACACCTCGTACGGTCAAGAAGTTCTTCCTAATGTTCAGGTGGAATCTCCTTTCCTGTAATTTGCACCTATTGCTCCTAGTTCTAGTTTCAAGAGCAGCAGAAAACAAGTCTGCTCCCGCTTCCTTATGAGACACTTTCACATGTTTATACATAGCTATCATGTCTCCTCTCAACCTTCTCTTCTGTAGGCTAAACATACCCAGTTCTTTTAAGATGCTCCTCATAGGGATTCATGGTCTCCAGACCTTTGATCATTTTAGTCACTCTCTTCTAGACCCCTTCCAGCTTATCAACATCTCTTTTCAACTGTGGTACCCAGAATTGGTGTACCTTCTACATTGGTGTCATTTGCAAACTTGATAAATTGTCCCAAGATGTCAATAGGAAGCCAGTGCAAATGCATATTATTTATAGCCGATTAAACTTATAAGCAATCTTCAAGTAGTCCTGTCATGTGGCTAGAAAAAAAACATCTGTAATGGCTGCTCTGTGGTACTGTTGTGTATTGGTTTGAATGGTGAATGAAGACTCCAGGAGTTCAAATCAACCCTGGAAACCCCTTTGGATGATACCGTATTTCTTCAACTGTAAGATGCCAAAGAATAGTGTGGGATTTGGTTTTTAATATATATTTGTGGTTTAAAGATTTTATGCCTATGTTCTCCTTACATTGTATATTTTCTGTATATTTTGCTTATGTGGAAACTGCCCTAGAGGAGATAGAGCTGTATATAAATAAAGTTTTATTATTACTTGAAACACAACAGATGTTGTCCACAGAAAACAAGATCACTCTGTTGGCTGTTGTATTGGATCACACATCGGACACTTCCCAAGTGTCTAGGACTATGTGATGTATTGGTGAATAATGTGTGCAGATCCCAGTAGGGTGGCCTTTTTGTAGCTGGCAGATGGTAATTTTGTCTATTTTTAGAGATGTTTATCAAGGGGAAAAAGTCTTAGAATTGAAGAAATACAATATTGTTCAAATCCTTCACTCTCAGCATCAGAGGAAATCAAGGGTAAACCTTTTCTGAACAAAACTTGCCAAAAAAAAAAATCCCATGCTAGGGTTGCCTTAGGGTTGCCAAAAGTGGAAACAGCAAGGACACATAACAACAAACAGTTGCTATGAGTGTTGCTGTAGTGCCAGCTCATTAGGCTTTGCCGTTCTTTGCAAGAGTTTAAAGAAAAGTGCCTTTCTTCAGTTGCCACTAGAAAATACTGGTGGTAGACTCTCCATCTTTGATGGTATTTTTGTGGAGGTTAAATTGGCATCTTTCGGGAAAGCTATATCCCGACCTGGCAGGGGGTTGGACTAAACGGCCCTTGTGGTTCCTTCCAACTTTGAGAGTGCATCTATAGTGTAGAATAAATACAGTTTGATGCATATAGCTGAATGTTATGGAATGTTATGCTTTGAAGGTGATTTTCCTGCTTCTTGGCAGGGAGTTGGACTGGATGGCCCACCAGGTCTCTTCCAACTCTATGATATATTTATTTATTTATGATATTTCTATCCCACCTTTCTCAAGCCCAAAGGCGAATTGAGGCGGCTTACAAATTGGCAGCCATTTGGTGCCATAACAATCCACAATATACACTTAAATATACACTTAAAAACAACATTACAAAATCAATACAAAAACCATTGAAACCATATAATAACTAATGTCTTCCTGTTAATCTCATTTTCCAGTAGCATCATCTAAGCCATTCCATATTTCAACTTACATAATTCCGTGTTTGTCTATTGCACTACATTTCCAAAAGCTTGTTCAAAGAGCCAGGTTTTTACTTTTTTTTTGGAAGGTCAGGAGGGAGGGGGCCGATCTAATATCCCAAGGAAGGGAGTTCCACAGCCAAGGGGCCACCACTGAGAAGGCCCTGTCTCTCGTCCCTGCCAGACGCACCTGCGAAGAAGGTGGGATCGAGAGCAGGGCCTCCCCAGATGATCTTAAATTCCCAGATGGTTCATAGGGAGAGATACGTTTGGACAGGTAAGCTGGGCCTGGTAGCAAATTGGCAGCCAGTGGAGTTGGCACAACAGAAGAGTTGTATGCTCCCTGAGCACTGCTCCAGTTAGCAACCTGGCTGCTGCCCACTGGACCATTTGAAGCTTCCAAACAGTCTTCAAAGGCAACCCTACGTAGAGCGCGTTGCAGTAGTCTGTACGGGATGTAACCAGAGTGTGGACTACCCAAGGTATAGGCGCAGCTGGTGCACAAGTTTCTATGAACCCTGGGGGTTGCTACCTCACCAACCCAGAAAATCAATGATTCCATAGCACTAAGCTATGGCAGTTAAAGTGATATCAGACTGCATTAATTCTACAGTGAAAATACACCCTAGATAGGTCCCTTTCAGATTGGTACTCATATATGATTCCTGAAGGGATGTGGGTGTGGCCAATTGCTATATTAGCAGAAGAGGTGGGACCAGCCTGTCTTCATTTGCTGCCTGATTGCATTGGAGGATTTAATTTGTAAAGCTTTGGTATCCCTGGAAGCTATTGTGATGCCGCCTTCTTCCCTGTTAGGGCTATTTCTAATAAATCAATGAAACCATTTAATCTGTGTATTACTAAGAATTCATTTAATCTGACAGTATGTAAAATTAGTGAAGAAAGTCTAAATAAGAAAGAATAATAGATGAACGAGATGCATATTTTAATTTCTCAATTTCTTTCTTTCTAGGGGACTGGAAGTCCATACAGAGGGTAAGTCTCTTTCTCTGATGCAGTGCTAAACTGGGCCAGGTTCTTTCATGTGATTCTTTTGGAAATTTAGCTGCTGTTTTTCAGCTGAATGAACTGAAAGGCGGCTGACATCACCTCTCTGGCAGCTGAAACTGAGTTTATTTTGCCCTTTGTGGAGTGAGAAAGCAGAGTCAGTGCCAGAAGGCTAGCTGAGGTGAAGACAGCTACATAAAGTTTGAAATCTAGCGTCTTTCGTTGCAAAGGACCCTTCCACACTATACAGAAATACCACCATGAGTCCACTTCAACTCCACCTGTTTTGGCCTTCAACTCCCAGAATTCCTGAGCATTGAACAAGCTGGCTAGGGCTTCTGGGAGTTGGAGGCCCAAACAGCTGGAGGGCTGCAGTTTGAGGACGCCTGCCCTAGAGCAAACATTGCAGATGGGTTAAATTCCTAAAGTTGTCATAGCCAGTTATGCGGGTACTCATGGAGTGGCATAGAGCAGTTTTTGTGTATTGGTGTTATTATATTGCTATTAAGATTATTCAATAATATTGTACTACCTGAAATTGTATGCAATTTTTTTTGAGATGGTACACGTTTCTGCTGATAGATGCTGTAAGCCAGTGTTTCTCAACCTGGGGGTCGGGACCCCCATGGGGGTCGCGAGGGGGTGTCAGAGGGGTCGCCAAAGACCATCAGAAAACATAGTATTTTCTGTTGGTCATGGGGGTTCTGTGTGGAAAGTTTGGTCCAATTCTATCGGTGGGGTTCAGAATGCTATTTTATTGTGGGTGAACTATAAATCCCAACAATTACAACTCCCAAATGGCAAGGTCTATTTTCTCCAAACTCTACCAGTGTTTACATTTGGGCATATTGAGTATTTGTGCCAAGTTTGATCCAGATCCATCATTGCTTGAGTCCACAGTGTTCTCTGGATGTAGGTGAACTACAACTCCAAAAAACTCAAGGTCAATGTCCACCAGACCTTCCCAGTATTTTCTCTTGGTCATGGGAATTCTGTGTGCCCAGTTTGATTCAATTCCATCATTGGTGGAGTTCAGAAGGCTCTTTGATTTTAGGTGAACTATAAATCCCAGAAACTCCAGCATTACCAAATGACCAAATCAATCACCCCCAACCTCACCAGTATTCAAATTTGGGAGTATTGGGTATTTGTGCCAAATTTGGTCCAGTGACTAAAAATACATCCTGCATATCGGATATTTAGATTACCATTCATAACAGTAGCAAAATTACAGTTGTGAAGTAGCAACGAAAATAATATTATGGTTGGGGGTCACCACAACATGAGGACCTGTACTAAGGGGTTGCGGCATTAGGAAGGTTGAGAACCACTGCTGTAAGCACAACTCAATGGGCTGAAATGGCATTCTGATAATAAATATAATCATATATTTTGTAGCAGGCTATCAAATCAACCTTTCTTCTCCCTATATCTTATGCCCCATCAACACTGCCATATAAATCCAGATTACCTGCTTTGAACTGGATTATATGGCAGGGTAGACTCATATAAGGTAAAGGTTTCCCCTGACATTAAGTCTGACTTTGGGGGTGGGGGGGCTCATTTCCATTTCTAAGCCAAAGAGCCAGCATTGTCCAAGGTCATGTGGCCAACATGACTGCATGGAACGTCGTTACCTTCCCACAGAAGTGGTACCTATTGATCTACTCACATTTGCATGTTTTCAAATTGCTAGGTTGGCACAAGCTGGGGCTAACAGCAGGAGCTCACCCCTTTCCCCAGATTCGAACCGCCAACCTTTCAGTCAGCAAGTTCAGCAGCTCAGCGGTTTAATGGTTGCAACACCAGGAGACTCATATAATCCCGTTCAAATCAGATAATGTACATGATCTGCTTTGATAATATGGATTATATGGCAGTGTCGATCCAACCTTAGTTCCATTCCCATCATTTCCACCTAGCGCAGCCAGTGGATGAAACCAATGTGGTTTATTGGGACTTTTTGACATTCGATAATGAAATATCGTGAATATTTTGGAGAATGTTTTTCCCCCTCTGCAGATGGGGGGATGAATGTCCAAACTCAGAGGCAAACCGTCCCGCTGTTGTGGGATACGCAAATGACACAGTTGCCTTCCAAGGGAAAGGTAAGGCAAAGCATTCTTTTAAAACAATTTATAGAGTTGATTTTTGCACAGCAAAAGAGGAAGAAAGCCATACATTTTAAAAAACCCACAAATGACAAAGATTAAAGCTGATTCAAAGGCTAATGCTCCTAAACATTGGGGGTGGGGGTTAGAAACAGGTATACTTTTCACTTGGTCCAAGGTGTTACATTTTATATATACTGTATTTATTGCTTCTTTATGTCATGCTAGGAGGAGTATGCTTCAACCCCATTTGTTAAGCTGTGGCTTTTGCTGTCTTTTTCCTCAATGTCCTATTAGTGTATTTCTTCAACTCTTCAAGACAATTTCTTCAAGACACACTTTTCCCCCCATATAAACATATCTAAATATGGGGTGCAGATTAGAATAGCAGGTGTATTTTATATATTTTGGTTAGTGATGGCTGAACTGAAAATAGGGTACTTCTTACAATTAATAGCACCTAACAATTGAAGAAATACATTAATTAAAACATCTCTTAGCTCACATGTCCATAGCATTAAAAGCAAACAAATGAATAGAAACAATATAGCAACAGTATGCATACAATATAGCAATAGTTTACTCTAATAAAACCTGGCAGAACTTAAACTTAAGGTCCTAACGAAACCAGGGCTCTATCCCTGCTCAGCTATGGAAATCCTTCTACACTGCCAAATAAAATCCAAATTATCTGCTTTGTATTGGATTATATGGCAGTGTAGACTCAGATAATCCAGTTCAAAGATGATAATATGGATTGTCAGCTTTGATAATCTGGATTATATGGCCGTGTAGAAGGGGCCTGGGTGACCTTGTACAAGTCGCATTCTCCCAGCCTCATAACACCTGCAACAGGCTTGTTTTAGGGTCATCATAATTGAAAAATCTCTGCATTTGTAAAGTAACTCATTCCAAAAGAAGCATTTCATTCACAAAGTGTAACTGATCTGCTGATATCCTGAAGGAAAATTCTAGGAATTATTAAATAAAAAGTTTGCCATTTTAATTTGATTAATTTATGACACCATAACATCTCTAGCAAGCAAGCAAAAGAATGAGGAAGTACTCCATCAGTGTCACAAATGGACGGTGAAGTAACAGCTCCCCTGGTGGCCAGAATACCCTCATGAAAAAAGCTGGAATGTTAAATAGCCTCTGTGTGTCTGTCTATATATGTTGTGTATCTATGTCATTGAATTTTTGGCATGTATATGTACATTGTAATCTACCCTGAGTCCCCTGCAGGTTGAGAAGGGCAAAATATAAATACTATAAATAAATAATCACAGGATAAGCTTTATTGTTTACATGAAATAGTGGGAAATTTGTTGGGCAGTTCACTTAGGTGGACTTGGACTACCTCAACTTCTTACTGTCCCTCATCCAGACTATGGGTGCAATCTACATTGTAGAATTAATGCAGTTTGACACCACTTTAACTGCCATGAGTCAATGCTATAGAATTGTGGGAGACGTTGTATTGCAAAGTCTTTGGCCTTCCTTGCCAGAGTGCTATTACCTCAGCAAACAACAAATCCCAGGACTCCACAGTATTGAGACATGGCAACTGAAGTGGTGTCAAACTGCATTAATTCTACTGTGTGGATGCATCCTATGCAAACAAAGGTCTTCAAGGGTGTTCTTCCATAGAGATAATACAAAGTCCATCAGTCTTACTTGGAGAAGGATTCCTTTTTATTTAATCCCACTGCATACATGTTCCATCTGTACCTTGTTAAAATAGGTGGTAGCATCCATCCAGGAAAGGTTTCTTTCCTAACAGCTGTGGCAGATGCAACTAATGTTTCCTGTCTATTTCTGTTTATTTTTCAAATCAGAGCTGCTTGATGGGAACCAGAAGGATGATCCAGAAAAAGTCAAGCTGTTTGACCTCGACTTGGAAGAAAAGCAAGAAGAAGGTAACACACATTTGTTGTCAGTAGTATTGGATAGAAGAAACCTCCAAATAACAGTTTCCTTTGGAAATGCTCACCTTTATATTGTGGATCTCACCTTTTCTGCCAAAGTATGGAGATAGTTGGAAGGCAATGGAGTGGCTAAAGTTTAGAGCAGAAGACTTCCTATTTAAGAAGACTTCAGGCAGTGGATGGGACTTAGAGTTGTCCAGTGACCCAAGACTGATAAACAATTTCATTGCCTACTTGGAATTGTCAAAAGTCCTGTAAACATTCAAGGATCTGTCATATATACAAACATAGGCAAACTTTGGCCCTCCAGGTGTTTTGGACTTCAACTCCCACAATTCCTAACAGCCACCGGCTGTTAGGAATTGTGGGAGTTGAAGTCCAAAACACCTGGAGGGCCAAAGTTTGCCCATGCCTGATATGTAACTTGAGTATGTAATCCAGAAATCCAATATACCTCTGAACTCCAAAGTTGTCCACATGGTTGGCTGAGCTAGTAACACCTTTGCTTTCCGATGGTTCTTCAAAGTGCACAAACTTTGTTTCATGTACAAGATTATTAGATATATTGTAACAAGTTACCTTCAGGCTATGTGTATAAGGGGTATATGAAAAATTAATGAGTTTTGCATTTAGACTTGGAATCTATCTGTAAGACATCTCGTTATATGTGTCTATGCAAACCCATGTATTCCGCAATCGGGTTCCCAAGCATTTTGTATAAGGAATGTTTATGAAATATTTTTGTGTTTAGACTTGTGCTCCATCTTTAAGACATTGCATAATTTTAATGCAAATATTAGAAATCCTTCTGGTCCTAGGGATTTCTTACATAGGATGCTCAAACTGTATGTTGCATTGAGCCAAACAAGAATTCAGTCTGCATTTGTTAAGGAAACATACTTACATTGGCTAAATGTTTGTTTGCATTGACAAAATTCTCTCGTTTCTTCATTAACCACAGATAAATAGAATAAAAATAATCTCAAAGACAATATCAGCTTTATTTACAAAAAATATGTGTATTGTAGCTTACCAAACCCAATATCCTAAAGATTAAAGAGTCATTAAAAACTATTAAAATCTTGCATTGAACTAATATCATTACAAATATTTGTTAGAAGCTGATCATAGAGTTCTGCCGAGGAGTCAGAGATTCCTAAATCTCTGTAGAATTTAATGCACCTTGACACCACTTTGACAGTTATAGTTCAATGCTATGAAATCTTGGGAGTTGTGGTTCAGTAAGGCATCAGCCTGCTTTGGCAGAGAAGGCTAAAGACTTTGTAAAACTTCAGTTCCCAGGATTTCATAGCATTGAGGGACAAAAGTTTAGCTGGTGTCAAGTTACATTAATTTCAGTGTGAAGATGCACCCACCACATTTGCCATTTTCGTGTCAGGAATGACTTGAGAAACTGCAAGTCGCTTCTGGTGTGAGATAATTGGCCATCTGCAAGGATGTTGCCCAGGGGACGCCCGGATGTTTTGATGTTTTACCAGGTTAAACCCACATGCCAGCAGGACTGAAGACCGACAGGTTGCAGGTTGTAATCCGGGGAGAGGCGGATGAGCTCCCTCTATCAGCTCCAGCTCCTCATGCGGGGACATGACAGAAGCTTCCCACAAGGATGATAAAACATCAAATCATCCAGGCGTCCCCTGGGCAATGTCCTTGCAGACGGACAATTCTCTCACACCAGAAGCGACTTGCAGTTTCTCAGGTTGCTCCTGACACGACAAAAAAAAATCCTTGTGGGAGGCCTCTCTCATGTCCCCACATGGGGAGCTGGAGCTGACAGAGGGAGCTCATCCGTGGTCTCCCCTGGATTCAAAACTTCGGCCTGTCGGTCTTCAGTCCTGCCCACTGCACCACCAGGGACTCCTAACTGGTTGAGATTGATCTTTATTCAGCAGTGATTCCCAACCTTTTTTTTGATTAGGGATCACTTGACCAGGGACCACTCTCCAACATTAGTACCAAAAGGGTTACGAATCATGGTTTGGTTATTTGGGGTGCTGAGTCAGAAAACTGTGTTGGATAAACCAAATCAGCTCTAGTGTATGATACAGAACATGTGCCATCCAGTAGTTATCTTCTGCTCGCCCACAGAAAACCATATTTAATATGCCTCATCACTATAAGAGGGTTTTGTGAGACCAGTCACTCTTGTTGCAATGGTGTAGTAATGTTAAGCCGTGGACCATATTTTAATTATTGCCGACCACAGGTTGGGAACCACTGTTATACAGGAACCTCTTTATTTTTTCTAGAGTGTTCTAGACTATAGTGCTAATGTGTAGAACCACAACCTACAAAATAATTTTAGGAGGATTTTTTTGTTTTTAATTATCTGTTATCTTGCTCTCTGCAGGAAATAATTCAACCTCCAGTGGACAGAACTCTATCACATGGATCGTTTTGATACTCTTCATCATTCAGATCGCAGGCTTGGTGACAACCATCTTCGTTTTTACAAGTGAGGAAAAACCCATGTCCAATTTAGAGAACTTTAGGAATGTGATAAAAGCTGCAGTAATCACGACCTATACTTGTTTTGTTTAACAAGTCTAAAACTATATATAGCACAAGTCCAGGGTATCTGAAATAAAGTATCTTTCCATATGAACCTACCTGGACTCTGAAATCCTCAAAAAGGAAAGGCCATTCTTTTAGAACCACCAACTTCAGAGTTACAGCTGATGGAAATATAAGAAAGGACCCCAAGGCTTTGGGACACCCTCCCTGGGAAGACTTGATATTTCTTAGTCAGATAGAGCAGGCACGGGCAAACTTGGGCCCTCCAGATGTTTTGGACTTCAACTCCCACAGTTCCTAGCAGCTGGTAGACTGTTAGGAATTGTGGGAGTTGAAGTCCAAAACACCTGAAGGGCCCATGTTTGCCCATGCCTGAGATATACTTTTAGGGCTGAAGGCTTTTAAGGAGAAGTCTCTAATGAGGGTTCTTAATGAGGTTGTTGTAGTTTCTTTCGGGCTATATGGCCATGGTCTAGAGGCATTCTCTCCTGACGTTTTGTCTGCATCTATGGCAAGCATCCTCAGAGGTAGTGAGGTCTGCTGGAACTAGGAAAAAGGGTTTATATATCTGTGGAATGACCAGGGTGAGACAAAGGACTCTTGTCTGCTGGAGCTAGGTGTGAATGTTTCAACTGACCACCTTGATTAGCATACAATGGCCTGACTGTGCCTGGAGCAAACTTTTGTTGAGAGGTGATTAGATGTCCTTGTTTGTTTCCTCTCTGTTGTTGTGCTGTTGATGGTCCTTAATGAGCTATGAGCCCCTCTTATTAGAGTCTGTCCCTAAAGAGACTAATTGATGTGCTATTTATTTATTGTGCCTTGAGTGAATTGAGGGTACAGTTAAATGTATTTAAAACACAAAGTTAAAAACTTGCCATTATGCTAAATTTCCTCTGACCAGAAGCTGGCCACTTGAAGTGTCTCTGGTGTCGCTGTGAGAAGGTTGCTGTGAGAAGGTGCACACGGCAGGGCTCAGGCTGCGTTGTAGTAGGTGGTCTGTAGTTTGCTCTCCGCCACACTCGCATGTCATGGACCCTACTTTGTAGCCCCATTTCTTAAGATTGGCTCTGTATCTCATGGTGCCAGAGCGCAGCTTGTTCAGTGCCTTCCAAGTTGCCCTGTCTTCTGTGTGCCCAGGAGGGAGCTTCTCATCTGGTATTGGCCACTGAGGTTCCGGGTTTTAGCCTGCCACTTTTGGACTCTCACTTGCTGAAGTGTTCCTGCGAGTATCTCTCTTGATCTTAGAAAGTTGTTTCTTGATTTAAGGCATTGGCATGCTGGATGATATGTGGACAGAGGATGAGTCAGAGAGGTCAATGACTTGGTATCAGGACCCACCTTGGTCCTTTCATTATAGGCTGCTATTTCCCGGCGGATGTCAGGTGGTGCAATACTGGCTAAACAGTATAATTTCTCCAGTGGTGTAGGGTGTAAACATCTTGTGATAATGCAGCATGTCTCATTAAGAGCCACATCCACTGTTTTAATGTGGTGAAATGTATTCCACTCTGGGCATGTGTATTCAGAAGCAGAGTAGCAAGGTGCAAGGGCAGATATCTTCACTGGACCTGCTAAAAATAACTCTGATTTTCATTGCCAGAGGCTAAAGCTGACCTGCCGGCCTCGGCTGCAGTCACCGGGACCGCACCTTGCTGCCCATCGGGTTGGACCATGAACCAAGGGAACTGCTATCATGTCTTGGAACTGGAAGGGACTTGGGAGGCCGGCCAGCACCACTGTTCTTCTCTCGGGACCTCCCTGGCTGTGTTCGTCAACTTAGAGAAACTGGTAAGTGAAGGATTTGCCAAAGCAGTGCACTCCTGCACCTAACTGAGACATTCTTGCAGATCCTCAGTTTCCTTCCTGTGATCTCTCAACATCGGCGAAAAGATTGCAGTGATTTTGTGAGTCATTTTTGTCCTACATGCCACATGAAAACGTCATCACAGTTTTCTCAGACAATGCTTCACTTCCAGTGGTTTTAGTGTGAAAAGTAGTATTTCATGTAACCGTTTCCTGCTGTCTCACAAGGGCCCTTCTCTAATTTTTTCTTTCATTTTTTAAAAGTTTCCATTCTTTGATTTACCAACATGTACAGGAACTATAAGAATGGGTATAGAGTAGTGGTTTGAATATCTGACTCAAGATAGGGGTTGAATCCCCACTCGGCCATGGAAGCCCACTGGGTGACCTTGCACAAGCCACGCTTTCTCAGCTTCAGAAGAAGGCAAAGATATAAACAAGCTTTCCAACTTTTCCAGCTGCTTTTAAAATGTCCCAATTTCTTTGTCCTCCTCCCAATGTTCTCCTCCTTCCTCAGATCATTTCAATGGTTACAAAGTAAGTTCATTTTGGGTTGTTCTGTGTTTTCTGGGCTGTATGGCCGTGTTCCAGAAGCATTCTCTCCTGACGTTTCACCTGCATCCATGGCAGGCATTCTCATAGATGCAAACAAAACGCCAGGAGAAAATGCTTCTGGAACATGGCCATACAGCTCAGAAAATACACAACAATCCAGTGATTCCAGTCATGAAAGCCTTCGACAATAGATTAAGTTCATTTTAGAAGAAGCAAGGAAACAAACTAGCAAACCACAGCCATGCCACTTGCGTCAGAACAGCAGGCAACCCTAAATCTGCAAAATCCACTTCTCAATTGCTATGAAGTCCAGGAAATTTTATTTTCTCTTTTCTTGTTGTCTTTTAAAAAAAAATAAAAATCAGAGTGATGCAATGAATGACAAAAGTCCTGACAACCACTGGATTGGCCTCCTGAGAGAACCAGAAGAAAGCTGGAAATGGACAGATGGGACTCCGTTCAACAACCTGTAAGTGTGTACCTCTTTCATTCAGGTTTGGTCTCATTTGGGCCCCTTCTACATTGCCATATAATCAAGATTATCAAATAAAATAATCCATATCTGATTTGAACTGGATTACAAGAGTCTACACCACCATATAATCCAGTTCAAAGCAAATGATCTGGATGCAACGTGATCTCTTTTCATGCTGTCGGTATTACTCAACTTGTTAAGGTTAAACACACACATGCTTGAGCACATTTTGCAAGAAATGCAACCTCAACCTCACAACCTCTGAGGACGCCTGCCATAGATGTGGGCAAAACGTCAGGAGAGAATGCTTCTGGAACATGGCCATATAGCCTGGAAAACTCACAGCAACCCACAACCTCAACATTTTGCATTCAAAATGTATTGTAGTTACTCTGGCTCACTTGCTATCAATTTTCCTTTGCAGCTTTGAAATAAGAGGAGATGGACAGTGTGCGTACCTAACCCATGGGGCTGTGAGTAGTGCGGACTGTTCGGTCAAGAAGAAGTGCCTCTGCAGCCAGAGTGTGAAGATAAACCATGGTCACTGCCGAGGGACGTGAAATTCTAGAAGCTGGCTATGCATCAAAGGAACTTGCAATGCTTTCCTGTGCTCCAAGCTGCCACTCTTTGTCTTATGTTTGTGTGCAGTGATAAATGCTCATATGTTACCAATGCAAATGACCAACCACCTATCCTTCATCTCTGTGCCAGTGATTAGGAAATGAAATCTCTTTGACCTCTGAGCATGAGATGACATGAGAGGTCTTTGTGGTATGATTATAGGAGCTAATAGATGGGTGATAAGGCTGGTGGCTAGGTGGGAAAACATCCTAATGTGATTTCTATTTGAGCCTTTTTGTTGTCATAGGCTGCACTTCCTTGGGAGAAAGTTCTATTGAATTTGGTAGGAGTAACTTCCAAATCACAATGTGTAGGATCATTTTGACTGTGTGTAATTCTTGTTCGTTATCTCTTAGATCACTGTTTCTCAACCTGGGGGTCAGGACACCTGGTGGGGTCACAAGGGGGTGTCAGAGGGGTTGCCAAAGACTATCAGAAAACACAGTATTTTCTGTTGGTCATCAGGATTCTGTGTGGAAAGTTTGGCCTGATTCTATTGTTGGTGGGGTTCAGAAAGCTCTTTGATTGTATGTGAACTATAAATCCCAACAACTACAGCTCTCAAATGTCAAACTCTATTTCCCCCAAACTCCACCAGCGTTCACATTTGTGCATGTTGAATATTTGTGCCAAGTTTGGTCCAGATTCATTGATGTTTGAGTCCACAGTGCTCTCTGGATGTAGGTGAACTACAACTCCCAAAATCAAGGTCAATGCCCACCAAACCCTTTCAGTATTTCTGTTGGTCGTGAGAGTTCTATGTGCCAAGTTTGGTTCAATTTCATTGTTGGTGGAGTTCAGAATGCTCTTTGATTGTAGGTGAACTATAAATCCCAGCAACTACAACTCCCAAATGACAAAATCAATCCCCTTCCACCCCACCAGCATTCAAATTTGGGTGTATCGGGTATCTGTGCCAAATGTGGTCCAGTGAATGAAAATACATCGTTCATAACAGTAGCAAAATCACACTTATGAAGTAGCAACGAAAATAATTTTATGGTTGGGAATCACCACAACATGAGGAACTCTATTAAGGGATTGCAGCATTAGGAAAGTTGAGAACCACTGTCTTAGATGAACTGAGAATTTTAATGGAATTTAACTATCTCAGCTTTCCTTTGAGATTTCAATATCCTACGTTTCTAGTTGTTAGGATTATGCAAATAATGCTGCACAGAACAACTGAAATCATAAGGTGACCGAAAGCTATCCCTCATAATTTTACATCAGAGTAAAATCAAGGTCAATACATGTTTGTTTTGGGTTTTTTGGAGGTTTTTTTTTTTTGTCGTATCAGGAAAGACTTGAAAATCTGCAAGTCACTTCTGGTGTGAGAGAATTGGCCATCTGCAAGGACGTTGCCCAGGGGACGCCTGGATGATTTGATGTTTTATAATCCTTGTGGGAGGCTTCTCTCATATCCCCACATGAGGAGCTAGAGCTGATGGAGGGAGCGCATCCACCTCTCCCCGGATTTGAATCTGTGACCTGTCGGTCTTCAGTCCTGCCAGCACAGGGGTTTAACCCACTGTGCCACCGGGGGCTCCTACTTGGCATGGTAAAGGCTTAAATTAAACCTGATAGATCTAGATTTTAACATAGACCAAATGGGTTGCTATGAGTTTTCCGGGCTGTATGGCCATGTTCCAGAAGCATTCTCTCCTGATGTTTCACCTGCATCTATGGCAGGCATCCTCAGAGATTGTGAGGTCTGTTAGAAACTAGGAAACAGACCTCACAACCTCTGAGGATGCCTGCCATAGATGCAGGCAAAACGTCAGGAGAGAATGCTTCCGGAACATGACCATACAGCCCAGAAAACTCACAACAACCCAGTGATTCCAGCCATGAAAACCTTTGACAATACATAGACAAAATTGTTAGATAGCAGCAGATTTCTAGGTTGGAGATGGATGTGACTTTTCCTCCCTCTTGCCATAAAGAGGTGGTCGTTTGCAAAGTAGCTCCTGCTACTAAGATATTGATATCCCCTTTGGAAAAGGAACCCATGCGACCTATAGTAAGAGAATGTAACATGAAAGGCAATCTCCAGTTAGGCCATGTGAGCCAAGCGGGGCATACTTCGACCACATGGTTTCTGGATAACCGTTCCACTAATAGCTGGAATGCTTTGGGGAAGCAAGGTTTGCATGAAGCATAGGCATGATTTGTGTTCTCATATCATATTCACTAGTGTGGGTAAACATAGCTGCAATGCTGAGTATTGGTTACCCAATATCACTTACTTGGACTAACGTTATAACTGAGCCAGAAGAGAGCTCATAAAGGCAATTCCCTGCACCAATCCACCTTCGTGTGTATATTTGTGTGCATATGTAGGTTGAGTTCTGATAAACTATAAGATATCCCAAATAGTTAAGACTCTTCCACACTATATACTTATAACACTCTGGGGCCTCTTCCACACAGCTGAATAAAATCCCACATTATCTGCTTTGAACTGGAATATATGACAGTGTGGACTCAGGGCCCTTCCACACAGCCCTATATCCCAGAATATCAAGGCAGGAAATCCCACATTATCTATGTGTGGACTCAGATAACCCAGTTCAAAGCAAATATTGTGGGATTTTCTGCCTTGTATTCTGGGTTATATGGCTGTGTGGAAGGGCCCTGAGTCGATTTTAACAGCCATGTTTCTGTCCGATAGGATTTCCAGTTTAGGAAGAGTGACGCCTTATCACACAGGAACCGAAAGAATAGACAAGGAGTATGCTTCCCATCTGAAATCCAATGGCTGCCTTATGCAGAATTCTGGGGCTTGTAGTTTAGGAGAAGGGCCTTTAAAATGTTCAGCCAGATCAGTCCTGGGTCTCATTAAATTACACAAGATATTTAGCCTTCTTTGTCAAAGAGTGCTGGTGCCTCACCAAAATACAAAACCCAGGTTTCCATTGCATTGAACCAATGCAGCTAAAGTGGTGTCAAACCGGATTCATTCTACAGTGTAGATGCACTTTGAGTATTCTCAGCCACAGAACTCTAGTGCCTCTTCAAACTACAAAAGCCAGGCTCCCATAAGATGTAGGCATGGCAGTTAAAGTGGAATTAAAGTCATATAGTGGTGTAATGTGAAAGGGTCCCCAACTAAATGAGGCTGCAGCTACACTATAGAATTAATGCTGTTTGACACCACTTTCATTGTTATGGCTCTATGCTACAGAATCATGGGAGTTATACTTTAGGGTTTTTTTCTTGTCGACTTGAGAAACTGCAAGTCGCTTCTGGTGTGAGGGAATTGGCCGTCTGCAAGGACGTTTCCCAGGGGACACCTGGATGCTTTGATGTTTTTACCATCCTTGTGGGAGGCTTCTCTCATGTCCCTGCATGGGGAGCTGGAGCTGACAGAGGGAGCTCATCCACATGCTTTCCCCGGATTCAAACCTCCAACCTTCAGACCTATTGGCACAAGGGTTTAACCCATTGCTCCACCAGTGTCTCAATAGTTATAGTTTAGTGAGGCACCAGCACTGTTTAGAAGGGAAGATTAAAGACTTTATAAAACTACAACTACCATGATTCTGTAGTATGATTTGCAAGCTAAAGTGGTGTCAAACTGCATTAATTCTAGAGTCTAGATGCAAACTTAGATACCATTCACGTTAGAAAATTATGTTAGTTTGATATCAATTTAACTGCCATGCTATGGAAACCTGAAATTGTAATGTACTGTGGAACTAGAACTCTTTGACTGAAAAGAGAAAATATCTCATAGAACTACAGATCCCAGAACCATCCCATGACTGCCAATGTAGCATCAAACTGCTATAATTCTGCCTTAGACCTCCAAACTTGGAGAGACTGAAACTTTCTGTGATCTGTAATAACCAGATATGACAGCAGAATAAACTACTTTCCCTCAATATGTATTTGTTTGGATTTACCAAGGGTTTGTGTTCTGTTCTTTTCCATTTTCTCCGGTGCTTCTGACAGCACAATTACACATCACAAATATCTGATGAATGGCTACTACAAAGAGATGGATTCTAAAAGGCTTTTATTCTATATCAGTCTCAGAAGTTCAAAATGCCACTAGATACACAAACTGGGAGGACTTTGTGATTTCTGGAAAAAAAATTGCAATAAAAATCCTTCTATAGAAAGCCTCACCTCACATTAGTTTTCTTTCATCTGCTTTGAAATTCTCCTATTTGCTTCTTTAGTCATCCCGCCTTTTGCTTCTCATGGACTTCTCTTATCCCCCCCCCCCCCCCAAAGGACAGATTTATGTTTTTACTAAGCCTGACCTAATTTTTCAAGTAGCAATTTAAAATGTTACACTCACAAACAGGTGCTTCCAGACAGCACTAAATCACGGGTTTTAATGAGGGGCAAAAAATTCTGGGACTTCAATAGAGCTCCACATACAGACCTATTGGTCCCGGGATTTCTCCCTCTGTTGTCCAGACTTGATGCTTTGTTCCGAGATTTAGAGGCTCCCAAGATGGCCACTGCACAACTTTCACTGGAAACTGGTTTGTTGTTGTTTATTTGTTCAGTTGCTTCCGACTCCTCATGACCTCATGGACCAGCCCATGCCAGAACTCCCTGTCAGCCGTCACCACCCCCAGCTCCTTCAAGGTCAAGCCAGTCACTTCAAGGATACCATCCATCCATCTTGCCCTTGGTCGGCCCCTCTTCCTTTTTCCTTCCATTTTCCCAAGCATCATTGTCTTCTCCTAGCTTTCCTGTCTTCTCATGATCTGGCCAAAGTACTTCATCTTGGCCTCTACTATCCTTCCCTCCAGTGAGCAATCTGCCTTTATTTCCTGAAGTATGGACTGGTTGGATCTTCTCACTGTCCAAGGCACTCTCAGCACTTTCCTCCAACACCACAGTTCAAAAACCTCTATCTTCCTTCGCTCAGGCTTCCCTATGCTCCAGCTCTCATATCCATAGGTTACTATGGAGAATGTCATTGCTTTAACTATGTGGATCTTGATTACCAGTGTGGTGTCATTGCTCTCTTCCCAAGAAGTAAATGTAAAGAAACTAGTAGTATTTTAAAAGAACCTACAAGATATGGATATACAGAGATTTTGTAATGCAGATCACCACAAAAGTTCAGTCCTATGTACAGGCCAGAGAAATTGTGCCCTTCATACATTTCTTAAAGTTTCTGGCACAAAAACAAAGTTTACGGGGCAGGTTTACTTCTGTCCAAGTCAGCACTATACAATGAAACAAGAACACACACTTTTAAGGCAGGAACAGAAATTTGACATTATCTACAACTTTTAGAGCCTCCACATACAGACCTGTTGGTCCCGGGATTTCTGCCTCTGTTGTCCAGACTTGATGCTTTGTTGCAAGATTTAGAGGCTCCCTAGATGGTCACCATGGGACTTCCACTGGAAACTTTGGATATGCGAAGATTTGGATATGTGAATCCCTGCAAAAGTTCCGTTCTTTGTCCTGGCCTGAGAAAATTTGCCCTCCAGACGTTTCATGAAGTTTCTGCCATACAAACTTTATGGGGTAGGACCTCTTCTGCCCAAGTCAACACTGCACAATCAAACAGGAGCACACATTTTCAAGCTAGAAACAGAACTTGGTCATTATTTTTAGAGCCTGGCTGACTGGCCATCTGTCCAGACAGATTTGGTTGTGTTCTTGTGACATCAAACAATAGGGTGCCATTCCTGGGTTATACATGGCTGTTCCTGATAGCTCTCCTTGTGGAAAGATGTACAACATTGAGTAGGGGGGGGCATAACTTTGTCCTGGCCAGAGAAAATGTGCCCTCCACATGTTTCATGAAGCTTCTGGCACACAAAGAAAGTTTTTTTCCTTCTACTCAAGTGTCATCTTCTTTTTAGGAACCGACCAATCAGGAACAAGTATCTAAAACCCAGGAACAAACCCAGATTTTAAAAAATCCTGTGATTTCCGATTGCAGGGACATACAAACATGCGAAGATCCGGATATTCGATTCAAACCAGCAATATTCCCGCACCAAGAAATCTTGCAGTTTTTGCCTTTTGTAATGATTGCTTCCAAGTTTGCAGGGAATGGTGTCTGGACACCCTCCTGTTTGCTGTGGAAGCTCTTGGGATAAAGGTACTGTTTGGATGGGCCCTATGGCTCCCTTTCCAGCTGCAAAAGCACATTATGTGAAAAAGCTGTTGCGATAGAAGAAAACAAAGTATTTGATTCATTCTAGTGCACTTGCTTTTTCTTTCTCTCTTTGGTAAAATATTAAGACAACATTTTCAAAAAGCACCCTAGGTAAGGAACTTCGCAAGCCTAGTGCATAGTCTTAAGAGGATATGAAATTAATGGCATGTCTGTAATAACTGCATTTGGCCACCAGATGGGAGTGACTATCATGTTTTGACTGGTTGGCCTTTTGTTTTTTGCTCTTTTCATTTTACTTGGAAGGAAATCAGAGTTAGAACCAGCAAGGTGTGCTAATATGTCTTAAAAACTGTACAGATTAGAAAATAGAAGGTATCATTGCAACAATTAAGTAGAAAGCTCCCTTTGGCCATAGTTTTCTGAACCATCTCTCCGAGGCCCTTTCTACAGTGCCATATCAAATCCAGATTATCTGCTTTGAATGGGATTATATGGCAGTGTAGACTCATATAATCCAGTTCAAAGCAGACCACCCAAACTATTTCAAGACCCTCAAATAATAATAATAATAATAATAATAATAATAATAATAATAATAATAATGGGTTGTTGTGAGTTTTTCAGGCTGTATGGCCATGTTCCAGAAGCATTCTCTCCTGACATTTCACCTGCATCTATAGTAGGCATCCTCAGAGGTTGTGAGGTCTGTTGGAAGCTAGGACTTAGTTTCCAACAGATCTCACAACCTCTGAGGATGCCTGCCCTAGATGCAGGCAAAGTGTCAGGAGAGAATGCTTTTGGAACATGGCCATACATGCCGGAAATCTCACAACAACCCAGTGATTCTGGCCATTAAAGCCTTTAACAATAATAGTAATGATAACAACAACAACAACAATTTTATACAAAATCCAGCATATAGATCTCGTTTGCTGCGACATACTCTGCATAATAATAATAATAATAATAATAATAATAATAATAATAATAATAATAATAATTCTTTATTTATATCTCGCTTTTCTCCCTCATGGGACCCAAAGCGGCTTTCAGCATATTAAAATCATACAATCAGCAATCCAAATACACATAAATCAAAGAGAGAAAGTGCTTGGCTGCTAAATTAATATTAGCAATATGTATTAATACTTCATATTCATGTAATAATATTAGAACAAGCAGGAAATATTGGGATGCTAACACCACTTGTTAGAAACCACCCAAATGAAATCACCATTTGGGTGAAATCCATCATTCTAACATTCTCATGTTGGTATCTCCTGCCTGTAGGCATTGTTTTACAAATACTGGAAAACATTCTCAGGTGTTGCCATGTAGGCTGTTAAACTAAATACAATAACATCCAAAAATCCAGGAAAGAAAAATACTTTTATTGGTCAAGAAAAATGCAGAAAATACATCATGCAAACTTTCGAAACTTTGCTAGATTCATTATCAGGCAAAATATAAAAACCCTGCAGCACTCCAATAATCACTTCTTTCCAATGCTTCTTCATCCTGGAGACTAGGATGTGAAACAATGGCTTCAAACTACAGGAAAGGAGATTCCATCTGAACATGAGGAAGAACTTGACTGTGAGAGCCGTTCAGCAGTGGAACTCTCTGTGGTGGAGGCTCCTTCTTTGGAAGCTTTTAAACAGAGGCTGGATGGCCATCTGTCAGGGGTGATTTGAATGCAATCTTCCTGCTTCTTGGCAGGGGGTTGGACTGGATGGCCCATGAGGTCTCTTCCAACTCTTTGATTCTATGATTAAGTGACGAGCGGAGTGCCATAAGCAGGGTTCCGTCCTGGGCCCGGTCCTGTTCAACATCTTTATTAATGACTTAGATGAAGGGTTAGAAGGCATGATCATCAAGTTTGCAGATGGTGCCAAATTGGGAGGGAGAGCCAATACTCCAGAAGACAGGAGCAGAATACAAAACCATCTTGACAGATTAGAGAGATGGGCCCAAACTAACAAAATGAAGTTCAACAGGGACAAATGCAAGATACTCCAATTAGGCAGAAAAAATGAAATGCAAAGATACAGACTCATATAATCCAGATAATGTGGACCATCTGGTTTGATTATCTGGATTACATGGCAGTGTAGAAGGGGCCCTAGATAAAACATTAATCAGTTCTGCAGAAGTTAAACCTCAAAATGTAGAGGGACAAGTGCAAGTGTTTGATGCAGAGAACAATGGAAAGCGTCTATATTTCTCTTGCCTTCATTTCTCTCTGCTTTCCCTTCCACTTGCATTTTGCCTTCTTAGCAGGTGTGAGTCGGTCATACTCCATTAATCTGCAAAGAGGATTTTGAAGCAAGTTACTTATTATTGCTCCCTGAGGACTCCAATTTCCGTTTCCTACTGCTAATGGTGAGCACTGTACTTGAACCCAGAGGGATGCAGGCTGGAGCCTCATAACAATACTAATATCTTCTATGTGATGACGCACGTGTGTTTTGACGGAGGGGCCCCAGAGAAAAGTAATATCAGCGGCACAGAAGTTTTTAATGGGTTTGCCTTGCCATTGAAAGAACAACCGCAAGAGAAGTACCGGATGCAAAATATACTTAAGTGTGGGCCCCCTTTCCACTTCCACACCTGTGACTTTTGGCCCTGGGTGTTGCTTCACTTTCCTGCAATGGATGTATTATTACAAGCAATTGATGTATTAAGCCGTATGTGTAAAGCTTTTCTCATAACGGGCTGGCAAGTGTACAGCAAATCCTCAGTATCCGCTGGAAGTTTGTCCCTTCTGCTCCGCCATATAATTCAGATTATCTGCTTTGAACTGGATTATAAGAGTCTACACTGCCATATAACCCAGTTGAAAGCAGATAATCTGGATTTTATATGACAGTGTAGAAGCGGCCTAAGGCCCCATCTACACAGCTGTATAAAATCCACATTATCTGCTTAGAATCATAGAGTTGGAAGAGAACTTATGGGCCATCCAGTCTAACCCCCTGCCAAGAAGCAGGAAAATTGCATTCAAAGCACCCCCTACAGATGGTCATCCAGCCTCTGTTTAAAAGTCACAAAAGAAGGAACCTCCACCACACTCTGTGGCAGAGAGTTGCACTTCTGAATAGCTCTATCTCACAGTTAGGAAGTTCTTCCTAATGTTCAGGTGGAATCTCCATTCCTGTAGTTTGAAGCCATTGTTCCCCGTCCTAGTCTCAGGATAGTAGAAAACAAGCTTGCCCCCTTGTCCCCGTGATTTCCTCTCACATATTTATACACGGCCTGTGGTGAAGTGTGAATTTTAATCTACAGTTATGTATAATTATAGATAGGTGTTTAAAAGGATAAGTATTTAAAATAGCATAACTGGGGGGATGGTAGCCAGCTCAGCTCACTTTGAGCTGGGTTGCCATGGAAAAAGGGGCGGAGCCAACTGCCACTTGGCAGGGCAGGCATTTCAAAACGGTCAGTCTATAGTCTGTGAACTGCAAGGAAGGTTGGTTCTACAGTGTTGAGAACCAGTAAAGCAGTCTGTAGTCTGAGAACTGCAGGGAAGGCTGATTCTAATGCGTTAAGAATCAGGAAGTCAGTCTGTAGTCAGAGGACTACAGGGAAAAGCTGGTTCTACTGTGTTGAGAATCAGGAAGGTTTAGGCTTTTAGTCTGTGAGGTGTAGATAGGTCAAGTTGATTTATTTTGATTAGTAGTTTGTATATGAGCAAAAAGGGGGGAGAGAAACCCAGTAAGCATCTTCACTGCACCAGAAATAACATAGGGAAAGAATAAGTTAGTACCTGAAGTGATCTGTTAAGGAAAGAAACACAGTTTGAAGAAAAATCAGTTTAAAACCTATCTAGTGGAAGGAACAGTCCTCTCAAGAGTTGTTTTATGAAATGTTATAAATGTAACTTCTAAAGAAATGTGCCTCTAGGAGTTAAGAAACATTGAAACCATTAAGCTTCTTCTATACTTCAATAAATTTGTTACAGTTTCTTTTGAAGCCAAGTCTCTGTTTCGAACACTTTCAAGTAAAGCCGCGCTACCCATTGAAGAAAGACCAACAAAACATTACAAGCTATTAGCTGTGTTATCAAATTTGCAAATTTATTTATTTATTTACTTATTTACTTTACTTATATACTGCCGTTCTCAGCCCGAAGGCGACTCACAGCAGTTCACAGCAAAACAAAACAGCAAAGATTCAATGCTACAATATAAAAACAGTTAACAGCCTAGCACATTACATAATTAATAAACAATTACTACAATAACCATTCATTAGCGTCTCATCACTAAAAAACATGATCCAGATTCGTCATCCATTGTTCCATTTTTATGTTCATTACCATTCATTGCACTAATTCGAACGCCTGCTCAAACAGCCAGGTCTTCACTTTTTTGCGGAATACCATTAGAGATGGTGCTAATCTAATGTCCGTGGGAAGGGTGTTCCACAGCCAAGGAGCCACCACCAAGAAGGCCCTATCTCTCGTCCCCGCCAACCGTACTTGTGAAGCAGGCGGGATCGAGAGCAGGGCCTCCCCAGAAGATCTCAAAGTCCATTACAATTAGTAGGAGACCCTGAAAAATTAGTGATGTCCCTACTGCTCCTGGTGGTGTTGTTACAAAGTGATGGCCTCTTTACACGGCCCTCATCATGTCTCCTCTCAGCCTTCTTTTTTCATCAGGCTAAACATGTCCATCTCTTTAAGCTGCTCCTCATGGGGCTTGTTCTTCTGACCCTTGATTATTTTAGTCGCCCTCCTCTGGACACATTCCAGCTTATCATCGTCTCCCTTCAATTGGTGTGCCCAGAATTGGACACAGTGTGATTCCAGGTGTGATCTGACCAAGGCACAATAGAGGGATAGCATAACTTCCCTGGATCTCGACACTAGACTCCTATTTGTGTAGGGCAAAATCCCATTGGCTTTTTTTCCCCGTTGCATGACATGTTGACTCATGTTTAACTTGTTGTCCATGAGGACTCCATATACAATGAAAAATGAATGCAGTTTAACTCCACTTTGTTTTTCATGCCATCCTGTTATCAAGCACACATTTTGGATTTGTGTTTTCTTCTGGGTTTGGGGTGCTGTGGAGATGGGGCCTTAGAGGGCTGCTCATGGCTAAGTGTAGCTCAGGTGTGGGCAAACTTTGGCCCTCCGGGTGTATTGGACTTCAACACCCACAATTCCTAACAGTTGGTAGGCTGTTAGGAATTACAGGAGTTAAAGTCCAAAACACCCAAAGGGCCATAGTTTGCCCGTGCCTGGTCTAGCTGATGCCCTTAAAGAAATAGAATGGCAGAGAAGGATTCTATGCAGTTGTTGATAACAAATAGATTTCACATTCATACTCACAACAATA
Source organism: Anolis sagrei ordinatus (assembly GCF_025583915.1). Lineage (NCBI taxonomy): Eukaryota > Metazoa > Chordata > Lepidosauria > Squamata > Anolidae > Anolis > Anolis sagrei. The sequence continues at coordinate 291,136,703 of NW_026845477.1, read as the reverse complement.
GCCCTGTATTGGGCTCCCGTCCCTGACGAGAAAAGTAGTCAGGTGTGGAAATAAATCAAGTGTTCAGCTTGATTGGGCCCAAATTGATATCAAATCCACAGCCAAGTAAAGAATTTAATCCAGTTATCTCTGGTCCAAACAATATTACCAGCTGGAAAATAGTTTTTCACATACCTCTAAGAGCAGTGTGATGGGAAGAAATTTGTAAATAGAACTTTCCTCACAATGGAGATGCGGTTATTTCTGGTGTCTATACATCAAAGTGTCATAAGAGTCAGCTGAGAAGTTGGTAAGCTTAGTTTTCTTTCCAGCGATTGTATCTACCACCACAGTGGCAATTAGAATGGGAGAGGGAAAGAAGCAAAATGTGGAGGAAAGAGGAAAATATTTGAGTAGGTAGGTTTTACTCTAGACTAAAAAGAAGGTGTGCCAGGAACTTCATGAAACATATGGAGGGCACATTTTCTCTGGCCAGGACAAAGTTGTGACTCCCTACTCAATGTTGTACATCTTTTCACAAGAAGAGCAATCAGGAACGGCCATGTATAACCCAGGAACAGCATCCTATTGTTTGATGTCACAAGTACACAACCAAACCTGTCTGCATAGATGGCCAGTCAGCCAGGCTCTAAAAAGTGTCAATAATGACAAAGTTCTGTTTCTAGTTTGAAAGTGTGTGTTCCTGTATGATTGTGCAATACTGACTTGGGTAGAAGAGGTCCTACCCTGTCTAGTTTGTGTGTGTTGGAGTTCAGCCTGTGATTTTGTCTAATGATCAGGGTACTCTGGATGTTGGGAGGGCAATGAGGTTCATGTATCTAATGATGTTTCTAATGATGAAGTTGCTCTAGATGCAGAAAATGACAATGGGATTCCTGTTCAAAGTGACTTTTCTGATGAGAATGTTCCTGAGGGGTTTGGGGATGATGGTATGGTCCCTGGAAGAGGGCCTGAATTGCTACCAGAAAATTCCCAAAGCTTTGAGCCTGAGGAAAGCTCAGCACCTGGGCCAGCTACAGAAATTAATGAGCCAGTAGATAGGAGAAATACTTTCAGTCAGTACAGACAAACAAACCGATCTCTCGGGTGCTCTGCCAGACTGAGAGAGAGATTGATAACAGAGTCAAGGCTGGAACAAAATCCATTCCTGGGCACTTGGGATATAGAGTAGATTAGGAAATAAAAGTGCCAAGTACAGAATCTGTAGCCAGATGAAGCAACATTGGTAGCCTTGCCTTGGATAGATTCATGTGCTAAGTGCATTGTTTGATTCATTATTCAAGTTTTGGGGGTTTTACCTTGGAAGGTTCAGTATTTGTTTTTCATGAACTCTGATGGACTAATTTCCTGGACTATTGATTTCTACTTATCTTTCTACCTAATTGGATTTACCTATTTTTTTATGGGTTGCTTTTTAATGCGACTGCTTTTAAAATATCTTCAATGAACTGCTTGCATTTTTACACAGCTGCGTTTAAAGTCAGAGGACTTTCCTGGCCTGGAGTGCAGCAGTGTGGCAGATGCTTCATGAAACTTCATGAAATGTTTGGAGGGCACCGTTTCTCTGATCAGGATAAGAATGGAACTTTTGCAGTGATTCGCATATCCTAAGTTTCCGGAAGAAGTTCTGTGGTGGTCATCTTGGGAACCTCTAAATCTTGCAGCAAAGCATCAAGTCTGAACAACACAGGCAGAAATCCCGAGACCAACAGGTCTGTATGTGGACCTCTTCTGAAGTCCCAGAATTTTTTTTGCCCTTGTTTAAAACCTGTGATTTAGTGCTGTCTGGAAGTGCCCTCAGTTTCATGTATCTGTATCCCAAAAACGTGTCATCTCTAGGTTTTTTTCTGGATCCTCCAGGAGAATCCATAGTAGGCTTCCATCAGAAGTTTCCAGTCATGTTGGAGATCCTAAAAAATTATTCAAAAGCAACCTCTCTAGGAATTTTCTAATCCTCTGTTACAACTCTATGTAAAATCAGTCATCTCACTATTATCCATCGTTGTTTCCATAGTCAATCCCCTGCAGATATGAGAATTGTAACATATCTCAACATCATTAGGATTAAAATGAGTCTAGTGGTTCTGGTGTCCATTTGGAGCAACTGTTCTACTCATCCTCTGGCTTTAAAAAAAATTGTTGTTTATTCAATCAGTCACTTCTGACTCTTCATGACCTCATGGACCAGACCTCATCAGAGCTCCCTGTCAGTCATGGAAATAGCCCAAGAAAGAAGGAAAGCAAAAGGAAATAGTGATAGGGGGAGATATGCCCAATTAAATGCACAATTCCAGAGGTTAGTCAGAAGAGATAAGGAACTATTTTTTAAACAAGCAATGCATGGAAGTGGAAGAAGACAACAGATTAGGAAGGACAAGAGACCTCTTCCAGAAAATTAGAAACATTGGAGGTAAATTTCAGGCGCAAATGGGCATGATAAAAACAAAGATGGTAAGGACCTAACAGAAGCTGAAAAGATCAAGAGAAGGTGGTGAGACTATACAGAAGGTCTGTATAGGAAGGATAATAATATTGAAGATAGTTTTGACTATTTGGTGAGTGAATTAGAACCAGACATCCTGAGGAGTGAGGTTGAATGGGCAGGTAACAGGAGACAAAGGGTTCCCAGCTGAACTGTTTTTCTTGAAATCTTGAAAGAGGATGCTGTCAAGGTAATGCATGCCATTAGCCAGCAAATATGGAAAACACAAGAATGACCCTGAGACTGGAAAAAATCAACTTATATCCCCATACCAAAAAGGGAAATGTTAAAGAATACTCAAACTTTCGTACAGTGGCACTTATTTCACATGCCAGTAAGGTAATGCTCAAGATCCTGCAAGGAAGACTCCCGCAATACATGGAAAAAGAGTTGCCAGATGTACAAGCTGGGTTTAGAAAAGACAGAGGAAAGAGTGCAGGATTTAAAACTACTGACACATCTATTTCTACCTGAAGAATAAAAGCTACATTTAGCCTGAAGAAAAGAAAGACAGACAGTGGAAGAAAGAGAGGAGCACATTCTTCAAATGCCTGAAGCATCCTCATGTGAAAGAAAGCAAAAAAAAAACTATGGTATATTCTGTTGCCCCAAGGGCCAAAACTGGGCTCTCTTTCACAGTACATATTTACAACATGATGATCTCACCCAGTGCTCCACAACATAGCAACCTGGGATCTACAGCTTCGTGAGGAATTCAGAACTTTTGGTCAGGGAGCTCTAGTGTCTCCTTGAGCTACAAACCACAGCTTTTCATAGGATGCAGTAGTAGCATAAATGGTTTGTGTGGAAGATACTTTATTAATCTAGGCCCAGCTGTTATAAACAAGTAGATTTTGTCCTATAGGCAAACAGATTTAAGGTCAGCATTAGAAAACATTAAAAAGGTCTTCTTGACTTCAAAAGCAAAGCAATGACAGATCACTGGAAATTATGAAGACCATAATAGTCTAAAGAGTACTGGGGTTTGTGGGTTAGGGGAGGGGCCTTTAAAATGCTCAACTACAGAAGTCCTGGATCTCCCTAAACTACTAGCACCATAATTCTGCAGGAGGCAGTCATGGGATTTCAGATGGGATGCATACTCTTTGCCTACTCTATACCCCTAGTGATAAAGTAAACAGAGTTGTGCTTAGAACTACCCTATGGGATATAGAGTTAAAGCAACCCTTTTGCTTGGAACCAAAGTGCCTTCATCTTATTTTACAGTTCCTATTCTGATAGCCTCTTTTTTAGATAGCATCCAAAAGAAAAGGAATGCGCAGAAGGTTGTGTTTACATGTCAGTACACAGTTATTACCTGTCATTGTACATTTCATATGATCGCTCAAGGACAGAATCAAATCACACCTAATTAGCACTAAAGATCATTGTTTATTTTCCCTTTTTATTGATACTGTAACTTTTAGTATGAGAACTAAACCAATCTTTATCCAACATGCTTTGAATATTGTACAAAGTACTCTGAAGTTTTCATTACTCCTTGTGATTTCTAATACACTGCACATCTTGTTTTCACCAAGAAGTGGGTAGACTGCTTGTTCCCTTTGACCAAAAATTCAGAAAAAATAACTTTTCAAAGCGATTTTGAAGTTTTTAAGAAAACTGGGAGTGCCTTTGCCCTTCCAAAGCTTTTTCCTCCATTTTTGTTGCGACTCATGAAGTGAGTCGGAAATTATTCAGCTTTCCCCCGCTTCTGGTCCCTGGCCTCACTCAAGCCAGAGAAGCCAGTTTTAAACCAGAGAATCATAGAATTAAAGAGTTGGAAGAGACCTCGTGGGCCATCCAGTCCAACCCCCTGCCAAGAAGCAGGAATATTGCATTCAAATCACACCTGACAGATGGCCATCCAGCCTCTGTTAAAAGCTTCCAAAGAAGGAGCCTCCACCACACTTCAGGGCAGAGAGTTCCACTGCTGAACGGCTCTCACAGTCAGGAAGTTCTTCCTCATGTTCAGATGAAATCTCCTTTCTTATAGTTTGAGAAGAAAAGAAAAGAGAAGAAAAGGATTTACTCCATTTGCTTTTCCCCGTTTCCGGAGTAAAACAACTACTTTCAATGTAAAGACCACCCAATGAAATAGGAAATAACACTTTCAAACCATTAACAAAAGGATTCGGAAGTCTCAGAAGTTTCGGAAAGTTTTGAATATTTTTTTCTGTGAAAATCGGAATTGAATTTAGAATTGAACCACCTACATCTGAAACAAGTTTTGAATCATTTTTTTAAAATCAAACAAGCCTAATAGTAATATAATGGTAAAGAACGTAATACAAATTTTTTATTTCAAAGGCTATACTGACTGAGGAATTCTGGGTACCTTGACCAAAAAAAGGAACATTTCCACATTCTGACTATTTAAGGGCAATGCTTTTGTTTAGCTTTTTTAAAACTAGGTAGACGCTTCTAAATTTAAAACCGACTGCTGTTGAGCAATGTATGCATTTCTGAAGGCAATGATTCATAGGCAGTCAAATGGTATAGACATTTGGTCTTGATGAGTGGACTAGAGAATTCCTTCTGGCTCTGAGGAAATCGCTAGTTTCCCGGTCTTCAGGATAACTCGCTGCAGCGCCCTATTGTGGGTTGTTAAGACTGTGGGGAAGCTTTTATTGGACTGGTGCCTGCAACTTTGACTCTGCTTTCACTGAGTGTGGTTGATCAACCTTTTAGATGACAAGGGCAACCCTGTACTTCCATTTGAACACATCATAAAAATAACAAAGCTTTTATTGCCCTGGACTGTCTGGGAAGGGAGACCCTTCTGGCTGCCTTCCTGAGTCAACTGCATCAATCCCATCTAGTGGGATGAAGAAAGACCCAGCCCTATCCGCTTTGAAGGTGGATGACTCGGCCCAGACGCTCCTTGCGTGACTTCTGGAATCTGCTCTTTACGTACACAATGATTCTCCGGTCCTACAGTACAGTGATTCATTGCCTCGACCGCTAGGGTGACCACCTAGGAATCCTGTAATAAAGGGCCAAGGGATGAAAAAGAAAGTCGATATTTGGACACACACTTACCGGCAAGGGGGAATTCCCTACGTGTCAATGGAAAAAACCCATGAGAGGTTAAAGGTCCTGTGTGTGCAAGCAAGGTCAGAAAAAACAATAGAAAGATGCCGAATGCTGACTCAAATCACTGGTCCTCTTGTCTGTCTACACAAGTGTTGGGTTCCTGAATTAGTAAGCTCAACAAATATCCCACTTTACAGAAAATAGAAAATAAGAGAATTCAGCGTATAATTGCATAAACTTGTCATACTGTTCAAATTCACAGCAATCACAAACAATACATTTGAATATACTTGCAAAGTTATAAACAGGTTTTTAACTTAGTGGGAACTAAGCCACATTTTGTCCCTTTGGTTTAGATTCCACTAAGTAAAAAGCCTGTATCTCTAAGGAGAACAAGTGTCAAGCTTATAACTTTGTAAGTACCTTTAGATGTGTTTTGGCATATGATGTCCAATAGATATATTTGCAGCAAGTGTTGATGTATATAGTAAGTGTTAAGTTTATAACTTTGCAAGTATATTCAAATGTATTTCAGTATATGATATAGAACATCATATAGAACATCATATACTGAAATACATTTGAATATACTTGCAAAGTTATATATATATAATGATGTACTAGATAGATAGATAGATGATAGATAGATAGATAGATAGATAGATAGATAGATAATCATATACTGAAATACATTTGAATATACTTGCAAAGTTATAAACTTAACATTTATTATATACATCAGCACTTGCTGCAAATATATCTATTGGACATCATATGCTAAAACACATCTAAAAGTACTTACAAAGGAACTTTCAAAGCAAATATGTATATATTTGCAGCAAAGTTTGATGTATATAATAATTTCAGACCACCAGAGGAAGGCCAGAGTAAGGCCGAAACCGGTCGTGGGCAGCATATTCATTTTGGCATAAGAAGGCACAGCATTGATACCATTTCAGAGTAATTGTACAAAAACCTATATAGTATTATAACCCTATATAGTATTATAGTACTATATAGTATTATACTCAAAACTTGGCTGTTTGGTTGTGCATTTAAGTAATCAGATCTAATTTGCAAATAGTCACTGTTGAATGTTTTTATGCTGAATGTTTTTATATTGTGTAAATGCTATTTTAGATTGTAAGTCGCTCGGAGCACCTTAGTGGAGAGCGACTAATTAAGAAATAAAGTGAAGTGAAGTGAAGTATTGTTTGTGATTATTGTGAATTTGAACAGTATTTCAGAGTGATTGTACAAAAAGCCCATATAATATTGTTTGTGATTACTGTTAATTTGAACAATATAACAAGTTTATACAATTATATGCTGAATTATATTATTTTCTATTTTCTGTATAAGTGGGATATTTGTTGAGCTTACACAAGTGTTGGGCAATTTGGGCCCATCTAGATCCCTCCAAGAGGGTGCCTTGGACTGCGAGAAGATCCAACCAGTCCATACTTCAGGAAATAAAGCCCAACTGCTCATTGGATGAAAGGATATTAGAGGCAAAGATGAAGTACTTTGACTACATAATGAGAAGACAGGAAGTTTGGAGAAGACAATGATCCTGGGAGAAATGGAAGGAAAAGGGAAGAGGGGCCGACCAAGGGCAAGATGGATGGATGGCATCCTTGAAGTGACTGACTTGGAGCTGGGGGTGGTGACAGCCGACAGGGAGCTCTGGCGTGGGCTGGTTCATGAGGTCATGAAGAGTCGGAAGCGACTGAACGAATAAACAACAAGATCCCTCCAAATGTCCTAATTTGGCACAGACATCGTCAATTAATCCTCTGTCATCCTACTTTTTCCGCTACTTCAAAATTGCCCCAGTTTTTCTTTCTTCCTCCCACTTTCCCCCTTCTCCTGAGCATATGCCCATTGCTATAAACTGATGATTTTATTGCATGAGGCAGGCAAACCAGAATAGCAGCTGGTCCATCAGGTTTAATGACAGTCCTTATCACACAATCCCATGTACATCCCCCTGTCAGTCAGACTTCCCATCTGCCTCCCATGATTTTCCTTTCCCTAGTTTTTAAAGGTTAAAACCCATTTTTAAGGTTGGATTTAAGCCCATCTTTAAATCTCTTTTCCTGTCCACCAGCATTATGTTTCCTATTCTTGAGTTGGGAGGATAGTAACTGTTTTGGGAGATGGTGATCAGGCAGGTATTCGGACAATGTGGCCAGTCTAGCGGAGTTGATGGCGTAGGAGCATCGCTTCAATGCTGGTGGTCTTTGCTTCTTCCAGCACGCTGATATTTGCCTGCCTATCTTCCCAAGAGATTTGCAGGATTTTTCAGAGGCAACACTGATGGAATCGTTCTAGGAGTTGAGTGTGACATCTGTAGGCAGTCCACGTTTCACTGGCATATAGCAAGGTTGGGAGGACAACAGCTTTATAAACAAGCACCTTGGTCTCCCTATGGATGTCCCAATTCTCAAACACTCTCTGCTTCATTCGGAAAAATGCTGCACTTGCAGAGCTCAGGAGTGAATGTTGACTTTTATGGGGAGGTGGCTGCCAAGTTAGTGGAAATGGCCAACATTTTCCAACATTACACCATTAAGCTGTATTTCTGGCATTGCGGGGGGATTGGCTGGTGACTATTGGAAGAGCACTTTGGTTTTCTTAATGGCAGGCTAGCTTCTTGTATGCTTCTGCAAAGGTGTTTAGAGTGGCTTGTAGGTCTTCTAACTGCGCACAGACTATGTTGTCATCAGCATCAGACTTCTATAACAAATGTTGTTGTGACCTTGTTTTAGGTGTGCAGGGCTACCAAGTGGGTTTCCATAGCTAACTGGTGATTTGGACTCTGGTCTCAAAAGTCCTAATCCAACACTGCATCACACTGATTCTCACAGCACCAAAGTTACACAATGTGTTTCTCTGTAAGGTTTACATTTGTATTCTTCTCTATCATAAGAACAAAACTACCAAGCTCCTGCTTTATAGTGTTTTAACACTGGGACAGCTCAATTCACTTTTGAGTTGCTCTGCTTATTTCATATACCTGATTCTGGTGATCTGATTAACACACAAAACTAATTTCATTTCTTTTGTTAGTGAGTGCATTTGAAAAAGTTGTGTATGCTTTTAATTGAATCTATTTAATATCTAATGTAGTTCATTCATAAGCCTCAAAACTTTCCATCCAAAGGTAAGTTATACATACTTTAGTGACTATTCACACACACAAAGTAGTTCACCCATAATTTCTGAGATGTGAGAAATTAGAGTCACACAGATTGTGCAAGGGATATGCATGAAATCCAAAAACAAGGACACTGAAACCAGGTATGGACAACCAACTAGCAAATGTCAGTTCTTAATGTGCCAATATGCGAGAGATGCAAGATTGCGTGCACCCAGAAACATTCCTAACAGATGAACCAACCTGATGGAAAAGTACAGCCCAATGATCAACAGATTTGTAACATGGTAGAGAGGAAATGATGGTCTAATTACGCTAAAGGCACCGGATCCCATCTAATGTTGAAAGTTAAGCAGGGTTAACCCTGGTTAGCATTTGGAAGGGAGACCACCAATAAATATTAGACAGTGTAGCCTATATTTCAGATTAAGGAATGGGCAAAACCACCTCTGTCTATTTCCAACTTACAAAATTCACAGGGTCACTATACATTGACCTAGTATTTGTTTGGTCATCTCCCATCCATGTGCCGACCAAAGCTGAAACTGCTTATCTTCCAAGATCAGACAGAACTTGATACCTTTAGGGTATTTGGCCTTCCTTAAACTGCCAAAGAGGCCATGGTGGCACAGCGGGTTAAACCGCTCAGTGGCAGAATTTGCTGATTGAAGATCACCGGTTCAAATCCACGAGACAGGGTGAGCTCCTGTTGTTAGCCCCAGTTTCTGCCAACCTAGCAGTTCGAAAACATGCAAATGTGACTAGATCAATAGGTACCACTTTGGTGGGAGGGTAATGGCACTCCGTGAAGTCATGCTGGCCACATGATCTAGGAGGTGTCTGCGGACAATGCCGACTCTTCGTCATAGAAATGGAGATGATCACCACCACCCAGAGTCGGACTGAACTAGACTTAATGTCAAGGGGAAACCTTTACCTTTACCTAAACTACAAATCTCAGGATTCTGTAGGACAGAACTATGATTGTTAAACCAGGATTATAGCCCTATAATTATGAATTATGGACTTCTTGACTACGAGAGCTGTTCAGCAGTGGAACTCTTCCCCGAAGTGTGGTGGAGGCTCCTTCTTTGGAGGCTTTTAAACGGAGGTTGGATGGCCATCTGTCAGGGGCGCTTTGAATGCAATTTTCCTGCTTCTTGGCAGGGGGTTGGACTGGATGGCCCATGAGGTCTCTTCCAACTCTATGATTCTAAGATCTTGTGAAATCCCAGGTTTCAGCAGAAGTGGTAAATGTTACTTTGGAGGCCTCTGGATTCTTCCAGACATTCTGGCTCTGTACTGACCGTCTTGTTGGAGATTCCAGAATTTGTAAACGCAAAAGGAACTTTTCCAGCTTCTTGCAATAACTCCCCGGGATAGTTTCAACAAAGAGATTGAAGGCTCAAATAGGTTGCTTCTGTGTATTTTTGGAAGTCAAAGAAGTAAATCCCATGAAATCCATTTAATTATAAACAGATATAGCATTACATTGTAAAAGTATTCTTCTGCTCTATAACCAACCAGGGATGTCAATCAGTGTTCTTCTGAGGAAAGGGTACAATATTGTCGAAGGCTTTCATGGCTGGAATTAATGGGTTGTTGTGAGTTTTTCAGCCTGTGTGGTCATGTTCCAGTAGCATTCTCTCCTGACGTTTCACCTGCATCTGTGGCTGGCATCCTCAGAGGTTTGTTCAGAGTTATGTTGGAAATGAGGCAAGTGGGGTGTATATATCTGTGGAATGTCCAGGGTGGGAGAAAGAAGCCTTGTCTGTTTGAAGCAAGTGTGAACATTCACAACATTCACACTTGCTTCAGACAGACAAGGGTTCTTTTTCCCACCCTGGATATTCCACAGGTATATACACTCCACTTACTTCACTGACAACAGGACTTTTGAAGATGCCAAACACAGATGCAGGCAAAACGTCAGGAGAGACTGATTCTGGAAAATGGACACACAGCCCGAAAACTCACAACAACCCAAAGGATACAGTGTTTGGGGCTGCAAAGGGATCTTGTTCACTTTGGAAACTAAGGACATTATCCCACGGACATGCACAATTTCTAGACACCTGTAATACTGACAGCGAAGGAGAACATACTCCCTGTCTCCATCATGTCTCATCAGGGAAGTGTTTCTGAAGTGTCTGCAAACACAGGGGAAAGAAGATAGCCAGAGATAGTCTTCTGAGCTTAGGTATCACTATATAACTGGAGAAAATGAGGAAAAACATATGGGATGGGACCTGGCAAATCTACCCATATCGCTTCAGTGATACGGAGTAAAAACTGTTCCTATGGGCGGTCTCCAACCGAACATTGATATTTCTCTCCTCAAATCCTGCTTCGTCAACCAGGCATGGTATTTTTAAAATTAATTTACCATAATCATTAAAAATACCAAAATTTCAAAACATCGCCACTTTGGGGTTTGTTTTTTTTTTTGCCATTTCTCCTTTATAGTAACCTTCGTTTTTTGAGATTATCTACGGCTAGAGATAGGAGGAAGGATAGGAGTCCAAAGAAGAGATACAGATCGCTGCCTCCTGTCTCCTTGGGAGTAGCAGCATTGGAAGGGAAAGTCTGTACCTCCAAAATGGTGTCTATCTTCCTAGATAGATGCTGTGATAAATCTGAAAATTAATGATTTCGGGAGAAAAGGCAAGAAAGAGCAATGTGTGATGGACTCTGAGAAATAATACGATTTGCTTTCTAATATAACAGGACATACTTACTTATTTACTTAGGCGATCCCTCGTAGTCTGAGGATGATGGTCCTCCAAGTTCAGTGTCCTGGAGGTGGGTTCGTAGGTGGCTGTGGAGGCCTATTCTTGACCTGCATCTTCTCCCACAGTGAGGGCATTGGTTTCCAGGTGGGAGGCAGTCTCGGTCAAGGTTGGTTTGATTCACCTTCCTCTTGGCACGTTTCTCTCTTTCACCCTCCATTCGTGCCTCTTCAAATTCTGCAGCACTGCTGGTCACAGCTGACCTCCAGCTGGAGCGCTCAAGGGCCAGAGCTTCCCAGTTCTCAGTGTCTATGCCAGAGTTTTTAAGATTGGCTTTGAACCCATCTTTAAATCTCTTTTCCTGTCCACCAACATTCCGTGGACATAACATTACGGATATATGATGCTTCCCCCCTCAGGTGGGATGACGTCCTAATTGAGAGAATGAAGTTAGTAGCATAAGCTTTCATAGGATGTTTTTCAGTCTGCTTAGCTCAGAAAAAAAGAGGCTATAAGGACTTGATAGAGGTAAATAAACATATGCATGATATGGAGAATACAGGGTACATTTACAGTATACTGCAGAAATAAGGCCATTTAAGTGCCATGGCTTGAGGTAGTGGTTCTAAACCTTCCACATGCTACAACCCCTTAATACAATTCCTCACGTTGTGGTGACTCCCAACCATAAAATTATGTTCATTGCTACTTCATAACTGTAATTTTGCTACTGTTATGAATTGTAATGTAAATATCTGATATGCTGAATTTATTGTCATTCACTGGATTAAATTTGGCACAAATACCTGATACGCCCAAATTTGAATACTGGCAGGAGGATTGGTTTTGCCATTTGGGAGTTGTAGTTGCTGGGATTTATAGTTAACCTGCAATCAAAGTGCATCCTGAACTCCACCAGTCGGCTGAGAGGCTGGCCAATCACAGTGTAGGACAGCTTTTGGTGGGAGGATTTGCAGTTTGTTTCCAAAAAGGAAGAGAGGACAGGCGGAGAGATATTCCACCTTCCCTGCCTAAAGGGTTGTGCTGGTATGGCTGTATCAGGAGCTCCAACTTCATTTTCTTTCTGTTATCTGTTTGCAGTCATAGGGCAGGCCACCTGTCCATCATAATTAAGCTTTGGTTCCGCCCCTTGTTCAGGGTTCTGGGAGGGAAAGGAGCCATTTTTTGGGCAGCCTCACATAAGGAAGCTAAACTATAGGACGTAGACCAGCTTGTCCCATAGAAAAGCTTCTTTTCGCAAGAACATCCGGGGAAACAGAAACAGAAATTCCAGGAGAAAGGTCCCAAGGCTCTGGCTGAGAGCTCACAGCCTCTCAGCCTCACAGCAATCAGAGGGAAAACAGCCCTGAAGTTTTCAAAGAATTCTCGGAGGGAGGACAGCATTACAGATCCACTGAACTCCATCTGAAATATCTACAAGCCCCGGCTGGTAGGTCTACTCGATACCCAGACGCATTTGGAATCGGTAGTAGGACCCACACCGATGAGGCATAGATAGTAAACAGCCTGGGAGAGGTTAAATAGGGTTTTTTCTTACAGAGAAAGTACAGTTAATCAAAATCAGGTACCAGTCCATTGAGGACTAGACTAAGAAAGCCTTGAAGTGTTGTTTGAACCATTGAAGATTTGTTGTTCGTTCCATAATAAAGACTTTGTTGTATCATTAAAGACTCTAAAGACCTTCACTTCATAAAAATCCCGGAGAATCTCTCTTTGAGGCCCCCTGGCTTCCCGCTGGGCTTAAAGTATACGTCCTATAGAAAAGACAGCTGTTACAGGCCCAGCGTGTGACAGAACAGGGGTTCCTAAGACCATCAGAAATATGTTTTCTGATGGTATTTGGTGACCCTTTTGAAACCCCCCAGGGGTCCCAACTCCCAGGTTGAGAAACACTGCCTTAGAAACACAGAAGCTGGGGAGGGGAGGTCACTGAGGAGAGAAATGGAGAGCCCCTGTTTTCAAGTAATTTTCCCCATCTCACAGTTGAAGCGGTGAGGCTGAGTCAAGGAGCTGACTTGTCCAGAGAAACTCACTGAACCCTTGCGGAGTGGAAATTCACTCCTGCTCCCTAAACCACTGGAATGACTTTCTATTTTTCTTCCTTTCTTTAAAGTATTTGCACCAAAATAGAACAAAGCAACCATAATAAGAATGCCTTCAGGCAGACACTTTTCCCACACTTGCCAGCCAACACCAGCTGTGCTTGACATAATCTTTCCGCACAAAGACGTGCCTTAATCTCGTAAGATTGCCAGCTATTACTCTAGGAAACGTATGATATAGCTGTTCCAGTGTCCTATAAGTCCAATTTCCCGTAATACAATTATAGTTTCAAGTGTGGGGGGAGTGAGGAGGGAGAAAACCAACAAATGATAGGATTTATGGACTCAGCTAACAATGACTGTTTCTCACCAGCCCCACAAGATTCAACAGTTGTGTGACATGACCTCCTTTGGACTGCACCCCAGATCTTGGGTGTAAGCAAAGATTCAGACACTGGGATTGCAGCCCAGACACCAGCAAGCTCTGACATCAACAAGCATCACTTTCTGGGTCCCGTTATTCACGTTATTCACGTACAGAGCGGCCACTGTCTCATAGCCAGATCACGGCTCCTCCTCCCCTGACTTTTTTTGGACCACACACAGAATGTGGTTGCGTCTTTGAGCTTGCCCCCCTCCCATTTGGGGAGAGAGGAAAGAAAGGATGTGACCTCCTATTCATTTTCCCAGTGGAAGATGTTACACTACACTACTCACAGAAAGCCGTCCCCCACCAGTAACTATGTGGTCTTCAGTTGCATACAAAGAGCTTTGAAAACATAGACTCACACAGATGAGCCTAGGGTGCATCTACATTGTAGAATCAATACAGTTTGACATCACTTTTGCTGTCATGGTTCTATGCTATGGAAATTTTGAGGAATGTAGTTGATTAATCACCAGTACTCTTTGTCAGAGAATGTATAAAACTACAACTCCCACAAAGCAGCAAAATTGGTGTTAAATAGCATTAATTCCACAGGGGTTTTTTTTTCATATGAGGAGCGACTTGAGAAACTGTAAGTCACTTCTGCTGTGAGAGAACTGGCTGTCTGCAAGGACGTTTTGATGATTTACCATCGTTCTGGGAGGCTTCTCTCGTGACCCCGCGTGGGGAGCTGGTGCTGACAAAGGGAGCTCATCTGCACTCTCCCCAGATTTGAATGTCTGACCTAGAATCATCGGAAGAGGCCTCATGGGCCGTCCAGTCCAACCCCCTGCCAAGAAGCAGGAAAATTGCATTCAAAGCACTCCCAACAAATGGCCAGAAGATAACAGAAGACCTGCCAATCTTCAATTCATGGACCAGTAATGATGCCTAGAGAAGTGCTATCTCTAGTGCTTTAGCACAATTCTGTTGTCAGCTTCTGCTAGATGTTCCACCGCATGCTCTGCCACACGTTGGCCATAGAATTGCAGCAGTGGGTCTAACCATCACCAAGTTCTCCTTCCAGTACTGGATTTAGGACAAATGAAGTTCCATGCTAGTTCAGTTATTAGGCCCCTGACTTGGAGATGAATATCCAAGCACAGATGAGAGGCACTTGCAATGTGCATCAAACATTTTTGTAGTGTTCTGGAATTTTTTACCCAGTCCTGTTGTGAATTATGAACTAGCCCAATGGGCACTGATGGATATTGATGCCCCTTGGGTCGTGGCACATCATTCACTCCATTGGCTACCATTCAGCAATGTCCCTACGTATTGTTGAAGGCGTTCATGACCGGAATCACTGGTTTGCTGTGAGTTTTTCAGACTGTATGCAGGGGCGGCTCAACCATTATGCAAAGTAAGCATTCGCAGTATATTTGATTTTGCCCAAGGGCTCTCTTAAGGTGCTCTTGGGGGAAAATAGACCTTGACATATGCAAGCTGTAGTTACTGGGATGTATAGTTCACCTACAATCAAAGAACATTCTGAACTACACCAATGATGGAATTGAACCAAATATGGCACACAGAACTCCCACAATGAACAGAAAATATATATCAATGATTGGGGGGGGGGGGGGGAAAATACTGTTTGCTTACCGTTGAAAATTACCTAGGGCCGCCTCTGACTGTATGGCCTTGTTCTAGCAGCATTCCAGAGAATGCTCCTGAAACATGGCCTTATCACTCCCCCCCCCACCCACCCCCCAAATGAAAGCAACAGAGAGAAGGAAAGAAAGACAAAGAAGGGAAGGAAGGAGGGATGGAAGGAAGAGAAAGGAAGAAGGGACGGAGGGAAAACAAAAAGGAAGGAAGGAGGGAAAGAGGGAGGGAAGAGGGAAGGAAGGATGAAAGGGTGGAAGGGAAGGAAGGGAGGGAAAGAAGGGAGGGAAGGAGGAAGGAAAAAGTGAAGGAAGGAAGGATAGGATTATGAGAGAGAGAATAATAGAATCATAGAGTTGAAAGAGACCTCATGGGCCATCCAGTCCAACCCCCTGCCAAGAAGCAGGAAAATTGCATTCAAAGCACCCCCGACAGATGGCTATCCAGCCTCTGTTTAAAAGCTTCCAAAGAAGGAGCCTCCACCACACTCTGGGGCAGAGAGTTCCACTGCTGAACAGCTCTCACAGTCAGGAAGTTCTTCCTAATGTTCACATGGAATCTCCTTTCTTGTAGTTTGAAGGGCCTGAGAAAAGAGCCCAAAGGGCCACATCCGGCCCCCGGACATGGGTTTGCCCATACCTCCTATAGAGCAAGTCCTACACATTTGTGGTTTGACTTTTGTGGAACTGATTTTTTGCAATTTGAATACTAATTTCTTTCTATGAATCTCTGGATTCTCCAGTGTCATTGTGGTCAACTTCTGCCAGAGATAGATGCATGCTGGAGAACCTAGAGATTCCTAGTGAGATGTTCTCACATGTTTACTGTTTGTGTGTGTGTGTGTGTGTGTCAGGATTGACTTGAGAAACTGGAAGTCACTTCTGGTGTGAGAGAATTGGCAATCTGCAAGGATGTTGCCCAGACACACCAGGATGTTTTGATGTTTTACCATCCTTGTGGGAGACTTCTCTCATCGGGGAGCTGGAGCTGACAGAGGGAGCTCATCTGCCTTCTCCCCAGATTTGAACTTCTGACCTGTAAGTCTTCAGTCCTGCCGGCACAAGAGTTTAGCCTATTGTGCCACTGGGGGCACCATGTTTACAAATTATTATTTTTTTCACTTTTAGAAGGGTCTTGTGCCCCTAATCCCAGCTGAGAATATTTGGCAGTGAATTCACTCATAATTATTTAGAAGACTTGTGGACCCCTTCTTTGGGGATTTTTCGACCGAGGCAGGATGGCCATCTGTCAAAAAGTGTTCTGCTTGCATATTCCTGCATGGCAGGGGCTTGGATGGGATGGGATCTCTTCCAACTCTACAGTTCTCGTCTATTTCTTTCACCATTTCATGTCTCAACTGTAGCCTGTGAGATTAAATTTCCTTCCTCCCAGCTGCAGTGTTTTTCTGAATAATCCTCTGAAAACCATAAGTACAAAGTATGTCCGGACTTCAGGAAGCAAGAAACCAGAGCTGCTGCAAGGTGCTGTGTTTGGTAAACATCCCAGAGGCCCCCTTTCTTCTGTTGCTAATGGACTGTGAGATATTTATGCAAAGCTTGTGGGAACATGACTTCTTGGAAAGAAAGGGACAGGATTGGAGGTTCTTCATAAAGAGCTCTTTTCCACAGGTTAAATGGAGGGTGAAATGCATAGTTTTTATTTAACTCTTTTCTGGCATAGGAATGCAAGTTTCTATGGACACAGCTGTTATTTCATCATGCTTCTGACTGGCACAGAGCTTAGAAAAGCGACGTTTTGTAGTGACAGTTCCCAAAATTCGCCAGCCAGCACAGCCATTGAGAGATCCTCACAGTTCTAACTCCCCTAAAGTAATTTTTCTAAGTTTCTGATCTAACATCTAGAACAAGCTTGGGCAAACTTTTTAACTTGGGTGCCCCATGGCAGGCAGGACCGGGGTGAGTGGGCCAGGAGGAACGGGGGGGGGTTCTCTCCAAGTCCCCTCCCCTCCCTGCCAACAATTCTTTATTGATTAGTCAATTTTGACCATATCAAAACATACAAGACATACACATACAGTAAAACCATATATGAATACAAGGCATCATGGCCTACTGGCCTGTCGACCCACTCCTAAATAATTGAGAAACTACAAGATAAAGAGGTTAAAAGATTAAAAATTGATTAATTCCTTAAAATAGGGTTAGGGTGGGGGGCATGGGTAGGTAAAACTAGTGGCGTGTCCATATTAAGTTTTTTAAGTTTGAGTTTTGTTGATGACAGCAAGGTCGCCTCTCTCTGCTTCCATCTTCTCATGGATGGCCAGCGCTTTTTGGGTAAAAAGGGTCAAGCCCCTCCCTGCCTTTCCCTTTCCTCCCTTTCCTCTTCTCTTTCAGGGCAGAAAATGAAGGAAATATGGGAACGTTTGGATCCCAAAAGGGTTGGCCTTAGTCAGGGTTCTAGAAGCATTCTCTCCTGACGTTTCACCTGCAAGCATCCTTAGAGGAACCTCACAACCTCTGAGGATGCTTGCCAAAATGCAGGCAAAATGTCAGGAGAGAATGCTTCTAGAACATGACCACATAGCCCGAAAAACCTACAGCAACCCAATGTTATGGAAGATAAGCAAGAGTCAGCCTTGATTAGTATTTGAATAGGAGCCCACTGGCAAAGTCGAGGGGCTGTTGGCTATGGGCTCATCTACACTTGCCATTTAAAGCAGCTCCAGGCATACTTGAAACTGAGGCAGTCACAAAATGCTTGCTGCCAATGCACAGTGCAGCACAGATTAAATATGCCCCCCAAAGCATTTCTAGCTAGCAAGGAGCTAATTGAATTTCTAAGATAACTGACTGGTTACCTCCACTCCTGTCACTCTCCCTCTCACGTTTTTCCACCTTTTGTGCCTCTGGAGTGCTGACACCCATTTCTCCTGGAAATGGAGGGACACCATGGTCAACTCCCAACAGTACCATGCCAGAGAAGGCTGTGGTTTGTTCTGTTTAGTCGGGATAGTGGGGTTTCAATTTAGATAAAAGGCTTGTGGGTATGATGTCTAACTTCAAAATGTCCTTTAACTTTTATCCAACCTTAGATTATTATTATTATTATTATTATTATTATTATTATTATTATTAAACTTTATTTGTACCCCGCTAGCATCTCCCGAAGGACTCGATGCGGCTTACAAAGGCCAAGGCCTCAACACACAATATAACAATACAAAACCTAAAGCAATTTAAAACAATTAAAGCAAAATAAACAACAGGCAATAAACAAAACACTAAGACACAATAAAACTGGGCCGGGCCAGAACTGTTGGGTTACACTCCTATCATCCCCATTCCTCATGGCAGAGAATCAAAAGTGATGGGAGTTGTCATTCAGTAACATATGGGGATCCAAACCTGGAAAATCTAAAGAACACTGACCACTATGTAAAGGAATGATAGTTGGCCCTCTGTATCCATGGATTCTCCGTCCATGTATGCAACGACGTTTTGAAGGCCACCATAAGGTTGATGTGGCACCCTGTCCTAGAGACAAGTTTTTAATCAAATCTATGAATAATCAAACCCACAAAAGTCAGACCCACAAATATGGAGGGCAGGCTGTATTGTTATCTTGCCTCATATATGCTTTAAAAAGTTATTCTATATATTTTGTTACAAATGACAAGGCTTGACCGTAACCATGCTCAGACTGGCTCTTCCTGGGAAGGAATTTTAGTCTGGTTTAAACAGGTTTCTCTTTGGTATGAAGGTAAATTCCTTTCAGTCTGGCTTTTGAAGCCATCCTGGGTCACAGCTTTGGAAGACTGGGCTGTGTCTCATCTTTTCAGGTCATCTCATACCTTTCGTTGTATCATAGTCTGTTGCACCCATCTGTTCATCCATCTTCTGCAATGACTTCTAATTGGTCTCCTATTACTATATATCACTTCAGGAGTTTTGTTGTGCATAACAATGTATTGTATGTGATTCATACAAAAAAAAAATACAAGAATAAGGTATGAGTTTTGCTTTTGGTACATGATCCCATGTGTGGCTAGTCCAGAACATTGTTATCACAGTTATCGTAGGGTTGCCACCTTTTCATCCTGACTCTTGTTGACTTATTACAGAAAAGGAAAGTTACATTTGGGGGGGGGGGGGATTGCTCCCTGAATCTCCCAGTGGCTACACTGAATGGGGGATTCTGGAGGTGTAGTCTAAATAAGTAGCATTTCCAAACTTTGATAACTGTCTCACTACTAATAGTTTGAAGCACACCTCAGTTAATGCTGTGTTCCTGAGCATTCATTCTTTAATAGAAAACTTTATAGAAATTGCATGGAAGGAATAAGGCTAAGCAACTGCACCTCCAAAAAGAAGAACAGTTTAACAAGTTCCAGCAGGCTTTGGCCCCATTTACACTACAGTTTGAAACTGCATTATATGGTCAGTGTAGACTTATATAATGCTGTTTAGTGCCATTAAACTGCATTATATGAGTCTATACTCCCATTTTGCAGACAATCAAACATCTGCAGGAGCCCAGCAGCAGCTACCAGTGCCCAGGATACTTTTTGCAACAATCTTTGCCTTTTAATAGTTACTGGCTTGCGGATCCGGTGATGCCCGGGTTACTTGAGAAAGGCATGGTTTGTTTTGGAAAGTTTAGTAATATCTCTGGATGCAGGGTGAACTACAACTCCCACATGAGCGGGTCATTCTATGGCAAGTGTGGTCCAGATCCATCGTTGGTTGGGTTCACAGGGCTCTCTGGGATGTAGGTGAACTGCAACTCCTCTAAATCATGGTGAATTCTTCCCAAACATCTTGTTCAGTTGCTAATCAGGAAACAAACACCTATGGCTAGAGAAATGCTGTTTCCATCAACTAGAGAGTTGTCAATGCAAGGAACTTCCTTTCCTCCTCGAAACAATGCTAAAAATAATGTAAGAATGGAGTTGCATCAGTGGGTGCCTCTTTCCTTTTTCTCCCCAATCCCTCTTCATTTTGTGTCACATCCTTTTTTCATTGTTAAGTGTCGTAGAAAGAAGAGGTTTATTACTCATAATCTAAGCTGCTCAAGGAAGCTTTTATAACCACAGAGCAGGGCAAGAATGTCATAAAAATATCAGCCCTGAAAGGGATTTGGGGTGTGCTAACTTTGGAGAAAGGCAGGGTAAATACTCGTAATTTTTTAAATATTTGGATAGAACTGAGCAAAGAAATAAAATGAAAGTAATTTCCAGGGAAACAAAATGTATGAGTGGAGAATGAAAAGCAAAGGAATGAGAGCAAAATAAAATCACAGAATTATAGAATGATAGAGTTGGAAAAGACCCCAAGCACACAATCTAAGAACTCGTACTTGTGGTCCTATAATGTACTTTTCCAACCTCTCCTATGGCTAAATATTAGGGCCAGATTATCTCTGTCCCCATCTACCTCTTCCATTCTGCCTCTCTGGCCCCTTCCACACAGATGTATAAAATCCACATTGAACTGGATTATATGGCAGTGTGGACTCAGATAATCCAGTTCAAAACTGATATTATGGATTATCTGCCTTGATATTCTGGATTATATGGCTGTGTTGAAGGGCTCTCTCTCTCTCTCTCTCACACACACACACACACACACCCCACATGCACTCTCTTTCCTCTATATTAAATAACAACCTGTTATGCACTGTAACTGACCTGCCCAGGTCAAAGCCACACTCTGAAACCTAAAATTATCTCTCTGACTAATTGCTTCTCACTGAAGCTGTGGTAGTTTTGAGGCTTTTGACAAATGGGCAATTCCTGGCTTGCAAGAAGACTCATCACTCAAAGCATTCCTTTTGCAGAGATGCAATGAAAGGCCATAAGAATGCAGAACCTTCACAGCTGTAAAGAAGCACTTCTAGTAACTTTTTATCTTCTGAAGATTTCTTATCCTAGCTTTCCCCATGTAAATATTCTTAGAAGCACTTCTAGTAACTTTTTATCTTCTGAAGATTTCTTATCCTAGCTTTCCCCATGTAAATACTCTTAACATATTGGATTATTGCTCCCATCATCCCCAGCACAGCCCAATCCCAATGTCACCCAGAAGAGGGGGAACTATCATCCTAACATGAGCAAGATTGATGGGAGTTGTAGTCCAACATACTTAGTTCTGACTGATCAACATCTGTTTCCCAGTGACTTAGGGCCCTTCTACACAGCCCTATATCCCAGAATATCAAGGCAGAAAATCCCACAATATCTGCTTTGAACTGAGGTATCTGAGTCCACACTGTAATATATTTCAGTTCAGAGCAGAAAATGTGGGATTTTATTTAGCTGTGTGGAAGGGGCCTAAGGCAACCTTGGTATTGTTTCGGATATTGTGTGTTGTTTATTCGTTCAGTCACTTCCGACTCTTCGTGACCTCATGGACCAGCCCACACAAAAGCTCCCTGTTGGCCGTGTCCACCCCCAGCTCCTTCAAGGTCAAGTCAGTCACTTCAAGGATACCATCCATCCATCTTGCCCTTGGTTGGCCCCTCTTCCTTTTTCCTTCCTTTTCCCCCAGCATCATTCTCTTCTCCAAGCTTTCCTGCCTTCTCATTATGTGGCCAAAGTACTTCATCTTTGCCTCTAATATCCTTCCCTCCAGTGAGAAGCTGGGTATTATTTCCTGGAGTATGGACTGGTTTGATCTTCTTGTAATCCAAGGCACTCTTAGCATTTTCCTCCAACACCACAGTTCAAAAGCGTCTATCTTCCTTCACGCAGCCTTCCTTATGGTCCAGCTCTTGCATCCATAGGTTACTACAGGGAATACCATTGCTCCTTCAAGTCATTTTCAACATATAAAGGTTTTTTCTTGGCTTAACTTGTTCAGATGAGGTTTGTGTTGTCTTCCTGTGAGGCTGAAAGAGTGTGGGGAGACCCAATTGCAATTGTTTAGTAATGCATGATCATGCTACTTATCACACAGCTCCAATGCAGTCCTGTTGCTGTTCAGGTTTCCCCTTGTTATTTTGCTGAATTTTTTAATTTGAGTCTCTTATAGAGAAAAAAAGTGTGGTATAAATAAACATAATAATAATAATAATAATAATAATAATAATACCCAGGAAACCCACATAAATAGGTTCCATTCCCATTCCCATGATATCACTAGTGCAATGGATAACTAACAGTCTTAACCCTATATTCGACACTCAAAACCACACATCATGCTAGCTCTTTTATACAACCTAGGAAGGTATTTTTACCAACCCTGATAGGGCTATCCATGAATAGGGGACCTTCTGCAGGCAAAATGTTCTGCTGCTCTGGAAACTAGGACACAGCAATTTATTTATTTATTTATTTGTTTGTTTGTTTGTTTGTTTATTTATTTACAATTTTTCTATGCCACCTTTCTCAGCCCAAAGGTGATCAAGGCAGCTTACAAATTGTCAGCAATTCGATGCCACATAGTCATAACACACAATTAAAAACATTTTAGCACACAATATAAGAACAAGGTAAAATCAATGGATTCAAATAACAGGAAAAAAGAATCCACTTAAACATTAGGAATATCTTCCTAATGTTAAGAGCTGTTTGGCAGTGAGATATGCTGCTCCAGAGTCCTGTGGAGTCTCCTTCTCTAAGGGTTTTTAAACATAGGCTGGTTGGCCATCTGTTGAAGGGACTTTGATTGTGTATCCCTGCATGGCAGAGCATTGGACTGAGTGATCCTTGTGGAATCTTCCTGTGCTATGATTCTATTAAACATATCTGCTCTGCTATTGATCCATAGCCTCTTAATGGCAAAGTAACCTCTGAAATGTCCTTTGGCCTCCTTGGAATTTAAATACTTCAGCAGTAACATGGAACTGAAGCTGTGTAAACATATATGGCTTAACTAACTTTCCTTTCAGTTAGATCAGTGGTTCCCAACCTGTGGGCCATAGCCGACTGGTGGGCCGCGAGATCTAAAATAAGGTACGTGGCTCTAGATTACTAAATATGTTTTTCAGTGAGCGAGCAGATGGTGACTACTGGGTGGCATATGTTCTGTATCTGAAACTTGAGCTGATGTGGTCTATCCAATACAATTATATGAATCTGCATCCCAAATAACCAAACCAAATCTAAAGTTGACCAAAAACTTATTTGTAACTTTTTTGGTACTAATGTTAGAGAGTGCTCCCTGGTCAAAGTGATCCCTGGTCAAGTGATCCCTGGTCAAAGTGATTCCTGCTTAAGTGGCCCCTGGTCAAAGTGGTCCTTGATCAAGTGGTCCCTGATCAAGTGGTCCCTGGTCAAAGTGATTCCTGCTTAAGTGGCCCCTGGTCAAAGTGGTCCTTGATCAAGTGGTCCCTGGTCAAAGTGGTCCCTGATCAAGTGGTCCCTGGTCAAAGTGGTCCCAGGTCAAGTAGATCCTGGTCAAAGTGGTCCCTGGTCAAAGTAGTCCCTGATCAAGTGGTCCCTGGTCAAGTGGTTCCTGGTCAAAGTGGTCCCTAGTCGTGGTCTCAGGTCAAGTAGATTCTGGTCAAAGTGGTCCCTAGTCAAGTGGTCCCTGGACAAAGCAGTCCCTGGTCAAAGTGATTCCTGGTCAAGTTGTCCCTGGTCAAGTGGTTCCTGGTCAAGTGGTTCCTGGTCAAAGTGGTTCCTGGTTGGGAACCACTGAGTTAGATGCATTAGAGACATCTCAATGTATCTAACTGAATATTGGGTATGGCAAATTTGGTCCAACTTGCAAACATGCTGAATGGATTAGAAAGTCTTTGCCTTCCATTTTACAAGGGGAGACACCTGTTATCCCACCATTTTTGGGTCATCTAAAGCCTCCTTCTTTCCTAAATACCCTGAAGGCAACAGAGTCCATCTGATTGTGGAAGCTATGCAGAGTCAGGTCAAGTTACTCCTTGGACAGGAAACCACCATGGAATATGAGGTACTACATATAGGCTTTACTTCTCAGAATGGCAACATCAGACTTCCTCTGAATAAATCCTCCAATACATCCTGGGAATCCTGGAAATGTCAGAGTCAATTTGGAAGTATATGAACCATAAATATCAAGGCCTCCCTATATGAAGTGGGGAGGGGGGAAGATGGTTTAGTTGTAAATATTACCAGTAATTATGGTTTACTTCACACATACATTCCTCTTTTTAATGTTAAAAGAATGTTTATGACATAAGTAATGACCTCTCAGTCACTTCTACTTTCTTCCAAAAGTGGTCATATGGCTTAGAGTTGCCAAGGAGACAACACCTCACCCAGCCAATCTGAGTTGCTCACCTCTGATTCATAGATCTTCCATATACACACCATTACTGCTTGCAAATGATCCAAATATATCACCTAAAGGGAAGGATTTTGAGAATTGCATCTTGTTTATTGCTAAGTGATTTGAGTATCCAGTAAAACCACAGATCCGGAGCCCGGTGTGCTACACTACACCAATGGTCAAATTAAGACACAAGCTGGGTTGAAAGCAAAAGAACAGTGGTTTCTTCTTTCAGGCCCAAAAGGATGTCAGAATAGAGTATGCTCTCCCAAAGATCTGGCATACTGCATTGGAAAATACAGGACATATTTATTCTTTTTGAAAGTCATTTGGAATACCCACGCAGCCTCAGATTGGCTAAAAAACATCACAGCCAGAATCCAGGCTCTCATTGGCTGGGGATTCCCTCAGATATCATTGCTGGTTAGTGTTTCCTTGTGGCAGAAAAAAACAATCAGTTCTTATTTGTTGCTTTGAAGTCAGAGTTAGTTTCTAATTCTGCCCCTAAAAGGGATGCAACCACAAATAATGTGGCATGGTGTACATGCAAATGACTCTGTGATTGATTTAACAATTCAGGTTGTTAAAAGGAAAGGTCTGGTAAAACTTTTGGAAAACCAGAATCTCCATACCCTTTGGGAGAAAAATTGCATTCACGACCATTTGAAAATCATAACCTTTTAGAAATGGCAGTTTTCCTTCACTTTATTTTTCCATGGTGAATGGGATGTTTGGGTGGATGCTGTTCAGGTGGTCCAGGAACTTGTTGAGTTCTTCTTCTCCATGGCTCCAAATGGTGAAGGTGTCATCCACAAATCTGAATCATATAGTGGGCTTTTTTGTTGCTGTTTCCAGGGCTTGTTTTTCAAAGTGCTCCATGCAGAAATTTGCTATGACTGGGCTGAGAGGGCTCCCCATGGCTACTCAGTCTTTCTGTTCATGGAATTCACAACCTCTGAGGATGCCTGCCACAGATGTGGGCACAATGTCAGAAGAGAATGCTTCTGGAACATGGCAATGCAGCCTGGAAAACTCACAATAGCCCAGTGATTCTAGCCAATAAAACTTTTGACAACATATAGTCCCCTTGCTATTTCTAAGGCTGTATACAACAGTATACAACACTAATTGAACTTTTTGCAATTCACCATTTATTTATTTATTTACTTATTTATTTATTTAAGGCAGTGTTTCTCATCCTTTCTAATGCCGTGAACTCTTAATACAGTTCCTCATGTTGTGGTGACCCCCAACCATAACATTATTTCGTTACTATTTCATAACTGTAATTTTTTTACTGTTATGAATCATCATGTAAATTTCTGATATGCAGGATTTATTTTCATTCACTGAATGAAATTTGGCACAAATACCCAATCCGTCCAAATTTGAATACTGGTGGGGTGGGGGTGGGGGGGGTTGGGTTGATTTTGTCATTAGGGAGTTGTAGTTGCTAGGATTTATAGTTACCTATAAGCAAAGAGCATTCTGAAGTCCACCA
Organism: Anolis sagrei ordinatus; assembly: GCF_025583915.1. Lineage (NCBI taxonomy): Eukaryota > Metazoa > Chordata > Lepidosauria > Squamata > Anolidae > Anolis > Anolis sagrei. The sequence goes on along the minus strand of NW_026845477.1, from coordinate 291,110,491 downwards.
ACAATGAAATTAAACCATCTGGGAGTGCAGCATTTTTCCAAATGAAACAGAGAGTGTTTGTAGACCGGGACATCTGTAGAGACACCAGGCTGCTTGTTTATAAATCTATTGTCCTCCCAACCCTGCTATATGCCTGCAAAACGTGGACTGCTTACAGACGTCACACTCAACTCCTGGAATGACTCCAGCAGTATTGCCTCCAAAAATAATCCTGCAAATCTCTTGGAAAGACAGGTGGACAAATGGCAATGTGCTGGAAGAAGCAAGACCACCAGCACTGAAGTGATGGTCCTCCGCGATCAACTCCGCTGGACTGGCAACGTTGTCCGAATACCCGATCACTGTCTCCCAAAGCAGTTACTATACTCTGAACTCAAGAACAGGAAATGTAATGTTGGTGGACAGGAAAAGAGATTTAAAGATGGGCTTAAAGCCAACCTTAAAAACCATGGCATAGACACTGAGAACTGGGAAGCCCTGACCCTTGAGCGCTCTAACTGGAGGTCAGCTGTGACCAACAGTGCTGCAGAATTCAAAGAGGCATGAATGAAGGCAAAAGGGGGAAAAATGCCAAGAGGAAGGCGCATCAAGCCAACCTTGATCGGCATCGCCTTCCACCAGGAAACCGATGTCCTCACTGTAGGAGAACATGTGGATCAAGAATAGAACTCCACAGCCAACTACAGACCCACTGCCAAGATATTCCACTTGGAGAACCATCATCCTCAAGCTACAAGGGATCACCTAAGTGTAAGTAAGGATTTAAGCCTTGGTGTTCCAGATTTTTAGTCCAATAGTCAAACCACTGCACTATGCTGGCTCTTACAAAACTTCATTAGGGAATGGCCCAAATTCCTATTTCTGTGGTAATACTACTCCTTGGCTGCACTTCTGGCTACATGGATCCTAAAACTGCATTTAAAAATGGTGCTAAAACTGTGCCATGTTGACTTCCTACTGGAGAAGTTGTTTTGGACTCCTAGACTCTGCCCAGGCATGCTGGCTGGCAGATTGGAGAAACCGTAGTCCCAAAAAAGTAAATTTCCAAAAATAAACGAGAGAAAATCCTTTTCTTTTCGTGTTACGACACATGTATTCCCCAATAACAGGTTCTGGTCTGTTTCAGCATTAGTCAGCACCATGTGACGTAAGAAGGAAAAGGTTACAACAGGAAAAGCCAGTGGGAAGGGAGGGGAGAAAGATATACAGAAAATCACAGAGTGGCGTTCCTCGAATTCCACGCCGTGAGTCAGCTATTGCAGTCGCCTATCAGACAGCAGGGTGCAAAAGTGTGGGCCCATCCTTTCTGTGGTCACGCGAAGCCAAACAGTGGAGGGAGAGGCATTTTGAATCTAACTCTTAACATCTACTGCTTTCTCAAAGGGACTCTAAATCCAGCTGACATGAAGAAAGACCAGGCAGCCTGGGTCTGCTGCTTTCAGAAATTCCAAACACCTTGGTGCAAAAGGGCATTGTAGCACCTTAGAGATTAACAGAGAGAACAAAGTTGTCAGCATATGCTTTCATATACTGAGTCTCCGTCCTCAGATGCAAATGCTTTGATGTCATCATACTTGAGGCTCTTTCCGTGAAGCCTTTCAGAGCCAAAGATTACTCAATAAGATTATATCTGCTATGCTGTAGAGACACCCACGCTTCAAGTAGCAGCTGGATGGAAAAGTCCGGGTTGCATTCCAGGTCAGGATTCCCTCAGCCCACTGAATTCTGGTCAAAATAACAACAAACTCAACGCATGATGGTGTTTTCCTGAAGGTCAACTGCCCACCTCCAGTGGGAAGTATTCTGAATAATAGATATCAATGTGGGAGCCAGCAAACAGCCCATGATTTTGTGCTGGCATCTCGAAGAAGGTCTGTGAATGATCCCTGCCCAGAGAGTCACTGTCAGTCATAGAAACATAGAATCAAAGAGTTGGAAGAGACCTCATGGGCCATCCAGTCCAACCTGCCAAGAAGCAGGAATATTGCATTCAAATCACCCTGCACAGATGGCCATCCAGCCTCTGTTTAAAAGCTTCCAAAGAAGGAGCCTCCACCACACTCCGGGGCAGAGAGTTCCACTGCTGAACGGCTCTCACAGTCAGGAAGTTCTTCCTCATGTTCAGATGGAATCTCCTCTCTTGTAGTTTGAAGCCATTGTTCCGCGTCCTAGTCTCCAAGGAAGCAGAAAAGAAGCTTGCTCCCTCCTCCCTGTGGCTTCCTCTCACATATTTATACATGGCTATCATATCTCCTCTCAGCCTTCTCTTCTTCAGGCTAAACATGCCCAGCTCCTTAAGCCGCTCCTCATAGGGCTTGTTCTCCAGACCCTTGATGATTTTAGTCACCCTCCTCTGGACACATTCCAGCTTGTCAATATCTCTCTTGAATTGTGGTGCCCAGAATTGGACACAATATTCCAGGTGTGGTCTAACCAAAGCAGAATAGAGGGGTAGAATTACTTCCCTAGATCTAGACACTATGCTCCTATTGATGCAGGCCAAAATCCCATTGGCTTTTTTTGCCGCCACATCACATTGTTGGCTCATGTTTAACTTGTTGTCCACGAGAACTAGACATGTCTTCTCCAACTTGGTGCCTTTCATGTGTACTGAATCATAATTCCCACAGCCCCTGAATTACAGCCCTCTATATCAGTGGTTCTTCACCTTCCCAATGCTGCGACCCCTTAATACAGTTCCTCATAATGTGGTGACCCCAACCACAATATTATTTTCATTGCTACTTCATACCTGTAATTTTACTACTGCTATGAATTGTAATGTAAATATCTGATATGCAGGATATATTTTCATTCACTGTACTACTTACTTACTTTTACTTACTTAGGCGATCCCTCGTTTTCCGAGGATGATTGTCTTCCAATATTCTTGTGGGTCCGTATGTGGCTGTGGAGCCCTATTCTTGCTCTGCATCTTCTTCCGCAGTAAGGGCATTGGTTTCCAGGTGGAAGGTAGCCTCGGGGTTGGCTTGACGTGCCTTCCTCTTGGCACGCTTCTCCCTTTCGCCCTCCATTCGTGCCTCTTCAAATTCTGCAGCACTGCTGGTCACAGCTGACCTCCAGCTGGAGTGCTCAAGGGCCAGGGCTTCCCAGTTCTCAGTGTCTATGTCAGAGTTTTTAAGGTTGGCTTTGAGCCCGTCTTTAAATCTCTTTTCTTCTCCGCCAACATTCCGTTTTCCATTCTTGAGTTCGGAGTAGGGCAACTGCTTTGGGAGATGGTGGTCTGGCATCCGGACAACGTGGTGGAGTTGGTGGCGGAGGACCATCGCTTCAATGCTCGTGGTCTTTGCTTCTTCCAGCACACTGGCGTTTGTCTGCCTATCTTCCCAAGAGATTTGCAGGATTTTCCGGAGGCAGCGCTGATGGAATCACTGTACTAAATTTGGCACAAATACCCGATATGCCCAAATTTGAATAATGGTGTTGAGGAGGGTTGATTTTGTCATTTGAGAGTTGTAGTTGTTGGGATTTATAGTTCACCTACAATCAAAGAGCATTCTGAACTCCACCAATGATGAAATTGAACCAAACTTGGCACACACAACTCCCATGACCAACAGAAAATACTGGAAGGGTTTGGTGGGCTTTAACCTTGAGTTGTGGAGTTGTAATTCACCTACATCCAGAGAGCACTGTGGACTCAAACAATGATAAATCTAGGCCGAACTTGGCATGAATACTCAATATGCCCAAATGTGAACACTGGTGGAGTTTACGGAAAATAGGCCTTGGTATTAGGAAGTTGTAGTTGCTGGGATTTATAGTTCAGCTACAATCAAAGAGTATTCTGAACCCCACCAACGATAGAATTGGGCCAAACATCCCACACAACCCACATGCCTTGATGGGACTTGCTGGTGTGAGGCTCTCTCCAGCCTTGCACACTTTCCCTCGCCCGCACATACACACCATACTGCATGCCTGCTCTCCCCTCCTGCTTGGAGTCTCAGAAACAGCCCTCCCCTTGGCTGAGAGTTCGACTGAGAGGCCGGCCAATCACAGTGGAGGAAGGCTTTTAATGGGATGTTCTCCCTCGCTTGTACATGTACACCACACTGCCGTGCTGTGCATACCTGCTCTCCCCTCCCCACTTGGAGTCTCAGAAACAGCCTTTCCCCAATCACAGCGGAGGAGGGCTTTTGGTGGGAGGATTCTCCATCTGTTTCCAAACAGGAAGAGAAGGACAGGTGGAGAAATCTTCAGCCTTCAAAGGGGTCCCTATGACCATCAGAAATATATGCTTTCTGATGGTCTTTGGCGACCCCACTGAAACCCCCTCACAACCCCCCCCCCCCCAGGGTTCCCGACCCCCAAGTTGAGAAATGCTGCTCTACATTCATTGGCTTTAGGGGCCCAGTGAAAATCAGAATCACAACTAAAGAAATTGCTAATTGGTCAACCTCTGCAGGAAACTTCTGCTGGAAATAGACCATATAATTACACTGGAGGATCTAGGGCCCTCCCATACAGCCCTATATCCCAGAATATCAAGGCAGAAAATCCCACATTACCTGAGTGTGGACTCAGATAACCCAGTTCAAAGCAGATATTGTGAGATTTTCTGCTTTGATATTCTGGGATATAGGGCTGTGTGAAAGGACCCTGGGATATAGGGTTGTGTGGAAGAGCCCATAAAGATCCCTAAAATATGACAGACAAAAAAAGGACCATTTCAGTTCAACTGAATTCTTCCTATGACCTATCAGCAACATGTAGTTCCCAGAAATATCTAATATGGGAGGATACTACACAATTGTGGGGAAACCTGTAGCTCTAGATATTGAAGAGCTACATCTCCCATTATCCCTGGTCATAGTTCAGGGAAGGAGGGAACCAAATTTCAGCAATATATGAACAATTTCCCTTCTTACACATACTCAAAAAGCAATTATTTATTTTGGCCCATAGATAAATTATTAGTTCCAATTAAAACAGACACACAGACTCAATGGGAACTTAGTAAGCCAATGTTTATAGATTTAAGTCTTTGTTTGATAAAGTTTATTTCTGGGCAGGCATGGATGTTTGGAGAGCCTTGTGTTATCTTTCTGTCATTCACCACCATGATCCCTCTGCAGAAAACCATTACAGGATGGTTGCCAACCAAAGAGCACATGTATCAGAGCAGGAACAGTGAAAGGGTAAACCAAGCACGTTTTGGGGAAATACCCAGATTTACTGCCCAGATATGAAGTTTTCTCATTTGCCTAAAGCTAATAATAGCATGACCTCAACATCTAAAGTTTTCCACATCCGGCTTCGTGATCCCAAAACATGGGCTTGTCTTTTAGGAGGCAACATGCCAACCTGTGTGGCAAGCTCTCTTTGCACGCAACGGACCTCTTTCCCTCTTGCAGGCTGGATAAATTAGAAACCTCCAGATTTCTTGCCCTTTAATGGAATTCCATCATTTCAGAGACAGTGGTTTCCTAATAATAATAATAATAATAACAATAACAACAACAACAACTTTATTTTTATATCTTGCCACCATCTTCTCTAGGGGACTCGGGGCGGCTTACAAAGGGACAAACCCAAAAAATTACAGATAAAAACAGAAATTAAAATCAATCAAATAAATTTTTTTGGTCATGTCAGGAGTGGCTCCTGGTGTGAGAGAATTGGCCATCTGCAAGGACATTGCCCAGGGGACGCCTGGATGATTTGATGTTTTTATCATCCTTGTCCCTGCATGAGGAGCTGGAGCTGATAGAGGGAGCTCATCCGCCTCTCCCCGGATTCGAACCTGCGACCTGTCCTTCAGTCCTGCCGGCACAGGGGTTTAACCCACTACGCCACCGGGGGTTCAATCAAATAAAATAATAAAACATCAGCAACGTCATTAAAAAATATGGCTGAGTTAAAGGGAACATAGCTGAGTTCAGGCTCAATGAGTGCAATAATTCCTAAAAGGAGCCCATGGAAGGTGCCGAAATCAAATGAACAGAGGCTGGAGAATACTATTGTCAAAGAGTCAAGGTAGCTGAAAAAAGCCAAAATAAGGTGCAGAACTTACAGTAGGGACAGGATAGTTTTCTGGAGAGCAGAGCTGGGAAATTGACCTGCATGTTTATATGGTTCACGTCATGAACATTACCGTTTCACAGATCTGGGGTCCTTATGGGTATACTTTCCTCCAAAATTTGCTTTCTTGTTATTGAGATGAGACACGATAGCCATGTATAAATATCGGAAAGGATGTCATAAGGATGAGGGACCAGGGTTGTTTTCTACTGCTCTGGAGACTTAGGACTCAGTGGAGGAATGGGTTCAAAGTACAAGAGAGGAGATTCCATCTGAACATGAGGAAGGTCATCCTGACTGTATGAGCTGTTCAACAGTGGAACTCTGCCTCGGAGTCTGGTGAAAGCTCCTCCTTTGGAGGCTCTGAAACAGAGGCAGATGGCCATCTGTCAGGGGTGCTTTGATTGTGCTTTTCCTGCATGGAAGGGGGTTGGACTAGATGGCCCATGTGGTCTCTTCCAGCTCTAAGATGATTCTATTTGCTGCCAATTTGGCTTTGACGTATGGTAGCCTATGAATGGGAGACCAACATATTCAAGGCTGTGGCTTCCTTGATGAAATCAATTCATCTATAACAGTGAGGAGCCATAGTGGTGCAATGGGTTAAACCCTTGTGCCAGCTGAACTGCTGATCTGAAGGTCGCCGGTTCGAATCAGTGAGACAGGGTGAGCTCCTGTCTGTCAGCTCCAGCTTTCCATGTGGGGACATGAGAGAACCCTCCCACAGAATGGTAACACATCTGAGCGTCACCTGGGCAACGTCTCTGCAGACAGCCAATTATCTCACACCAGAAGCAACTTGCAGACCTATAATAGTCTTCCTCTTTTCTTACTGCTTTGCATTTTTTCCAAATAAAGTACAATAATAACAACAATAAATTATTTATTGCCCACCTCTCCTTTTAGCTTGAGGCTGGGCACAACATAATCAGAGACATCTATTAAAACATAGTTAAATGCAACTATAAAAGCATATATTAAAACATACATATATTAAAGTACGTGAGAAAAGGGTACAGCTGAACTATCCATTATCTGGAATTCTTGGGGGCAGAATTTTTTTTACAGATTTTGGAATACCTGTATTTGCATACATGTCCATCATGAAATACCCTGGAGATGGGACATACGTCTACATACATATGAAATTCCTTTATGAGGAATGCATCTAGAAGTCAGAGGGGAAGTCAGAGGGAGGAGGAAGCAAGCTTGTTTTCTGCTGCCTTGGAGACTAGGACGCGGAGCAATGGCTTCAAACTACAGGAAAGGAGATTCTACCTGAACGTTAGGAAGAGCTTCCTAACTGGGAGAGCTGTTCAGCAGTGGAATTCTCTGCCCCTGAGTGTGGTGGAGGCTCCTTCTTTGGAGGCTTTTAAGCAGAGGCTGGATGGCCATCTGTTGGGGGTGTTTGATTGTGCTTTTCCTGCATGGCAGGGGGTTGGACTGGATGGCCCACGAGGTATCTTCCAATTCAATGATTCTATACTTCTATGATCCTCCTCTCTCACCTCCTATATGATCCTCACCTCTCACCCCTTATTTGTCCATATACTTCGCCTCTTCCTGGATCTGGATCTACCTCTCCTTGCTCTTAGCCACTGTACATTTGTCTATTCAGCCTATCTCTCTTTCTCTCCTTCTCATGTTACAAACCCTTTAGTGATTGCCTTTTTCAAAATACTTAATCAGGCTGAAAATTGTCAAGTTCCCATTCCCACAGGGCAGGACCACCCATGTCTCACCAAAGCACAATTCCCAGCAGTTGGTTTCCCATAGAAATGCTGGTAACAGGCACCAATAGATGGATTCTCCCTCCCACCCCATGTCGAAAATTATCTCCCCAGGTGTCAAATATATTGAGTGAAATATCATTTGAGGTATGCCAAGGACAACGTTGGAAAGAAAGAACATTTCACTCAGAATGCCTGAGCTCAAGACATGGGAACCCTTCTCTCATGGATAAGTTGTTTTTATACAAGGGAGATAACGGAGGAGATAATGTCCTGTTGCTTAAGTTGAGTCATACCTATGACGACATGACATATAAATCAATTAAGGAACAGGACTGCTTTGCGACATTTCAGTTAGGAACACAGACTAAAGGGTTGATTCAAAAGTTTCACAGAAATGCAGATTTAGGTTAAACTCTAGTATTGTTGACTAAAAGCACTTGATAGTCAACTAAAATATAAGCCCAATGACTCAAATGAAACGTTGCGTAATTGCTGAAGTACACATTTACTATTGATTTAGTACTCTTAATCTAGTGAAACCAGCCACTAAGAACATTACTACGTGAAGCCAGAATCGCACATCATCTTTGGAAAGACATTTCACAATTGTGATTAAAATATATAATAATAGGGTTGTTATAGGTTTTTTGGGCTATATGGCCATGTTCTAGAGGCATTTTCTCCTGACGTTTCACCTGCATCTATGGCAAGCATCTTCAGAGGTAGTGAGGTCTGTTGGAACAAGGAAAATGGGTTTATATATCTGTGGAAAGACCAGGGTGGGACAAAGAACCCTTGTCTGCTGGAGCTAGGTGTGAATGTTTCAACTGGCCACCTTGATTAGCATTTGATGGCCTGGCAGTGCCTGGAGCAATCTTTTGTTGAGAGGTGATTAGATGTCCCTGATTGTTTTCCCTCTGCTGTTTTGCTGTTTTAATTTTAGAGTTTTTTAATACTGGTAGCTAGATTTTGTTCATTTTCATGGTTTCCTCCTTTTCATGGTTTCCTCCTATAATTTTGACTATAGGAGAGGACAGCATACTTCCCCAAGTGTCAATTGGCTTTGGTTCATTACGGGTAGTGGTAAACCTGCAATGGGTATTGCACAGTGTTATTCAATAGGGACCACCACCAAGGACGAAGGTCCTGCTTCTGTGACTGTTTCCACCTCCATGTAGAGAAGTCCTCAATTTATGTTAAAAGTAATAACTCCCAAGTACACATGTGAGGGTTTAACTTTTGAGTATTTGATTATTTGTGAATTTAATTAATATGCTCTGTGGAATAATAATAAATAATAAAACTTTATTTGTACCCCACCACCATCTCCGATTCAGGACCTGAACAGCCTCCTTAGTAGCAAGTGGAAAGGAGTGGCAGAGTTGGATATCATCTGCATACAGATAACCCCCGCACCCTGAAATTCTGGATCATCTCCCCCAACGGCTTCATGTAGATATTAAACAACATGGGGGACAGTATAGATACCCGAGGAACCCCACAAGAGAATGGTTGTGGGGTTGAACAGGTGTCCCCCAATAACACCATCTGGGAACGACCCTCTAGGAAGGACCGGAGCCAGTGCAGAGCAGTACCTCCAAGGCCCATTCCCTCAAGGCGTCCCAGAAGCATACCGTGTTCAATGGTATCGAAGGCCACTGAGAGGTCCAGCAGAATCAACAGGGTTTTGCAACTCAGAATAGGCTTCACCTTGCTCCCAAAACACCACCACACCAGAGCTGTAGATTTTATAGTTTATTGAGGAAAACAAAGTCAAAACATAGAGTAAGCAATGCAAAGTTCCAAAGACAAAGGTTAAATGCAAAAACACAGTTCTCAAGATCCAAAGGCAAAAACATGAACCATAATCCTTTAGGCAATGATCAAACAGGAGTCCATGGTAAAACAGTGAAACACGAGATCCAAAATCCCAGATTCAGGAAGCCAAAAGCGTGCTGCTTAAAGCCAAGGTTAATCCATAGAAGCTTGCATGAAAAGAGCCACATTGAACTGACAATCTCTCTTTGTCAGTCAGAGACCTAAATACCCTTAGCAACCATGAAGGCATTGCGCTGACCTTTGACAGACTTGACTTCTTTTCTTACTAAGCGAGAACTCCTCCTGACCCTCCACTCTAAGTGTTCTTGCCTGCTCATTAATTCACTATCTTCAGTGCTCTCCTTATCAGTTTGGTCCAGCTGGACCAAATCACTGTGGGAAGGCTGAGCAGGCGAAGACAACTCCACCTGGCCGTTATCTAGCTCACTGGCATTCTTTTCCCTTGAGAACTGACTTGTTGTCTCTCCTGCTGCATTGTCTGAGACAGGCACAGACACAGGCCCAGAAATCTGAACCCCATCATCCTCTTCATCAGGGCACTCTGGCTCACAAGACCTAGGTTCAGATTCAGAATCAAACTGAGCCACAACACAGGGACACATTCCCCCTGTCTAGCTCCCAGCACAGATCATCCACTAAAGCAACCAAGGCTGTTTCGGTTCCATGTCCCAGCCTAAATCCAGACTCTGCTGGATCCAGATAATCTGTGTCTTCCAAGAATATCTAGAGTTGTGAGGCCACCACACATTCCAGGTCTTTGCCCAAGAAGGGAAGATTGGAAACAAGCTGAGAGTTGACGAATAGAGTGGGGTCCAGTGATGTTTTTTTCGACAGTGGTTTTATCACAGCTTGTTTTAAGCTTGCTGGAATATTGCCTTCCCAGAGGGAGGCATTTACCACCACCGTTACCCACTCAGTCAATCAATCATATTCTGGGTTATATGGCTGTATGGAAGGACCCTGGGAATCTAGACACCCTGTGGTTCTTGTGGAAGCTGAAATCACAACACCCTGGCACAATGCATTTTCCATTGCTCAAACAGTCTAGAAAGCTGGCTTAGAAGCTAGTTCTTCCTGCAGTGACTTGGAAAAATCCAGCTTCAGTGGACTTGAACAGCATCTTGACCTAAGGCCTGCATACTTTTGGAAGGTGTGAGCAAAAACAGGTCAAACATAAGTATTGCAGTTCCATGTCCTCTGCAGAAAGAAGTGTGAAATATTAGTAAGTATCTACAAAAAAACAGTTATCATCCCACTACTATGATGACATCACTATTTGTTACATTTATAATCTGCCTTCCTTCAAAAGAATTTAAAGACCAGATAGTAAAGTGCTGGCTTTACCCTATAAAGTTCTAAATGGTTCCGGCCCAGCTTACCTGTCCGAACGTATCTCCCTCTATGAATCATCTCGGAGATTCAGATCTTCCAGGGAGGCCCTGCTCTTGGTCCTACCTCCTTCGCAGATGCAATTGATGGGAATGAGAGACAGGGCCTTCTCAGTGATGGCTCCTTGACTACAGAACTCCCTGCTCAACACAATTAGATCAGCACCTTCCCTCTTGACAATCAGAAAAAAAGTAAAAACATGGCTGTGGAACCAAGCCTTTGGCCAGTAAACAATACAAGGAACGAACAGGGGCAATGTGCAATTGATATTTGATATTAGAATGGCCCTGGACTATGATTTCCGGATTATGTGACTTTAATGTTTATATTAATATGTTTTTAACCTCATGTTTTAATGTCTAAATATTATTACATTTTATGATTTAATTGATAGGCATATGTTATTGTTGTCTCATGTTAAGTTTTTCCTGTGTATATTAGGCAATGAATTTTGCCATGAATATGTTGAAAACCGCTTTGATTCCCTCCCCAGGGTTAGAAAAACAGTATATAAATGAAGTAAATAAATAAATATTACGTTGTCCTCATAATCTTTATCTTCAAATAACTATTTTCACAACGCTTTAAAAAATAAAAGCAAGTTTCTATATCATAAAACAGCTAGCATGGGCTTAAGAGCATGTCTCTTGATCAGACAAAACAACCGTCTCCCAAAGCAGTTGCTCTACTCCGAACTCAAGAACGGAAAACGGAATGTTAAAGAACAGGAAAAGAGATTTAAAGATGGGTTCAAAGCCAACCTTAAAAACTCTGGCATAGACACTGAGAACTGGGAAGCCCTGGCCCTTGAGCACTCCAGCTGGAGGTCAGCTGTGACCAGCAGTGCTGCAGAATTTGAAGAGGCACGAATGGAGGGCGAAAGGGAGAAGCGTGCCAAGAGGAAGGCACATCAAGCCAACCCCGAGGTCGCCTTCCACCTGGAAACCAATGCCCTCACTGCGGAAGAAGATGCAGAGCAAGAATAGGGCTCCACAGCCACATACGGACCCACGAGAATATTGGAAGACAATCCTCCTCGGAAAATGAGAGATCGCCTAAGTAAGTAAAAGTAAGAACAGGAAAAGAGATTTAAAGATGGGTTCAAAGCCAACCTTAAAAACTCTGGCATAGACACCGAGAACTGGGAAGCCCTGGCCCCTGAGCGCTCCAGCTGGAAGTCAGCTGTGACCAGCAGTGCTGTAGAATTTGAAGAGGCACAAATGGAGGGCGAAAGAGAGAAATGGGCCAAGAGGAAGGTGCGTCAAGCCAATCCCGACCAAGACAGCCTTCCACCTGGAAACCAATGCCCTCGCTACGGGAGAAGATGCAGATCAAGAATCAGGTTCCACAGTCACCTACAGACCCACCACCAGGACATCGAACTTGGAGGACCATCATCCTCGGACAATGAGGGATCACCTAAGTAAGTACTAAAATCCACATTGAACTGGATTATACAGCTGTGTGGACTCAGATAACCCAGTTCAAAACAGATACTGTGGATTATCTGCCTCAATATGTGGAACTCTCTGCCCTGGAGGCTCCTTCTTTGGAGGCTTTTAAACAGAAGCTGGATAGCCAAAGCAGGATTTCTGATGGTCAAATGGAGGCACTTCATTCTGGGCACCACAATTCAAGGAAGGTATTGGGAAACTAGAACATGGTCAGAGGAGGGCAACTAAACTGATGAAAGGTTTGGAGACTACAAAGTGGCTTAAATACCTGGGTCTGTTTAGCCTGCAGAAGAGAAAGTTGAGAGGAGACATGATCGCCATGTATAAATATGTGAAAGGGTGTCATAAGGAAAAGGGAACAGGCTTGTTTTATGCTGCCCTTGAAACTGGGACTGTGATTGCTATTCAAAAGTGGAACTCTCTGCCTTGGTGTGTGGTGGAGGCTCCTCTTTTTTGGATTTCTGGGAGTTGTAGGCCAAAAAACCTGGGGACAAACAGGTTGAGAGCCACTGTTATAGACTGTGTAAAACTACAACTCCTGGGATCCCATAGTATTGAGCAATCGCAATTAAAGTGGTGTCAAACTGTATCAGTTCCACAGTGTAGATCAAGGGTCCACAAACTTTTTAAACAGAGGGCCAGGTCACAGTCCTTCAAACTGTTGGACGGCCGGATTATAATTTGAAAAAAACATGAATGAATTCCTATGCATGCTGCACATATCTTATAAACTATACAATAATTAAAATGAAGAACAACGTTAACAAATATAAACTTATTAGTATTTCAATGGGAAGTGTGGGCCTGCTTTTGGCTGATAAGATAGGATTGTTGTTGTTGTTGTTGTGTGCTTTCAAGTCGTTTCAGAGTTAGGTTGACCCTGAGCGAGGGCCGGTAAATGACCTTGGAGGGCCGTATCCGGCTCCCGGGCCTTAGTTTGAGGACCCCTGGTGTAGATGCATCCTAGGTACAGAACTTTGGAAACAACTTCCCTCCAATTTCTGTCAGAAGATCTTGATAGAAATTCTAGTCAAATGCTGTCACAATTTTCATGTGAACAAGTATATCCTTTAAACATCTTCAAAGGATTGTATTTCTGTTGAACTTATTTCTCTTGAATTCATTTGAATCCCCACCAATCATGTCACTTCCAGTCAATGCAAGTTATTGCTGCATTGCAAAATGGTTTCCTAGGCACAAGTTGGCTGATGGCAGAAGAAGAGACCCTCTCACACCACACATGTTCTTCTTATTATTATTGTTATTATTTCTGATGAACTACAATATGGCTTTTGTGACTGTACTTCCTTCTTTTGCCCAGGAAACATACAGCCCAAAATAGCATCTTTGCAAGGCGTAGTCCCATTTATTGACACCACAGCAACTTCTCTTTTAGCCAGTCTTCCAGGCTCAAACTATGCCAAGTTTTGACTCTTTTCCAGGATGTTAAAAGGGAGGGGGCCAATCTGATATCCCTAGGGAGGGTGTTCCATAGATCTCACATATGAGAGCCTTCATCCCCACCAAGCAAAGGCTTTTTCCTCCCAATGTACTTTCTCATCATTGATTCTATAAGAATCCTGATTAAGTTCTTGTGGTTTTTTTCGGGCTATATGGCCATGTTCTAGAGGCATTTCTCCTGATGTTTCGCCTGCATCTATGGCAAGCATGGATGCTTGCCATAGATGCAGGCGAAACGTCAGGAGAAATGCCTCTAGAACATGGCCATATAGCCCGAAAAAACCCACAAGAACTTAGTGATTCCAGCCATGAAAGCCTTCGACAATCTTGATTAACTTTCTATAGTTTACTATAGCAGCCCATGAATACAGTCATTCTGTGTCAGCACCGAACCTGAATCTATAGAAACTCTTTAAAAACCTTTCACTGGTAACTCTACTGTACCATTCCAGTCTCCATTTCAAGTCTCAAGCTCCTCTTATTTCCCCCAACTCTAATAAACACATCCCTTCTTAGGCCATAAACATGGATCAGGACCTTGCCTTCGCCTGCCAAAAAAGTGCGTGTGAGCTGACAGCCTGCTTCGCCAATTGCTCACCAGTGACGAAATCTCACCAAAACCCAAAGGAAGCTTTGAATAATATGGCCATGTGGCTCATTATATAGTATGTACCAGTTGTTTTTTTTAAAGAATAGCTTATTCATTCTTTTTACCATATTTTATTTTTACATAATTAATTTCTTAGAATCTTTAAAATCCAATACCTAGTGATGTGAATTTTTCTTGTCCTGTTTTTCAGTAAAGGGACATAGATTGCTTTAATTATAAAGCTGGTTATGTTTTGATCTTCTTTTTTAAAGGCTGAGGAAACAATCCAGATGTTATTCTCCCTTAGAAGCTGCCAATATTCCTCCATATGGAAGGGAAAAATCCGCCTGGAAGATCAGTAACACGGACTCTTTCCTTCTCTTCCATTGAAATAAACATGAAGTTTTAAATAACTTGGAAGCGGGCCCCCTTCTCTCCAATTTCCTGGATTTTGTTTAGCCAAGAATTGGATCCAGATGGGAGGGTTGTTCTAGAAGAAAGTACCGAATCAAAATATCCTAAAGCTGTGGTTCTCAACCTAGCTCCGTGGACCATCAGTCTTCCCCAAGAACGAAAATATCCTCCATGGCCTCACCATTACAACACCGTTGCCTCAAAACCATGCAGCAACGAGAGAGACTGATCTCGTGAAACCCTCTTATAGTGTCGAGGCAACTGGGATGTTGGGAGGCAAGAGGCTGACTAGCCACAAAAGATTACTACTACCACATCAGCTCTAGATTATAATATGATTCTCAGTGGGCAAGCAGATGACGACTACTAGATGGCATATGTTCTGTATCGGAAACTAGAGCTGATGTGGTCTATCCAATGCAATTTTCTGAATCCACACGCCAAGCAACCAAACTGAATCTAAAGTTGACCAGAAACTGATTCGTAACCCTTTTGGTACTAATGTTGGAGGGTGGTCCCTGGTTAAAGGGTTGGGTTTTATCACTGGACTGCACAAGTCTCTTGTCTCATCAAGTTTCAGAACTCAATGAGTAGATAGACTAATGACAGGATTAGGCTGAGGGATCCCCTACCCATTCCTATGCATGCTTTCCCAGATAGGGCTTTGTCTTTACTCTTCCTCCTTACCACTGTCTCCTCCCCCTTTGATGATGTAGCAATGGAATTCTGTGAGGGAACTTCCTTTTCTAAAGGTATTTTTATTGCCCTGGGGTTGACCATGCAGTCTCCACCCTTTTTCAGCCTCTTCTGCTTTTTCTTTTTACCTACGAGGATGCCCATTTTTGCCTCTCCCTTTAGGCCAGTGGTTCTCAACCTGTGAGTCCCCAGGCGTTTTGGCCTACAACACCCAGAAAACCCAGCCAGTTTGTTTGTTTGTTTACTAAATTTGTATACCACCCTTCTCAGCACTCAGGAGACTCAGAGCGGTTTGCAGAGGCAACGATTCGATGCCCAAGGACATCATAAAACATTTAAAACATTAATAAATAGTATAAAAACCAAACAAAAGTAATAAAAACATAAGCCATTTGCATCTCCTAATTAAAAACATCCATCTCGTCTTCCAGTCGTTCCAAGTTCCTATGTCTTTTACATTGCATTTTCAAATGCTTGCTTGAACAGCCAGGTCTTGACTCTTTTCCGGAATGTTAAGAGGGAGGGGGCCAATCTAATGTCCCCAGGAAGGGCATTCCATGGCCAAGGGGCCACCATTGAGAAGGCCTTGTCTTTCGTCCCAAACATATTTGTGACGCAGGCGGGATCGAGAGCAGGGCCTCCCCGGACAATCTTAAAGTCCTAGCAGGTTCATAAGGGGAGATGTGTTTGGACAGGTAAAAGAGATAAAATATTGCAACAGGTATGGATATATGAAACTTCTTCTTTTAGACAATACATTCGCTTCCTCTACTTCTACTTCTTCTCCTCCTGAGTTTACCAGCTGTTAGGATTCCTGGGAGTTGAAGGGCAAAACATCTGGGACCCACAGGTTGAGAACCACTACTCTAGGCAAAATGTAGCTGCATAGACTTTCCCCCTTTTACCTCTTAGAAGATGAGACTTAGTAAGCTATATAGCTCCAAGACCTTTTCTATCAAGGATGTATTTCTTTTACTTCAATAAATACTTTTGAACCTAAAGTTCTGCAGTTCTGTGCCATCCTAAAGGAATAGAAGGTTATCCCAGCTCATCACATGTAAGTTTCTGCTAGTTATGAAGTTTACCTCTGTACTCTACTATATTTATGGTGGAATCACCCCAATTGAGGGTTATTTTAAGCCTAACAGATTCCCCAACACAAAGTGGTCCCTGGTCAAAAAAAAAAGGTGGGGAACCACTTCCCTAAAGGCACAAAATCCTGCCCAGTCTTGAGAGCTAAGAAGGGTCAGCTCTGGTTATTTATTTATTTATTACGGAGATTTCTATGCTGCATTTCTCCAGGATGGACTCAAGGTGGCTCACATCATATTTAAAAAATATACATATAATTAGTTAAAAACCATAGCTAAACAAGTATTAGAGGTTCAGTCATCCATGGTTAGTGATTGGATGGGAGACCATCAATGAATATCACATGGTGTAGTAAGCTATATTTCCAAGGAAGGAACTGGCAAACCACATCTGAGTTTTTCTTGCCTAAAAAGATTCTCTGAAATTCATGATCCTGACAGATGACATGAAGGCACGTACACATGCTATCTTTAGTTCTATCTGTTCAAGGGCTTAATTCATCTCTCTTTCTCTCTCTCTCAATCCATCCATCCATTCATTGTATTGTCAAAGGCTTTCATGGCCGGAATCACTGGGCTGTTGTAGGTTTTTCGGGCTGTATGGCCATGTTCTAGCAGCATTCTCTCCTGAAGTTTCACCTGCATCTATGGCAGCCGTCCTCAGAGGTTGTGGGGTTACAACCTCTGAGAATGCCTGCCATAGATGCAGGTGAAACATCAGGAGAGAATGCTTCTAGAACATGGCCATACAGCCTGAAAAACCTATAACAACCCATCCATTCATTCATCCACATACATACATACATACATACAGACAGACAGACAGACATAGATCTCTATACACAGCATATTAATAGCATCTCCTGAATTGGATTGTAATCCCCAATAGCTCACACTGTTACAACTCTATTAAGTCTTTAAGTTTCTATACCCCTTTCTGATATTTCTACTTCAAAGAGAAAACTATTTTGATCCTCATATTG
The DNA here is from genome assembly GCF_025583915.1 of Anolis sagrei ordinatus. Classification (NCBI taxonomy): domain Eukaryota; kingdom Metazoa; phylum Chordata; class Lepidosauria; order Squamata; family Anolidae; genus Anolis; species Anolis sagrei. The sequence goes on along the minus strand of NW_026845477.1, from coordinate 291,092,797 downwards.
CTTTTTTTAAAAAGAAAACAATAATTTTAATGCCATTATGAGGCATGGAAGTATGAAAAATGTATTGCAAAGTTAAGTATAACAAACAGCCAGAAATGGGAATTCATATTGCAAATATGCTATTCGAAACAGTGGTCTTTGGGCCATTGGCTACCAGTCCCCATTGAGTTTCCAAGTAGAAAAGAACCCATTGTAGTCAATGATAAAAGTATGGTACTAGTACCTGGCACATTGGAGGGAAAAAGAAACCCTGCTCTACCACATCAGATAGCTTGAGAAGAACTATAAAATACAACACATTGGACAAATGGTATAATTTCCATTTGGGAAAGGGGAGGGGAGGGAAATATCTGTCTGATGTGGCAGAGCTAGGGAATGTCCTGTGATTTAAAACCACAACAAACAATGGAATAGTTGTGGTAATTTGGATCAAGATTCATGGGGGGGGGGGGGGAACTATTTTAGGAAGATGATTTTAATCAAGAAAGTATCAAAGAAGCAGGGAGAACACTTTGCATGCATACATAGGAGATCTCCAGGGCCCCATCTGTTTATATAAAGCTGTCTGGAAGCCTGAAAGAAAGCAGCTATGACTTGGAAACTAAATTCATACTTAGTTCCTACTTATAGGAGAAAACATTAATCCACGGAACATGTTCCCCCTATTTTGTCCTTTCCCTAAACTTATTTTTAACCTGAAGGGGAAAACAATGTTCCCTCCACCTGCAACTTCTCCTGGCCAAACATCTGCTTTTGCTCAGTTTCAGCACAATCCTAATATTTTTCTACACGGAAGTCTTCCGATACACTACAGCGGAAAGGGCATTTGCCATTGTTGTCACATCCTGCTTGAGGCTTCCCTTTTGCCAATGGGTGAAAACTAAGCAGGACTAGTTGAGCTGTCAGTGTGATCCAGCGTGGTTCTTCCGCTCACGGAAATAAAAACAGAGAGGCAACTTCACTTTTCTTGGTAAGAGGAAGTGATGCATTCATAGGCTGCATCAATAGGAGTTTGGTGTCTAGATTGCAGAAGAAAATTATGCCACTTGCTCTGCTTTGGACAGATTTCATCACCTGGAATATGGCATCTAGTTCTGGGCATCACAATTCAAGAAGTTGATCAACTCTACATGCTAGCTGGCATTGCCCTCCCTGATGTGTGACAGGAAGTTGCTGCTAAATGTGAGAGAAATAAGATTGAACTCTGTGAAAGCCACTCACTGCATGGCTACCAGCCTTCTCCCAGTAGACTCAAATCAAGGAAAAGCTTTATGAGAACTACCACTCCTCATGGCATCCCTCCAGCAACAGCAAAGGTATCCTTCTGGGCAGCTAAACCAGGAAACCCCAACTGGATGGCCCCCCATGAGGGTCTTCCTCAAGGGACAAACCAAGAATGGGCAACTTGGAAGTCCCTGAACAGACTCAGAAGTGGAGTGGGCTGATCTGAACTTGGTAAAATGGCACTACCTAAAAGAACCATTTAAAAACTCTAAAATTACAACAGCACAACAGAGAGGAAACAAACAAGGACATCTAATCACCTCTCAACAAAAGATTGCACTGCCAGGCAATCAAATGCTAATCAAGGTTGTCAGTTGAAACATTCACACCTAGCTCCAACAGACAAGAATTCTTTGTCCCACCCTGGTCATTCCACAGATATATAAACCCCTTTTTCCTAGTTCCAACAGACCTCACTACCTCTGAAGATGCTTGCCACAGATGCAGGCAAAACATCAGGATAAAAATGCCTCTAGAACATGGCCATATAGCCCAAAAAAACCTACAACAACCCAGTGATTCCAGCCATGAAAGCCTTCAACAATACAATGTCATTGCTGTTGCTCGTTTTTGATGAAAAGATATTTAGCCACCTGGCTCATTCTACTTTTATCAGTTTTATACTAATGTATGCAATGCTTTTGATACAAAATAAATAAATAAATTCAAGAAGGATCTTGGCCAAATGGAAACTGGCCAGAGAAAGTCAACCAAGATGATCCAAGGTCCAGGAACCAGGCCCTAAGAGGGATAGCTTAGGGAAATGGCTGTGTTTAGCTTGGAAAAGAGAAAAACGGGTTATCATAGTCATCTTTAGTGTCTAAGGAATGTCATGTAGAAGTTGGGCCAGCTTGTTGTCTGTTCTTCCAGAGCCTAGGAAATGCAGCAATGGATTCAAATTGGACACCTAAACATTATGAGATTTTTGACTGTATGAGCTATTTTCAGAATGATGTAAACTGCCTCAGGAGGTTCTCTCCTTCTTTGGAGATCTTTCAACACAGTTTGGATGATCATCATAAGTGTTTTAGCCAGCTACCAGGTTTTGGACAGGATGATCCTTGAGATCCCTTCCAATCTATGACTCTATAACTGTGCTTATTCGTTGGACGCTTGTTATAGGTTTTAGATAATGTAAATAGGACAAATTCCTGCTTTGTTTTCATCTTTTAGGGCCCTTCCAGACAGACCCTATATCCCAGGATCTGATCCCAGGTTTTCTGCTTCAAACTTGATTATATGAGTCCACACTGTCAGATAATCTGGGATCAAAAGAAAATCTGGGATCAGATCCTGGGATATAGGGCTTTTTTGGAAGGGCCCAGGAGCAACTTGAGAAACTACAAGTCGCTTCTGGTGCGAGAGAATTGGCCATCTGCAAGGATGTTACCCACAGGACAACAGGATGTTTTGATGTTTTAATATCCTTTTGGGAGGCTTCTCTCATGTCCCCACATGGGGAGCTGGAGCTGACAGAGGGAGCTCATCTGCATTCTCCCTTGATTCGATCCTCCGATCTGTTGGTCTTCAGTCCTTCCGGCACAACGGTTTAACCCATTGAGACGTGATTTGTGCTCAGAAATAATTATTGAAAAAGAAACTAATCCATAAGGACTAATGTCCTCCTGGAATTACTCAAGAGTACTTTTAAAGGTGCACAGTCCAGTAGAAGGCTAATATGGACCTTAGAAAACGTGAATTCCTTAACAGCAGTGCTCACATTTCATTATGTTTTGATATCAATAGCTGCTGGTGCCTTCCATGTTGGTAGAAGAGTGGATCTCCTCCAGATTTTAACTTAAGCATCAAAAGAGCTAACCAAAGTGCCAAGTCCTTCCATATCATAAAACTATTGTGTTGGACAGAGCATTTCTAGCCGGGGTATGCAAGTACAGATGGGGAGGAAGGAGTTTTTCATCCACATATCTCTCCTGGGGCTGTAACAGAGGGTCTGACACAACTGGAAGTGATGTTTTGGGCTATGTTTTGGACAGTGGTAGAGGAGATTGTTTTTCAGATATACGGGAGTCTTTGTGAGAACCAGCCTCCACCCCACCCCATTTTGCAGTATTTTAAGCTATTTTGGAGAAAGTTGGAGAAGGATTGTCCTCCCAATTTAGAATTTTTAAAGGAGACTCTTGATTGAGTGAATTTGAGGCCTTTGAGTAGTTTGAGGAATCACATGATGTCCATGAGCCAGACCTTTCCCCCTGCTCTAAAGTTTGGACTAAAACCTGGAATTGACCTACCATCCCACTGACAGAAGAGCCACCAGTTGCCCAAATGGAATATAATGGGTTTTGTTTGTTTTTGTTTTCTTTCTGTTGTTTCAATGCAATTCAAATGCTGATCTTCTTGGTGGATTATACTTTCCTTAATTATACTGACCATAGGCACCGATGGGAGTACCAATCCAGTAATATGTGAAAAATGGACTCTGCCTCAGAATTGGAGGAGGCTCCTTTGGGGGCTTTTAAACAGAGGCCATCTGTTGGGAGAGATCTGGTTTTGATTCTTTTTTAAAAAACAAAACAAAGTACAATCAAGTCCTCAATTTCTTCAATTTGGATTGCAAAAGAAATAAAACAGCTTGTATGACTGACTGAGCAGCAAGTCCTAAGTACAATTTCTGCTATCTTTTCCTATTGCTTTACTTGCATGGCAGTAAGAGTTTGGACTAATGGCACACGTAGTCTCTTCCAATGCTATTATTCTATGATTCCGCTATGGCTTCAAACTACAGGAAAGGAGATTCCTCCAGAACATGAGGAAGAGCTTCCTGACTGTGAGTACTGTTCAGCAGTGGAACTCTCTGCCTCAGAGTGTGGTGGAGGATCATTCTTTGGAGGTTTTTAAGCAGAGGCTGGATGGCCATCTGTCGGGGATGCTTTGAAGGCTATTTTCCTGCTTCTTGGCAGGATGGAGTTGCACTGGATGGTCCACCAGGTCTTTTCCAACTCTATAATTCTATGATTTGCTAAAGTGAGCTTTTGAAAACCACATTAATGCCTTTAAAACATGGATTCACTATCAAAGAGGTTATACTTTTGTGTTCCAACAGCACTGGCAAAAAGTTGGCTATAGATATTTCCTTTTGCTGTTGTGGATAACCTAATAATTTCATTTTAGTGAGTTCCACCGCCATTGTGATCTCATAGGTTGGCATGAGAAGCTGCACAGCTGTGTGACAGTTGGTGCAAAACATTAAACAAAAAAAATACAGATTAAAATGGCTACTGTGAGTCATTACAAGTTGTAAGTTGTTTCCAATGTTGTACCGCAGTCAACTATTTTACTCTTACTCTTTTTTTTCCCTCTTGGCCTTCGTAGCATTTTCCCTCTTTCTTGTCATGTGCACGGTTAAAAATGTCAACAACTGCACACAACATGTGAATTGATGGTGCCTTTGTGAGATGTCATTACGACCAGCAAGTGTCTTTAGCAGGACCAAGGGGTCAACGTGGGTGCGTTTATCATAGCAGGATGTTTATGCTGGATAAGCATGTTTATGCTGCTGTACTGCGTGTTTATTTCATGCAACTGGAGCAAATTTGTCAGGAAGAAACTACAATTACACAAAATAAAGTGATGTACACCATGTGTGTGAAGCAGAAATTAAAGATAGTGAAGGAAGCATAGCTATGTCCAACCTATGCCATCTCTAAATCCCTGTCTTGGTAAAGCAGAAGTGGGCAATCATGGCCTACAAGTCCCATCTGCCCTAACCAGTATAACCAGTGGTGTAATGTTTATGGGAGCTACAGTTCAATAACATCTGGGGGAGATGAGAAATTAATTAAAGTAACCCAGCTGCCTACAATTAATTGCTAATTTCATTTCAAAAATAGCGTTACATAGTGTTACCCAGCAATGAATCTGAACCAAACTTAGCCAACATAGCTCTATGATCAACAGAAAATGTTGGAGGGGTTGGGAGGGGTCAGGCATGTAGCCGGGGGGGGGGGGGGGCGGGGGGCTTCAGTCCCCCCCCGAAATTTTCATGGTGGTTCGCAAAAAGGTCTTATTGGTGCATTATTTAAACTGTTATGTTTATTCATATCATGATCTGATCACCATACTCAATATATCCCATATGCATGGGGGTATTGGGGTAATGATACAAAAGGTTTGCTAGGCTAGACCCTCTTTCACTCAGACTCAGCCCCCCCCGAAACTCAGCCCCCCGAAACCCCCCTGAAAATTTTTTAGCCCCCCCCCCCCCCCAAACGAAATCTTGGCTACGGGCCTGGGAGGGGTGATGGTGGTATTGACTCTGGAAGATGAGAGTTATAGTCCACCCACATCCAGAGAGCACTGTGAACTCCACCAACAATGGATTTGGATTAAACTTTGCACACGTATCCGCCATGACCAACTTGATGTACTAATGGGTTTTGGGGGAATTGAGTTACAGTCCACCCACAGTCTACCCATATCCGGAAAGCGCCATGAACCCACCTAAGATAGTCAAATAGAAAATGACCTTCTGGCTATGTGAATAAGATGAACATAAAACATAAATTAATTTCGTGTTTAGACTAAGATCCTGTCTCTGCGATATCTCATTATGTAAATATATGCAAATACAGGTATTCCAAAATCCCCAAAACTCCAAAATTCAAATCACTTCTGGCCCCAAGCATTTCGGAAAAGGGATGTGCAAGCTGTTACGCTTTTCTTTTTCTTTTTCTTTTTTTTGCAGGGGCATTTGCATTTCTTAGAATATACCAAAAGCTTTCTGTATACTTCAAGTTTTACAATTCACAAGTATATAATCCCACCACTGAGTTCATTGGAACTTACTCCCAACAAGTAAATTTTATTGTTTCTAAGATACACTTTTCCCCAAATAGGTAAAGGTAAAGGTTTCTCCTTGACACTAAGTCTAGTCATGTCCAACTCTGGGGGTGGGGTGCTCATCTCCATTTCTAGGCCAAACAACCAGCGTTGTCTATAGATGCCTTCTTAGTCATGTGGCCAACATGACTGTATGGAGCATCATTATCTTCCCACGGAAGCAGTACCTATTGATCTACTCACATTTGCATGTTTTCAAACTGCTAGGTTGCTAGGTTGGCAGAAGATGAGCCTAACAGCAGGAGCTCACCTTGCACCCTGGATTTGAACCACTGACATTTTTGTCAGCAAGTTCAGCAGCTCAGCGGCTTAACCCACTGCGCCACCAGGGGGCCCATATAAACAGCTCAAAAACAGGTGCATCTGAGAATCATGGGATATATGTGTGTGTGTGTGTTGGTGGTACTGAAATTAATGAGGATCTTAAAAGTCGGTGGCATCTTAGCATCAATGAAATGTGGAATATTGTTCTATCGCGCCCTGGGCCTGTAAAGAATTGTCTTTAAATTAGGACGTGCAACTTGAGCCCAGCGGGAAGCCAGGGGGCCCCGAAGAGAAGCTCTCAGGGATTCTCCACCACAAATGGTCTTTAGATGTCTTGTGAAGTATAACAAGGCCCTTTATTAATAAACAATCAAACAGAAACTTCTCTTGTCTTCAATAAAGTTAAACAAATGCTTCCAGGCTTTTAGGCAACTGGTGGCTTCCTAATCTTGTCCACGAAGGACAGGCAATTGTCTTCAGTAACTGTTACTTTACTTTAAGGAAAATCCCTTTTTAACTTCTCCCAGGCTGACTGTAATCTAATCCTTACTGATGTGGGCTCCACTACCACGTCGATCTGCGTCTCGAGTGCCAAGTGGACCTACCAGTAAGACTAGTAGATTCTCCAGCTGGAGTTCTTTGGTCTTCCAGAACTGTTTACCCTCCGAAATTCCTCAAAGCTTTAGGGCTGTTTCCCTGGAAATCTTTGAAGATCTTTGGGTGCTCTTAAAACTGTTCTCCCCCAGAAAGTCTTACGGGTTGAAGCTTTTTGTACAGGAGAAGCTTGAACACATCCTGTACATTAGCTTTCCTTACTGAGACTAACTACAAAATGGCTCCCTTCCCTTCTCAATTGCCCTGACCAAGGGGCAGAACTAAAACTTAACGATGATGGACAGGTGACTTGCCCTACGACTGCAACCAAAGGAAGCCACCTTTCTGCAGAAACCCTGAAACCTTGGCCTGCAAGCAAACACTCAATACAAAGCAAATAAAGTTGGAGCTGCTGGTATAGCCATATCAGCACAAATATACAGATTTCCATCTTTCCCTGTAAACTTAATTGGAGAGGGGACAGGTTAATGCTTTGTTTGTTTTTGTTTTAGATATCTGTTTTTTATTATGGGGTTTCAAACTAGATTCTGAGCTCCCTTGCCTATAAAAATAACAGAAAAGCAGTCTGTAAAAGTGTGTTCCTAGGAACATAAAAGTCATGGCATTTAAAGGGCCAGCTATTAGACACAGCAAGATGCAAGCCTCAGGCAACTGGGAACAGTTATTGAAAGGGCAGCAAACTTTGAATTATTATACTTGTTATTGCTGGGTATTTACTGTCCCGGAGAGCTACTTGTGGAATTTTCCATTCCAGAGGCTGAATTAATTTGGCCAGCCTTGGGCACCTTGAGTTCGCGGAAAGAGGAGGCACGCATGCAAATGGCATGAGCTGCTTCCATCTCAGGCAGCAAAATGTCTGAAAGTCTGTCCCAAGAAGCTCCTGAAAACCTCAGAACTTTCCCACTTAGCTGCTGTGTTATTCAGCCTACAAAAATAAGGGCCATTGCACATTACATAACACTATGTAACAAAATTTGAAAACAATTCAGTTCCTGGTTTGAAAGTGTTATTTCATGTTTAATTGTGTGGTGGTTACTTTGAAAGCAGTTGTTATACTCCATAGAATTCATTTTTGTGGCTGCCACAAACTACATTGAATTGGCTGAACCTGAATGAGATATTCATTGAAAAACTATAGCAAAATGTGCTGCAGGATTTCCTGCAAAAAAGAAAGTTTTTGCAGTTTAATAAACCTTTCTCCATGTTTTGATGACCCTAAGAATCATGGAGCCCAGGTTTCAAATCCATAACCAGATATGGAAACACACTGGTGATCTTGTGCAAGTCACACTCTCTCAGCCCCCGGTGGCACAATGGGTTAAACCCCTGTGCCGGTAGGACTGAAGACTGTCAAGTCACAGGTTCAAATCCAGGGAGAGCAGGGATGAGCTCCCTCTATCAGCTCCAGCTCCTCATGCAGGGACATGAGAGAAGCCTCCCACAAGGATGATAAAACATCAAATCATCTGGGCGTCCCCTGGGCAACGTCCTTGCAGACGGCCAATTCTCTCACACCAGAAGCGACTTGCAGTTTCTCAGGTCGCTCCTGGCACGACAAAAAAAAAGCCTTAGAGGGAAACATAACTATGTGGTTTTTTAAAATAGTTTTTATTAGAAAGATTTTCCAAATACAGCGGATAAAAAGAGAGGGGGCGGTAGGGGTTTTTTGTTATACAAGGTAGTTAAAAAACCAGTGTTGAGAGTGGGGGTGGGGTGGGTCCGTCATTATGGTCCACACGTGCATAAGGGTCCACCAAGTGTAGTTAGAAACATAACTATGTTAAATTATGAAGATAAGTTAATATAGATCAAGAGTTGGCATGTTTACCATTGAAATTAAAAAATGGTGTATGGTGGTTTTTTGAAGGTAGAGGATATAGGACTTAATGAATTGAATGACATTGCATCATTAAAATACTGGTGTTTCCTTTCAATGTGAAAATAATCCTTGATCTTAACTGGGTTTTAGCCACGGGCGGCTCAACCCATTACGCAAAGTAAGCATTTGCAGTATAGTTGATTTTGCCCAGGGGCGCTCTTGAGGCGCTCTTGGGGGAAAGTAGACCTTGACATATGCGAGTTGTCGTTACTGGAATATATAGTTCACCTACAATCAAAGAGCATTCTGAACTCCACCAATTATGGAATTGAACCAAATATGGCACACAGAACTCCCACCACAAACAGAAAATATATATCAGTGATTGGTTTGGGGGGGGGGGCAAAATACTGTTTGCTTACCGTTGAAAATTACCTAGGGCCACCTCTGGTTTTAGCTGAAGGGCCTAGAGCAGGGATGGGCAAATTTGGACCATCTAGGTGTTTTGGGCTTCAACTCCCACCATTCCTAACAGCCTCAGGCCCTTTCCTTTTCCCCCTCAGCCGCTTAAGCGAATAACCATTGCCTTGTATTTTCAGACCTTAACAAAAGCAAAGATAGGTCTTGTGCATACTCTGTTTCAGCAAAGCTATTTGACAGATCAGAAGTGTACATATTTCTTCAATTCTAAGATGTTGTTGATTGTAAGACGCTTAAGCGGCTGAGGGAAAAAGGAAGGGGCCTGAGGCTGTTAGGAATGGTGGGAGTTGAAGTCCAAAACACCTGGAGGGCCAAAGTTTGCCCATGCCTGCTCTATAATATGGATGGATAAACCCTGTGTTTTCTTCTTTACCTTTTCCTTTCCCTTTCCTGGCCCGCATTCCTTTTGTGTGCTGTCTTGTTCAGATTGACTCCTGAGGCCAGAGACTGTCATAATCTTCTTTTTATTGATCTCTAAGCCACTCCGAGAGACCTTCCAGCTGTGAAACAGTGTGTAAATAAGAGTCATAGGCTTGGAATGGACCTCTCAGGACAGTGAGTCCATGCTATAAATGGTATGGAGCCAGCGTGGCATAGTGGTTTCGGTGTTAGTCTAAGGCCCCTTCCATACAGCTGAATAAAATCTCAATTATCTGCTTTGAACTGGAATATATGGCTGTGTGGATTCAGATAATCCAGTTAAAAGCGGATATTGTGGGGTTTTCTGCCTTGATATTCTGGGTTATACGGCTGTGTGGAAGGACCCTAAGAATCATGGAGCCCAGGTTCAAATCATAACCAGATATGGAAACACACTGGTGATCTTGTGCAAGTCACACTCTCTCAGCCTTAGAGGGAAGCAAAGGCAAGCCTATCCAGAATTAATCTTAACAAGAAAAAAACTAGGAAAGAGTTGCCTTGACATCTACCTGAAGGCACAATATGTTCCCAGTCTTTGAAATTCAGCCTTCCAATCCAACATTACATCTCTGGATATCGCATCATAATAATTTGTTGAAGCAAAAAACCACAGCAAGAATTGTGGTGTTGTATTGTCGAAGGCTTTCATGGCCGGAATCACTGGGTTGTTGTAGTTTTTTTCGGGCTACATGGACATGTTCTAGAGGCATTCTCTCCTGACGTTTTGCCTGCATCTATGGCAAGCATCCTCTGACGATGCTTGCCATTGATGCAGGCAAAATGTCAGGAGAGAATGCCTCTACAACATGGCCATGTAGCCCGAAAAACCTGCAACTACCCAATTGTGGTGTTGTTTTTAAACAGAGGCTTTTAAAGAGAGGCTGGATGGCCATCTGTCGGGGGTGCTTTGGATGCAATTTTCCTGCTTCTCAGCAGGGAGTTGGACTGGATGGCCCATGAGGTCTCTTCCAATTCTATGATTCCATGATTCTATGGAATGAATGTGCTACAAGACGCTTCTAATTTAGACCTTGGCCGGATCTACACTGGAAAATGATGCTGTTTGAACTGCATTATGTGGTCAGTGTAGTAGACTCATATAATGCATTTAAAAGGGTAGATCCTGCCCCATTCATTGGGGTTGTCTGGAGCTGAGCGTATGGGTGCATCTAAACTGTAGAAATAATGCAATTAGATACCACTTTAACTGCCATGGCTCCTTTTTATGGAATCCTGGGAGCTGTAGCTTAGAGAACAACCAAGAAAGGTAAAGACCTTGTAAAACTACAGCTGCTATAATGAGGCATGGCAGTTAAATTGGTATCAAACTGCATTAATTGCATAGTTAATTTCAATTAATTGCAAACTGCATAAATTGCATGAGTCACCAGAGGGAGAAAGGGTGGGTTATACATAAAGTTTATTATTATTATTATTATTATTATTATTATTATTATTATTATTATTAAAAACACAACAAGATGAGTCCACAGCAAACAAGATCACTCTGCTGGTTGTTGTATTGGATCACACATCGGACACTTCCCAAGTGTCTAGGACTGTGTGATGTATCAGCGAATAATGCGTGCAGATCCCAAGAAGGTGGCCTTCTGCAGCTGGCCAAACATAAACATAATTCAGCACTACATTTCAGTAATGAACAAAGATAACTGCTATTAGTTCAGAGTGAAAGTCAGACACTTTAATGCCCAAACTCACAGTTAAAAAAACCCCAGTATCCTTTAATTTTCAGGTAACAGCAGTAAAGCATACATGACACAACCGTACTTTTTCTTGAGTGTGTGGTACAGTCTAATGTACAATGTGGGAAGCCTGACTTGTCAAAGTATATAGAATGTATTGATCCATGGACCTTAAGAGTTGATGGTTTAATTTTGTCAGCGCCGATTGTGTTTAAATGCAGGCCAAGGTCTTTAGGCACTGCACCCAGTGTGCCGATCACCACTGGGACCACCTTTACTGGCTTGTGCCAGTGTCTTTGCAGTTTAATCTTTAAATCCTCATAGATCATAGAATATAGAGTTGGAAGAGACCTCATGGGCAATCCAGTCCAACCCCTCATATCATGTTAGCTTTTATTATTTGATTATTATTTTATTACTAGCCATTCCCTGCCATGCGTTGCTGTGGCCCAGTCTGTGTATATGTGTTTTGTGTGTGTATATATACATATATGTGCGTGTATATATTTGTGTATATTTGTATAAATGTGTGTTTATGTATATATGTGGTTTTGTGCATGCGTTGTAATGTATTTTTTTATTTTTGTGGCTTTTTAAGCCCCTTCCACTGTGATTTTCAGTGTTTGGTGGTGATGGTCATTCGTTGTCTTGATAGGTGTCTTGCGTCCAAATTTGGTGTCAATTCGCCCAGTGGTTTTTGAGTTATGTCAATCCCACAAACGAACATTACATTTTTATTTATATAGATTATTATTTAGTTGAGATGCACCTGATGCTATGGAATCATGGGACCCTTGGGCAGAGAAGCCTAAGGACCTTATAAAACTGCCAACTCCATGATTTCAAAACACTGAGGCATTGCAGTTCCAAGTGGTGTCACTGTCAAACTGCATTAATTCCAGAGTGTAGATGCACCATTACCCAATGCTGCTGCCTCTCTGCTGGCTGGGTATATTTTCCAAACTGTTGTATACACTCAGCGGTGGAGAGGAAAGAAAATTAAAGGGAGAACCAACTGGGTAATTGCTAATTGCAGTTACGCAACTATTTTCCCCCTTTTCCTCTTTTTCCCTCTGCTTTCCCTGCGTGCCACTCTCCCTCGCGCCGAGCCCATAAACAGGCTCGAGCTTGAACAAGATTGGAGTTTCCCATTGTGAGCTGTCTCCCCTGATCCCCCAATCAGCGGCGTCCCCCATTCGAACCCTTTCGGCCAATCGCGTGGCGCTGGAGGCGGGCCCTCTCCCATTCATAAAAACCCGAGCAGGGCAGCTGCCTCTTCACTCCAAGCAGCTGCTTGATCCTGCTTAGCTGATTCCTCGCTGCTGTTCTATGCACGGCTTGCCTTCCAGCCCCACGGCCATGTGCTACGCTTGCGAGTCCAGACTGACCCGAACTTTCACCATGCCCGAAGGCCCCAAAAGAAGGGAGCCCACGGGGCCCCAATACTTCACTTTCGACCCCATCCCAGAGGTCGAGGTGAGCCCTGCTGCACCCAGGAAGGGCTCCAAGACCCTCAGGAGCAAAAAGAGATCCAGGAGAGTGCTTTACCCACCAGTGGTAAGTATTTGGGTGCATATAGGCTGTAGCTGAATCAATGCCGTTTGATTGACAGCACTGCAATGCTATGGGATCCTGGGAGTTGTAGTTCTGCAAGAGTTCTAGTGCCTTGCCAAACTAGCTCCCACAATCCCATAGCATTGAGCCATGGCAGCTCAAGAGGTGTCCAGCTTCATTCATTCAACCCCTTGTAAGACACAGAAGTATTGAGATTGCAGAGAGGAGAGGAAGTCAAGGGTCTTGAGGAATTGTGGGAGTTGGAGTCCAAAACACCTGAAGGGCCCAAGTTTGCCCAGGCTCAGTTTAAAGCCAAGGGTCTTGAAATCGAGTGGAGCCAAGGACAAGGTGTTCTCTATTTATTTATCGTGTCAGGAGCGAACCAAACAGTTGGGTTGCATTAATAATAAACAAACCACAAAGTTTGCAAACTTGGTGGTTGATTAAATGTCTTTTGACCAGTAGCTGCCCACTTGGAGTGCCTCTGGTGTTGCTAAAACAAGGTCCTCCATGGTGCATGTAGCAGGGCTCAGGTTGCATTGCAGCAGATGGCCTGTGGTTTGCTGTATGAAAGGGTGCCATTGGGTGCATCTACATTGCAGAATGAATGCAGTCTGTTGCCACTTTTAATTGTCATGGCTCCATGCTATGGGATCCTGAGAGTTGCAATTTTGGCCTCGCCAAACTTCATCTCTAAGGCTTCTGTAACATTGAGCCATGGCAATTAAAACTGCGGTCAAACTGCATTTATTCTACAGCATGGATCAGGCATGGGAAAACGTTGGCCCTCCAGGTGTTTTGGACTTCAACTCCCACAATTCCTAACGGTAGACTTAGTGCAGTTTGGCGCCACTTTAACTACCATGGCTGAATGCTGTGGAATCCTGGGAATTGTAGTTTGATGAAGCATCAGTCGTCTTTGTCAGAGAAAGCTAAAAACCTCGTAAAACTACTATATTCATGATTCCGTAGTCCTAAAGCATGGCAAAGTGGTGTCAAACTGCATTTGTTCTACAGCTGATGCCACAGCAATTGGTGGTGTCAAACACCTATAATTTGCAGTGTGGATGAATTGGAATTGATCTGAAGACATATGACAACTGAGCCATGTCCATGTCCATTGTGAGCCATTGTGAATTTGCCAATGGATTTTGGAAAGCTTGCTTCACTGCAAAGAAGGCCCCTCCACACACTGCCATAGAAAATCCAGATTATCTGGTTTGCACTGGATTATATGGCAATGTAGAAGGGAGTGAAGTGAGAAAATGGAATCACTGAATAGTAAAGTTGGATTAGACTATAAGGGCCAAACAGTCCAATGCAATGCTATACAGGAATACACAAAGTACTCCTGACAGACAGCCATGTTTATGTCTATGTTTCGAAACCTCCAGGGAAGGAGACTCCATCACATTCCCACACAACATATTAAGTGCACAGAATATGTGGTTGTTTTGTGTTTTATTAATGTTTCTAACCATCTGCCTCTGCTCTCCTTCCAGGCAAAGCGCTACTACCCCACGGAAGAGCCCAACTATGCCAAGCGCCTTCTTTTCATCCTCCTCACTGTCGTCCTTTTCCAAATCTACAGTGCCGAAGAGGAGCTTCCGGCCACCTTTGTTTCCCTGAGCACTGAAGAAAACGTCTCTCGTTGCTCCGTGGAGTCGAGGGAGTCTCGTGGGGAACCCCTCCATTTGCAGGAGCCTGAGCTCCCAGCACCCTCCACGGAAACGGAAACCCATGGAGACGTGGTAGTCAATGCAACCAGCTGGCATTGGGTGAAGAACGAGACATCCGAATCCACGGTTGACATCACCCAGCTTTTGGAGCAGAGCCAGGCTGCTTTCTGATGAACTAAGAGAGAGACTTGACTGGATTGCGACGTCTTAGAAGCAGGAGCTTGGCTTTGGAGGAAAAAAAGCGGCTTTCTTCTAAGCAGAATGCAAACCGCAGAAGGGTTAATGCTGTTGGGAAGTGATCCAGCTCTTTCCGGCACTCTGCAATGACAGCAAAGTGAACTCGGCCAGACCCGTGAACTGACGTCAATGAAAATTATACTTGACTTGAACTGACACTGGGTGGGGAGGTTGCCCATTTCTGTATTCAGCCAGATATCTGGCGAGCGGAAGAAAAGAAGAAGACATTAACTTAATATTTATTTATTTAATAATAATAATAATAATAATAATAATAATAATATGTAATTTCAACTGATGTATTTAAAGTTTTGCCAAACTAAATGTTGACAAGGAAAAATCTCGGCTCACACAAGGGTCGCTTGGACTGTTTTGCTCTACTGCAGTATTTTATAAAACTCTCTTCCTCCAGGTGTTTTGGACTTCGGGTCCCAGAAATCCCAGCCAAATTGTGGGAGTTGAAGTCCAAAACATCTGGAGGAGCGCAGTTTGAGAAACTCCGCTCTAGTGAGAGTGTTATAGTGTGGCTTTTTGGGAAAGTAGTTAAAATCTTACATGGAAAAGGTGATGATTTGTAGATTTATAGTCTGTATTTATGACACTGGGTAATGTTTAGTGGATATTGAACTATGGAGGGGAAGCCACTGAAAGGATGGTACCGCGATGCTCTGAAGTGACTTGCTTTCAAACTCATTTGTATGACAGGGATCCAAAGTAAATCAACGCTGACAAATAATATTGTATGTGCATTAGTATTGTTTTTTTCCTGTTCTTGAGTATTAGCCAGCAATGTTTATTGTTAGAGCATTTTGCTTACTATGTAAGCATTGGACATCTCTCTTTCTGGAAAAAGAAGAAAAAGAAAAAGCACTAAGAACATCCAGACGGGCATTTCGGAAACAGAAGTAAATTTATTTTGCGAATTGCACTTTACATGTCTACATGAATTGTCTAAGGTCTGTATGTTCCATGAACAAATGAATAAAGATGTGATATTATTTCCTTTTGTCTGGCTTAGATATTTAATGTGGTTTATGGTGGGAATGGGAATAGACCATGTATGTGCAAACTTTGGCCCTCCAGGTGTTTTGGCCTTCAACTTCCACAATTCCTAACAGCTGGCAGGACTGAAGACTGACAGGTCGCAGGTTTGAATCCAGGGAGAGGCGTATGAGCTCCCTCTACCAGCTCCAGCTCCTCATGACAGAAGCCTCCCACAAGGATGATAAAAACATCAAATCATCCAGGCGTCCCCTGGGCAACGTCCTTGCAAACGGCCAATTCTCTCACACCAGAAGCAACTTGCAGTTTCTCAAGTCGCTCCTGACACGACAAAAAAAACAAAACCTGAAGGTTACCATAAGTCACACAATAAACAATCACTATTGCACAATCTATATATTTCCATAAAAAGTTCAACTTATCCTTGGCAAAATGTAAAAGGAAAGGTTTTCCCCTAACACTTAGTCCACTCGTGTCCGACTCTGGATGTTGGTGCTCATCTCCATTTCTAAGCCAAAGAGCCAATGTTGTCCATAGACACCTCCAAGGTCATGTGGCCAGCATGACTGCATGGAGTGCTTTACCTTCCCGCTGGAGTGATACCTATTGATCTCACATTTGCATGTTTTCAAACTGCTAGGTTGTCAGAAGCTGAGGCTAACAATGGGAGCTCTACCCACTCCCCAGATTTGAACTGGTGACCTTTCAGTCAGCAAATTCAGCAGCTCAGTGGTCTAAACCACTGTGCTACCAGGAGTGCAAAATGTAAACAGCCACTAATGAACTCAAGAAATCAAATAAACATAAATGGGCTAGGGGTGGTAAAAGAAAGAGTAGAGAACCAACCCAGGGAAGGATATTTTGCCACTGCAGATAAATTAGCCTCCCTGCATAAAGTGGTACCTAAATTTCCTATTTTACAGGTGCAACTGTCTTTCGGGCTGCATAGGTCAACAGCAAGCTAGACTTTTAATGGTCGGGAGCTCACTCCAACTCTGGTTGGCTTCGAACTCATGACTTCTCGGTCTGTAGTGATTTAATGCAGCTGGCTAGTAACTAGCTGCGCCACAGCTCGGTCCAGTTCTATCTTTGGGTCCTCCTGTATGATTCTATGGTCAATATCTGGTTGAAGTTATCCATAACGTTCTGCTGGAGGACCTAGGCTGGATCTATGCTGCCCTATATTGCAGGACTGATCTCAAATCATCTGGTTATCCCAGATTATATGACAGCGAAGACTCATATAATCCAATTCAAAGCAGATAATATGGAATCAGATCCTGGGAAATAGGGTGATGTAGATCCCAACCCTAGAAGTTTCTAGGAGAAACACATTGCTCAAAACTCTGCAAATGTGAAGAGCCAACTGTATACCAGAGATGGTGAATTTAGGATCTTTTTGGTGGGCTATACTTCCCTTGATCCCTTACTGCAAGCACTGATGGGAGTTGCAGTCTAATAATATGTGAAAAGCTTGAAGTTGCTTATGCTTATTCTAGAACAAAACCAGTTCAGACAAGTAGCAACCAAAGTAAGATTCCACTCAAACCAGGCTGGGTTTGTTGCTAAATCAGGAAACAATATTGTGAACCTACAAGGTATTGCAACAAATCATGCCGTATGGAGCAGAATAGAAATGGAAAATCTTGTTTCTGTAGGTGGTTGTTCATACTGCCACTAAATAATGCCCTTCTAAGGTTATTTTTTTTTATTTTGCAAGGTTGCTACACAAATTGATAAGAGGCCTGTGTAACATTCAGCAAGAAAACTACTCAGACCTAAGTCTCATGGGAACAGAAAGGGACCTGATAGAAGTACAGATTAACTCACATACTCAGCCACAGCAGTGTGTCACGGGGTGGGAACAAACAAGATAGGGGTATGCCCAAGATAAATATAGAGGATACTTCTGTAAGTGACCTATGGAACAGAACTAACTTAAGCTGTAGGTGTGAAGGTCTCACAAAAATCATCATGGTATTAGAAATATGAT
The DNA here is from genome assembly GCF_025583915.1 of Anolis sagrei ordinatus. NCBI lineage: Eukaryota > Metazoa > Chordata > Lepidosauria > Squamata > Anolidae > Anolis > Anolis sagrei. Next base: position 291,074,890 of record NW_026845477.1, on the reverse strand, counting down.
ATTGGATTAAATGCTTAATATTTTTTTTCATGTCAGGAGTGACTTAAGAAATTGCAAGTTGCTTCTGGTGTGAGAGAACTGGCCATCTGCAAGGACGTTGCCCAGGGGATGCCCAGATGTTTTGATGTTTCACCATCCTTGTGGGAGGCTTCTCTCATGTCCCCGCATGGGGAGCTGGAGCTGACAGAGGGAGCTCATCCACCCTCTCTTTGAACCTCTGACCTGTCGGTCTTCAGTCCTGCCGGCACAAGGGTTTAACCCATTGCACCACCAGGAGCTCTGCTTAAATGTTATAATAGATATACAAGAAGAGAAACAATTTTTGCAGCTTTGTGTGGCCATTCCAAAGTACAACACCAAAGAGAATCCCTGGTAGCAGGCAAGTATTTTTGGACATCCTTTATATACCCATTATATACATGCTGGCCTATTAATAAAGAGATAAAGAAGGTGTTTAGTATCTGCTGGGGTTTGTTCCAGGACCAACTAAGGATACCAAAATCTGTGGATGCTTCATTCCCATTAGATATTATGGTGTAGTAAGATGGCATAACCAATGTTTGCTTGTTTAAAAAAAATTGAAACTGTGGATGGTTGAATCTACATATGTAGAATTTGTGAATAAAGAGGGGTCAGCTATGAGAGAAGCCTCCCATAGGATGGTAAAACATCCAGGCATCCCCTGGGCAACATCCTTGCAGACGGCCAATTCTCTCACACCAGAAGTGACTTGCAGCTTCTCAAGTCACTCATGACCCGGAAAGTAAATAAAGCTGTATATGTTGTACCAAGAGTGCCAAGTTGGAACTCAGAAAATGTGCCCTCCATACCACCCTCACTCATCCAGGAACCCTAGTGTTATCCATGTACTCTGCGCATTGCAGGAGAGAACCAAAGTGCATTGGCGAAATACCATTTTATTGATTGGTTCCATTTTTATTCCTCACTTTCACTAAGGCGTTTCTACAACCAGTTGCTTTCCAGATACATTAGACCACAATGACCTTTGATCTTTCTGACAACAGCTGATAAGAGCTATAGTCCCTCTGGAAGGCATCAGTTTGTGCCGAATTTAGGAGATTCTGGAAGTCACAATCTGTTCTCAAAATAACTTTGTGACTTAGGCTAAGTGTGAATGGTTTGTGCAAGGACAATGAGGCCTTCAAACCAGGGTCTTTTGTGTCTAACATGACACTAGCCACTGACTCTTCTTTGTATCGGCTAAGCAAGCTAATGGCGAAATTTATAGACATTTCATGTCTCTGCAACAGATCTGATTCCATAAGACCTGGTGGCTTTCCCACAGCAAAGGAGCACATGCCTGGCTTGCTGAAACTCTAAACATGCCATGCCACATTTCATTACAGATCCCATTTGTTTGGTGCATCAGAGAGCAAAGCCAGCAAAAACAGGACATACAGTCAGTGGAAATGCTCACCCTCCAGTGACACAAGATAACAATTGTCGTCAGTGCTTGATATTTAACTCTAGAAGGGGATGAAATGATCAGTGAAAATATTTGAGAGTTGATATTCATATGAAAAGGCAGATATTCCTCCAGAACTTGAAAAAACTAGGCCAGATAAAATATAACAGCGTGTTCTACCACCTCAATACACTCAACTATTTCAGTAATATGAGGAAGAAGGATTCACCGAGGGATCCATTTTTTTTCTTTTTAATGCTTTTAGATTAGGAAATATCTGTCCCAGAAAATTTTGTAAGCAGTGTTGTAGCCTGGTCAGATTCTGAGTGCTCAGAAGATGAGGGAGGGAATGCTGGGATAGATTTGGACGGCCCAGAGGACAATAGAACTGGACTGGAGAGATTTGTTTTGGAATCTCTTAGCAGTTTCCATGAGACTGGAGAACGCAATATCGGTTCTCATGAGAAGCTGTCAGATATGTGGGAGACAAATGTTTGTCCAGGTCAAGGCACTTGGAACTTCAGAGGCAGAGGGTACAACAGAGACAAACTCGCTTTTCCTGGCCGTTTAGAGGAAAAGCAGGTGTATGAGAACTGATGTCATGGGAGGGCCAGAGGCCTTTTAAGTGGTTTTCTGCTGGTGCGATCCTTGGTGAGAGCAACATTGTATTCAGGTGAACAGCTCTCGGTTCTTGGTCCCATGTTTTTGGATTTGTATATTCAAGTTTTTAAGTCTGTTCCTGTTTCTAGTTCCATATGCGGCATAGGTTGCCTGTCTTGAATTCATGCTATCATGTTTATGGATACATCTGTGGATTGACTCTTAAGATTATATTTGAAAGGATTTCGGAATCTTGGCTATCTTGAAAATAACTTTTTGAACTTTGATTATCCTTTTTAGATTTGCTTATTTTTATATAATCTTCTCTTAATAAACATTTACTTACTGGATTACCTGGACAGAGTGTGGTTTGTGGTGAAAAGGTGTTTCAGGGCTCTAGTGCAACAAGCAACTTGTAAAAGAGTAATTGTCAGAAAAAGCAAGTTCCAGTTCCCCTGCTATTCTTCTTTTTCCTTCTTCCTCCTGTCTCCTTCATCTTTGGGGAATATGGTGAATGCCAGTGTTGTTGGGGACAGGCGGTTATTCCTTGCTCCATTGCATTGCTATTTTGTTGTGATTTGGGGGTTTTAAACAGATTGTTTTGTATTTTTGATGGCAGCCCCATGATGTCAGACAGTGTGGTCTTGTGGCGACCATGGAATGAACTCAACCATGGAGCTGTCCTGTGACATGGGAGTCCCCTTCATGTGTTTATTATGATTTCAAAACCTAGTTGAGTATAGACAGCTCTAGTTGGCCTTGGAACTCTTACACATATGTTTCCATAATGAAAATGTGATAAAGGAAATGCGTGGAGCCACTTAATATATATGTGCAATGAGAGCAATGACCTTAGGAAAAGACAAGATAAATTCTTGCTAGTTCTACACTAGAGCCAGAATAGTGTGGTGGCTTGAGCACTGGAACACAACAATAGCTCAAACCACACTTGACTAACTCACTGGGTAATCTTGGACAAGTTGAATTCTCTCATTTTCAGAGGAAGGCAAAGGATCCATTCAAATCCCCATTTCTCCATGAAAACCCACTGGGTGACTTTGGGCGAGTCATATTCCTTCAGCCTCAGAGGAAGGCGAAGGCAAACTCACTCTGAACAAATATTGGCAAGAAAACACTGTGAGAGCGTCACAATAGGTCAGAAAGGACTTGAAGGTACACAACTCATGGTAATGGCCAGCTAGATAATAGTCAGCTCAGGTATACACTGATGAAGGATAATGTTACACAGGACAATAGTCTGCTCAGGTATTTATTTTTTTGTCGTGTCAGGGCAACCAGTCAATTATATTACATTTCTAACAGAACAAAGCAAACAAACAAACAAAATACAAATTTTGTGAGTTTGGTAGTTGATTAAATGTCCTTTGACCAGTATCTGGCCACTTGGAGTGCTTCTAGTGTTGCTGCAAGAAGGTCCTCCATTGTGCATGTGGCAGGGCTCAGGTTGCATTGCAGCAGGTGGTCAGTGGTTTGCTCTTCTCCACACTCGCATGTCGTGGATTCCACGTTGTAGCCCCATTTCTTGAGGTTGGCTCTGCATCTCGTGGTGCCAGAGCGCAGTCTGTTCAGCGCCTTCCAAGTCGCCCAGTTTTCTGTGTGCCCAGGGGGGAGTCTCTCATTTGGTATCAGCCATTGATTGAGGTTCTGGGTTTGAGCCTGCCACTTTTGGACTCTCGCTTGCTGAGGTGTTCCAGCGAGTGTCTCTGTAGATCTTAGAAAACTATTTCTTGATTTAAGTTGTTGACGTGCTGGCTGATACCCAAACTCAGGTATATACTGATGAAGGATATCATTCCATAGATCAATTCTGAAATAAAGGGGAGCAAAAACAGAGAACCAACATGAATAGAGGTTAGAGTGATTGACTAAAACTAAAGGGAGCTAGATTGAGATCACTTGGCCATGAAGCCTATTGAATGGCCTTGGGCCAGTCACCCTTTTTCTTAACCTATCCTAACTCACAGAGAAAGGACAAGGACCCCCCTATGACAACTTGATGTTGAGGATATAAAATTAAATCTAATTAATGAATGGATACAGTGTTCCTGCAAAAGCCGATAAGAAATAGATTTTGACTTCCCAGAATCTTTCAGCAAAAACTACAGTGTATTCACAGAGATGTTTTAGAGTAGGGATGGCCAACCATATGGGGGACAAGGACCAATAACCCAGCCTCTCCAGACCATGCCCACACAGCACAAAACCCAGAACAAGCTCAAATGTCTCTTGTCTCCATCTCAAAATGGTGAAAACAAGAGACCTTGCATCACTTTCCGTTGCCATATTGAAAGTGACTGTAAGGGAAAAGCAGAGGTAGTGTGGAACAGTATGGGATTCTGCAGCACTTCTGAGAATGGGGTAAGGATATTTTCACATGTCTTTAACACATCAGGGGAGGCTTTCTCTATGGTTTTAGGGCAAGAATTGCCTGATTTTTTCACAGAGCTCGGAGGGCTTGCAGAAGTAGGTAAGGGGCTTCCAGGGTCATGAAAATGCAGTCCAATGGCTGGAATTGATAATAAATTATTATTATTATTATTATTATTATTATTATTATTATTATTATTATTATTTTCTTAGAAACACAAAATGAGTCCACAGAAGGCAAGATCACTCTGCTGGCTGTTCACATGTCAGACACTTCTCAAGTGTCTATGGCAGTGTGATGTATCAACAAATAATGCGTGCAGATCCCAGTAAGGCGGCCTTCTGCAGCTGACAGATGGTAATTTTGTCACCGCCGATTGTGTTTAAGTGCAGGCCAAGGTCTTTAGGCACTGCACCCAGTGTGCTGATCACCACTGGGACCACCTTGACCTGCTTGTGCCAGAGTCTTTGCAGTTCGATCTTTAAATCTTCATATTGTGTCAGCTTTTCCAGTTGTTTCTCTTCAATCCTGCTGTCACCTGGGATTGCAACATCAACAATCCATACTTTGTTTTTTAACATGATCATGAAGTCAGGAGTATTGTGCTCCAAAAGTCTGTCAGTCTGAATTATTATTATTATTATTATTATTATTATTATTATTACTATTATTATTATTCTGACATAAAATCACAGTATGTCACAGCAACCAAGATCTATATGCTGGATTTCGTATCACAAAATCACAAGTCGAACACTTCCCAAGCGTCTAGGACTTATTGTGATGACGATTATTATTATTATTATTATTATTATTATTATTATTATTATTATGATTATTATGATTATTACTATTATATTATCTGCTCTATGCACACACCCGTATAGAGTTCACATCTGATAACCACAAATCTGTTTCCCATTTGTGCCAGTAAACTAAAGTTTATCTCAGTGGGCATTTCTTTGTATCTTTAACATGAGTTCATTCAATATATTCCATGGTGTAAAAGGAATATAATAAGCATTTCATAGTGAGAAAGAAGTGGGAGGACATTCTAATAAAACATAGCGTCATTATAGGGCACCTTATCAGATTCAGAAAAGGCAGATGGAAATACACAACATTTAGCTCAGATTAAGAAGAAACATGTGATATCACTTTTCTAAGAAAGGGGAAGAATGTTTGCAAAGACAATGAGAAGAAGCATAACAGATTCAAACAGCAGTCCAGGGTTAGAGTTGGATATCAGGAAAGTAAAGAAAAAGAATCCTCATCATAATGCTAAGAAATACATCTTTTTTGTTTGCAGAAAGCGAGTAGCACACTATATTTCTCCAGATCTTATTGGATTGCAATTCCCATTAGCTCTTGACTGCATAGATAATAGTGAGGGGTATTGGAAGTTGCAATCTAACAGGTTTTTTAAGCAGAGATTTTGTATGTCCCACCAAACTGCAAGACACTCCAGGGTGGTAAATAGATGAGATTTTCTATAACTACATCAATTATGAACCCTGTGGCCCCAGTCAGTCTGGCTCCTTTTTTTCAGGCTTCTTTCATGTGGCCAAAATTATATTTTTTCCTTCTGTCCCTTGAGGTTTAAAATTGGTTTTTAAGACTTGTTTTAAAACAATCTTTTGGAATATGTTTTATAATCTATCCGTCCAGGGGGCCTGGTGGAAACAATGTCTAGCATCCCATTTAGTGTTCACGGTGTCATAAACCGGACCCACAACCTCATAAAGTCTGGAATTTACATTTACACTAACAGCCATTCAGCCATGATTGCAAATGTCATCTAAAACCCATTTGTCATAATTCACCCTCTGAAATCTGAGGAATCTGGTGCGAAGGGAGTTTTTCACTCGTCCCAAATCTGAGAAGCTAATGGCTGAATAGATTGAGGGGCTCCCTGCTCCACATAACTTGAAAAATATGGAAACCCTTCACTCTTTATAGTCCTATGACTTCATCACATGACAAATGTTTAGCATCCTAGGACCCTCCATTTGGGCGATGGAGCCCCACACCGCCTGTTGCACTAGAGCCCTAAAACACCTTTTCACCACAAACCACACTCTGTCCAGGTAATCCAGTAAGTAAAAGTGTATTAAAAGAAGAGTATATAAATTAAGCAAATTCAAAAGATAGAATCAAAGTTGACAAGGTTCTTTCCATAAAAGCCAAGAGTTCAAAACTCCAGTCAAATATAGTCTCCAAAATCAAGCCTCAGAGATATCCAAAGACAACAATAGCATGAATCAAAGGCAGGCAAACTATCCCCCACATGAACTAGAAGCAAGAACACTTAGAAACTTGAACATATGAATTCCAAGAACATAGGCCCCAAAAACTGAGAGCTCTTCATCTGAATGCAGTGTTACTCTCACAAAGATATTACCACCAGGAACGACTTTTAAAAGCCTCAATCCCTCTCATAACATCATTTCACACACACCTGCTTTTCCTCTCTTTATCTCTGGGAAAAACAAGTCTGTTGTTGTTGCATGTTTTGTTTCCACAATTCCAAATGCCTTGACCTAGACAAACATTCATCTCCCACATTTCTCTCAGCTTGCACTTCTGGCAGGTTCCCATGGGAAATGATATCACTTTTTCCAATCTCTTGGGAACTGCTAGGAGATTCCAAAACAACTCTTCTTAGGCCATTTCTATTCTCTTCTGGGCCCTCTGATACTCTCCAAGCATCCTCTGACTCTCTCCCAGCATCCCCTTCCTCCTCTTCAGAGTACTCAAAATCTGACTAGGCTACAATACCACCCATCACATGACATTTCCTCACTTCCGGTGGGGCTCCATTGCTCAACTGGAGTGGCGGCATGATAGAACACTGTACCTCCAACATGGGAGCCTTTACATGTTCCATTTGGAACAACAGGGCTATCACGGTGATAAGCCATACTGCGACACATGTGATGGGGAAGTATCTCTGCTGGCCAGCTTGCAGAAACAGAAACTTGGAATATGTACATTTGTGGACTCCTTTATTTCACATCCAAAGAGATCATCATCTTTTGCTCCTGTGACCCCTCACCTTTGTTTTCCCAAAGCGTTTCCCCATCTCCTGGAACTGGACAATTAAACCATTTGGAAACTCATGACAATTCGCAAATATGAGCATGGATCTTCCAGAACTCACTCACTCATCTAGAGGATACCATCCACATCTGCTCCCAGCTAGAGGGAAGCCCCACCTGGAGGTGACAATATCATCAGGAGGACCAGCCAATCAGCGTGTGAATCCAAACCAGCCCTTCTTTCAGTCAATCAGGGGAGGGAGCAGGAGGTTTGAATAGCTGTCAAAATTATACAATTTTGTGTTTCTGTATTAATGTTATGCTGTACCTTTGGAAGCATTTGCTTGTATACGCATCCTTTCTGGGCAGATCGAATAATCCTCTGTGGCTTGTCTTCACCCTGGTGAATGACTTCTCTGACCTGATCGAATTTGGTTTAGCTTGAACGCACACCAGGCATTGATCCTCTTATCCATGGTCCTAGCTCTAAATTTGACTACAAAAGGAGTATGACCTGATCTGCAAACATTGTCCATGAAGAGTGGGGATGAGTTTATGATGGGGAAGAAGCAGTAAAAAGGGGAATTTTTTTACTTCTTTCTGTGTACTTCAGCTTTGGACTGCAACTCTGGAGACCAGAGTGCAAATCCTCCCTCAGTCATGGAAGTCAGTAAGTGACCTTGGGCAAGTCATATTCTCTCAACTTCAAAAGAGGGCATTGGCAAACATCCTCTGAACAAATCTGACCCTGTGATGAATTCATTTTAATTTTGCTATGAGTCAGAAATGACCTGATGACACAGAACAATAATTTGTTTTCAATCTTCAGTGACTGATACTTTCACCTTGTTCTTGTTTACACCACATCCTTTCTGATGCTACAAACGAAGATTTCTTCATGCCAGGTTGTTGCTATCCTTAATACTCTTTTTCCTGCATTAACTGTTTTCTTCTTAATGACAGGGTAAACAGAAAAGCACAGAGGCCCACTTAAGTGTGAGCTATATTCTTTCTTAACATCCTTCCTAAAAGTGGTACATCTGGAGTGGTATACCGGACGTGGAGTAATAAGCTATGGATGTGGGAACACATGTTTAGACAACTGCTTAGCCATGAACTTCATGTGATGAGCCTTTTGGCATGATAGATTCAGGAAAGAAGGAGGGCATCATTTCAGAATGCATGTCTTCCTGGTAAAACTTAGCTTGGGATTGCCATATTAGCAACCAGAGAGGGCTCCTCTACCTTTAATGGTTGCTTATAATCTCACCAGCATCCACTGCTGAAATATCCTCTTTTAGCCAACCAGTTTAGCCCTATTGTACTCTGTCTCAAGCCGCAAGAAGAGAGGTGGATATCATAATGTTGATGTTGATGATGATGATGATGATGTACTTACTTACTTAGGTGATCCCTCGTAGCCCGAGGATGATGGTCCTCCAAGTTCAGTGTCTTGGTGGTGAGTCCATAGGTGGCTATGGAGCCTTATTCTTGATCCGCATGTTCTCCCACAGTGAGGACATTAGTTTCCAGATGGAAGGGGGGCCTGATCAGGGTTAACTTGACGCGCCTTTCTCTTGGCACTTTTTCCCCCTTGGCCCTCCATTCATGCCTCTTCGAATTCTGCAGCACTGCTGGTTACAGCTGATCTCCAGTTAGAATGCTCAAGGGCCAGTTCTCGAGTTCTATCCCAGTTCTCGAGTTCTATGCCACAGTTTTTAAGGTTGGCTTTAACACTTTTTTAATCTCTTTTCCTGTCCACCAACATTATGTTTCCCGTTCTTGAGTTCAGAGTATTGTAACTGCACCGGGACTATGGCACAGCTGGCTGGGAGTCACCTGCGTTAAGATCATTACTGACCAAAAAGGTCATGAGTTCAAAGCCAGCCTGGGTTGGAGTGAGCTTCCGGCCAATTTGTGTAGCTCGCTGTTGACCTTTGCAGTCCGAAAGACAGTTGCATCTGTCAAGTAGGAAATGTAGGTACCGCTTATCCAGGGAGGCTAATTTACAACACCATAAAAATCTCCAGCAAGCATGCAAAAAATGAGGAAGTACTTCATCAGTGTTACAAATGGACGGTGAAGCGAAAGCTCCCCTGGTGGCCAGAATACCTTCATGAAAAAGCTGGAATGTTAAATATCCTCTGAGTGTCTATCTATATATGTTGTGTGTCTATGGCATTGAATGTTTGCCATGTATATGTACACTGTAATCCGCCCTGAGTCCCCTGCGGGGTGAGAAGGGCAGAATATAAATACTGTAAATAAATAAATAAATAAATAAATAAATAAATAAATTGCTTTGGGAGATGGTGATCAGGCATTTGGACAATGTGGCCAGTCCAGAGATGGCATAGGAGCATTGCTTCAATGCTGGTGGTCTTTGACTCTTCCAGCATGCTGACATTTGTCCGCCTATGTTCCCAAGAGATTTGCAGGATTTTTTGGAGGCGATGATGATGATGATAGTACAGTTCTCACTCTGGCAGCCATAGATCCTATCTTACCTTTTTGATCAATTTACCTAACTTTTCTTGACCAAAGAATTAGGAAAATCATTTTTTCCTTCCAGCTTCAGTACTCTACTGTATAGGAATGAAAATATTGGCCTAAGTCAAAGGATGATTGTGAAGATTTACGAAGATGTATATATGTTAATTTTTAAAAACACTGTAATTGTGAGGCGCACTTTGAAATGTTTCAAATATTTCCTCTAGGTGTTGTTGTTGATGATGATGGTGATTAATGAAATACAGTCAGCCCTCCATATCCATGGGTTCTGCTTCCACGAATTCAACTAAGTGCAACTCAAAAATAGTCAGGGAATAAAATCCAAAAGGAAGTGGTAGCCTCCTGCCATTTCACAGATATATCAGGCTATCACTGACATACATTTTCGACATTTTATATAAGGGACATAATTGTACTACACTATTGCATAAAATGAGGCACAAGCATCCATGGATTTTTGTTATCTACGGGCATCCTGGACCCAAATCCCATTAGAGAACAAGGGGACAATGTCCAGATGGAAAAACAACATAAAGAGCTTTATGTTATGCTAACTTTCTATCATTCCCCAGTCCTCATATTTTGCTGCCTGAGGCTGCAATCTCCCTTTCTTTAATGGGAAAGCTGTCCTTGCTTAATGCTCTGCTTCACCCCCGTCTCATTCAGCATCTCCCTCTCAAAAACAACTTGTATCCAGCCGTCCTTGCTTTTGGTGGAGTATGAAGGGCAGATAAGGACCTCCAGGAGCAGCTGATAGAGAACTATTATTATCTTTATTTCCCTCTCCTTGGTCATTAGAGGACTTCATGTTCCTCAAAAAGTTGTTTACCTCCATGGAGCCTCAAATGAGAGAGATGAAGAAGAATTCCCTTTGCCCAGTGGCCTTGTTTGCTGCTCAGGAAGGGCACTAGTTCCTTTATTATTTATTTATTTGTGTCACATATTTGTATCCTGTCCTTCTCACCCTAAAAGGGGACTCAGGGCAGCCTTACAGCAGGCAGCGATTTGATACCAATACATATAAATATAAAAATAACCAAAACAATTAAAACCATACAATAATTATCATTAATTATTAAAACATCAATTTAAATCACGTAATCCTGATCGTAGTCCAAGAACTGTCCAATTATTAGTTCCATTAGTCCGTTATTCTTATTGCACTATTTACTGGTTGAATGCTTGGCCCCACAGTCACAACTTAAGCCTCTTCCAGAAAGACAGGAGGAAGAGAGATAAGCTGATTTCATTGGGGAGGGAGTTCCACAGATGAGGGGCCACCACTGAGAAGACATTGTCTGTCATCCCCCCAATCGTGCTTGTGAAAGTGGTGGGATCAAGAGCAGGGCCTCCCCAGGTGATCTTAACTTCCAAGGTGGGTCATAGAGGGAGATATGTTCGGACAGGTAAGCTGGGCCAGAACCGTTTAGTGTTTTATAGGCCAAAGCCAGCACTTTGAATTGTGCTCAGTAGCAGACTGTTATGCCAGTGGAACTGGCATAACAGGGGGATTGTGTGCTCTTTAACTTAACAGATGGTAAACTGCCTGGGATTTCTGGACATTGTAGGTTGAGAACTACTGATCTAGATGGTTATGAAACTACAAGTTTTAAAGTAATGAATATATATATATATATATATATATATATATATATATATATATTAGCTGTACCCGCCACACATTCCTGTGACCAACCTTCCTGCCCTCTTTCTCTTCTTTCTTTCTCTCTTTCCTTCCCTCCCTCTTTCCTTCCTTCCTTCACTTTTTTCTTTTCTTTCTCTCCTTCCTTTCATCTCTTCTTCTTCCTTTCCATCCACTCCACCTTTTCTTTCCCTTCCTCTTTCTCCACCTTCTTCCTTCTCTATCTATTCTTGGACTGCAACTCCCAGCTGTCCTCCTGATCAATTTATCTACCTACATACCTATCTGTCTCTATCTAATCTATCTATCTGAAGAATTGCTGGGAGTTGCAGTCCAGGAATAGAAAATTGGAAATATGCAGAGATTGGGATGCTCTCAAAGAAATCCAAGGAGAAGAAAGCTTGAAAACAGTGCATTTGGATCATCCTCCTCTCCTAAAGGGGCCTGGTCTAGGAGATGCTGGGAGCTGTAGTCTGGAAAATAGTGTGGATATGCCATTTTGTGTTTTGTTTGCCAGGGGAGTCATTTTTGTGCATGCGCTGTAGCGTCTTTTTGCTTTTTTTGGCTTTAAAGACCCTTTCACTGTGGTTTTCATTGTTTTATGAGTGATGGTCACTCGTTGGCCTGATGTGTATTGTGTCCAAATCTGGTGTCAATCCGTCCAGTGGTTTTAAGTTATGTTAATCCCACAAACTAACAATACATTTTTATTTATATAGATATATATGCTTTTAAAACTGATGTTATGCTATTTTAATAGTTCAAGGTCCATTCTGACAATGTAGAATTTATCATTTTACACAGAAAAGAGGAAAATGTGCATGTGTGACTCTGCTTTTTCCATGTTCCATCATTCTCAGGATGACAACTTTCTCCAGTATTTTTCCATCACTTTGTTTTGTTGGACTACTATTCTGCTTTGTTTGCACCATCCCTGGAATATTGTGTCCAATTCTGGACACCACAGTTCAAGAAAGATATTGATGAAGTGAGAATGTGTCCAGAGAAGAGTGACCAAGTCTTGAAACCACATATCCCTATGAGGAACTGGTTATGTTTAGCTTGGAGAAGATTCAGAGGGGACATTATAACCATGATTATTTGAAAGGGTGTCCTGTTGAGTATGGCATCAGCTTATTTTCTGCTGCTCCAGAGTATGACACAGATCAACAGATTCAAACGAGAGGAAAAGATTCAACCTAAACATTAGGAACAACTTCCTGACAATAATAACAGCTGTTTGGCAGTGATATATTCTTCCTCTGATTATGCTGAAGTTTCCTTCTTGGAAGGTTTTTAAGCAGAGGCTGGATGACCATCTGTCAGGAGTGCTTTGATTGTGTCTCCCTGAATGGCAGAATGGAGTTGGCCTGGGCAACCTTGTGGTCTCTTCCAACTCTGGATTCTCTGAAAAGAAAGCAGGATATTGCCACTCCCTTACATCAGATAACACGAGAAGCTCTTGCAATTTAATTGTGGTTTTAAATGTAAGCCTCGCTTCACTCATGACTGGTAGCCGGGCTGTGTTGCAATTTGGAAAAATATTGTCAAACACTCCTTGTTTCCGCAAACATTGGGGAAGTTCCAAGGGTAGCATTCACTCTTGGCACCAACTGAAGGTTTTCTCCCAATGCAAATATCAGGCACGAGGGAAAGTCATTCCCAACTATTCTGTACTGAAGAAAAGGTTCAAGCCCATTTCTCTCTATATCACTATTCTTTGCGTGTCAGCTTTTTAAAAAAAGGTCAATCGTTTTTCCCTATATTAGCACCCTATTACATTTCACACTGCCATGCCAGCTTTTTAAAAATATCAGTTTTCCAAGGACAAGCTATGTGATTTGACCCCATGATTCTTCCCCATTTATTATTTTGACATGGACTTACTTTGCCCTTTACCTTCCACTGAAACTGTGGGGGGAAAGAACAAGTGTCATTTTTCAGCATCTCTCATATTTTCTGGGTTGTTTAGTGGCATTTTCAGCATTTTCAGTGGTAGCTCTTAAAGGGCAGCCAACATCGGGCACAAAATAGAAATGGGAAAGAATTTGGAATCAGAAATTAAAATATACACATCCATATGATTTGAAAGAAAATTGGTACAAAATGATGTTACCAATGGTATATTACACCCCAAACGTTGGTGAAATGTTAAAGACGAAGGTTGGAAGTGCAAAAACATATGGGTACCTTTTACCACATGTAGTGGTCCTGAGGAATTGTGAATAATTATTAGAGGAATATACACAAAAATACAGAAAATATTGAACAGAAGTTTTTAAATGAAACCAGAACACTTTCTGGGTTGTTGTAGGTTTTTCGGGCTATATAGCCATGTTCTGGAAGCATTCTCTCCTGTTGTTTTGCCTGCATCTGTGGCAGGCATCCTCAGAGGTTGTGAGGTTTGTTGGAAACTAGAAAAATTGGGTTTATATATCTGTGGAATGTCCAGGGTGGGAGAAAAAACTCTTGTCTGTAGGAGCTAGGTGTGAATGTTTCAATTAGCCACCTTCATTAGCATTTGATGGCCTGACAGTTTTTAGGTTTGGCTTGTTACTGCCTGGGGAAATCCTTTGTTGAGAGGTGATTGTTTCTTGTCTGGAGTTCCTCTGTATTTGAGTGTTGTTTTACTATTATAATTTTAGAGTTTTTTAATACTACTAGCCAGATTTTGCTCATTATCATGGTTTCCTCCTTTCTCTTGACATTGCCTGGAGCGATCTTTTGTTGAGAGGTGATTAGATGTCCCTGATTGTTTTCCCTCTGCTGTTTTGCTGTTTTAATTTTAGAGTTTTTTAATACTGGTGGCCAGATTTTGCTCATTGTCATGGTTTCCTCCTTTCTGTTGTAATTGTCCACACGCTTGTGGACTTCAATGGCTTCTCTATGTAGCCTGACATGGTGGTTGTTAGAGTGGTCCAGCATTTCTGTGTTCTCAAATAATATGCTGTTGCCAGGTATACTTTCTTTTGGGAATAACAGATAAGGATTTAGATAAAAATCAAGATATCTTATTTAATTTCTTCGAAACAGCAGCAAAAATATTTTATGCAAGACAATGAAAGACTAAAGCAATCCCAACAATAGAGGAATGGTTACTAAAAATTACAGACTTTATGAGTATGGACAATTTGACACACCAACTCAAGAATTACCAAGGACACCCAGAAAAAGAAACTGATTGGACTGTATTTAAAGACTAATTGAAACTAGAAAAAATGAAAATGATGATTTAAAGATATTTTTTCTTTTTGTTTTTCTTTTTTTGAGAGAGGGAATAGAAAATTTTATTAGAGAGTGAAAATAAACATCGATTCACTACCTTGATGAAAGAGATTGGAAGTCAACACTTATCCTACCTTATGTTTTTGCCTCTCCTATTTTTCCCATATAGATTTTTAATGTATAGATATTATATAGATATTTCCCTTTCTCTCATATCTTTGCATTTTTTCTTTTGAGATATATATATCTCAAAAGAAAAGGTTGGCAGAAGCTGGGGCTAACAGCGGGAGCTCACGTTGCTCCCCGGATTCGGCTCTCATATATGCCGAATCCGGGGAGCAACGTGAGCTCCCGCTGTTAGCCCCAGCTTCTGCCAACCTAGCAGTTCGAAAACTTGCAAATGTTAGTGGATCAATAGGTACTGCTCTGGCAGGAAGGTAACGACGCTCCATGCAGTCATGCTGGCCACATGACCTTGGAGGTATCTACGGACAACGCCGGCTTAGAAATGGAGATCAGCACCACACCCCAGAGTCGGACACAACTGGACTTAATGTCAGAGGAAACCTATATATATATATACACACATACACATATGAATGAAGTGGTACCTCTTAGACTCTGGACAGTTTCCCATCCTGACCTACTCAAAGAAGAATATGAACAACATGGCTTGAGGTTCCTGAATTGCAGTCTAAAGACCAAAAGTACAACTAGCTGTGGCTTCTCTTGTACAAAACCTTCCATTCTTCACGGTATCGTACTAGGCCTCAGACATTGCTATCTTTCACTTCTTGTCAACCAGGTAAAAGTCCCATCTAATTGTCTAGCCCACATTTTAGTATCTTGTTTGCAAGAATATCATAGGTGACCTTGTTAAAGACGTTACTGAAATCAAGGCATGCTACATCTACAACATTCCCTTCATTTACCAAGCTGAGAACTCTATAAAAGAAAGAGATAAGATTAGTCTGACATTAACTTGTTCTTGAGAAATCCATGTTGACATTTAACGATAACAACATTCCTTTCTAATGTTATGCCGTCATAGCAATGCATTTGTCCTGCTTTTGCCTCACACTTGACACATCATGCCATCGTTCAATGTATTGTTGAAGGCTTTCATGGCCAGAATCACCGGGTTGTTGTAGGTTTTTCGGGCTGTATGGTCATGTTCCAGAAGCATTCTCTCCTGATGTTTCACCTGCATCTATGGCAAGCATCCTTAGAGGTTGTGAGGTCCTCACAAATTCACAACCTCAGAGAATGCCAGCCGTAGATGCAGGCGAAATGTCAGGAGAGAATGCTTCTAAAACATGGTCATGCAGCCCGAAAAATACATGCCTATTGTTCTTCTAGCATCGTTGTGTTGCAGAGTCAATGAAAAAATGTAACCCAGTAAAAATTCCCTTTTTCTGCCACAATTCAGAAACCAGTTTGGTTGTGAATGTCTGATAGTGTTTTCCTACATGAACCATCCATTATTGCTTACTACATGGATGCAACCAAATTATCCTCAAGGATACCCAAATGCTTCTCCTAACATCCTCTTCTATTTTTGTTTTGTTTTTGCTATTGTAGCATCATAATGTTATAGGAAATCCTATCATTGTATCATTTCATAGAAGCATAGAATCATTGAGTTGGAAGAGACCTCATGGGCCATCCAGTCCAACCCCCTGCCAAGAAGCAGGAAAATTGCATTCAAAGCACCACCGACAGATGGCCATCCAGCCTCTGCTGAAAAGCCTCCAAAGAAGGAGCTGCCGACACACTCTAGGGCAGAGAGTTCCACTGCTCAACAGCTCTCACAGTCAGGAAGTTCTTCATAATGTTCAGGTAGAATCTCCTTTCCTGTAGTTTGAAGCCATTGTTCTGCATCGTAGTCTCCAGGGAAGCAGAAAACAAGCCTGTTTCCTCTTCCCTATGACTTCCCCTCATATTTATACATGGCCCATATTTATACATGACATATTTATACATGGCCCTCATCGTGTCTCCTCTTAGCCTTCTCTTCTGAAGGCTAAACATGCCCAGATCTTTAAGCCACTCCTCATACGGCTTGTTCTCCAGACCCTTGATCATTTTAGTCACCCTCTTCTGGACACCTTCCACCTTAGAGTAAACATTTCCCTTCCATTGTGGTGCCCATAATTGGACACAGTATTCCAGGTGAGGTCTCACCAAGGCAGAATAGAAGGGTTGCATGACTTCCCTGGATCTAGATACATTTTGCCATCATAGCATTACTGTGATTGCAATTTCAAAAAATACTTGAATAATTTGCAACGGCAGAGTACAGAAGTTGAAAATAACACCATTAATGCAGGTGAAAAAATGCAAATGATACTCTTGCAAATGCAAGGGTACAATAGAAAGTGTCAACGCTAAGCTATCCTCACAATTTCAAACCAAATAACACATAAAGGAATGATGTGATTAGCCCCCAAGGATTTGGGTATCTGCTCAATGATGTGCTCGAGAAACTTACTCATTTTTTTTCTTTTTTGATGTGTCAAGATCAGTACCATCTTGATGCCTATTTTTCAGTCCATGAAACTTTTCATGGGCCAACATCCATTTATCCACAGATGAGAGCTGACTATCACTGATAGTGATCCCATGAGCTTAGTTATGGACAAAGCATTCCATGCAATGCATGGAAAAGTTTTATTCCCAGAAAGACTTGTAACATCATTGAGCAGAATATCTCGGGGTTGCTGTGAGTTTTCTTGGTTGTATGACCATGTTCCAGAAGCATTCTCTTCTGACCTTTCACCCACATCTACGGCAAGCATCCTCCGAGGTTGTGAGAATGCCTGCTGCTATAGATGTGGGCAAAACATCAGGAGAGAACGCTTCTGGAACATGGCCATACAGCCTGGAAAACTCACAGCAACCCAGTGATTCTGGCCATGAAAGCCTTCGACAACACAGAGAATATCTCTCTTTATCACCACTCTTGAAAACAACATTGCATTTCTTATCCTTGAGTTGTGAATGCACTGGGGAGAAAATGCACTGACTTGACATTTGATAGACCGACAGAGTACAACCAATATGTAATTAATGGCAGGGTGCCAGTTGGCCTCATGCACACAAATATCATTGCAACTAGAAAAGTCCAGGCATGTCTCAGAAATGACAAATAAGACAGTGGGGAAGGAGAAGGGCAAAAGTTAAAGAAATTAAACGGAAATGTGCTCCTTGCAGGGGGGTGACATCATGACTGCAAAGGATGAGCAGGAGGGGGGATTTTCTTTGCTTTTCATCCAGCAGGAAGGAAGATGTTTGTTTGTTGTTTCTCAACCTATTGAGCTTCCTGGATGTCGGGGACCTCTTGGTTTACTAAGCGTTCAGCCAAGAAGTAGGGAAAGCTGCTGGCATGAAAAGGAAGTGGAATCTAAGGCGACCACATCCGCCTCGTGACCCACATCCGCCACTTGACCACAGTGAGTAGAACAAGTAGTAAGTCATAAAAAAAATTAGGGGAAGGGATGGACTAGGTGCTTACATCCACATCCTCTTTTTTGACACATAACAGTTCATAACATATTGCTAATCTGTTTAGTAAATGTTTAAAATTTTATTAAACACTAGCCGTCCCCTGCCACATGTTGCTGTGGCCCACATGGGGGTTCTGTGTGGGAGGTTTGGCCCAATTCTATCGTTGGTGGGGTTCAGCATGCTCTGTGATTGTAGGTGAACTATAAATCCCAGCAACTACAACTCCCAAATGTCAAGATTCTATTTTCCCCAGACTCCACCAGTGTTCACATTTGATCATATTGATTATTCATGCCAAGTTTTGTCCAGATCCATCATTGTGTGAGTCCACAGTGATCTCTGGATGTAGGTGAACTACAACTCCAAAACCAAAGGACACTGCCCACCAAACTCTTCCAGTATTTTCTGTTGGTCATGGGAGAACTGTGTGCCAAGTTTGGTCCCATTCCATCGTTGGTGGGGTTCAGAATGCTCTTTAATTGTAGGTGAACTTTAAATCCCAGCAACTCCCAAATGACAAAATCAATTTTTTTGAGTGAAGGACATACATTGGGTTGTTAGGTGTCTTGTGTCCAAATTTGGTGTCAATTTTTCCAGTGGTTTTTGAGTTATGTTAATCCCACAAACGAATATTACATTCTTATTTATATAACTAGCTGTCCCCTGCCACGCGTTGCTGTGGCCCAGTCTGGTGATCTGGAAAATAAAGTAATGGTTTCTAAAATATGTAATTCCTTTATGCTTGTGGGTAAACAGTATTTCTTGCTGTTTCTATGTCAGTGTTGATGTGGAAATCGTCTGGTTTGCCTCCTCTGGAACATGCGACATATAATCATCCTTCTTTAAGGGTCCCTTTCAAATCGATGATACTATATCTCTCTGTGTGTGTGAAACATATATATCTATCCATATCAATGGCTGGATGGCTCTTTGTCAGGAGGGCTTTGATTACGTTTTCCTGCCCTGGTGAAGGGAGTTGGACTGGATAGCCTTAAGTATGGTGGTTCTGTGTGGGAAGTTTGCCCCAATTCTGTCGTTGGTGGGGGTCGGCATACTCTTTGATTGTAGGTGAACTATAAATCCCAGAAATTACAACTCCCAAATGTCAAGGTCAATTTCCCCCAAACTCCATCTGTGTTTATATTTGGGCATATGGAGTATTCGTGACAAGTTTTGTCCAGATCCGTCATTGTTTGAGTCCAAAGTGCTCTCTGGATGTAGGTGAACTACAACTCCCAAATTCAAGGTCAATGCCCACCAAACCCTTCTAGTATTTTCTGTTGGTCATGCGAGTCATGTGTCCCAAGATTGGTTCAATTCCATCATTGGTGAAATTCAGAATGCTCTTTGTTTGCAGGTGTACTATAAATCCCAGCAACTACAACTCCCAAATGACAAAATCATTATTTTTTTAGTGAAGGACATACATTGGGTTGTTAGGTGTATTGTGTCCAAATTTGATGTCAATTCGTCCAGTGGTTTCTGAGTTCTGTTAATCCCACAAACGGACATTACATTTTTATTTATATAGATTAAGGTATGAAAAGGTAATATGTATGATGTAGCACCATCTCTCCAACTCTGTATGATGTAGCATCATCTCTCCAACTATGAATGACATACCCACTGGCTATAGTATGCAGCGACTAGCATCCAATTCATTCTTACTTCTCCATGTACCTTGTGGACTGACATTCCCTGACTGATGGCCTTTCCACACAGTCATATAAACCAGAATATCAAGGCAGATAATGCACAATATCTGCTTTGAACCGAGTTATCTGAGTCCACCCTGCCATATAATCCAGTTCAATGTGGATTTTATACAGCTCATTTACAACTTAGCCACTGTGTCATCTCTACAGCCATTATATGCCTTATAGGGACAATTTATGTATGTGTCAAAGAAATATCTGACTAGGAACGTTATCACACAAATTTCCTAAAACAGGTTCTACCATGGTAAATGTGTCATGGCTGAGATAGGATCATGCCTGCCAGCCCCTCCTCTTATCGCACAAATCATTTCTGAATACACTTTGAGAAAGTTCAAAGTACATTGACCTTTTTGCAGTGGCAGGGATGTAACTCTTCCTAGTCTATGCATTCGTCTCCCTTTTGTCCCAAATCCTGTGGTTCTTTCCTGGCGTGCCAACTGCAATGTTTTCCAATTAAGATGTACAGAGATAAGGACAGAATCAGAAGTGTATTTCTTCATTGATCAAAGAAGGATGCTAGGGAATAATCCTAGATCTGACATGCATCCCATTTACAGACATTCAGGATAGTAGACATTGTTCTGTTTGGTACAAATTATAATCTGTCTCATTGGTTTTATGGCTGGGCTTTAGCAAAGCTGGTTAATCGCCAGCACGGCCCAGCGTATCTGTCCGAACGCATCTCCCTCTATGTCCCACCTCGGAGTTTAAGGTCCTCCGGGGAGGCCCTGCTCTCGGCCCCGCCTCTATCACAAGTGAGATTGGCGGGGACGAGGAGCAGGGCCTTCTCGGTGGTGGCCCCTCACCTGTGGAATTCACTCCCCGGGGAAATTAGATCATCGCAGGGCCGTAGCCAGAAAAAAAATTTCGGGAGGGGTTGAAATTTTCGTGGGGGGGGTTGAAAATTTCGCAGGGGGGGTTGAAACCTGCCTCACGCTGAAGCAAAGAGCACAGCAGGGGGCAGAGCAGCCTTCAGTAGCCTGCAGCTCCGCCCTTGTCAACCACCTCCACCAAGTCTGGCCTCCTTAATAGAGCATTCAACATCCCCCCCCCCCCCAACTTGGTTGCTTCACTACTGTTCTGTCGCGCTGGGCCTGTAAATAATTGTCTTTAGAACAGGATGTGCAACCTTTGCCCAGCGGGAAGCCAGGGGGCCTAAAGAGAAGTTCTCAGAGGTTTCCACCACAAACAGTCTTTAGATGGCTTGAGAAGTACAACAAAGTCTTTTATTAATGAACAAACAAACAGAAACTTCTCTTGTCTTCAGTAAAGTTAAGCAAATGATTCCAAGCTTTTAGGCAACTGGTGAATTCCTAATCTTGCCCACGAAGGACAGGCAACTGTCTTCAATAACTTCTTCTTTAAAGGAAAATCCCCTTTTTAACTTCTCAAGGCTGACTGTAATCTAACCCTTACTGATGTGGGCTCCGCTACCGGGTCGAACTGCGTCTCGAACGCCGAGTGGACCTACCAGCAAGGCAGTAGATGTTCTCCAGCTGGAGTTCTTTGGTCTTTAGGGCTGTTTTCCTGGAAATTCTTTGGAGACTCTTAAGACCTTTCTCCCCCGGAAGGTCTTAAGGGTTGAAGCTTTTGTACAGGGGAAGCTTGCACACATCCTATACGTAAGCTTACCTTGCTGAGACTAACTAAAAATGGCTCCCTTCCCTTCCCAATTGCCCTGAGCAAGGGGCGGGACCAAAACCCAACAATGATGGGCAGGTGACTTGCCCTATGACTGCAGCCAAAGGAAGCCACCTATCTGCAGAGTCCCTGAAACCTAGGACTGCAAGCAAACATTTAATACAAAGCAAATAAAGTTGGAGCTCCTGGTACAGCTCTACCAGAACAACTACATCGGCTATTGCTGCAAGTAATGACAGTGGGAATAAATTGCTAATATTTGCTTGAGATAGTGCTTGCAGTTCTGGAGGGACTCTCGTTTTTTTGCATCTCATAGACTTAGCAGCATGGGGATTGGGTTCACCAGTTAAAATTCATGAGCAAACCATTTTTTTAAAAAAAATCTGAAACATTTCGGGGGGGGGGTTGAACCCCTAGCCCCCCCCCCCTCGCTACAGGCCTGGGTCCAAGTGTATCCTTGATCCAGAGCTTGGAAAGTTTGGATTGCTGAGTTTTCTGAGCTGTCTGGCCATGTTCCAGCAGCATCCTCTCCTGACGTTCTGTCTGCATCTGTGGCATCCTCAGAGGGTCTGTTGGAAGTGAAGCAAGTGAAGTGTGTGTGTGTATATCAGAATCCTTAGATGGTCTGTTGGAAGTGAAGCAAGTGAAGTGTGTGTGTGCATTTTACACACACACACACACACACACACACACACACACACAATATATGTATACAAACTTTGCAAACTTCAGGGCTCTTCAATGCTATTCAAGCTTGCTAACAGCAACATTCACACTTATTTGAAACACTCAAGGGTTCTTTCTCCCTTCCTGGACATTATTCCACAGATATATTNGCCGCCCTGAGTCCCCCCTCGGGGGTTGAGAAGGGCGGGGTAGAAGTATACGAAATAAATAAATAAATAAATCAGACCAATCGAAAGGTTGGCAGTTCGAAGCCCAAGTCAGGGTGAGTACCCAGCCTTCAGCCCAGCTCACTGTCTACCTAAGCAGTTCAAAAACAGCTTTGAGAAGAGAAATTAGGCACTGCTTAAACAGGGAGATATTTTATGGCACCATAAAATGTAAATACCAGAAAATGCCGGTGATCAAAGAAATAGAGAAAGTCTGTGATCAAGGGCTCTTTGTCATAGACGCTGGAGCAACAGCACCCCCCTGTGGCCGGAATCAAGCACAACCTCCAGAATACCAAAGTTGGGGGAACCGCCAACATATACTTCTATCTGTTGTCTGTCCTGTCTTTTTAATTGAATCTGCTGATCCTTGGATTTGGTTTTACCGGTATGTTTAATTTACTGTCTAATGTATTGTATAATGTGTTTTTAATGATTTTTAATGTTTTAATCGTACTTTGAATTGTTTTACATGTTAATAGCATTGTATGGTGCTTCGGGGGGAGAAGGGGGGTTGAAATGCATGAAATAAATAAATAATAATAAATAATTGTATTGAATGTTTGGCATGTTTGTGTTCTGTGATCTGCCTTGAGCCCCCTTCGCGGTGAGAAGAGCAGAATATAAATGCTGCAAATAAATAAATAAACAAACAATACATCCATTGTTGTCATAGAATCATAGAGTTGGAAGAGACTTCATGAGCCATCCAGTCCAACCCCCTGCCAAGTTTAACACCAGTTTAACTGCCATGCCTCCATGTTGTGAAATCTTGGGAATTGTAGTTTTACAAGGCCCTTAGCCTTCTCTGCCAAAGGGGCCTGGTATTTCACCAAACTACACACCCCAGGATACCATAGCATTGAGCCATGGCAGTTAATGTGGTATCAAACCACATTAATTCTTCAGTGGAGAGGCATCTGAGGCCCCTTCTATACTGGCATATAAAAAGATTATCTGTTTTGAACTGGATTATATGGCAGTTTAGACTCATATAATCCAGTTCAAAGCAGGTCACGTGGATTGTCTGTTTTGATAATCTGGATTATATGACAGTGTAGACCCCTTCTACATCCCCATGTACAATCCAGATTATCTGTTTTGAACTGGATTATATGGCAGTGTAGACTCATACAATCCAGTTCAAAGCAGATAATGTGTATTAGCTGCTTTGATAATCTGGATTATATGTCAATGTAGAAGGGGCCTATGATGGTGACTACTTTGGTGCAGTGTTTAAACAGTGATTACTTTTTCAAAGTAAATGTTTAGGCCATTTCCTGGAGTAGAATGTAGATCTGACTGTATTTACAAACAAATACATATTTTCTAAAACCAACGACCTACTGCAGTAGTTCCAATCTGCTTCCGGTCTGGTTTATATCTATAAACAAAATTCAGAGTAATTATATTTCATGAATGGAAAGAAAAGTATCACTAGGTGCATCTCCAATATAGAATTAATGCAGTTTGACGCCACTTTAAGTGCCACAGCTCAGTACTATGGAATCAGGGGAGCTGTACTTTGGTGAGGCCACAGCACTCTTTGACAGAGAAAGCTAAAGACCTTATAAAACTATAACTCCCAGGATTCTGTAACACTGAGCCATGGAATGAATCTCCTCTTGAAAGAGAAGCCTGCATGATTCTGAATTGCAAGTACTGTAATAGAAAGCAGTTTGGAAGAATGAAAAGCATAAGCATATGAAAATACTTGCTCTTGCTCACTACCTAGTGGCTACAAAGTGTATATCACTAAAAAATTGTAAAGCAGGAGGCAAGGATGTGTTTGTGGCCCCAAAAGCCATCTAGGGATTTTAAAAAATGGTTTGAAAAGGTTTGGGAAAACTGCCTTTGTTAAAAACTAGAAATGACTTCTGGTCATTTTCTGAGCCTAAAATGTTCCCTACAAATGGCAAAAACATTCTCAGCTTCTAGGGCATCAGACAGCTTGGGACAAGAAATTGGATTTTTCTCTCTATTTTGCTGTGGGATGTATGCAGCCCCCCAAATAAAAGTTGCCCAAAGGGCTAATATAGCCCTCTATCCTTCTACAATTTCCTACCCTGTAATGGAGAGTACAGTGTTATTTGTAAAACATTTCAATACTATATAATACAACTAAGACCCATCTCTTTTGGTCAGCATACCCAGTAAATGTTATTGTTATGCATGATTTTGATGTGATGTACTCTTAGGACTATGTCTTTTTAATATATGCATTTCAATGGTCTTCTGTTTTTACATATATTTTAACTATGATTTACCCTGCCTCAAGCCTTGAGGAGAGGTGGGTAACTATTATTATTATTATTATTATTATTATTATTTTGCTAACACAAAAGCACAGTATGTCACAGCAAACGAGATCTATATGCTGGATTTCGTAACACAAAATCACAATTCGAACACTTCCCAAGCGTCTAGGACTGTGCGATGTATTTTCGAATGATGCGCGCAGATCCAAGTAAGGTGGCCTTTTGCAGTTGACAGATTGTGATTTTCTCAATGTTTGTTGTTTCCAAATGCTGGCTGAGATCTTTTGGCACTGCACCCAGTGTGCCGATTACCACTGGGACCACCTGGACTGGTTGAGGTCTTGATAGCGGCTGAGTTTTTCCTGTTGTTTTTCCTCAATGCGACTGTCATCTGGTATGGTGACATCAATAATCCAAACTTTTTTTCTTTTCCACTATTGTGATGTCTAGTGTATTGTGTTCCAAAACTTGTCAGTCTGAATTCTAAAGTCCCACAGTAATTTTGCGTGTTCATTTTCCATGACCTTTGCAGGTTTATGATCTCACCAGTTCTTTACTGCTGGCAGGTGGCACTTGTGACATAAGTTCCAGTGAATATTATTATTATTATTATTTGAAACACAACAAGATGAGTTCACAGCAGACACTCTGCTGGCTGTTGAATTGGATCACACGTCAGACACCAAACTCCTCTGGGACTTCCGGATACAGACAGACAGAGTTTTGGAGCATAATACTCCTGACCTCACAATTGTGTTAAAAAAACAAAGTATGGATTGTCGATGTTGCAATCCCAGGTGACAGCAGGATTGAAGAGAAACAACTGGAAAAGCTGACACAATATGAGGATTTAAAGATCGAACTGCAAAGACTCTGGCACAAACCAGTAAAAGTGGTCCCAGTGGTGATCAGCACACTGGGTGCAGTGCCTAATGACCTTGGCATGCACTTAAACACAATCGGCGCTGACAAGATTACCATCTGCCAGCTGCAGAAGGCCACCTAACTGGGATCTGCATGCATTATCTGCCGATACATCACACACTCCTGGACACTTGGGAAGTGTCCGTTGTGTGATCCAATACAACAACCAGAAAAGTGGTCTTGTTTACTGTGGACTCATCTTGTTGTGTTTCTTTTTTTTCTTAAATATTTTTTAATTAATTATTTGACACAATCTCATATATAATCAGAAAATATACATTCAGAAATAATGAAACATGTCTAGATCTGTGTGTAGACGGCAACTTGTACAAAGTAAGTATAACATATTATACCATTCACTCGAGTTTAAGTCACTTTTAAAGGAAAATCCATGCAAACTATTCCTAACTAGAACTGTTTCCATCTAGCTAACAGCAATAGTGCCATCAGCTACTCTCCCCCCCCCCCCCCCCCCCCCCCCCCCATATCATATGTAATAAAATAAAATAAAAATGCCAATTTTTTTTTTTGGAGATTCATTACAAGGCAAGAAATATATCTTCATGATCAAGACGGTTTCAGAGTATGTCCAAATACATCTTGATATTACATCAATAAAAAAAACAAGAATGGGAGCAGGTAACAAAGTACTCTCTTATGACTAGAGCTTTCTGACTATTTTACATACACAGGCATGGACAACTGCAAAAACCCAATTTGCGTAAATTGAAAGATGTCCAAAATCATAATCGAATGTTTCATTAGCATTATGTTAACATATTTAACTTTTCCAGGAATCACTTTTTTCTATTTTATAGCATTCCAGCTTGTCCGCATAGTATTACGTATTTCTTTTTTTAAAATTCTTTCCCTTTTCTTTTCTTTTTTCCCCTTTTTCTTCCTTCCCTTTCTTTTCTTGACAACCACATAATTCCTTTTCTAAACATCCACATAGTATTCACATCTCAGGAGTTCCACCATAACACATATACCATGGAAAAGAAAGTCACATCAAAAGAGCAACAAAGGATTCCTCATCATTTCTTTCTTCAGAAGGAAGTCAAACTATTTGATGAAAATCAGGATTTTGTATTAGTCAGTTGAGTTTCAAAGAATAAGATAGTAAAATAATAAATGTAATAATAACAATAATAAACAGAGTAAAATAATAAGAGCAATAATAACAATAAGGTAAAATAATAATGTAATAATAATAAAAGAGTAAAATAATAAATTTAATAAACAAATAATAATAGAGTAAAATAATAAATGTAATAATAATAATAATAAATTTAATAAACAAAATAACAATAGAGTAAATAATTTATTATTATTTATTTATTTAGGGCTTTTATATCCCATCCTTTCTCAACCTCTGCAGAGGGACTCAGGATGGCTAACAAATTGGCACCCCATGGTGCCAACATCATTAATATACAATTAACAGCAATTTAATAATAACAACAATATAAAATAGTATAAACAGTATAAAACTGTATAAACAATATAAAAACAGACAACAAATAGTCAGCAGTCACCGATTTAAATCATTATCCAAGGGCAGTCTATCAGTTCTAAATAAGTCAACATGTCAGTAGGTCAGCCTACTCTCCAAAGGCCTGATCCCATAGCCAGGATTTTACTTTTTTCTGGAAGGTCAAGAGGGATGCAGCAGATCTAATTTCACTCGGGAGGGAGTTCCATAGCTGGGGGGCCACCACAGAAAAGGCCCTGTCCCTTGTCCCCGCCAGACACAATTGCGACAATGGGGGGGACAATGAGCAGGGTCTCCTCAGATGATCTTAGGGCCCTAGGTGGATCATAGCGGGAGACACATTTAGACAAGTAAACTGGGCCATAACCGTTAAGGGCTTCATAGGCCAAAGCCAGCACTTTGAATTGTGCTCAAAAGCTGATAGGCAGGCAGTGGAGCTGACGTAACAAGGGCGTTGTGCACTCCCTGTATTCAGCCTGAGTGAGCAGCCCTGGCTGCTGAACGTTGGACTAGTTGAAGCTTCCAGGCAGTCTTCAGAGGCAACCCCACGTAGACTGTGTTGCAGTTGTCCAGTGTTTCTCAACCTGGGGGTCGGGATCCCTGGGGGGGGGGCGCGATGGGGTGTTGGAGGGGTCGCCAAAGACCATCAAGATACACAGTATTTTGTGCTGGTCATGGGAGTTCTGTGTAGGAAGTCTGGCCCAATTCTATTGTTGGTGGGGCTCAGAATGCTCTCTGATTGTAGGTGAACTATAAATCCCAGCAACTACAACTCCCAAATGTCAAGGTCTGTTTTCCCCAAACTCCAACAGTGTTCACATTTGGGCATATTGAGTATTCGTGCCAAGTTTAGTCCAGATCTATCATTGTTTCAGTCCACAGTGCTTTCTGGAGATAGGTGAACTACAACTCCCTAACTCAAGGCCAATGCTCACCTAACTATTTCATTATTATTTGCTGGTCATGGGCGTTCTGTGTGCCAAGTTTGGGTCAATTCCATCTCTGGTGGAGTTCAGAATGCTCTTTGATTGTACGTGAACTATAAATCCCAGGAACTACAACTCCCAAGATCCAGAGAATGAAAATACATCCTGCCTATCAGATATTTTCATGACAATTCGTAACAGTAGCAAAATTCCAGTTAAGAAGTAGCAACGAAAATAATTTTAGGGTTGGGGGTCACCACAACATGAGGAACTGTATTAAGGGGTTGCGGCATTAGGAAGTTTTTTTTTGTTTTTGTTTTTGTTTTTTTGTTTTTTGTCGTGTTAGGAGTCGCTTCTGGTGTGAGAGAATTGGCCATCTGCAAGGACGTTGCCCAGGGGACGCCTGGATGATTTGATGTTTTTATCATCCTTGTGGGAGGCTTCTCTCATGTCCCCGCATGAGGAGCTGGAGCTGATAGAGGAAGCTCATCCGCCTCTCCCCAGATTCGAACCTGCAACCTGTCGGTCTTTAGTCCTGCCGGCACAGGGCTTTAACCCACTGCGCCACCGGGGGCTCCTACATTAGGAAGGTTGAGAAACACTGCAGTAGTCTATTCGGGATGTAACAAGAGCGTGGACCACCGTGGCCAAGTCAGGCTTCCCAAGGTATGGACGCAGCTGGCGCACAAGTTTTAACTGTGCAAAAGCTCTCCCGGCCACCGCCAAGACCTAGGGTTCTAGGCTCAGCGATGAGTCCAGGATCACTCCCAAGCTGCAAACTTAATAAATTTACTAACAATAATAATAGAGGAAAATAATAAATATAATAATAATAATAATAATAGCAGAGTAAAATAATAAATAACCTTAATTCAAATAAAAGCTGAAGGAGACTTTTTCAGTCTAAAAAAAGCGCTGAAAAACTAGGCTTTTACTTGAGTATATACAGTATATGTCTGTAAGTAAAGTACTGCCTGTATACATGTACTGTCGAAGGCTTTCATGGCTGGAATCACTCAGTTCTTGTGGGTTTTTTCGGGCTATAGGGCCATGTTCTAGAGGCATTTCTCCTGACGTTTCGCCTGCATCTATGGCAAGCATCCTCAGAGGTAGTGCACCTCATCCTCATTGAAAATGCCTGACCACCGTCTCCCAAAGCAGTTGCTCTACTCTGAACTTAAGAACGGAAAACGGAATGTTGGTGGACAGGAAAAGAGATTTAAAGACGGGCTCAAAGCCAACCTTAAAAACTCTGGCATAGACACTGAGAACTGGGAAGCCCTGGCCCTTGAGCGCTCCAGCTGGAGGACAGCTGTGACCAGCAGTGCTGCAGAATTTGAGGAGGCACGAGTGGAGGGTGAAAGAGAGAAACGTGCCAGGAGGAAAGCGCGTCAAGCCAACCCCGACCGGGACCGCCTTCCACCTGGAAACCAATGCCCTCACTGCGGAAGAAGATGCAGAGCAAGAATAGGGCTCCACAGCCACATACGGACCCACAAGGAAATCCATAATGGAAGACCATCTTACTCGTCCAACGAGGGATCGCCTAAGAGAGAAGAAGAAGAGATATCTGTGAAATGACCAGGGTGGGGCAAAGAGCTCTTCTCTGCTGGAGCTAGGTGTGAATGTTTCAACTGACCACCTTCATTAGCATTTGAAGGCCTGGCTGAGCCTGGGAAAATCTTTTGCTGAGAGGTGTTAAGATGTGCCTGGTTGTTTCCTCTCTGCTGTTTTGCTGTTGTAATTTTAGAGTTTTTTAATACTGGTAGCCAGATTTTGTTCATTTTCATGGTCTCCTCCTTTCTGTTGAAATTGTCCACATGCTTGTGGATTTCAATGGCTTCTCTTTCAATGCCTGTATACAGCTTTGCCTTTGGGGATAAAATAATCCCCTTGGAGGGTGCAATTTGGGGAACCTGCCAGCAGGTGGCGGGGGCAGCTGGGCTTGCATTGACTCTCATAGCTGAGTATTGGGAACAAGGGAAGGGGAAGGTAACGGGGCCGAGGGCTGATGGGAAAGCCTTGGTGTCAGAGACGGGAAGGGAGTGTCTTCTCAGAGCAGGAAGAAACACACCGAAGAGGAGGAGGAGGAGGAGGAGGAGGAGGGCCATCAAGGGATCTCACGGCTTCGGGTACAGAGTAAGTGGGGGGGGGGGGGGATACAATATAAATAATGGGGGCCAATGAGCAAGGGCTTTGCCTGTTTCCAGATTGCCCAGTGTCTGGTTGCATTGCAAAATATATTGCTTACTCCTCTTTGCAACCTTCTGGAGCTGCCTCTAATGAGAACAGGACTAGTGCTTTGGCATTGATTTATCCTGGGCTGCATCTAGGATAGAAGCAATACCCTGGCTCAGTACTATGGGATCCTGGGATGTGTAGCTTTCACAAGGTCTTGAGCCTTCCCTGCATCAGCAAACTACAAATCCCAGGGGTTCCAAGAGCAATGAGTCATGGCAATTGGAAGTGATGCCAAGCAGTGTAGAGATGCACCTTCAGGCCCCTTCTACACTACATTATCAAAGCAGATAATCCACATTATCTGCTTTGAACTGGATTATATGAGTCTACACTGCCATATAATCCAGTTCAAATCAGATAATCTGGATTATATAGGGCAGTGTCTAAGGGGAATCAGAGTTTCCCTCCTCGGTTCTATATTTGTGCATCCACACTATGCATTTAATCAAGTTTGGGACCCTGGGATTTGTAGTTTTCCCTTTTGGGTAGAGAAGGTTAAATACCTTTGAAAACTACACTTCCCAGGATAATATTGAGCCCTGTCCAGTTAAGATTGGTGTCAAACTGTATTAATTCTATAGTGTAGATGCACCCTATGCTATGAAATCTTGGGATCTGTAGTTTGGTGAGGCACAAGCCCTCTTTGGCAGAGAAGGTTAAAGACCTTTGAAAACTACACTTCCCAGGATAATATTGTGCCCTGTTCATTTACGATTGGTGTCAAACTATTAATTCTACAGTGTAGATGCACCCTATGCTATGAAATCTTGGAATCTGTAGTTTGACAAGGCACAAGCCCTTTTTGGCAGAGAAGGTTAAAGACCTTTGAAAACTACACTTCCCAGGATAATATTGAATCATGGCACATAAGATCAGCGTCAAACTATGCTAATTCGACAGTGCATATGTATCCTGTACTATGAAATCTTAGGATCTGTAGTCTGGCGAGGCACAAGCCCTTTTTGGCAGAGAAGGATAAAGACCTTTGAAAACTACACTTCCCAGGACAATATTGAACCCTGGAACTTAAGGCTGGTGTCAAACTGTGTTAATTTGACAGTGCAGGTGCACCTTGTACTATGAAATAATGGGATTTGTAGTTTGGCAAGGCTTCTTGTATCTTACTTAAGACCAGAAATTGATCCACACTAAGCAAAGAATACAGTTTGCACCACTTTAATGCTATGGGATCCTGGGATTTGTAGTTTGGTGAGGCAGCAGCACTCTTTGGCAGAGGAGGCTCAAGACCTTGCAGAACTACAGCTCCTATTACTCCATAGCATTGAGCCATGGCAGTCAAAGCAGTATCATACTGAATTCATTCTCCATTGCAGGGAGTGCTCATTTCATAGAATTGAAATGAGATAAGAGATAGGAGGGGTCCCCAAAGGCCATCCAGTCCAACCCGATTCTGCCATGCAGGAGAACACAATCAAAGCACTCCCGAAAGATGGCTATCCTGCCTTTGTTTAAAATCCTCCAGAGAAGGGGACTCCACCACATTTGAAAACTAGCTAGGGAGGTAAATAATAGGTTGTGCAGGATTTCAATGTGCCGAGCATTGATCCACAAGTAAGGTTACTAAATGCCCCTTAGTACGTATATAAATGATGCCTCTTATTAGATAGCCATAAAAGTTGTCTTTTTTAAAAGACTGAAAAGCGTACTTTTGTATTGTCAAAGGCTTTAATGGCGGAAATCACAGGGTTGTTGTAAGTTTTTCAGGCTACGTTTCGGTAGCATTCTCTCCTGATGTTGCTCCTGCATCTGTGGCAGGCATCTCACAACCTCTGAGGATGCCTGCCATAGATGCAGGTGAAACGTCAGGAGAGAATGCTTCTGGGACATAGCCATACAGCCCAAAAAACTTACAACTAAAGTGTTCTTTCATTGGGCACTCACTGAAGAGGTAAACAATGAGTTGTAGGGGATTTCTGTGCCCTATAGGGAAGTGCCAAGCTCTGATCCATAAGTTCCTTCATATATAAGAGATCGGCCAGAAAGCGTGTCCTTTTATAGGACTTGCAAGTAAAAACACGCCTTTGGGTGGGAACTAGCTGGAGAGATAAACAACAGGAATTTCTACGCCCCGAAAGGAAACATGCATGTGCTGAGCATTATCCATTAGCAGGACTGCCAGATGTCTCTTGGTACATATAAACAAATGCCCAGGAAGAGTTCCTTTTTTTAGTAGGACTGGCAATTGTAATACGCCTTTGGGTTGGAATTAGCTGGGGAGGTAAACATTGTTTTGTAGAACATGTCTTTGCTCTGGAAGGATGCACTGAGTGTGATGCTGAGTATTGAGCCACAAGTAGGGTTGCTTGAAAAGATCACCCTTATTTGGGGTTGGAAAAGCTTATCCCTTTATAGGACTGACAATTGTAACATGCATTTAGGTGGGGAGGGAAATAATGGGGAATGCAAAGAATATATTACACGGGCCAAGCATTGATTGACAAGTAGGGTTGCTAGAGTCTCATAGTATAAGATATGTATCTTATTTGAGACTAGTCGCCCCCTGCCACGCGTTGCTGTGGCCCAGTCTGTGTATATGTGTTTTGTGTGTGTATGTGTGTGATTGCGTATGTGTGTGTGTGTATCTATATAAATAAAAATGTAATGTTCGTTTGTGGGATTAACATAACTCAAAAATTTGGACACAATACACCTATCAGGCCAACGAGTGACCATCACTCATAAAAACACTGAAAAACATGGTGAAAGAGACTTAAAAACCAACAAACAAAAATATAACACATGCGCAAAACCACACACACACACATATATATGGTTTTGCGCATGTGTTATATTTTTGTTTGTTGGTTTTTAAGTCTCTTCCACTGTGTTTTTCAGTGTTTTTATGAGTGATGGTCACTCATTGGCCTGATACGTGTATTGTGTCCAAATTTGGTGTCAATTCGTCCAGTGGTTTTTGAGTTATGTTAATCCCACAAACTAACATTATGTTTTTATTTATATTGATTCAGAAGGCTTGTTCTTTTATAGGGTTGGCAGTTGTAACATATCTTTTGGATGGGAACTAGCTGTCGCTGCACGCGACAAGCACTGATACGCAAATGTATCCACTCACAAATATTTAATTGTGGTTTTTTTAATGTTTGTTTATCTATCGTGTCAGAAGTGAATGTAGGGTACAGTTATAATGTATCTAAAAGCACAAAATTAAAAAAACTAAATGTCCTTTGGCCAGTAGCTGGCTACTTGGAGTGCCTCTGATGTTGCTGTGAGAAGGTCCTCCGTTGTGCATGGTCAGGATGCATTGTAGTAGGTGGTATGTGGTTTGCTCTTCTCCACACTCGCATGTTGTGACTCCACTTTTTAGCCCCATTTCTTAACATTGGCTCTGCATCTCGTGGTGCCAGAGCACAGTCTGTTCAGCACCTTCAAAGTCACCCAGTCTTGTGTGTGTCCAGGAGGGATTTTCTCATCCAGTATCAGCCACTGATTGATCTTCAAAGTTTTAGCCTGCCACTTTTGGACTCTCGCTTGATGAGGTGTTCCTGCGAGTATCTCTGTAGGTCTTAGGAAGCTATTTCTTGATTTAAGGTGTCGGTTTGCTTGCTGATATCCAAACAGAGGATGGGCCGGATATATCAATGCCTTGGTCCTTTCATTACAAGCTGCTACTTCCCAGTGGATGTAAGGGGATGCAATAATAATAATAATAATAATAATAATAATCTTTATTTATATCCCGCCACCATCTCTCCAAGGGGACTCGGAGTGGCTAACATGAGGCCAAGCCCAACAGTTACAACAAAGCAAATATACAAACATACAATAATACACCAAATAAAATATAATAAAAATAATAAAAGAACAATACAAAATAAACACAAGATACAATATAAAATCACAATAATTGAAAAGGGTGGGTACGCCCAATTACAAACGTTAATACTGACTAAACAGTATAATTACAGGATAATAGATATCCTGAAATAATGTGGCATGTCTCATTAGGAGCTAGATCCACTGTTTTAGTGTGGTGAGATGTGTTCCATACTGGGCATGCATACTCAGCAGCAGAGTAGCAAAGCGCAAGGGCAGATGTCTTAATTGTGTCTGGTTGTGATCCCTAGGTTGTGCCAGTCAGCTTTCGTATGATATTGTTTCTAGTGCCCACTTTTTTGCTTGATATTCAAACAGTGCTTCTTATAAGTCAGAGCACTGTCCAGAGTAACTCCCAATTATTTTGGTGAGCTGCAATTCTCCAGTGGGATTCTGAGTAATCCTCAGAGCTCAAGATGCTTGTCTGTTCTTCAGCTGAAAAGCACATGTCTGCATTTTAGATGGCTTAGAAACCAGCTGGTTTTCCATGTATAATAGGCAGTAAGAGCACCTAAAGCTTCAGGGAGCTTCTCCAACCATTTCAAAGCTCCCTGCTTGAGCGGTGATGGCACGATCGTCAACATAGATGACACTTTTAAATGTTTGGATTCATCTTATTTTAAATTACAAGTAGGTTGTGTTACATTATTGTTAGCTACCTTGAGTCCCTATGGGGAGAAAGGCAGGATATAAAGTGAATTATAACAACAACAACAACAACAACAACAACAACAACAACAACAAGTAGATAGCCCCACCCCAGCCATTCCACAGATATATAAACCCATTTTCCTATTTCCAACAGACCTCACTACCTCTGAGGATGCTTGCCATAGATGCAGGCGAAACGTCAGGAGGAATGCCTCTAGAACATGGCCCTATAGCCCGAAAAAACCTACAAGAACCTAGTAGATAGTATTGTTTGACAAGGTTGTTAGCCTCATCAAAATAAAGCTCTCTTGTATCTGTAGTATCAAGCCATGACTGTTAGAGTGGTGTCAAACTACATTAATTCTACAGTGTAGATAAACCCTTAGTATAAAATATTCCCTTTATTTGAAGTCCAGAAAGGTTGTCCTTTTATAGGACTGGGGTGTCTCCTCTTTGAGAGTTTGAAACTTTTTCCTTTTCTCAAGTCTAAACAAGATGCTAAAAAATACCCGTATTTTGAAGTGTGGGCCCTTTATAAATATAGAAATGTGTGTGTCATAAGACTTGCAAAAGCAGACAATATTTTAATTTTACAGAGAAACACATGACTAAGTGCAACAAAATTGTTATTTTCATTTAGAAAACACGTTAATAGCTCCATCCTGATTGTCAGCCTTGCATGGCATTTGTCGACTTAGTCTGTCCCTTATTGCTGTCTTGGAAACCTGGCATACTATTATTATTATTATTATTACTATTTTACTGACACAAAAGCACAATATGTCACAGCAAACGAGATCTCTATGCTGGATTTCGTATCACAAAATCACAAGTCGAACACTTCCCAAGCGTCTAGGACTGTGTGATGTATTTTCGAATGATACGCGCAGATCCAAATAATTGATAGATAGTGATTTTGTCGATGTTTATTGTTTCTAAATGCTGGCTGAGATCTTTTGGCACAGCACCCAGTGTGCCAATGACCACTGGGACCACCTGTACTGGTTTATGCCAGAACCTTTGCAGTTCGATTTTGAGGCCTTGATAGCGGCTGAGTTTTTCCTACTGTTTTTCCTCAACAGGAAAAACTCAGCCGCTATCAAGACCTCAAAATCGAACTGCAAAGCCTCTGGTTATTGTTGTTGTTGTTGTTGTTGTTATGCTTTCATCTCTTAAATGATATTCAAAATGTACCACGTAAGGTCGGAATTATGTGCCACATTCATCTCCTTGTAAGCAGGGGAAATAGAAGTTTGGCGTCTACTTCTACACTGTCAAATTAATGCAGTTTGAAGCCACTTTAACTGCCTTGGTTCAATGCTGTGGAATCCTGGGAGCTGTCGTTTATCATTCACCCACAGTCTTTTGCAGAGAAGGCTAATGATCTTGTCAAACTACAACTCCCATGTATCCGTAGCATTGAGTCATGGCAGTTAAAGTGGGGTCAAACTGCATTACTTCTACGCTGTGAAGGCACCCTTGGTTGTTATGGCACTATAATCACTTTAGTGCATTGTAGGCAGGGCTGCCTTTGAAGACTGCAGATAGTGGAAAGTGCAAGTGAATACAGCTGGGAGAGGCCAACCAGTGGTGTATTTACACTGCATAATTACAACAGTTTGCTGTTACTTTAATTCCTTCGCCTTACGTAATGCTGGCAATTAGTCAGCTCTCCACATTTGCTGGTTTCACTTTTGCGGATGTAATTAATATGCTCTCTCTGAGAAACTTTTAAGTTCTCCAGCACAACTCTGTGCTCAATTTCCATTGCATGTTGACCTAGAGATACCTAGTGATCCCAAACTGTTGTAATTGTGCAGTATGGATACACTTCTGGCTAATATTTAAACAGCAGTACTGGCACCTTGTTTATTGCTAGGCATGGTTCAAGGTGCTGAGCTGCAAAGCCTGGTATAGCTTAAGGCAGTGGTTTCCAACCTTCCTAATGCTGAGACCCATTCATACAGTTCCTCATGTTATGGTGACGCCCCATAATCCATTGTTAAAATCCCATAATCCATTGTTTTTTAGAGTTTATATTAAAAGCCTGGAACAGAGAAAGCCATGTCTTAATAGAAGTAAATACAGAGTATCATTGAAGTAAATACAGAGTATCATTGAAAATGGAAAAGGGAAAGCTTTGGACTAGGATTCTGGAAGACCAGCATTCAAATCCTTGCTTGGTGTGGAAACTCATTGCGTATCTTTTGCAATGTAATGGTAGCTCAGGGGGTTAATCTGCTAGCTGCAGAATACTTGCTGACCGAAAGGTTGGCAGTTCGAAGCTGCAGGTCGAGATGAGCTTCCATTGTCAGCCCTAGCTTCTGCCTACCTAGCAACTTGCAAACATGTAATGTGAGTAGATAATTCGGTACCGCCGAGGCAGGAAGTTAA
This sequence comes from Anolis sagrei ordinatus, assembly GCF_025583915.1. Taxonomy (NCBI): domain Eukaryota; kingdom Metazoa; phylum Chordata; class Lepidosauria; order Squamata; family Anolidae; genus Anolis; species Anolis sagrei. The sequence goes on along the minus strand of NW_026845477.1, from coordinate 291,037,556 downwards.
AAGGCACCATGCAGCCATGCCAGCAAAACACGACCAGGAGGGTCTACAGATAACAGGCCACTTGGAATAGAAAATAAAACAAGAGCACCTCCCCATAACCAGAGTTGAGCATTGTCTCCAGATGCTGAAGATGGAAAGGAAAACCTTTGCCTTTGTTTGTGTATTGTATGCACAAACAAAAGACATTGATTGTTTGCCTGTATATGTGTATACTGTAATGCACTCAATACCGTCAGGGAGATAGAGCAGAATATAAATAAAGTGTATTATTATTTGAAACACAACAAGATGGGTCCACAGCAAGCAAGATCACTCTGCTAGCTGTTGTACTGGATCACACATCTGACACTTTCCAAGTGTCTAGGAATGTGTGATGTATTGGCGAATAATGCGTGCACATCCAAGTAGGGTGGCCTTTTGCAGCTGGCAGATGGTAATCTTGTCAGCGCGCAATTGTGTTTAAGTGCAGGCCAAGGTCTTTAGGCACTGCACCCAGTGTGCCGATCACCACTGGGACCACCTTTACTGGTTTGTGCCAGAGTCTTTGCAGTTCAATCTTTAATTTATTATTATTATTATTATTATTATTATTATTATTATTATTAAAGTAATTCTCTTAGCCACAAGAATGGCAAGGGTAAGGCTTCTCTGAACAACTCTTGCCTAGAAAATGCTGGTATAGGGTTTCCGTAAGCTGGAAATGTCTTGAACATCTTTATTAATGACTTAGATGAAGGGCTAGAAGGCATGATCATTAAGTTTGCAGACGACACCAAATTGGGAGGGATAGCCAATACTCCAGAGGACAGGAGCAGGATTCAAAATGATCTTAACAGATTGGAGAGATGGGCCAAAACTAACAAAATGAAGTTCAACAGGGACAAATGCAAGATACTCCACTTTGGCAGGAAAAACAAAATGCAAAGATACAGAATGGGGGACAATGCCTGGCTCGAGAGCAGGACGTGTGAAAAAGATCTTGGAGTCCTCGTGGACAACAAGTTAAACATGAGCCAACAATGTCATGTGGCAGCAAAAAAAGCCAATGGGTTTTCAGCCTGCATCAATAGGAGCATAGTGTCTGGATCTAGGGAAGTCATGCTACCCCTCTATTCTGCTTTGGTTAGACCACACCTGGAATATTGTGTCCAATTCTGGGCACCACAATTCAAGAGAGATATTGACAAGCTGGAATGTGTCCAGAGGAGGGCAACTAAAATGATCAAGGGCCTGGAGAACAAGCCCTATGAGGAGCGGCTTAAGGAGCTGGGCATGTTTAGCCTGAAGAAGAGAAGGCTGAGAGGCGATATGATAGCCATGTATAAATATGTGGGAAGAAGCCACAGGGAGGAAGGAACAAGCTTGTTTTCTGCTTCCCTGGAGACTAGGACGCGGAACAATGGCTTCAAACTACAAGAAAGGAGATTCCATCTGAACATGAGGAAGAACTTCCTGACTGTGAGAGCTGTTCAGCAGTGGAACTCTCTGCCCCGGAGTGTGGTGGAGGCTCCTTCTTTGGAGGCTTTTAAACAGAGGCTGGATGGCCATCTGTCAGGTGTGATTTGTATGCAATATTCCTGCTTCTTGGCAGGGGGTTGGACTGGATGGCCCATGAGGTCTCTTCCAACTCTTTGATTCTATGATTCAATGATTCTACGAAGGTGGACAAGGAAAGAGAAGCTGATTGTTATGACTCTTAAGATATGTTTCCTATACTTTTCCAGATCCTCCTGGCATCAAGATGTTCTTTACCTGTGGCCCCAATGAGGCCATGGTGGTCTCAGGTAAGTGCCGCATTTTCTTTTCCTTTACTAAATAAGTGTTAACGACCTGCAACAGAGTGTTGCGGTGTAGAAGGCTTTTTCAACGCTCCAGCCAGCCCTATCTTCTTTCAGCATGTCCCACTCTGTTCCTTCTCCCCTTTGTTGTTATCTGTCTCTGGCCTCAACAGGCACTCTGTATTCTGTTATTAATTTCTTTTGCTTGGAAGATTGTCTGTGTAGGCATGAGTTCTTTCAAGGGGAAATTCCTGATAACTCTATGTAACAAACTTTGCAAATAAAAATCTGTTCCTGGTTTGAAAGTGTTATTTCCTGTTTAATTGTGCAATACATACTTTGAAGGTAGTGGTAATACTCCAGTAATTTCGTTTTCGTGGCTGCCACAAACTAGATTGAATTGGTTGAGACTCGATGAGACTCGATAGCAAAATATGCTGCAGGACGTCCTACAAAAACAATATTTTATCAGTTTAATAAACATTTTCAATGTTTTGATGGTAGAGCAAATTAGGAAATGACATTTGTAACCCAGGAACAACAATCCTGTAACATTGTGTTATTTCTGTGCTGCCCCATCTATCTATAAATATCTACTATCTATCTGCTATACACATAATAAAAGTGAAAATGTGTATGTAGTGAAAATGTATATGTGTGTATGTGTCCATTCAGACAGCCTCCACCTCCACAAACAGCCCACTGTGCTGAGGAGCCATCAAAAGCACTCTCTCCAATGACATTGCAGGTTATAGCAAACATCATGAACGTGTAGTCCAACCCCTGCCAATGTCCTCCACAAATGCCATACAGCCCCCCACCCCCCACCCCACCCAAGTGAAGGCTTTCATACGGGGACAATTTCCTCCTAGATTTTCTGTTTTTCTTCCAGAATTGACATCCCAAGGTTCCTTACTCTCCATAGGTGCTTTTACTCCATTGCTTTTACTGTTTTAAATGGTTTTAACTGCTTTTACTTTATGGGTTTTTGGATGTGTCGCCGATAATAATGACTGCTTAGGTTAATTGTTATCATTGTTATAATTGCTATTGTTATTGATGTTATGTTTTGTTATCATGTAATGCGGGCATCGAATTGTGCCTTGTTGTGTAAGCGACTGTAATAAATAAATAAATAAATAAATAGGTGTGGAATTTGCATGACCCCGCCCACTGCCTCTCCATTAACTCTTCCCTACAGCACACAGCAAACAGAGGAATTGATCAGTAACTGAACAAGAAGTTTGGGGAGAATTCATAATTTATAAGAGTTGTAGTTCACCTACATCCAGAGAGCACTGTGAACCCAACCAATAATGGCTCTGGACAGCACTTGCCACCAATGATGGGACTTGTATGCATTTTCTAATGGGACCATTCATAAAGGAAATACTGTATTTTCTAAGAAATAGAGCTACAAACTGGGTTGCTGTAAGTTGTCAGGGCTGTATGGCCATGTTCCAGAAGCATTTTCTCCTGACATTTCGCCTGCATCTTTGAGGTTGTGAGGTCTGTTGGAAACTAGGCAAGTGAGATTTATATATCTTTGGAATGTCCAGGGTATATATATAAACCCAATTTTCCTAGTTTCCAACAGACCTCACAACCTCTGAGGATGCTTGCCATAGATGCAGGTGAAACGTCAGGAGAGAATGCTTCTAGAACATGGCCATACAGCCTGAAAACTTACAGCAACCCAGTGATTCCGACCATAAAAGCCTTTGATAACACAAAGCTAGAAACTACCAAACTGATATTGTCGAAGGCTTTCATGGCTGGGATCACTAAGTTTTTGTGGGTTTTTTCGGGCTATATGGCCATGTTCTAGAGGCATTTCTCCTGACGTGCTTGCCATAGATGCAGGCGAAACGTCAGGAGAAATGCCTCTAGGACAGTGGTTCTCAACCTGGGGTCCCCAGATGTTAGGATTTCTGGGAGTTGAAGGCCAAAAACATCTGGGGACCCCAGGTTGAGAACCACTGCTCTAGGACATGGCCATATAGCCCGAAAAAACCCACAAGAACTTACCAAACTGATATTTTCCAACACCCCAAAACAAACAGTGCCTTTTTCAAATAACCTGGACATTGTCGCCAGTAGGCTGAGAATTGCGATATATAAGCATAGTAAATAAATAAATAAATAAATAAATTGTCGGTTCCCCAAGATAGTTTCAAAATAAATTTGACTACATCCTTAGCCATTGTAAGTCAAGCTCCTAAACTTGCCAATAGGATAGACAAGTGAGAACTGCAACAAAATTTTGCATTATGGAATGTTCTTTATCATCCAAATATTTATCTTTATCAGTGATTTGGATGACGGAGTAGAAGGCATGTTTATCAAATCTGCAGGTGACACCAAATTGGGAGGGATCGCTAATTCCCCAGAGGACAGGATCAGAATCCAAAATGGCCTTAACCGATTAGAGAGCAGGGCCAAAACTAACAAAATGAATTTCAACAGGGAGAAATGTACAGTACTATAGTTGAGTAATAAAAAAGAAATGTACAGATACAGGATGGGTGGCCCCTGGCTTGAAAACACTACATGTGAATTGCATCTGGGAGTCTTAGTAAACCATGAGCTGAATGTGAGTCAGAAGTGTGATGCAGAAGCTAAAAAAGCGAATGTGATTTTAGGTTCCATCAATAAGAGTAAGGTGTCCAAACAAGAAAAGTTGCTTTGATTGTGCTTTTCCTGCATGCAGGGGTTGGACTGGATGACCTTTGTGGTCTCTTCGAACTCTGTGATTCTAGTATGCAACCAATGGAAAGCAGAGCTGTTGCAAATCTGAATTGTCAAATCTTAAATGTTTGAAAATGCTGGTGAACAGGAAACACACAAGCCTACACGCATCCTGTTTCCTGCAATTCTCGCCACTATTGCAAGCGAAACACTGGCATTTTTCCAACATGGAGTTGAATGAGTACAACCTACAAAAGAAGGGAGGGGTGAGTGAGGAGTGTCTCCATATGCGTGGAGATGATCAAAATGATTTCCTCTCTCTTTATTTATTTTCCATATTTATATACCGCCTTTCTCAGACCAAAGGCGACTCAGGGTGATTTACAAACGGCAAAATTCAATGCCCCCAATAACATAAAATATAATTTATATAAATAAAAATGTACTGTTCGTTTGTGGGATTAACAGGACTCAAAAACCAGTGGACGAATTGACACCAAATTTGGACAGCATGCACCTAACAACCCAATGTATATCCTTCACTCATTTTTTTATTTTGTCATTTGGGAGTTGTAGTTCTTGGGATTTATAGTTCGCCTACAATCAAAGAGCATTCTGAACTCCACCAATGATGGAATTGAACCAAAGGTGACACACAGACTCCCATGACCAAAAGAAAAGATTAGAAGGGTTTGGTGGGCATTGACCTTTAGTTCAGGAGTTGTAGTTCACCTACATCCAGAGAGCACTGTGGACTCAAACAATGATGGATCTGGACCAAACTTGGCACAAATATTCCATATGCCCAAATATGAACACAGATGGAGTTTGAGGAAAATAGACCTTGACATTTGGGAGTTGTAGTTACTGGGATTTATAGTTCACCTACAATCAAAGAGCATTCTGAACCCCGCAAACGACAGAATTGGGGCAAATTTCCCACACAGAACCCCCATGACTAACAGAAAATACTTAAGGCCATCCAATCCAACTCTCTTCACCAGGGCAAGAAAATCGAATCAAAGTCCTCCTGACAAAGAGCCATCCAGCCATTGATAGAGATAGATATATATGATTCACAGATATAATATCATAGATTTGAAAGGGACCCATAAAGAAGGATAATGATATGTTGCATGTTCCAGAGTAGGCACACCAGACACTCTCCACATCAACACTGACAAAGAAACAACAAGAAATACTGTTTATCCACAAGCATAAAGAAATTACATATATTAGAAACCATTATTTTCCAGATCAGCAGACTGGGCTACAGCAGTGTGTGGCAGAGGATGGCTAGTCTATATAAATAAAAATGTAATGTTCGTTTGTGGGATTAACATAACCCAAAAACCACTGACGAATTGACACCAAATTTGGACACAAGACACCTATCAGTCCAGTGAGTGACCATCACTCATAAAAATACTGAAAAACACAGCAGAAGAGACTCAAAAAGCCAAAAAAATTTAAAAAATACATTACAACGCATGCGCAAAACCACATATATACACATATACACAAATATACACATACATATACACAGACTGGGCCACAGCAACACGTGGCAGGGGACGGTTAGTTATATATAATTAACATATAATATAAACTATATAAAAACAATAAATACAATAAAACACAAGTCCTCAACGTCTCATTAATAAAAACATTTTCCAATTGCATAGTCTAATCATTCCAGGGATCTAAAATAGCCTATTACGCTGCATCTGCAAATGCTTGCTCAAAAAGCCAGGTTTTGACTCTCTTTCAAAATGTTAAGAGGGAGGTGGCCAATCTAATATCCCTAGGAAAGGTGTTCCATAGCCGAGGGGCCACCACCGAGAAGGCCCTGTCTCTTGTTCCCACCAGTCACATCTGCAAAGGAGGTGAGAACGAGGGCAGGGGCTCTTCTTCCTGACCAAACTGCATTTTTAGTGTACAGATTGAGTATCCCTTATCCAAAATTATTTGGAACAGAAATATTTTGGATTTCAGGTTTTTTTCAGATTTTTGAAATAATAATAATAATAATAATAATAATAATAATAATAATAATAATGATGATGATGATGATGTTTATATACCACCCTATCTCACCAAGGGGACTCAGGAAATACCTGTCCTGGCATATATGTGTACAAGGAGATGTCTTGAAGATGGGACCCAGATCTAAATATGAAATTCATTTATGTTTAATATGCACCTTATACCATGGGGAGTAATTTTATAAGCATTATTTTCAATAATTTTATGCATGACCACATCTTCAGAAAGCAGATTATGCTCCTCATTCATATGGACCTTTTGAGATTTTGGATTTCAGAATTCTGGATGAGAGATGCTCAGCTCATATTAATTCCTAGTCTTCTCTAGCATCTCTTTTGTAGAATGAGAATTGAGCAGACCTCTAGATCTTGTAATTATGATTGTTATTGTAATTTTATATTGTTATTTATTCACATGTTTTATGTTATAAGGATGTTGTGCTTTGTTTGCATTTTCGGTTTGCGTATTCGGTCTTATTTTATTGTAATTTTGTTGTTTGGGCTTGGCCTCATGTAAGCCGCTCCGAGCCCTCATTGGGGAGATGGTGGTGGGGTATGAATAAAGATTGTTGTTGTTGTTGTTGTTGTTGAATACAACTCCTGTGATGTGAGTTGGTTAGATGTGAGTCTAACCAACTCACATCACTGTGAGCAATGATTAAGAGTTTTGGGAGTTGCTGTTCTGCAGCAAGAGCTATATGATTCCCACCCTTTGCTCTCCCTAACATTTCTGAAATCTCTTCTTGCACCTACCTTGGCTGTCACTAAATACAAAGAAGAGGACAAGATCTAATCAATCCACCTCAATCACTTTGTGCAGCAGGGTTGCTTCCTCCTAAGTGTAGCCTAATTTCCTTTTGTACTTCTCAGCGAACTGTATATCCCTTCCAAGCAGACGGCCTCTGATTTCTTATGCCTTGGTATGCTATATTAATTTCATCCCCTTTCCCCATAGGTTTCTGCCGCAGTCCCCCGGTCATGATAGCTGGAGGCCGGGTGTTTGTAGTGCCATGTATCCAACAGATCCAGAGGTGAGTTGCTCCACGGCCTCATTATTGCAAATTATGGGGAGACCTTTCACTGAAAGCTTCTGCTTTGTACTGTTAGCTTGAACAGAGATGGCTAGTCTTCTAGTGTGCACAGAAAGTAATTTACAGTATATACTTGAGTTTTTCAGCCCTTTTTTAAGGCTGAAAAAGCCCCCCTCAACGTATACTTGCACCAAAGTTATTTATTACTCTGTTATTATTATTACTAGCCGTCCCCTGCAACATGTTGCTGTGGTCCAGTCTGTGTATATGTGTATATGTGTGGTTTTGAGCATGCATTGTAATGTATTTTTATTTTTTGGCTTTTAAAGTCTCTTCCACTGTGTTTTTCAGCGTTTTTATGAGTGATGGTCACTTGTTGGAGTGATGGGTGGGTGTATTGTGTCCAAATTTGGTGTCCATTCGCCCAGTGGTTTTTGGGTTATGTTAATCCCACAAACAAACATTATGTTTTTATTTATATAGATTATATTTATCATTTTCCTCTATTTATTATTATTACATTTCCATTATTTTACTCTATTATTATTTTATTACATTATTATTACTTTTTGTTATTTTATTATATTATTACTGTTATTATTACATTTACATTATTTTACTCTATTATTTTTATTTTTATTACATTTATTGTTTTACTCTATTATTATTATTGGAAGGATATGTGAGCCCATTTACATTGAAAAAGGTTATAACAATGGTTAGAGTTTGACACAGTCTTCTCTTAAATTACAGTTTTATGTAAATATTCAAAAACATTTAACCTACTGATGTAATTTTATTGGTATCTATTTTTATTTGGAAATTTACCAGTATCTGCTGCACTTCCCACCTTCGCCTTATACTCGAGTCAATACGTTCTCTCCGGGTTTTTTGGTAAAAATAGGTGCCTCAGCTTATATTTGGGTCGACTTATTCTCAAGTATATACAGTAGTTTCCTTCTGATTTTATCATGGAAATGTATCCATTTATATCCAACTTTTTATTGCAAAGGTGGTAGTTAAAGTGGCTTATGAAAATTAAAACAAATACGGAAAAATGTATGCAGGTAGATTTTTTTACATAGGAAAAATCTACAGAAATTTCATTGTTAAACTTTGGTAAATAATATACAAAAATTAAAAGCATCTAAATCAAAACCATTAGGAAGTTGAAAAAAAGTAAAATGGTATTTTCAATCAGATTTGGAATAGAAATGCTTTTTTTTTGCTGACAAAGGGATCGTAAGGAGGGTAAAGAATTCCAAAACCTGGTAAGAGCCACCAAGAAAGTCTGTTGTTGTGATGGTGGTGGTGGTGTTCGTTTAAGAGTGTTATCATTGTACATGGTATATACTTAATTTCCAAAAGCTCTCTGCTAGTGTTGAATTCAAGCCTCCAAGGGTTTGTGTGGGATGGTGGTGATGGAAGAGGAACTGTCAAAACTTCTTGTTGTATGCCTCCAAGTCCTTCTGCCTCATGGTGAGCCTATCATGGGATTTTCTTGGCAAGGTTTGTTCAGAGCATGGTTGCCACATTCTTCCTCAGGGGTTGAAGGAGCGTAACTTGCGTCAGAGAGAAGAAAAAGAAGCTTTAAGATAGGAGAGACCTGTTGGCATACCCACTTTTTGTCTGTTTCTGCCTTTGTTGAGGCACGAACGCTCTTTGACAAAGAAGACTAAAGACCTTGTAAAACCACAACACCTGTGATCCCATAGGAATGAGCCATGGAAATTCAAGTGGAATCAAACTGCATTCGTTCCACAGTGTAGATGCTCCCTAATATCCTCTGAGGAGGGCCTTCTCTCTGTTCCACCACATTCTCGAGTGAGAACAAGGAGGAGGATCCAGATACTGAAGCCCCTTCTACGCTGCCATATAAAATCCAGATTATCTAATTTGAACTGGATTATAAGTGGCACAGCGGGTTAAACCACTGAGCTGCTGAACTTGATGACCTAAAGATCAGCAGTTCGAATCTGGGGAGCGGGGTGAGCTCCCACTGTTAGCCCCAGCTTCTGCCAACCTAGCAGTTCGAAAACATGCAATATGAGTAGATCCATAGCTACCACTTTGGCGGAAAGTAATGGCCCTCCATGCAGTCACGCTGTCCACATGATCTTGGAGGTGTCTATGAACAACATCAGCTCTTCAGCTTAGAAATTGAGATGAGCACCACCCCCTGAGTCGGACTAAAAACATTGTGGAGCTGCTGAACTTGCTGACTGAAAGGTCTGCAGTTCGAATCTGGGGAGTGGGGTGAGTTCCCACTGTTAGCCCCAGCTTCTGCCAACCTAGCATTTCAAAAACATACAAATGTGAGTAGATCAATAGCTACCACTTCAGCAGAAGGTAATGGCATTCCATGTAGCCATGCTGGCCACATGATCTTGGAGGTGTCTATGGACAACGTCAGCTCTTCGGCTTAGAAATGTAGATGAGCACCACCCCCTGAGTCGGACTAAAGACATTGTGGAGCTGCTGAACTTGCTGACCGAAAGGTCTGCAGTTCGAATCTAGGGAGTGGGGTGAGTTCCCACTGTTAGCCCCAACTTCCATGTAGTCATGCTGGCCACCTGATCTTGGAGGTGTCTATGGACAACTTCAGCTCTTCGGCTTAGAAATGGAGATGAGCATCCACCCCCTGAGTCGGACAGTAACAAAAACATCAACAATTCCCATGATTCCATAGCATTGATCCACGGCAGCTAAAGTGGTGTCAAACTATATTAATTTTATAGTGTAGGTGCACCCACAGTGAGCTTGTGGATTTCCTTAGGCAAGAAGTACGCAGTGTCAGTTCCTTCCTCCACAATTTAGTCTACAGTCTCATTTTTTTAATTTATTTTTTTTTTAGAAATGTTATCTCAAATATCTCAATTCTGTAAAACTGCATCTTATTCATGGCAGGAAAATGAACCTTCCTCCTTGTATGTCCCACAGCCAATTCTGTTGAAATTAAAATGCATTAAGCCAAGAATATTCTTAGGCCTCCTGCCAAACGCATCCGGGAAGAGTGTGGCTGATGCAAGAGGAAATGGTAGGAGAGGAGTCGTAGCAGCCCAAGCAAACTATGCATTCAATCCATGGCTTTACTCTCAGTTCCTTGGACTGAACTGTCTAAATGCAAGACATGTTCAGTCCAACCCTGTGCTTGTTAACTTGGGAATTCAGTGAGATGTACTCCTAAGAAAATGAGTCAAAATTGCCACCTCCTTGGAGATAAGCTAGGAATAGATAAATAGAGAGATATAGGCAGGCCCCAAGTTAGGAACAAGATAAGTTCGGTAAGTTTGTTCTTAAGCTGAATTTGTATGTAAGTCGAAACAGGTACATTTTTAAGTGCACTTCCAGCCACACAAATACACACACATATAGAATATATATATTCTAATGCCTTCATGGCTGGAATCATTGGATTGCTGTGAGTTTTCCAGGCTGTATGGCTGTGAGTTTTCCGGGCTGTATGGCCTTCATGGCTGGAATCATTGGGTTGTTGTAGGTTTTTTGGCCTGTATGGCCATATTCCAGAAGCATTCTCTCCTGCTGTTTCGCCCACATCTTTGGCAGGCATCCTCAGAGCTTGTGACTTCACAACTTCACAGCCTTTGATGTGGGTGAAACATCAGGAGAAATGCTTCTGGAACATTTTATTTATTTATATATTTATTTACAGCATTTTTACCCCGCCCTTCTCAACCCCCGTGGGGGGGGTGGGGGGGCTCAGAGCGGCTAACAAAGGCAGCAATTCGATGCCACAAATCAATAACACAGTATAAAACCATAAATACATACAGAGTTAAAACAATAGTTTTAACAAGGGTCTGGAGAACAAGTTAAAACAAGGGTCTGGAGAACAAGCCCTATGAGGAGCGGCTTAAGGAGCTGGGCATGTTTAGCCCCTAAGAAGAGAAGGCTGAGAGGGGATATGATAGCCATGTATAAATATGTGAGAGGAAGCCACAGGGAGGAGGGAGCAAGCTTGTTTTCTGCTTCCCTTGAGACTAGGACGCGGAACAATGGCTTCAAACTACAAGAGAGGAGATTCCATCTGAACATGAGGAAGAACTTCCTGACTGTGAGAGCCGTTCAGCAGTGGAACTCTCTGCCCCGGAGTGTGGTGGAGGCTCCTTCTTTGGAAGCTTTTAAACAGAGGCTGGGTGGTCATCTGTCAGGGGTGATTTGAATGCAATATTCCTGCTTCTTGGCAGGGGGTTGGACTGGATGGCCCATGAGGTCTCTTCCAACTCTTTGATTCTATGATTCTATGAATAGCAATTAATTATAACCAAATTATCATAACAGTCATTAAAACAATACTCAGTCCACAAACCCATTGATAGAACAATAAAACCGTATCCTCATATATATCGTCTTGCCAATCCATTTCCAGTCAAAGTGCTGCTTTATGTTTATTGTCCGAAAGCCTGGTCCCAAAACCAAGATTTTAATTTCTTCCTGAATGCCAGGAGGGATGGGGTCAATGGTATTTCATTTGGAAGCGTGTTCCAAATAATCCTACAGCCCGGAAAACTCACAGCAACCCTATATATATAACCCTAAAGTAAAGGTTGTCTCCTGACATTAAGTCCAGTCATGTTTGACTCTGGGGTGTGGTACTCATCTCCATTTCTAAGCCGAAGAACTGGCGTTGTCCATAGACACCTCCAAGGTCATGTGGCCGGCATGACTGCATGGAGCGCAGTTTTATATATATATATATATATTGTTTAGGTTTGGAAAGCATAGGGAAGGGTTAACATTCCTGTGCTGTTTGTTTTGTTGTCTGTGCCCCTGTTCAGAAGATTTCACTGAACTTTCTGTTGTGTGATCATTGGAATTTGAAACATTTGGCTTGTTGTGGAAACAAAGATTGGTGATAAAGCTTCAGCGGACACACCTTTTCCCCATGATCACTCTTCTAGGAGTGGATTTCTCTTCCGAGGGGTAGATTTCTCTCACTTCATGTTGTCTGAGCCCCGTTCTTAACTATGAGTCATTTGTAAGTCAGGTGTTTGTAACACAGAGACTGACTGTATAATGCTCTGAAAGATTATTTATCGTATCAGGAGCGAACCAAGGGTACAGATGTAATGTATTTCAAAAGGAAGCAAACAAGAAAAACCTCACAAAGTTTGGAAACTTGGCATTATATTAAATGTCCTTTAACCAGTAGCTGACCACTTAGAGTGCCTCTGGTGTTGTTATAAGAAGGTCCTCCATTGTGCATGTGGCAGAGCTCAGACTGCATTGTAATGGGTGGTCTGTGGTTTGCTCTTCTCTGCACTCACATGTCATGGACTCAACTTTGTAGCCCCATTTCTTAAGGTTGGTTCTGCATCTCATGGTGCCAGAGCACAGTCTGTTCAGTGCCAAGTTGCCCAGTCTTCTGTGTGCCCAGGGGGGAGTCTCTCATTTGGTATTAGCCATAGCTTGAGGTTCTGGGTTTTAGCCTGCCACTTTTGGACTCTTGCTTGCTGAGATGTTCCTGCGAGTGTCTCCGTAGATCTTTCAAAACTATTTCTTGAGTTAAGGTGTTGGCGTACTGGCCGATATCCAAACAGGGGATGGGCCAGAGATGTCACTGCCTTGGTCCTTTCACTGTTGGCCGCTACTTCCCAGCAGATGTCAGGTGGTGCAATACTGACTAAGAAGTCTAATTTCTCCAGTGGTGTAGGGCACAGACACCCTGTGATAATGTGGCATGTCTCATTGAGAGCCACATTCACTGTTTTAACGTGGTGAGAAGTGTTCTACACTAGACATGCATACTCAGCAGCAGAGTAGCAATGTGCAAGGGCAGATGTCTTCACTGTGTCTGGTTGTGATCCCCAGGTTGTGACACTCAGCTATCATATGATATTGTTTCTAGTGCCCACTTTTTGCTTGATATTCAGGCAGTGCTTCTTGTAGGTCAGAGAACAGTCCAGGGTAACTCCTGATTGGTTAATGCTGGTTAAAATTGTAGTGCAATATCTGGATGCCACCATGTTATACCCCTATTTGCGGAGATCAGCAGAAAACAGTTTCCCTGTCTCCCAAACTGAACAGTTTAAAATTAGACTAGACTGAGAGAACAATAGTAGGAAACACTAGCAATGAGTGGCTGTGGTTGAATGTATCTTTATAAATAGTCTTGGGGCTTGTTTCAGGTCAAGATAGGCTCTCAGAAGTTGTGTTAACTGCTTTGCTATCTAGGCACTCGCTTCCAGAGCTCACTCTTTTGCATCTTGCCCTATATCTGGCAAGCAACATTTGAAAATAGGCCAAGCTCAGTTGTACCTTTCTGTCTGCCAAGTTCTTCACGCTGAGGCACGTATTTGCAGGCAGAAGGAAATGAAATCTGAATGGCTCATCCTCTTAGTAATAAAGCCATTACTTTTCCCTTTCTTTTTTTAAATTGTGGGCACTGCTTCCTGCTATTGTGCTATAGTAGATTCTCAGTTAACCGGCTCCTATGGGGATTGATGGACACTGGGTAAATGTTGTTTCTGGTTGCTTGAGGCCTAACCAATGCTTTACCCCATATGATACCATATCAGAAACTCTGCATAATCTTATTATTCATATTGAAATACAATAATTAAAAACAAATTAACACAAAGATAAACCTAACACAATGTACTTTGTTGTTTATTCGTTCAGTCATTTCCGACTCTTTGTGACCTCATGGACCAGCCCATGCCAGAGCTCCCTGTCGGCCGTCACCACCCCCAGCTCCTTCAAGGTCAATTCAGTTACTTCAAGGATGCCAACCATCCATATTGCCCTTGGTCAGCCCCACTTCCTTTTTCCTTCCATTTTCCCCAGCATCCTTGTCTTCTCTAAGCTTTCCTTTCTTCTCACGATGTGGCCAAAGTACTTCATCTTTGCCTCTACTTTCCTTCCCTCCAATGAGCAGTCGGGCTTTATTTCCGGGAGTATGGACTGGTTGGATCTTCTCGCGGTCCAAGGCACTCTCAGAACTTCCCTCCAACACCACAGCTCAAAAGCATCTACGTATCTTCCTTCGCTCAGCCTTCCCTATGGTCACATCCGTAGGTGACTACAGGGAATACCAATGTACTAGCTTTATTATAGAACAGCTTTTTTATTTAAAGTACTAGTCACCCCCTGCCATGCATTGCTGTGGCCCAGTCTGGTGATCTGGAAAATAAAGTAATGAGAAAGTGTTGGTTTCTAATGTATGTAATTTCTTTATGCTTGTGGGTAAACAGTATTTCTTGTTGTTTCTTTGTCAGTGTTGATGTAGAGGTTGTCTGGTTTGCCTACTCTGGAATATGCAACATATAATTGTCCTTCTGTAGGGGTGTCCTTCAAATCTATGATGTTATATCTGTCATATACATATATCTGTGTGTGTTTGTGAATCATATCTATCTATCTATATCTATGGTTGGATGGCTCTTTGTCAGGATGGCTTTGATTATGTTTTCTTGCCCTGGTGATGGGAGTTGGACTGGATGGCCTTAAGGCAGCATTTCTCAACTTGGGGGGGGGGGGGTCGCGAGGAGTGTCAGAATGGTTTCCAAAGACCACCAGAAAACACAGCATGACCACCAGCAGTTTCATGCCCAGTGGTTACTGCTAAGCTGAGGAAATAGTGGGGATGATAAGGATGGCTGTCCAGCATTGCCAAAATGAGTTTGGCACTGTTAGACCATGCAGACTCCTTCCTGCTGCCAGGAAAATGAGTTTGGCACTGTAGACAGCTGCCAGCTGTTGAACCAGCTTCAGGTCAGCCCTCACCTCCTCCAGAGCTGATCTGGAATACCGTACTCTGGATCTGCCTCGATACATGTGGCCCATGTAGATGAGTCCCTAATCAAAAACTAGCTGGTGTACCACACTGCCTCTAAAATAGTTTACCTCTCTTCCCTTTCTGATTACACTATGCAACATGATTTTTTCCTATATTGTAAATGTCATTTCCTAATTGGTTCTTGTCAGAAATATTAAATATTAACTAGGTATTTTTAATTACAAAAATGTGAGTCAAGCACTGAAAGGGTTAAATAGATGTAATGAATCAGCAAAAGCTGTAGTTCAATATAAGCAGGTGTACCTGTAGCTTAGTACACCTCAGTGTTAGTTGCCCACAATCACAAAGCTTAAGATCATCAGGAGAGGCCCTGCTCTCGATCCCACCACTCTCGCAAACATGGTTGGTGGGGACGAGAGACAGGGCCTTCTTGGCAGTGGCCCCCCATCTGTGGAACTCTCTCCCTAAGGATATCAGGTTAGCCACCTCCCTCCTGTCCTTCAGAAGACAACTGAACACCTGGCTCTGGGGCCAGGCGTTCGATTAGAGGCCAGCGGCAATAGGAAAAGGAAATTTGGATTTTACAATATGGATTCTCCCTGCTCGGCTTGGTTTTACTGGCACGTTAATCTATTAATTTATTGTCAAAGGCTTTCATGGCCGGAATCACTGGGTTGTTGTAAGTTTTTTCGGGCTGTATGGCCATGGTCTAGAGGCATTCTCTCCTGACGTTTTGCCTGCTTCTATGGCAAGCATCCTCAGAGGTAGTGAGGTGACCTCACTACCTTTGAGGATGCTTGCCATAGATGCAGGCAAAATGTCAGGAGAGAATGCCTCTAGACCATGGCCATACAGCCCGAAAAAACCTACAACAACCTATTAATTTATTGTTAAATTTTACTGATTTATTTATTTGTCGTGTCAGGGCAACCAGTCAATTGTATTACATTTCTAACAGAACAAAACAAACAAACAGACAAAATACAAAATTTGCAAGTTTGATAATTGATTAAATGTCCTTTGACCAGTATCTGACCACTTGGAGTGCTTCTGGTGTTGCTGCAAGAAGGTCCTCCATCGTGCATGTAACAGGGCTCAGGTTGCGTTGCAGCAGGTGGTCAGTGGTTTGCTCTTCTTCACACTCGCATGTCGTGGATTCCACTTTGTGGCCCCTTTTCTTAAGGTTGGCTCTGCATCTCGTGGTGCCAGAGCGCAGACTGTTCAGCGCCTTCCAAGTTGCCCAGTCTTCTGTTTGCCCAGGAGGGAGTCTCTCATTTGGTATCAGCCATTGGTTGAGGTTCTGGGTTTGAGCCTGCCACTTTTGGACTCTCGCTTGCTGAGGTGTTCTTTTTATCACTTTCAGCTACTCGTGTTGGGTGACGCTGCTAATAAGTTACTCTTCTGTGCATTTATGAGGAGGGTCTTTTGTCAATAAGCCCAGTTGCCCCATAGGTCCATCATAATAATATGGGAAACGTTTATTAATATGTACAGGGAGGAACATTCTGCAGCACATTTTGCTATAGTTTTTCATTGAATAAATCTCATAGAGTCTCAACCCATTCAATATAATTTGTGGCAACCACAAAAATGAGGTTTCCGGAATAGAACAAGTGTTTTCAAAGTAATTGCCACACAACTAAACAGGAAATAACACTATCAAACCAAGACCAGAACATTTTTTTTAATGTTACATAGTGTAATTCTTTTTTCAGTACGTGCCTAAATTCATTTCACACTAATTCAGTGCCCGAAAGCCACTGATGATAAGTAACTGAATGGAGTTACTGTGTCCAATTCCAGAGCCACATGATTTCGCAAAACAGATACATATTTCTAGAAGTCCCCAGAGTTTGTTGGAGAGCAGATCTAAACAAATAACACCATTAAGACCGAGGAGCTGCCAAGTGAATAAATAAGACCCCAAAATAGCATCTGAAGGGCATATCAGCTAAGGACATTCCCTCCACCAGTCTCAATTTGGCACGGACAACCCCCGATTAATCCCCTGTGTCTGATTTCTCATATGCTTTTAAACTGTCACAGACAGTTTAGTCAATTGCTGCAAACTGCATTTGAAGCGTAAAAGTAATTTGCATACAGTCAATGTATTGTCGAAGGCTTTCATGGCCGGAATCACTGGGTTGTTGTAGGTTTTTTGGGCTGTATGGCCATGTTCTCGAAGCATTCTCTCCTGACGTTTCGCCTGCATCTATGGCAGGCATCCTCAGAGGTTGTGAGATCTCTTGGAAACCTCTGAGGATGCCTGCCATAGATGCAGGTGGAACGTCAGGAGAGAATGCTTCTAGAATATGGCCATACAGCCCGAAAAACCTACAACAACCCATTGCATACAATCGAAGTAAGTATTAGACTGACTCTGTATTTGTGCCTTTCATTAAATATTTCCTGTCTCTTTCCACTCTCCTCAGGATCTCACTGAATACTCTGACCCTGAATGTGAAGAGCGAGAAAGTGTACACGCGGCATGGAGTCCCCATCTCAGTCACTGGCATTGCCCAGGTAACACTTTCCTAGTCGTACAGTGAGAATTAATTCAAGGATGGGAGAACATCAAACTGTCTCTCTTCTATTGGTCTATAAATTAATCCAGAGATTTCTGTTCTCTGTATTATAGGGACTATCTTTGGCATGTCAGGAGCAACTTGAGAAACTGCAAGTTGCTTCTGGTGTGAGAGAATTGGCCATCTACAAGTATTTGCCCAGGGGATGCCCGAATGTTGTGATGTTTTAACATCTTTGTGAGTGAGCTCCCGATGGCACAGTGGGTTAAACCCCTGTGCCGGCAGGACTGAAGACCGACAGGTCGCAGGTTCGAATCCGGGGAGAGGCGGATGAGCTCCCTCTATCAGCTCCAGCTCCTCATGCGGGGACATGAGAGAAGCCTCCCACAAGGATGATAAAAACATCAAATCATCCGGCGTCCCCTGGGCAACGTCCTTGCAGACGGCCAATTCTCTCACACCAGAAGCAACTTGTCTCCTGACACGACAAAAAAATCTTTGTGGGAGGCTTCTCTCATGTCCCTGCATGAGGAGCTGGAGCTGATAGAGAGAGCTCATCCATGCTCTCCCCAGATTTGATCCTGTGGCCTGTCGGTCTTCAGTCCTGCAGGCACAAGGGTTTAACCCACTGCGCTACCAGGGCCACTATATTTCCCTACTTCCCTGGATGAAACCACCTATGCTTTCTTTTCTCCTCCCCCCATGCTCAGTTTTATTTCCTCCCCTCTTTTTCTCATTTGTCACAGCTCTGTTCTTCTCACTCCCTTCAATGTTTACAAGTGCAATATTACAATGTTTACTGATTCTAGTTGAATTGTATTTGCTCTAATGTAACAGGTAGTGAAGCGTGGGTTTGCACCTTAGAACAGTGTCTATATCAGGCATGGGCACACTTCAGTCCTCCATGTGTTTTGGACTTCAACTTCCACAATTCCTCACAGCCTATCGGCTGTGAGGAATTATGGAAGTTGAAGTCCAAAACACCTGGAGGGCCAAAGTTTGCCCATGCCTGGTCTATACCACATCACCAGGGGAAAGACAGTGCAACAACTCCTGCCCTGTCCTCCAGGGAAGAGAAGAAGAAACAGGCATCACATTGCTCCATCATGCCTAGATCCAGAAGCCTTCCCTCCCTCCCTCTTCCAACTGTCACTGCCTTGGCCTTATGGGGAGAAAAGAGCATTGAGGTCTAGTTGCATCACTTGAAGTAGCAACCTATAGGTACTTTCCAACTGAGTGTTCATGGCCGGGGAACAATAGACTATAGTTGTGCCATTGTTAAGATCCCACGTGTGCCTTCCTGCCTGTTGGAATTTATTTATTTATCGTGTCAGGAGCAAAAATGTGAGAAAACACAAAGTTTAAAAACTTGGCATTTTATTAAATATCCTTTGACTAGTAGCTGGCCATTTGGAGTGGCTCTGGTGTTACTATAAGAAGGTCCTCCATTGTGCATGTGGCAGGGCTCAGGCTGCATTCTAATAGGTGGTCTGTGGTTTGATCTTCTCCACACTCGCATGTCATGGACTCCACTTTGTAGCCCCATTTCTTAAGATTGGTTCTGCATCTCGTGGTGCCTGAGCACAGTCTGTTCAGTGCCTTCCAAGTTGCCCAGACATCTCTAGCCCATTCCCTGTTAGGATATCAGCCAGCACGCCAATGCCTTAAATCAAAAAATAGTTTTCTGACATCCACAGCGATACTTGCAGGAACACCTCAGCAAGCAAGAGTCCAAAAATGGCAGGCTAAAACCCAGCACCTCAATCCATGGCTGATATCAAATGAGAGACTTCCCCCTGGGCACACAGAAAACTGGAATTTCTGTTAGAATTATAGAGTGCCAATGAAAATCTGTACAGCCCCAGCTTAGACCAATGAGATAATTGATTGCTGTAGACCAGGGGTCCTCAAACTAAGGCCTGGGGGCTGGATGCGGCCCTCCAAGGTCATTTACCCGGCCCTCGCTCAGGGTCAACCTAAGTCTGAAACGTCTTGAAAGCACACAACAACAACAATCCTATCTCATCAGCCAAAAGCAGGCCCACACTTCCCATTGAAATACTAATAAGTTTATATTTGGTAAAATTGTTCTTCATTTTAATTATTATGTTGTTTTTAAGTTATTTTGCAGTACAAATGAAATAGGTGCAGTGTGCATAGGAATTCATTTTTTTTCCAAATTATAATCCGGCCCTCCAACGGTTTGAGGGACTGTGACCTGGCCCTCTGTTTAAAAATGTTTGTGGACCCCTGCTGTAGGCCAATGAGAATGTGTCTTTAATTCTCTGTTAAAGTGACAAAAGGGTTGCAACCCATTTGGGCGCACTATAGATCCTTTTATACTCCATGCATTTTGTCCCTATTACATTGGCCCACAATAAACAGCTTCTGCAGTTGGAAATCAGCTTGTGATGTCTTCCATTGCGCAGAGATCTTTGGATATAGGGCTGGACATAAATTTTTCAATAAATAAACATTTGCAAGCTGATGCTTCCATCAAATGTGAAATGGGCTTCTTGGACCACTTGGAGACTTCTGGTCTTTTACTCATTTCTTTCTCTCTTCCCCCCTCTCCCTTTGCACAGGTCAAGATCCAGGGCCAGAACAAGGAGATGTTAGCAGCTGCTTGCCAGATGTTCCTGGGCAAATCAGAGCCTGAAATTGCCCATATCTCCCTGGAAACGCTTGAAGGACATCAGAGAGCCATCATGGCTCATATGACCGTGGAGGTGAGCAGGGCTGTGTGTATGGTTTTTGTGGATGTGCAAATCTTTACTGCCTCCTGCTGGAGAAGGTTGGGTTTCAGCCATGCTGTAGCAGTTGACATTGCACATTTGATGGTGTAATAATGCCATGTGCAAAAAGTACATCCTAAGGATTCTTGGGTTTATAGCAGGTATGGACACACTTTGGCCCTCCGGGTGTTTTGGACTTTAACGCCCACAATTCCAACCAGCTGTTAGATTGCTTGCAGATTGTATTTTTGCTTGCAGATTGAATTCTACAGAAGTATAATATTTTGTACTTTTACTTGTCATATAAACATTGCATTTTATGCAATAGCTTTTTATACTAAAAAAAACTCTTTGCAAAAAAAGTTCCAAACAGGAGGAAAACTATCGAAAACGTGCAAAATCATACATGACATAATGTGATAATAATGGAAATGTTTTTGCAGAGATTTACACCTTTCTTCCTGGTGCCCTCGGGTGTCTTTCTTCGCCCAACAGGAAATATACAAGGACCGGCAGAAGTTTTCTGAGCAAGTTTTCAAAGTCGCTTCTTCTGATCTGGTCAATATGGGAATCAGTGTAGTCAGCTACACTCTCAAGGACATCCATGATGACCAGGTAGGAATAAGGGAAACGATTGGATAATGCGTCAGATCATAGAATCATAGAGTTGGAAGAGACCTCATGCGCCATCCAGTCCAACCCCATTCTGCCAAGAAGCAGGAATATTTCATTCAAAGCACCCCTGACAGATGACCATCCAGCCTCTGTTTAAAAGCTTCCAAAGAAGGAGCTTCCACCACACTCCAGGGCAGAGAGTTCCACTGCTGAACAACTCTCACAGTCAGGAAGTTCTTCCTCATGTTCAGATGGAATCTCCTCTCTTCTAGTTTGAAGCCATTGTTCCACGTCCTAGTCTCCAGGGAAGCAGAAAACAAGCTTGTTCCCTCCTTCCTGTGGCTTCCTCTCACATATTTATACATGGCTATCATATTTCCTCTCAGCCTTCTCTTCTTCAGGCTAAACATGCCCAGCTCTTTAAGCCGCTCCTCATAGGGTTTGTTCATCTAACTTGTTTATTTTCTGTGTGTAAATGTTATTATTACTGCTGCTACTACAGTATTATTACTACTATCATCTCATAGCTTGCAGATAGCCTTCATCAGCATTTGCAACTTTCAGAGTTACTTGAGATCACCCGTATCTAAATATGGGGAACAAAATTGGGTTTTGTAATACAATCAATAATAATAAAGTAAATAACATAAATATAATAAAAATAATACTAATAACAGAGTAAAATAATAAATAACCTTGGCTCAAGTATAAGCCGAGGGGAGCTTTTTCAGCCTAAAAAAGGGGCTGAAAAACTAGGCTTATACTCGAGTATATAGAGTAAGTAAGACTGCCACATTTGCAGCATCACATTGGGAGGAGAGGAGAACATGCGTCTCTGCTAACTGTTGAGATCCTTGACTTGTTGCCAACCTCTCCAATTAATCAGACTGCAAGTTCCTAATCTGCAGGTTTAAAGCTTTCCTTCATTTGCCCTTGCTGATTGCTTCAAAGCTTGTAGGGCTGGTTCCTTGCCACTGCCTTACACCAACTAATCCATCCACGTGGAGCTTTTCACCTTTGGAAATATCCAGAGGGAATCCTCTCAAGATATTTCAGTGCCCAATCAGTTTGTCCCAATTCTGTGATACGTCACCAGCTTTGTTTTACAAGTTGCAGGATGTCATAATTATGTGTCTTTTTTCCCCCAGTAAGTTTTGTTCTTGTATATGTCTGAAATATGGTCATTCTGGCATCCAGGTTTGAATTATTATTTACAGTATTTATATTCCACCCTTCTCACCCCGCAGGGGACTCAGGGCGGATTACAATGTACACATATATGGCAAACATTCAAAGCCAAAGACACACAACAGATACAGACAGACGTCAGAGGCTATTTAATTTTTCTGGCCGCCAGGGGAGCTGTCGCTTTCATCGTCCATTTGCGACACTGATGAAGTACTTCCGCATTCCCCGCATGCTTTTGCTGGAGTGCTTTGCTGGAGTCTTTTTTTATGGCCTCATAAATTAGTTAAATTTGCCTCCCCACACATAGGTGGTGCTTAATTTTCCTACTTGACAGATGCAACTGTCTTTCGGGTTGCATAGGTCAACAACAAGCTATACAATTAGTCGGAAGCTCACTCTGACCTGGGCTGGCTTCGAATTCATGACCTTTTGTTCAGAAGTGATTTTAATGCAGCTGACACTCAGACAGCTGCGCCACAGTCCCGATTTGCTCTAGGACCCATTTATTTTTCTTTATAGTGTCCATAATCCCCATCAGTCTCCCTTCTAGTCCCACATTTTGAATTAGTTGATTCTGTTTATTGTCAGCTTTCTCCATTGTCCAGCCTTCACATCTGTACATAGGGCTGGTTCCTTGCCACTGCCTTACACCAGCTAATCCGTCCACGTGGAGCTTTTCACCTTTGAAAATATATCTACTGTACATAGATATATCACCAGTACATCATTACAGTTGGGGATCTTACTCTTGTACCTTGTCCTTCCAAGTCTTAGCTTTTTTTCAGATTTTTGGCTATAGTCTTCATTTTCATTGATGACTTCTTGGCCTTTGTCTGCAAAAAATGGCTTTTCTCAGTGCTTATTTTGTATCAAAAGCATTGCATAAATTAGTATAAAACTGATAAAAATAGGCAGCTATTTTTGACCAAAAACAGGCAACAGCAACGGCATTGTCTGTAGCCTCCAACAATTCTTCGTCTGTACATGAGGCAGGGCATAGTGGATAAGCATACAGATGTGGAGTTGTCTGTTCTGCTCCACAGTTACACAAGGTGGGGGATTCTTCTTGATAGTGCCATTTTACCAGGTTGTCTTTTGATCTGCCCACTCCACTTTTGAGTCTGTTCAGGGACTTCCAAGTAGCCCATTCTTGGTTCGCCTCTGGAGGAAGACCCTCGCGGGGGGGCATCCAGTTGTCAGTGCTGAGTTGTTGGGATGTTTACTTTAGAGCCATGATTTTATTTATTTATTTATTTAGAAGTTTTATATACCGGTCTTCTCACCTCCAAGGAGGGACTCAGGCCGGTTCACAACATGTGTTCATATACAGTAATATACAAAACAGCACAATGCATCATCATTGTACATTAAAATATAAGTACTATAAAAACATCGTCATCACATTACACAAGCCAAGTCATCAGTACAGTCATAATTCATCGCCATCCTTCCATGTGGACAAGGGTTATTGACTCAATCCTCAAATGCCATATTCCAAAGCCAGGTTTTTATTAGTTTCCTAAAGGTCAGGAGGGAAGGGGCAGATCTAATCTCTGGTGGGAGGGAGTTCCAAAGCCGAGGGGCCACCACCGAAAAGGCCCTGTCCCTCGTTCCCACCAAACATGATTGCGAAGGTGGTGGGACCGAGAGCAGGGCCCCTCCGGAAGTTCTTAGTAACCTTGATGGTTCATAGGGGAGAATCCGTTCGGACAGGTAAACTGGGCCGGAGTCATTTAGGGCTTTATAGGTCAAAACCAGCACTTTGAATTGTGCTCGGAAGCTAATCGGCAACAGTGATTGTCTACCTCCCCACCATAATCTCCTTCTCTCGGCAACTACAGGACTATCTGCACTCTCTGGGGAAAGCCCGAACAGCACAGGTTCAGAAGGATGCCAGGATCGGGGAAGCCGAAGCCAAGAGGGATGCTGGCATTAAGGTACGTTTTAGCCACATAGTTGTTGATGATGATGATGACGATATATACTTATTTTGTACCTCATAGACCTGGCAATGGAATTGAGTACAAATTTGCCTCAGAAATACACCTGTGGGATTTGTTTTTCCTGATAAAGTTGCATAATGTACCTGAGCTAGGTTCTTTTTCTCAGCCATATTGTTTTGATATTGTTTACAATTGTGTGTGTTTTTTATTTTATCTGATGTTTTTAATCGGTGTGTTTCACTTGTAATTTTGGTAGTTACCAAATCACAAATTACCAAATCAACTACCAAATCACAAATCTTGTATTTTGTCTGTTTGTTTGCTTTGTTCTGTTAGAAATGTAATATAATTGACTGGTTGCCCTGACACAACAAATAAACTTGTAATTTTGGGCTTGTCCCTTGTAAGCCGCCCCGAGTCCCCTAGAGGAAATGGTTGGCGGAGTATAAAAATAAACTTATTATTATTATTATTATTATTATTATTATTATTATTATTATTATTATGCTGTTCCACTCCAGGCTACAAAATAGCTTGCGATGTGCTGCTGAATTCTCATTGCTTTCCGCCTGTAGGAAGCCAATGCCAAGCAGGAGAAATTGTCCGCTCAGTTCTTGAATGATATTGAAATGGCCAAAGCCCAGCGGGACTTTGAGCTGAAGAAGGCTATGTATGACATTGAGGTGAACACGCGGAAAGCAGAGTCGGACCTGGCCTATCAGCTACAGGTGAGGCAACCATCATTATTGGGGTGGGAGGGAAGCATGGATTGGATAGATGTGTTCCTTATTTTTCTCCCTCTGAGACCAGGGAAGATGGAAGGAGGGCCTTCCATTTGCTTCTTAGCCTAGACATGATGGAGCTACCTCTTCTTCTTTCCCTCCAAAGCCAGGGCAGTGGTAGCTGGGATATCAAAAATGTCAGGAATTACCACCACTGGCTGTTTTGACAGTTGGACCATTTGTGCTTCACTGGATATGAACTCTGACTGCCTCACTGTGCCTTTTACATGCTCCAGGTAGCCAAGACAAAGCAGATGATTGAGGAGCAGAAGATGCAGGTGCTGGTGGTGGAACGAACCCAACAGATTCAGATACAGGAGCAGGAGATGATTCGGAAGGAGCGCGAGCTGGAGGCCAAGGTCAAGAAGCCTGCGGAAGCCGAGCGCTACCGGCTGGAGAAACTGGCCGAGGCAGAAAGGTAGGAGCAGGCCCTTTCCTGTGGTGTGTCTTCATCCTTTTCTGTGTCAAGGCTACTTTGCGAATAGAAATGCTAGAAGAGGTTCAAAGCTAGGCTAGGCCACTTCAGACTGAAAGTGGAAAACTGAATCGCTGGGCATTTCTATGAAGCAGAAACTATTGAAATTTCCAGAATGAAATTCAGAGAGGATGCTTGTATTTTTAGTGGTGGGGTAGAAAGGGGACTTGCTTGTAATAGTCATTAAAAGTACAAGAGTCTTTTCCAGCTTTCCTTCTGGAAATTCTAGTAGTGATACTAGCATGTCAGAGAAAAGTCTTGTCCATTTTTTTTCCGTGTCAGGAGTTACTTGAGAAGCTGCAAGTCGCTTCTGGTGTGAGAGAATTGACCATCTGCAAGGACGTTGCCCAGATGTTTTAATGTTTTACCATACTTGTGGGAGTCTTCTCTCATGTACCTGTGTAAAAAGTTGAAGCTGACAGAGGGAGCTCATCCACGCTCTCCCCGGATTCAAACCTCCGATCTGTCGTTCTTCAGTCCTGCCGGTCCAGTGTGTTAAACCCTTGTGCCAGCAAGACTGCTGACTGAGAGGTCAGAGGTTCGAATCCGGGGAGAGCGCGGATGAGCTCCTTCTGTCAGCTCCAGCTCCCCATGTGGAGACATGGGGAGCCTTCACAAGCATGGTAAAACATCAAACATCTGGGCATACCCTAGGCAACATCCTTGCCTAGTTCTAATTCTCTCACACCAGTATTGTCCATGAAGAAAAGGGAGACAAGCCCAATGCATTTTGACTTGTAAATACTATTTAAAAGAAGTTCAGGAAGGAAGGCCTATATAAAAATGAACTCGGAAAAAGACAACAGCTAAATACATAGCATCCAATTACATAATAACATTAATATATTTATATATTGTTTATAAGCTGTATAAACTGACTTGAACGCCAAAAGGTTTATGTGGAGAAACAACCAAGCTGAAAAAGGAAGTCGAGTGGATATGGGGTTGTACAGGTAGAACATCCAATCTCATTATGTAGGTATATGCAAATACAAGCATTCCTATATCCTTCAAAATCCATAATAAGAGAAACAACTGGAAAAGCTGACACGATATGAGGATTTAAAGATCGAACTGCAAAGACTCAGGCACAAGCCAGTAAAGGTGGTCCCAGTGGTGACTGGCACACTGGGTGCAGTGCCTAAAGACCTTGGCCTGCACTTAAACACAATTGGCGCTGACAAAATTACCATCTGCCAGCTGCAGAAGACCACCTTACTGGGATCTGCACGCATTATTCGCCGATACATCACACAGTCCTAGACTCTTGGGAAGTGTCCGACGTGTGATCCAATACAACAGCCAGCAGAGTGATCTTGTCTGCTGTGTTTCAAATAATAATAATAATACTTTATTTTTACCCCACAACCATCTCTCATAGGGACTCAGGGTGGCTTACCAAATAGCACACAAAAATGCCATGCATAAAATACACAATACATAGAATAAAATACAACAAGATGAAAACAATAATAACATTACATAAACTAGGAATATGAATTGGAAAAGAACAACTTCTATTAAAATACAATCAGTTAAAAGATCCATCTAATCAATATAGCACCCCAGCCGAATGCACATAGGATGTAGATATAAAGTGCCAAGTAATTGATAGTTCTGGTTACTGTCAAAACACTTCTAGTTCCAAGCATTTTGCATAAGGGATACTCAATCTGTCCTGTATAATGTCCAGTATTTGATACTAAGTTTGCTTCAGCCTTTTTCCAGTGTCTCGTCCTCCCTGCCCCTCCATTTTGAGAGACAAAAAAGTTTGGAAAAGAGTTGAAAACTCAGCTTTTGGAAAACTGTTAAGAGCATAAGAGTAACCATTTTTCCTTCTTTCGTTCCCTGTCAGGACACAGCTTATCATGCAGGCGGAGGCAGAAGCCGAGGCGGTCAGGGTGAGTGTGGACCTACATTTTGGAACCAATTTAAGGAAAAATATGGGTGGACCAAATCACACTCACTGACCAATTCCATCTTCAATCCTCGTGTCTTTAGGTGAAGGGTGAAGCGGAGGCTTTCGCTATTGAAGCCAAGGCCCGGGCTGATGCTGAGCAGATGATGAAGAAAGCAGATGCCTTCAAGCAGTACCAAGAGGTGGCCATGGTTGACATGCTTCTGGAGAGGCTTCCAGAGGTGAGCACTTTGTTGCTACTAGGGGTTTACAACTGGCTTTTTCTAAGTAACAGGGAGGATCAGAACATTTTTTATTACAGCTGCCACAAGTTAATTGGGTGTGTTATCAGCTCCTGCATATAACAAGGCACTAAGTTTGCAAGCTTTGAGCTTGCATTTTGGTTTAGCTTGATGGCTCATTTTGAGCTGAAGAAACCTTTGGCTGTTGCTGGGAGTGGTTATGCAGCATCCTGAAGCTGAAGACTGAAGTAGTTTGGAGTGCCAGAGAAACTGATTGTTTATGGCAAGATAAGGACAACTGATAACTAAGTAGAGAGACTGTATTATTTTCCTATATGGTTGCATATTTTCGTGTAAAGAAGATTCACCGGAGATATTGTTTGTTGTATATTGGTGAGAACAATTCTTCTGATTTGCTTTGTGTTTTTGATCTACAGTGAATAGACCTTTATTTTTGTTTCTACTTAAAGCAACAGCCCCCGGTGGCGCAGTGGGTTAAACCCCCGTGCCGGCAGAACTGAAGACCGACAGGTTGCAGGTTTGAATCCGAGGAGAAGTGGATGAGCTCCCTCTATCAGCTCCAGCTCCTCATGCGGGGACATGAGAGAAGCCTCCCACAAGGATGATAAAAACATCAATTCATCCAGGCGTCCCCTGGGCAACGTCCTTGCAGACGGCCAATTCTCTCACACCAGAAGCGACTTGCAGTTTCTCAAGTCGCTCCTGACATGACAAAAAAAAACACAGACTCACATGTAATTTTTGAGGCTTTTATCACACTGAGTGTAAAAGGGGCTAAGGCTTCAAACTGTCAGCCTTTCAGTTGGCAAGATTTACTGCAGCTGCAGCTGGCAATTTACCTACTGTGCTAAAACCAGCCCTGATACCTGAACCCACCAATAGCAAACCTTTCATTTTGACTATACTTGGGCTGGAAGCATACCACAGAATTACATTAGAGGACCTACAGAGGGTTTACAAACACTTTGGGGGTAGGGAGATATATTATTTGGAGCATGGAGTTAATAAAAACAGGGGTATCAAATCTGTGAATAAGACAGTCACACTATAAATATATGTGTTAGTGTTGTCACTTGTGTGTTTACAACTTCAGCTAAGTTGTTAGCTCCAGGGGCAAACCAACACTGATTTTTGCAAAGTGTGTAGCAGTCCCTAAGTGTATTCGTATCCCTTTTCCTTCTGTGTGTAGATGGCTGAACAAATCACCAAACCCATGGCCTCGGTGAACAAGATCACGATGGTGTCAAGTGGGGCTGGAGACGTGGGGGCGGCCAAGATGACTGGGGAAGTCCTGGAAATCATGAACAGGTTGCCGGACACAGTGGAGAAACTGACTGGCATTAGCATCTCTCAGGTACTACTGGCAGAAGTGCCACGTTTGGAGTGGGGAATTGGGTGGGTAAAAAACATATGTAGTCCTAGCTATCAGCAAATGGTCATCCAGCAACATGCAGGAGCTTTGCTGTGCCATTGTGGTGAGGAATGAGGGGAGAGCAGGATGCCATTAGTGTTCAAGACATGACTATGTGTGTAGGAGGGAAAGGGAGATTGAGAAGCAAGCAAGGACCAAGAGCACCTGAATGCAGCCTTCCAGCAGGCAAGGGAGCATTACTCTCCCCGAAGATCCCCTGGCTGCTCCCCTCCCCAATTCAATGGAAATAAATGCAATTTATTTATTTCGTATCAAAAGCATTTGATAAATTAGTATAAAACTGATAAAATACGTAGAAGGAGCACAAGCGGCTATATATGTTTTGACCAAAAACAGGCAGCAGCAACTGCACTGTCTGTAGCCTCAAACTATTCTTCCTCTGTACATGAAGCAGGACATTGCAGACAAGCATACAGATGCAGAGTTGTCTGTTCTGCTCCACAGTCACTTCTGAGTCTGTTCAGGGACTTCCAAGTTGCCCATTCTCGGTTTGTCCCTGGAGGCAAACCGTCATGGTTGCTAGGGAAACGTTAAAAGGAGTGGTGGGTCTCATGAAGCTTTTCCTTGATTTAAGTCTACTGGGAGAAGGCTGATAGCCATGCAGTTGGTGGCTTTCACAGTGTTCAACCTTATTTCTCTGACAGTTAGCAGCAACTTCCCGTCGCACATGGGGGGGGGGGGGGCGGCAATGTCAGCTAGCTTATGAAGTCTATCAACAGGTTAGGTTTAAGACATCCTGTGATTATTCTGCATGTTTCGTGCAATGCTATTTTCACATGTTTGCATGGGCAGACTTGTTAAATAAAATACATATATTTATTTTAAAATTAATTCATTTTAAATAAAAACAATGGGAGAATGCCAATGAGAGAAGGTACGGTTATGTTTTTTGAGTGTGGTCTTTATTTACTGTCCTGATTTTAGAGTTTTTTACATACTGGTAGCCAGATTT
Source organism: Anolis sagrei ordinatus (assembly GCF_025583915.1). Classification (NCBI taxonomy): domain Eukaryota; kingdom Metazoa; phylum Chordata; class Lepidosauria; order Squamata; family Anolidae; genus Anolis; species Anolis sagrei. Next base: position 291,007,448 of record NW_026845477.1, on the reverse strand, counting down.
TCTTCATTTTCATGATTTCCTCCTTTCTGTTGAATTTGTCCACATGCTTATGATTTCAAGGGCTTTTCTGTGTAGCCTGACATGGTGGTTGTCCCTCCCTGGACATTCCAGATATATAAACCTTCCTTGCCTAGTTTCCAACTGAGCCCTTAACCTCTGAGGATGCCTACCATAGATGTGGGCAAAATGTCAGGGGAGAATGCTTCTGGAATATGGCCAGACAGCAACCCAGTGCTTCCGGCCAAGAAAGCCTTTGATAACCCAATATACTATTATTTTCATTGATAGTAGCATTCAACATTGGTGTGCCACTGAGCTTCACACATGGAAACACACACATACAGAAATGTGTTTGTATGTTTTTTTGGTATAGTGCAGGGGTAGGATAATTAAGAACCAGATTCTGTGAAAGAAGGAAAGATCATATGGTTAGGAAAAGGAGATTTAGGCCCCTTCTACACTGCGATATAATCCAGTTCAAAGAAGGTAATCTGGATTTTGTATGGCAGCATAGATGGGGCCTTAGAATCACAGGTCCTTGAATATCTCAAAGGAAAGTAGAATTCTAGGAACCACAAATATTTTGTGCCCTCTATCTTCTTTCTCAACCTCCCCAATTCCCCATTTCCTATAAAATGGTGTGCTCATTCTGTCTGTCTGCTTGCTACAGATGACTTTGCTCTCTTTTTTCTTCTTTTGTCTCTCCAGCAGATGAACCAGAAGAAGCCAGGAAGAATGAACTAGAGGCAGACGATTTGAGGGGTGCAGTTGGAGGAAGAGAGATCTTCCGAAGCATGAACTCCCATTATCCTTAGCTGTGTATCTCCATATATAGCCTTCTTCTCCACCCAGAACCCTCCTGTAATTGCCAAACCTTTCTGGACTGAACTGTTGCATGTTGGCCAACGTTATTCAAAACTGCTGAGGTCTGTTGTGCAGCTGTTGTGTCCCAGTTACAACCCAAAGTGAACCTTAGAAAATGCTGGTAACCAACCGTCATTTGTAACACATGGTTTTGTTGCAAACCCATTGTGACTCATAACCACTATATGTTACCTGGGTTCTCTCAGCCACCATGTTCATCCCTCTTGAGTTTTTCTTCAACGAATTAAGATTGGATCTGCTTTCGGAATTACTGGGAAGACGAGAAAGTTGTTCAGTTTCAGACTTTGAAATCTGAGCACTTCCCTATCGGAAGTTAGTTGTTGCTTGATGCTTTGCAGTGAGCAGCTTATAAATGTTTGAGATTATGTTAGACTGATTTAGCATTTTCCTTAAGGAAAGTTGCTGTCTCTCTGTGAAGATACTTCAGAAAGATATGCTTGCAGACCACTGAGTTTCTGTGAGTTTTCTGGGCTGTATGGCCATGTTTCAGAAGCATTCTCTCCTGATGTTTCACCCAAATCTATGGCAGACATCCTCAGAGGTTGAGGGGTCTGTTGGAAACTAGGAAAGTGGGGTTTATATATCTGTTGAATGTCCAGGGTGGGAGAAAGAACTCTTGTCTGTTGGAGGCAAGTGTGAATGTTGCAATTGGCCACCTTCATTCACCCACAACCTCTGAGGATGCCTGCCATAGATGTGGGTGAAACGTCAAGAGAGAATGCTTCTGGAATGTGCCATACAGCCCGAAAAACTCACAGCAACCCAGTGATTCCGTCCATGAAAGTCTTTGACAACATATGACCACTGTTCAGAAAATCTCATATAGCCTTTCTTTGCACCGGGGTAGCTAATGCAGTCTATTTTCTATGTACATAGTCCTCTGCCAGGTCCTCCAATTCTCCCTTTTGTGCCATAGTTGCTACACTCTGCTGCACTTTGTCCACTTAGAAAAGCTTTATTTCTTTTTCCCTACTGTCTCCACACACACGTGCACTTGATTTTAGCCAGAAGGAGTAGCTTTCCTTACTCTCATTTTCTAATATATGTTTTTACATAGGAAGCCTGAGTTTACTGAGTTTACCAAAGGGTGAAGGGGGCTCTCACGGTGGTACAGTGCAGAGATTGCATATCTATCCTCTCTTTTAAAAATACATATCTGGCTGTGCCTTATTATCCATTTTGCCATCTAGAACAGTTATGGATTGTGGCTCAAAGAGGTGCAGAGATAGATGTACGGACTTCTAGGCATTAACATTAACAATGGAATCACTCAACACATTTTTATTTTTTCAAACCTGTGCCTGTGGGTGGGTCCATAGCCATCTTAAGTCTCCACAGGGAGAAAGGTGGGGTATAAATAAAGTAAATAATAATAATACCAATCAGCATTTTGATTGCTGGTTTAACTGTTGTGGCTCCTGCTTGCAGAATCCTGGAATTGATAATGTTTACACTTTTCTAGGGATCTCCCATGAACTACAGGATTAGTGCTCTAGATATTCCTGCCTAAACTACAAATCTCAGGATTCAGTAGGATGGATCTATAGCAGTTAAAAGTGTTACTAAAGCACTATAACTGTAATGTGGATATACCATGTCATAGTCAATGGGAAACCTGAGAGTTGCGCATTCATTATCTATTACTTCTGTAGGAAATGACTTTAACCTAGCGCAAGGATGGGCAAGCTTCAGCCCTCCAGGCATATTGGACTTCAACCCCCAGAAATCCCAGCCATCTTACTGGCTGTTGGGAATTGTTGGGAGTTGAAGTCCAAAATACCTGAAAGGCTGAAGTTTGCCCAGGCCTGGCCTAGCCTTTTGCTGTGGCAGTAAAAGGAATACAGGGAAATCCCTCCACTGTAGCCTCAAACTGTTATAATTCATTTCCATGTGTTGACACAAGAAAATTGATCCTGAGGCATTGTTTCCCCAAGCAGCGACAATCAGCCGTTGCCTGGGAAGAGTGCTATTTGAAAACTACAGGTCCCAGATTCCCTGGTTGATATTGGGCATTCTCAAAAGTAACTTTCCCAAGATCTGTTCATGATCCTCCCTCTCCTCAGTCACGGGACATGAAAGTCTTAACACCTCTTTGCTGCTGCTTTGCTATGGTTGCGATCCATTTTGTTTAGGACTGCTGTTGTGAGCCATACCTATCTTTCCCAGTCCGAGGTGCGCATGGCCAGATCTCACAGTGCTGCTCATATCTGTCCCAAACTGTGACCTGCAGCTGCTGCTGAGTTCCTCCGGTGAAGACGACGTGGTCTCGGTGTAGCGAGGGCTTAAATGCCATCTCTGTTTAACCATGGTGGTGAAATCCCAGCTCTTGCTTTGCTTGCTGTGTAGTGGAGCCTCAGCCCAGTGCCTTGTCTGACTCTTACCAAGCAAGACATACTCTGCCCTGAATGCTACTGAGATATTTGGTCTATAATAAAAAAAAAAACTCAGATTACTGCCTGTGGCTGTTGTATATGTGTGTCTGTGAGTGAAAGAAAGAGTGAAGTTGTGTGAGACAGATGCTTGGTGAATATCTGCATGTGTCTCCATTTTTAGAATCTTAGCTCTGTCCAGGAAAGCCTTCAAAAACACAGCCATGTTAGTTTGGATCGATGCACAATGCACCTTTGAGACCAGCAGAGAGAAAGAACCTCACCTCTGAGGATGCTTACCATAGATGCAGGCGAAATGTCAGGAGAAATGCCTCTAGAACATGGCCATATAGCCCAAAAAAACCCACAAGAACTGAGAGAGAAAGAAGTTCGTGGTGTACGCCTTCATAGACATAGCTCTTTTTCATCAGATACCTGGAGAGAAGTGCATAGTGAAGTGCATGGTCAAGATGATGTGGAAGTCTGCAAGAAGTTACATTACTAACATTTTGCTCTCAGGGTGTAGCTACATTGTAGAATTAATGTAGCTTGACACCACTTTCACTGCCATGGCTCAATGTTAACCAAAGTTTTACAGGGATTTTAGCCTTCTTTGCCAAAGGTTTGCTGGTGCTTTGTCAAACTATAAACCCTATGTGGTATTGAGTCATGGTGGGTAATGTGGTGTCAAACTGCATTGATTCTATAGCATAAATGCACCTGTGGTCTTAAATATACAACAAGGTCCCTTTGTGGTCCAGAAAAGCTTTGTTATGGATGAAAGAGATGAGTGAACAGCTCAGAATATATTCCTGTGAACCTAATTTCCATATATTATTGGTGAAATTCAGATTGTTGGTTCATTGTTAGGAGGCAGGGAAGCAGACTTATCGTTTGGGAAAAAAAAACATGAACACATTCCTATGCACACTGTACATATCTTATTTGTAATGCAAAAAGAATGAAAATACAACATTTAAAATGAAGAGCAATTTTAACCAACATAGACTTATCAGTATTTCAGTGGGAAGTGTGGGCCTGCTTTAGGCTGATGCAATAGTGAAGTTAATTAGGATTGTTGTGTGCCTTAAAATTTATTTATTTTATTTACTTTATATACCGCTTTTCTCAGCTGTCCGGTGACTCAAAGCGGTGAAAAAGCATTGCAGACTTAAGGTAAAAGTTTCCCCTTGACACTAAGTCTAGTTGAGTCTGACTCTGGGGGGCGTGCTCATCACCATTTCTAAGCCGAAGAGCTGGCGTTATCCGTAGATGCCTCCTAGATCATGTGGCTGGCATGACTACATGGAGCACAGTTACCTTCCCGCCAAAGTGACACCTATTGATCTACTCACATTTACATGTTTTCGAACTGCTAGGTTGGCAGAAGTTGGGGCTAACAGCAGGAGCTCACCCTGTCCTGTGGATTTGAACCTGTGACCTTTCAGTCAACAAGTTCTGCAGCTTAGCTGTTTAACCTGCAACGCCACCATGGTCCCTGTTTCTAAGATTTAGAGTAAATTACCTTGGAGGTCTACATGCAGCCTGTGAGCATTAGTTTGGGGGGGGGGGAGGGGGCTGGTCTAAACTCTCCCAATAGACAGCCACATTCACTGTCTTCTACATCTCATGTCCAGAGGAAGGCGGCATTCCCAAGAGTTTTCTCCTTCCTCCTGTTTGTTTTGGTCAAATTGTATCCTTGTCTTTCAAAATGTTTCTGCTTGTTTCCATGTGCATAAAAAATGTCTGACTATACTTTTTTGCCAATGCAATTGTTCCAGCGCTGCAGCAAACATATGGAAACCAGGAGCTGAGAGGTGGCAATGCTCATTCCATCCTGTGATTGGGAAATTTCCAAAAGATGACTATTTCTCAGAATGCGTTATAGGCAACCTTAAACCATGAAACATAAAAAGGGAACTAGAAGGTAAAGCCAATGCATTGGAAGAGCAATAGAGTGCCGGCTCTTCAGCTTAGAAACCCAGAATCGGACACAACTAGACTTAATGTCAAGGGGAAACCTTTATCTTTTACCTGCAGCACATTTTGCAATAGTTTTTCAATGAATATCTCATCGAGTCTTAACCAATTCGACATAGTTTGTGGCAGCCACAAAAATGAAGTTTCTGGAGTAGAACAACTATGGTACTTCCAAAGTAAGGTCCGCACAATTAAACAAGAAAGAAGACTCAAACTAGGAACAGAAACATTTTCAATTTTTGTTACTCAGTGCTATTAATGTGGACATTTGCCACTGTTTAGCATCGCCTTCACTGAACTCTGGCTCCCTTAGAATGGCACAAGAGTGTCATTTTGTTGCTTAGTCAACAAAAACGTATGCATCTTCACAATGGAATTGTGTTTTTTATAGCTGCTCTTGCCAATTGTTTCTCCAGATTGTCCAATAGTAACGGCAGCTGTGGAATTCAGCAGCCGCCACGTTTCATCTTGAATGACGGGGTTGCGCTTGTGTTTTCCTCACCAGGGCCTCCCTCTCTCTGCATGCAGAGGGGTGCATGATGTGTCCGTCCATCTGGAGCCGTGCGGCTGGGCTTGTGGCTGTTGCAAGCCCAGCTCAGCGATTTAGCCGCCAGCTGGACGGAGAGACCAATTTCACAGCAGCCCCAAATGGGAGGGACGTGACAGATGTGGCCTTGGACACCAGTAAACAAAGGAGGGATTCTTCCCTGGGGCCTCTGAGGCTCTGAGTCACCAAAGCTCTCCGCTTCCTACTCTGGCCCTGTTTCGTTGCACTTTTACTTGCAAAGCACCATATATTGTCATGGCAGGACATAAACAAATGATGATAATGAGGACAATAACAACAATATTGTTCTGATGCCAACTCAAATCACAGCTTCTTCATAGGGAGCTAGGTATGTTTAGCTTGGAGAAAAGAAGGCAGAGAAAGGACATGATAGGCATGTTTTAATATTTGAAAGGATGTCACATTGAGGAAGGGGCGAACTTGTTTTCTGCTGCTTTGGAGGCTAAGGCCCCTTCTACACAGCCATATAATCCAAATTATCAATGCAGATAATCCACATTATCTGCTTTGAATTGGATTATATTATATATTCAAAGAATATATAATATATACATATATATAATCTGGATTTTATATGGCAGTTAAGAAGGGGCCTAAGACATGGAGGAATGGACTCAAAGTGCAGAAAGGGATAGTTCTTGATGGTAAAAGGAGTTTTGCAATGGACATGCTGTCTCGGAGTATGGTAAAGTCTCAATCTCTGGAGGTTTTTAAACAGAAGCTGGCTAGCCATCTGTCAGGAGTGCTTGGATTGGGTGTTCCTACATGGAAGTTTGAGCCCTTTGTGGCGCAGTGGGTTAAAACGCTGAGCTGCTGAACTTGCTGACCAGCATGTTGCAGATTCAAATCCATGGAGTGGCATGAGCTCCTGCTGTTAGCCCTAGCTTCTACCAATCTAGCAGTTCAAAAGCATGCAAATGTGAGAAGATCAATAGGTATCACTCCGTTGGGAAGGTAACAGTGCTCCATGCAGTCATGCCAGCCACGTGACCTTGAAGGCATCTATGGACAACGGCAGCTCTTTGGCTTAGAAATGGAGATGAGCACCAACCCCCAGAGTCAGACACAACTGGACTTAATGTCAGGGGAAAACCTACATGGAAGTTGGATGTGGCCCTTGTGACCTCTTCCAACTCTATGAGCTTTGGGGAACATTGTAAACACCCATATGGTTGCCTTCAAAGAGGTATTAATAATACACTTTAATAATAATACACTTTATTTATATCCCACCACCATCTCCCCAAAGGGACTCAGGGCAACTTACAACGCACTCCAGGGCACACATACAACAGGTAAAAACGGTACAAAAGTATAAAACAAGTCACATAACATTATAGCAACAACCCCCGTCAACACATGTAGCATAAAATCAGAATAATACAATTTTAAAACAACAGATCAAACTAACTGCTGTCAATTCACAAGGTGCCAAGTGTCAGCTTCATATGGGCCCATTCAGCCTACTCAAGGTCAAAGGCTTGTCTGAACATTCATGTTTTTATGTTGGAATGGAAGTATTAAAAGGTGGGGGATGATCTAATCTCTTTTGGGAGGGTATTCCAGACCAGGGGGGCCACCACATAGAAGGCCCTCTTTCTTGTCCCCACCAACCACGCTTGAGACAGTGGTGGGACCGAGAGGAGGGCCTCCCCTGTGAATCTCAGAGCCCGTGCCAGTTCGTAGAAAGAGATGCGGTCTCGAAGATAGGTTGGACCTGAAGCGTATAGGGCTTTATAGGTTACCTGTGTGAGGATTTGAAAAAGGACGCCATGATGTAATGGGTTAACTGGAAAGACGTATGGCCAGCTGATTGGCTGAGCATGCCAGAAGACAGAGTTCTGATTGGCTGCTCTCTCTGGCTTGCTGCTGAGACCAATGGTTCCAACTGTCACTTTTTTTGGATAGTGAAGAGAGTGCTGGCTGCCAACTATCTTAAAGGCATAAGGCATGTTTTAAAGACTATTTAAAAGGACAGTTTTATTCCCTATATTCTCTGTGAATTCAAAAGGACTGTATATATTGCCCTGTTTTTGAACTGAATTAAAGATGCTGTTACTTGTTACACAAGCCTGAGTGACATTTTATTATACTGCAGGGTATATCTTGGTTTAAATACTATGGTAAAGCTTGTGTTTATTTACATTTACCAACCCTCACAACCTGCACTGTGAATTTGGAGCTGCTTCAGCACGGGCCTGGTATGTTCCCTGCAGCTAGCTCCAGTTAGTAATCTGGCAGCTGACCTTTGCAGTTTCCAAACCGTCTTCAAAGGCAGCCCCACGTAGAGTGCATTACAGTAGTCCATTCTGGATGTAACTAAGGCGTGGCCCACTATAGCCAAGTCAAATCCATGGACGAAGAAATATTTGGATACAAAGGGCCATGAAGAATGAATGTGGTTTGACACTTTAATTGCCATGACTCAGTGCTATGGATTCCTGGGAGATATAGTTTCACAAGGCCTTGAGCCTTTTCCGATATCTTCTTATTCTTCTTCTTCAGCGATCCCTCATTGGATGAGGTTAATCTTCCATGATCGGTATTCTTGTGGATCCGTAGGTGGCTGTGGGGCCCTATTCTTGACCTGCATCTTCTCCCACAGTGAGCACATTGGTTTCCAGGTGGAAGGCGGTCTTGCGATCCCTCTTTGGACGAGGATAATCTTCCATGATCTGTATTCTCGTGGATCCGTAGGTGGCTGTGGGGCCCTATTCTTGACCTGCATCTTCTCCCACAGTGAGCACACTGGTTTCCAAGTGGAAGACGGTCGTGCCTTCCTCCTGGCACGTTTCTCTTTCACCCTCCATTCGTGCCTCTTCAAATTCTGCAGCACTGCTGGTCACAGCTGACCTCTAGCTAAAATGCGCAAAGGCCAAGGCTTCCCAGTTCTCAGTGTCTATGCCAGGGATTTTAAGGTTGGCTTTGAGCCCATCTTTAAATCTCTTTTCCTGCCCACTAATAAAGAGCATCACCACTACAGCCACAATGCTATCAAACTATATTTATTCTGCATCTCCTGTAGTGCCTCTCCCCATTTTATACCAGACTGGGACTGTACCATTTTAAACTATAAAGGGGGGGTCACTGCATTTATAGCCTAAAAGCTCCCTGAAGGGAATAAAACTCGATCGAATAGGTCCACGAAACCCTTTTTATCCACGAGGTTCCTTGATACATGAGTGTGTAGGTAAAGAATTCATAACACGGCAGGAAATAGCAGAATCTTGTTTCCCTCCCCCCTTTCGGCTGACATGGTACAGTCCCACATGTCTTTTGTGCTGGAACGGCAACGAAGCCTTCCTTTGAAGGGAAGAAAATGGCGGTCGAAAGGGGGCGGAGCTACTTGAAGCCCCGCCTCTTTCTGGCGGCCATTTTCTCCCTTTGTATCCAGGCAACGTGGTCAAACACATACTGCTCTCTTTCAATGTATTGGCTAGGCCTTTTCCCCCTTCTCTTTTAGTTATAGAATCATAGAATCAAAGAGTTGGAAGAGACCTCATGGGCCATCCAGTCCAACCCCCTGCCAAGAAGCAGGAACATTGCATTCAAATCACCCCTGACAGAGGGCCATCCAGCCCCTGTTTAAAAGCTCCCAAAGAAGGAGTCTCCACCACACTACGGGGCAGAGAGTCCCACTGCTGAACAGCAGTTGGGACAAATGAGTAGAAGAGAAAGATTGGAGAAATGTTTCAGGGCTGGGACATTTCTTCTTCCCTTTCTTCTCCCTTCAGTGCCTCTGAGCATGTACAAAGTGCAATATATATATATACACACACACACACACAAGCCATCCCCTGCCACGCATTGCTGTGGCCCACTCTGTGTATATGTGTTTGTGTGTGTATATATGCATATATGTGTGTATATATATTTGTGAATATGTGTATATATGTGTGTTTGTTTATATATGTGGTTTTGCACATGTGCTGTAATTTATTTTTGGGTTTTTTTGGCTTTTAAAGTCTCTTCTGCTGTGTTTTTCAGTGTTTTTATGAGGGTTTTTTGGTCGTGTCGGGAGTGACTCCTGGTGTGAGAGAATTGGCCGTCTGCAAGGACATTGCCCAGGGGACGCCCAGATGATTTTGATGTTTTTATCATCCTTGTGGGAGGCTTCTCTCACGTCCCTGCATGAGGAGCTGGAGCTGATAGAGGGAGCTCATCTGCCTCTCCCCGGATTCGTACCTGCGACCTGTCAGTCTTCAGTCCTGCCGGCACAGGGGTTTAACCCACTGTGCCACCAGGGGCTCCGTTTTTAGGGTTTTTATGAGTGATGGTCACTCGTTGGCCTGAGAGGTGTATTGTGTCCAAATTTGGTGTCAATTCGTCCAGTGGTTTTTGAGTTATGTTAACCTCACAAATGAACATTACATTTTTATTTATATAGATATAGATGGGATGTGTATATAGGTCTATATATGGTGTGTGTATGTGTACACACACACACACATATACACACCATATGTGTGTGTGTGTCAGAGAGAGAGAGAGAGAGAGAGATGTTCAGCAGTGGAACTCTCTGCCTCAGAGTGTGGTAGAGGCTCCTTCTTTGGAAGCTTTTAAACAGAGGCTGGATGGCCATCTGTCAGGGGTGCTTTGAGTGCAATTGTTCTGCTTCTTTGTACGGGGTTGGACTGGATGGCCTATGAGGTCTCTTCCAACTCTATGATTCTGTTTATTTTTAAATGCACTTTGTACATGCTTTGTACATGATGTGTGTATATGTATATGTGTATACACATACACACACACACCAAAATAAATGTTTTATTGTATTGTTGAAGGCTTTCACGGCCTAAATTGCTGGGGCATTGTGTGGTGTCTGGGCTGTATGGCCGCTTTCTAGCAGCATTTTCTCCTGACCTTTCGCCTGCATCTGTGGCTGGCATTTTCAGGGGATCCTCTGAAGATGCCGGCCTGTGTTTGAGGCAAGTGTGAATGTTGCAATTGCCAACTTTGATTAGCATTGAATGGCCTTGCAGCCTCAATGCCTGGCTGCTTCCTGCCCAGAGGCAGTTTGTTTGGAGGTGTTAGCTGACCCTGATTGTTTCCCGGCTGGAATTCCTGAGTGTTGCTCTTTATTTACCATTACTTTTGTATGCTCCCTTTGTTGTTATGGTTGTTTTATACAAAACACTTTGCATATATATTTAGTGTTGTTACCCTCAAAATTTGCCACCTAAAGTCATTGACCATTCTTCCTGATGGTAGGAACTGCCCTATTTCAGTCCCGTTTCTTACGTAATAAGAATCAACACTGCGTAAGACTTAGTATGTTATCTAAATATAGTATTATAAAATTCTATGCTCTCTTTGTGGATACAATTTGTTTTGCATATTCTTCTAAATCCTCATCCATATATATATTTTTATTGTGTCAGAAGTATTACCATCTTGTGGGAGGCTTCTCTCATGTCCCCGCATCAAAAGCTGGGGCTGTCAGACAGTTCACCCTGTCTGTGAATTTGAACCGCCAACCTTCAGGTCAGCAGTTCAGCCGGCACAAGGGTTAAACCATAACCCATAATAAGGTCAAGGTTTTCCCATGACATTAAGTCCAGTCATGTCTGACTCCGGGGGTCATGCTCATCTCCATTTCTAAGCTGAAGAGCCAGCATTGTCCGTAGACACTTCCAAAGTCATGTGGCCAGCATGACTTCATGGAGCATGGTTATCTTCCCGCTGGTGCAGTACCTATTGATGTACTCACATTTGTATGTTTTTGAACTACTAGGTTGGCAGAAGCTGGGGCTGACAGCGGGAGCTCATGCTGCTTCCGGATTCGAACCTGCGACCTTTTGGTCAGCAAGTTCAGCACTTTAAACCACCGGGGCTCCTTTTAACCCATAATAAATTCCCATAACAAACCAATTGTTATGATAAGAAGCCTGGGCTGGTGGAAGAACTATCTACTTTGGTTCTCCGGTGGGAGAGTGACAACACTCAACACAAACAGAAAACATAAAAACCATTTTATTTGTTGACAAGACATCTTTTCAATATGAAAAAGCTGGGTTGTTGTTTTTTAAAAAAAGATGAAGGGGAAAAGAGTGATAAAAAAGATGTAATGAGAAACACAGACAGATGGAAGGGCAGCATGAAAAAGCAAGTGTTTTAGAGGAATAGACAAATGAGTGGCCAAAAAAACCCCGAGATAACAAGCAAGAGACAGAAATAGGCAAGACAAGAGGAAGGGGACGTGAAGTCTTTGAAAACAGCACCCATTTGGGGCTGATGTAGGAACTATTGTCTTGTTCCACATTTCTTCTATGGCAAATTTTCTGTACTGCTATCTGACTGTTTTCTACTTTAGGCTGGCACATCTTTTAAGAGGCAGCTCTATAAAGTAGAGCAAAAAATAACTGGAAGGCAGAAAGTTGCTGCCATCTCTGAGCACCGATACGGTCTGGAATGAGCAGATAGAAAATGGCAAGATTCCTCTTGTTGTGTGCCTTCAAGTTATTTCTGAATTATTGCAACTATAAGGTGAACCTGTCACAATGTTTTTTTTTCTTGGTCATGTTTGCTCAGAAGAGGGTTTTTGCCCTTCCCTTCTTCTGTGGCTGCGGCAGTGTGTCTTGCTCAAGTGGGTTTCAATGGGGATTCGAACCCTGGTCTTCCAGAGTTTTTGTCCAAGCTCTCACAAGGTCAAAAGCTGCCTCCTTCGGGGCTTTTAAAAAGGCAAGATAGAGCACAAGTTTTAAATAGTAATGATTTGACACATGTTTTGGCAGTGTCGGAAGTGGCAATGTCACCACTCTTCTCCCATTCTGTTGTGAGTTCAGATTTAAGAACAGACCAAAGGTATTTAGAGGGACAGATTCAAGTGGGAAATCGAGAGTGAAAGGAGCAAAGCAGAAGACACACACCATTTCTTCTAGTTTTCAAAAGTATTCAAAACACAGCTGTTGTCTCCTGGTTCCAGTAAATCCTGGAAAGAGATAACAAATTCTGCTTCTTCTATCCTGTAAGGCAGTGGTTCTCAGCCTGTGTGTCCCCAGGTGTTTTTGGTCTACAACTTCCAGAAATCCCAGCCAGTTTACCAGCTGTTAAGGATTTCTGGGAGTTGAAGGCCAAAACATCTGGGGACCCACAGCTTGAGAACCATTGCTGTAAGGACTTTGGCTACAAACCTTAGTAACCTTCAAGTTGATCATGCCCATTATCCTATTCCTGACCAAGGATGACATACCTGACAGGTTCTGGGTTGAGAAAGGCTGATTAAAGGTCTTTACCATATCACCTTTCTATTCCATTCACAATTAAGTACTCTTACACCCTTGTTCCCTCTTTAATAGCTCATGAATCAGATGTGCGGAAAGAGCAGAATGAGTAAAGAAGCTTCTCAAGTGTTGCTGAGACAGATGAAAACTGGCAAGAGGACACAGAGGAAAAGATAGCCCAGGCCTTTCTAGATGTCAACTAAACCCTTGCTCCCATCATCCCTCACCACTGACAACAGTGGCAAAAACTTATGGAAGTTTGAAGTCCAACAAAACCTGGAGCTGCTCTTCCAGGGAACCTTTCCTCACACACTAACCCCACTTAGCTACTTCAAAACACTGATCAGTATTAAATCTGTAGCAGGTGTAAGTTACACCAAGGAATATGTACACAAGAGCTAGGGCAACCCTCACTAGGTTTTGACATGGAGACTTCCCCCGCCTGCAAAAAGAGAAGGAAGGAGACAGAACAAGCTAGAGTAAAAGGAAAAAGGAACAGAACTTGGGAGATGCAATTTTTGTTTAATTTTTATTTTGTGCGGATTTATTTATTTAACTTTTAATTCATGAAATGATAGCAGGGTTAACCTCAAGCTTCCTCCTCAGCCTCTTCGCCGAAATCTTCCTCTTCCTCAGCTGTGGCGTCCTGGTACTGCTGGTATTCGGAGACCAGGTCGTTCATGTTGCTCTCGGCCTCTGTGAACTCCATCTCGTCCATGCCCTCACCTGTGTACCAGTGGAGGAAGGCCTTGCGGCGGAACATAGCGGTGAACTGCTCGGAGATGCGCTTGAACAGCTCTTGGATAGCTGTGCTGTTGCCGATGAAGGTGACTGCCATTTTGAGACCTCGGGGAGGGATGTCGCACACGGCTGTTTTGACGTTGTTGGGGATCCATTCCACAAAGTAGCTGCTGTTCTTGTTCTGGACATTCAACATCTGCTCATCTACTTCTTTCATGGACATGCGTCCCCGGAATACAGCGGCCACAGTCAGGTAGCGCCCGTGGCGGGGGTCGCAGGCTGCCATCATGTTCTTGGCATCGAATACTTGCTGGGTCAACTCTGGTACTGTCAGGGCTCGATACTGTTGGCTGCCACGGCTGGTCAAGGGGGCAAAGCCAGGCATGAAGAAGTGGAGCCGAGGGAAGGGGACCATGTTGACCGCCAGCTTGCGGAGGTCGGCATTCAGCTGTCCAGGGAAACGGAGGCAGGTGGTCACACCGCTCATGGTGGCGGACACCAGGTGGTTCAGGTCGCCGTAGGTAGGAGTGGTAAGCTTGAGGGTCCGGAAGCAGATGTCGTAAAGGGCTTCGTTGTCAATGCAGTAGGTTTCATCTGTGTTCTCCACCAGCTGGTGCACTGAGAGGGTGGCGTTGTATGGCTCTACCACTGTGTCAGAGACCTTGGGAGATGGCACCACGCTGAAGGTGTTCATGATGCGGTCAGGGTACTCTTCCCGGATCTTGCTGATCAGTAAGGTGCCCATTCCTGAACCGGTTCCACCACCCAGAGAGTGGGTCAGCTGGAAACCTTGCAGACAGTCACAGCTCTCTGCTTCCTTCCTCACCACATCCAGGACTGAATCCACCAGCTCAGCACCTTCTGTATAATGCCCTTTGGCCCAGTTGTTACCAGCTCCACTCTGGCCTGGATGAGGCAGGAGAAGGTAAGAGAGAAACCATGAGGCTTGGGCTATTGGAACTTCCTTAGATATAATATAGTTAGCTCCCATGCTAATCATTCTCCCATTCTACTAGCCTCTTAGAGCAATGAATTGGGGGAGGGACTGACTGATGCTGCTCCCCACTTTCATGCTTTCTTAGCGGCTTCTGGGAATGAAGTCCAAACTCTGGATAGCCTCAAAGTTTCCTATTCTCATATAAGGGGACTGCCCAATATGCGCTGGGACATTCACATGGCTAAGCCCTTTCATCATGGTAGCTCATCCCATCTAAAGGGTGCAAACACAGACAATTCTGAATGTTGCAATGAATGGCTTAACAGACACCCCATAATCCAGACATTCTCACAATTTGCTGGTATTTCAGTCTCTCTTGCACACATTTTGAAGCATAACACTTCATACTTTAGCAACATTTAGCTGTTTAGGCAACCTTAGACCATTCTACCTCTTCTGTCTCACAACAGAGTTGACATAACTTGAAATGTCTTGGAAAGCAATCCTGTAAACTCCACTCTCCCCCAAAATTTAACTATATGGCAAGAAAAGAGGGTGGGGTTCCATCTTACCAAATACGAAGTTGTCTGGTCGGAAAATCTGCCCAAAAGGTCCAGACCTTACGGAGTCCATAGTTCCTGGCTCCAAATCAACCAAAATGGCACGAGGGACATACTTGCCACCTGGACAGAAGAAGGGAGCACATTGTCTCAGATGTCACATTTTGAGCAACATAAAGCCCAACCCACTCCCAATTCCCAGCCCATCAGAGATTTGGATTGTGCTCCTGCTTTTTTGAATCCATACAAGGTTTTTAACTCTCTTGAAACTGACTTTGCCAAGTCCACCCAACATTCATTTATCCAATACCACTTGGCAAAAATGTTTAAAGGAGCACAAGAATTCAACTTGTTGAGTTATCTTAGTAGTGCAGTCCCTATCCATGTACCAGTTTGATGCTGGCCTTAATCCTATCTCTTTTATCTCTTCAACAGGACAGGTTTAAATACAAAGAGATAAGATCAAGGCTCTCAAGAAGCTGGTTATGGGTTTGGTTTATGCTTGAGATATTGAGATCACTAGTTATAATCCTGGACAGTTTTCTTATTCTTTACACGTAACTACAGCTGTCTACAATCAACAATAGACAGTAACTAATTCTAGAAGTGTTAGAAGACAAAGGAAGATGGCACTGAAAAGAAGATTATTAACCTGGGCAGCAAAACTATCAAGAGGAAAACGTCAAAACAAGGAAAAGGCAAATGCTCACCAGTGGCTTCATTGTAGTAAACACTGATGCGATCAAGCTGTAGGTCACTGTCCCCATGGTAAGTCCCAGTGGGATCAATTCCATGTTCATCACTAATCACCTCCCAGAACTGCAGGGAAGGAAGAAAAACAAAAAAAAGATGATTTTATGTTAGAAAGAGAGAATGCAGAACAGACATATCTAACAGCAGCAATGTGATTTAACTGTGAGGAGACACATCTGAACTACCACGTGGTTGGCTCATGTTCCCATGGAAAGATCAGCTTCACCATAGAAGAAAATTTTGGTGTTGCAACTTCGTCCCCAAAAAGATTCTGAGAACAACTGCAAGTTTCACTTCTTTATGCTGTTTTTGTTGTAGCTCTGTGCCTTCAAGTTGTTTCCGCTCTATGGCAGCCCTACCATAGGGTTTTTTAAAAAATGTATTCAGACATTTGCCATAGACTTCCTCTGGGTGTGTCAACCAGTGAGTTAGATGGCAGAGCAGGGATTCAATCCCTAGTGTCCAGAAAAACAGTCCTGCACTAATCTACAATAACTCTCTCGACACCCCCAACTATACTGATAGCTAGCTTCAAACTGTGGTGGCCAGACAACAAACTTCCACAAAAGTGCTCAAAAGCCTTTAATATTCATAAATGCTATTTTAAAAATCACTATCTGGCCCTCGCGTTTGATCCAGGATTTCCTATGAAATGATCTACAGAGCAAAACCATTTTATTTAACACTGGTTTGAATCTGCATTAAATGGTCAGTGTAAATAGGTCCTAAGTTCTTTTACTTAAGAGAAAACATGAGACACAATTTTTATATCAATAAGAGATAGCTCGCAATCACCTGGTGCCCTCTAGATCAGGGATGGAAATGTTTCAACCTTCCAAATTGTTGCTGAACTGTTACTCCCAGCAATATAAGCAGGAATACAAAAAGCCACACCTGCAGAATCACATAATTCCCATCCCACTTTCTGATGTCTGAAACTACAACTCTTCAATATTATCTACCACAGCTCAACAAAAAAGGACAGTGTTCTCAGAATATGTGTATTTGGAGACTTTAGGCTATATAGGGAGTACACATGTGTCCAGAATGAATAACTCACCTTGTAAAAAGCACCAAATTATTCTTGCAAGTTCGTAGAACCCTGTTTTTATATTGCTTTTCCTAAATCTTTATCATTAGCCTGTCTTGAAGCAAACTTGTGCTACTACCTGGTACATTCAACATGCTCAGGATTTCAACCTCATGGCTCCCCCATGAGCCTTGGTAGCTGAGGATGATGGGAATTATAATCCAAATCCAGGCAGGAATTACCCCTCCCCACACACACACGGATACAAGGACCATCCTGTACTCCTGAGATCATTCAATGCAGATACTACATCTAAAAACTTCTCTATCTCACCCAAGTTCTGTTATCTGGGGAGACCCCCCTTTGTAGCATATCTCTTTGCATCTCCAATGCCCCCCTCCCCCATCCCAGCATACGTTTGGCCAGCTGCTTATATACAAGGCCTCTCCTTCCCCAGGCCTCTCCCTCTCACACAGCATGGCCTGGACAGATGGCAAGGGACTAAGGTTAAGCTGCTTGTATCCGGCCTCTGCCAATCAATTCTCCACGAGGGATTAGGGCTCCTTCTGGAAGCCCAAACTCCCAAGGCCTACACAGCAGGGGAGAAGAATCAGTTGCAGCAGGGCAGTATCCAACCAGGCCTGAAATGGCCATGTTTTTGCAGGGATATGAACACTCAGCCTCCTGGGAGGATTCAGTTCCAGAGACAGACCATATTGTCTCCTGGTCGGTTTTAAAGTGGCCAACTGCTTTTAATCCACAACAGGGCAAATATAGGGATGTTTCAAAGTTTACCAAAGAATCCTGAGGTTTGGTCTATGTGAAAGAAGAGCAATGGGAGTCTTATTAAAATAGATAAAATGAAACCATGTTGTGGTGGTAATATGACTCATGATTTTTAAGAGGGTCAACAAATTGTAGTTCTCAAGGCTGCTTCTAAAATCTTTTTCCTCCTCAAAACTAGCAGTAGACAGCTTGCCCTGTTATTATTGTGATGATTGCCACTTCTCAGATTTGTTTTTAGTTCTGGGAATTTTATGGCATCAAGTGTGGACTTTGTAGGGCCTCTTGAAGAGGAAAAATCTCCTACAGTTGCCCATCCCTGACCAAAGGCTATAGTTCTCAGAGAGGAGAAGAATTAGGCCCTGGGGCAGAAGTTCCTTTAAATACAAGGGCCATCCTATAAACAAAACAAGAATAGAAGCAAAAAACATAGACACCCAGTCCATGTTTTCCCCAAGGATTGCAAGTTTTAATCCTTTCCAAAAAAGATTCGTGTCAGAAGTGACTTGAGAAACCACAAGTCACTTCTGGTGTGAGGAAATGAAATTAAGAATTGGGCAAAGCTCTTCCTCTCATGTGCTGCAACTACTCAAGACAAAACAGCAGACGTAGGCAGGGTTATATAGGATAAACACAGTCCAGTGTGCAAAGGGAAGTTGTGAATAAGATGGAATGGGATTGGAAAAGGTCCCCAAAAGTTAGACCTGAATCTCTATACAGCCAATTTTAATCTATATTCCTATCACTGTAATACTTCACTATGTATCTTGTATGTGTTTTAATAGTGTTTATCTCTTGTTTTAATGATGTTGTGCCCAGCCTTGAGTCACAGGGAGAAGCAGGTAGTAAGTTTATTATATTATATTATGTGATTATTATTATTATTATTATTATTATTATTATTATTATTATTATTATTATTATTCCACTAGGGGCCCATCCCTAATCCCATTACAGCTGTGAATTTGAAAATGCCCCTGGAGGTGAGCCTTCTGACTCACCTGCAGGTTATCCAGGACCCAAAAAAAAACCCCTTACTGTTGTCCTAGATTTATTTAGAAAGAATAATTATTTAGATGCTTAGAATATTTTTTTCCCAGAAGCCAACCTGTTTTTTGGGGGGTAGACTTAAAAAGAGGAGAGATGTGCAGGAATGGGGAAATGTTACACCGAAGAACTAGGTTTTCTTCTAATGCTGGAATTGATATAATTAAGGGCAAATGTGATCCTGAACATAACCTTTACTACTGTTATAAGGGGGCTACATACTTTCCTAGACCAAGAAGCATCAAAAGCTATAGCAGCCCCACTTTAAAAAAAATCCTACACAATATCATGTCTAGAGCATGGCCCCAAATTCACAGGACTGGTATTTGTAACTTGGTTTCATGTATACACATCCAACAAAATATGGCCTCTCTAGACATTTTTTCAGGTCTTCCAGCATGACTGTATGATATTCCCAACCTGGAAGTCCTTCATTACAATAAGGCTTACTATTTTCCAAAGTTTGAGGGTATCCCCTTGGAAGTGCAGGATCTGGAGCTATACTGAATTTTGAGTCCCCCACTACCAATCCTTAAGCTAAAGAAGGGAAAGGTGTTCACTGAGGAAATATGTGTTTGAGTTGAAACAAAACTACGTAAGGGCTATGTAACACCCTTGCATTTGTATCAACAATTCCCTCCTTCATTAACCACCCCACCCATCCAAATCCTTCATTACTTCATTTCCTTTAAGACGAATCCAGCAGGGAAGAAAGAGGACCATCTGTCCATACCCCATTGAGAACATGAATAGTGTTAGGAGGGGGGGGGGGGAGAAGGAGAAGGAAGGCGTTCCCTTCTTAAGAGGCAGCAGAACTTTATCACAAGGTTCGGAGAAAACAGAAGTCCCTCCCAACCCTGTTGCCTTGGCCTCCCCCTTTAAGACCACAGCTGTGGGGACAAAATAAATTCCAAGCATTTTTCTATAGCAGGGTAATGGTTGACGGGAAGGACACAGGAGCCCGCTGGCCTCCCATCCACCCCTCTCTTATGCCCACAAAGGGACCTTGTTCAGAAGGAAAGAAGGCAGGATTGGAAAGGAGGAACACTAAGCAACTAAGCAGCATTGTCAAGCAAGATATTGATGTATCCTCTGTGAAATCTATTATCTTGCTGACAATGTCTGATCTCTTCTGACAAATCTAGCTTTCCAGGGTTTAGTGGATTTATTTTATTTTTCACTGCTCTAGAGACAGCAACTCAATTATCACTACCATAAAAAGTGTCAGGAACTTTTAGCTCCTGAGTGATTTTAGTCTAGTCTGCAAATGTTCTCTGCTAATAATACTAACTATAGATGGATTTACACTGTAGAATTAATGCAGGCTGAATCTCATTTAACTCCCATGGTGCAACACTATGGAATCGTGGCAATTGTCATTCAAAAGGGTCCTTAGCCTTTTCTGTCAAAGGAGTGTTGGTGCCTCACCAAACCACAAAACCTGGAATTCCATAGTATTAAGCCATGGCAGTTAAAGAGGTGTTAAACTGCATTGCTTCTACAGTGTAGACCAGGCATGGACAAACTTTTGCCCTTCAGGTGTTTTGGACTTCAACTCCCACAAATCCTCGCAGCTGGTAGGCTGTTAGGAATTGTGGGAGTTGAAGTCCAAGACACCTGGAGGGCCCAAGTTTGCCCATGCCTGGTGTAGACACATCCTATGGAAGGTGTCTAGATATTGAAATCAAGCTACACTGTCCAGGCAAGAAACCCATCCTATTGACCCTAGATGTGCATTGGGTTAATTCTCATGGTGATATACATGAAAATGTTCGTGCATATTTTCACCAACCAGCCCTCTCATTCTCCCTTTTGAATTCTTCAGCTAAGTTGAGTTTAATATTGAGCCTGATATTAAGCCAGTTACGCCCGTACCTTGAGAAGTTGGACTGGGCCACAGTGGTCCACACTCTAGTTATGTCCCATATAGATTACTGCAATGTGCTCTAAATGGGAATGCCTTTGAAGACTGTTTGGAAGCTTCAATTGGTCCAATGGGTGGCAGCCAGGTTGCTCACTGGAGTAGCAAACAGGGAGTATACAACCCCCATTAAGTCAGCTCCACTGGCTGCCAAGCCTGCTACCGAGCACAATTCAAAGAGCTGGCTTTAGCCTATAAAGCCCTGAACAGTTCCGGCCCAGTTTATCAGCCTGAATGAATCTTCTCCTATGAACCACTTTGGAGATTAAGATCATCTGGGGAAGCCCTGCTCTCGGTCCCACATCCCTTGCAAGCGTCATTGGTGGGGACAAGAGACAGGGCCTTCTCAGTGGTGGCCCCTCAGCTGTGGAACTCTCTCCCTAGTGACATTAGATCAGGTCCCTCCCTCCTAGCCTTCAGAAGGAGAGTAAAAACCTGGCTCTGAGATCAGGCTTTCGGAGTATAGCGCAGTGCAATAATATAATTGGAATATGTGCGATGATTATGGAATGGCCTTAGACTACAATTTTTGGGTGGTGTAATTTTAATATTGAATGTAATTTTTAAATGTTTAATATGTATTGATTTTAATTCAATTGATTTTAAGATTAATGTTTGTATGTGGTTAAGGCATTGAATCATTGCCATATGGAAGTCACTTTGAGTCTCCCTTGGGGTAGAGAAAGGCAGGGTATAAATAGGGTAAATAAGTAAACATTGGAAATGACCCATTAAAATATGAAGAGGTATCCTCAGGAAGAGGATGATATGATAATGGCATCACACTGGTGGATCAATTGTGAACACTATAAGAAAGGATAGTAAACAGGATTGGGTCCAGTGGAGAATGAGTAAGATGATAACAGAGAGCAGGAAGCCAAATGCTATGATGAAGGTATTAGGGAGTTTGGTAGGATTAGTTTGAGAAATGGAAGTCCGAGAGATGACATGACAGCCATCTTCAAATATCTGTCCCGCAGAAGAGAGAGGAAACTGTTTTCTGCTGCTCCAAAGACTAGAAGGGAGATCAATTGATTCAGTTGACAGGAAAAGAGATCCCACTTAAACATTAGGAAAATGTTCTTGATACTGAGTTGTTTAAAAATGGAGGAAAATGCATTAAGGTGTGATAAGGCTCCACTGAAGATATTTTAAAAGAGATGTTGAATTGCCATGTCCCAGCAGTGTTTGAGCTGTGTATGGCTGGGGGTTGGACTAGATGGCCTTGGGACCCTTTCCAATATATATATAGAAAGGAATCACATTTTTTAAAGGTGCACTGGGGCAAAAAAACATACCCCATGCCAACATTTTAGCCTTCTTTTCATGTATGTTTAAAGAACAAAGTGCAATGATAATGTATCAACATAGCGACACTGCTAAAGAGTTTCTCACCCTGTTACTTAATAACAGACTATTTTGCTGAGAGGTAACTTTCTAACAAGTTAGCATGATAAACTTCTTTCCTTTCCAAGCCGCTAGTATTTGAATGGAAATGGTTAAAGCAGCGGTTCTCTACCTTTCTAAATCTGCGACCCCCTTAATACAGTGCTTCTTGTTGTGGTGATCCCCAACCATAAAATTATTTTTGTTGCTACATCACAACTATTGTTGTAAATTGTAATGTAAATAACTGATATGCAAAACATATTTTCATTCACTGGACCAAATTTGGAAAAAATATCCAATGTTCCCAAATTTGAATACTGGTGGGGTTGGAGGGGGATTGATTTGGTCATTTGGGAGTTGTAGTTGCTGGGATTTATAGTTCACCTACAATCAAAGGCCATTCTGAACTTCATCAACGATGGAATTGAACCAAACGTGGCACACAGGACTCCCATGACCAAGAGAAAATACTGGAAGGGTTTGGTGGGCATTGACCATGAGTTTTGGAGTTTTAGTTCATCCACATCCAAAGAGCACTGTGGACTCAAACAATGATGGATCTGGACCAAACTTGGCATGAATCTTCAATATGCCCAAATTTGAACACTGAGAAAACAGACCTTGACATTTGGAAGTTGTAGACTTTGACATTTGGGAGTTGTAGTTGCTGGGATTTATAGTTCACCTACAATCAAAGAGCATTCTGAACCCCTCCAACAATAGAATTGAGAACAATAGAACTTCCCACACAGAACACCCATGACCAACAGAAGATACTGTTTTCTGGCAGCCCCCCCCCCCAGGGGTCCTGACCCCCAGGTTGAGTAACGCAGGGTTAAAGGGTCCTTTGTTTGGGGATCACAAGATAAACGGTGGGGGAAGCAACTGGACTCAAGGCAATGCTGGTGCTTTCTCTGCAAAATAAACTGAGACCTAACCATGGCTCATATAAAGACTTGCCCTCAACCTATTTTTGAAGTTTTCTTGCACACAAGTATGTATGTCATTTCTCCAAAGCACGGAATTGCCCTAACCTACATACCAACCAATTCTGTACATCTAACAGCACTGTTGCTTCTTCAGATTAATTCAGACTGGCATCTCAGCTAAGAAGCTGAGCGAAAAGCCATTTCGAGCTTCACCTATGCCATCAACTCGGTAGGTGGCATTGAGGGAGTTATAATCTTTCAGCCCCAACCCCGCCTCCCTCCAGCAATATGGGGATCAACCTACCGTTAAGTACTGCCAAGATAACGCAGGCAAGGCACCAAATAAACCTCAGGTATTACCCTGCACATGGGGATGATCTAATGTTTGCTGTAACCAGCATATGCACATGATCTCAAGTATGAGCTCATGGAGATTAATATTTAACATGCTGTAATTGCCATTTCGTTCTGGGAAACTTCAATTAAGGATTACGATCAGAGAAACATTTCATTTTTACTTACATCAGGTGACTTGGAAGATACATGCAAGCACACATTATAGATGCATTTAAACCCACAAGACCAAGGGTGTATCTGACACCAAGCATGGGCAAACTTTGGCCCTAAGTGTTTTGGATTTCAACTCCCACAATTCCTAACAGCCTACTGACTGTTAAGAATTGTGGAAGTTGAAGTCCAAAACACTTAGAGGGCCAAAGTTTGCCCAGGCCAGATCTACACTATAGAATTAAGGCAGATTGATACCACTTTAGCTGCCATGGCTCAATGCTATGGAAACCCAGGAATTGTAGTTTGGTGAGGCACCAGCACTCTTTGGCAGAGGAGACCCTATATAAAACTGCAACTCCCATGTCTCCATAGCATTGAGCTATGGGAATTGACAGTGATGTCAAACTGTATTAATTCATCCCACATTGAATGCATCCACACAGTTGAATTAATGCAGTTTTATATCACTTCCACTGGTGTGGCTCAATGATATAGAATCTTGGAAGTTGTAGTTTAGTGTAACACCAGAAGTCTTGTAGGTTTACAAGGTTAAAGACCTTGTAAACCTACAACTCCCATGATCCCATAGGTTTGAGCCATGCCAATTTAAAGTAGTATCAAACTGCATTAATTCTACAGTGCAGATGCACCCCTCATTACATAGATTACCCTGTGTAGAAGAATAAAGAAGCAAATGTGCCCTTTTGGTAGAGAAGTGAAGATCTTTCTAGACCACTGCCTTGGCTTTAAATGGCTCCCTTGTTAGCCACAGAATCAATAGACTAGTTATAGCTGGCCAGCTCCAAGCATAATGGTCTCATCAATTATGGGAGCTCTGGGTGGGAGGATCGTTGAGGGAGGCATTAATCACACACAGCAAAGCTTTTCTCGTGACTTTCCTTGGATGTAATGCAAAATGAATCCTGGCGTTTGGTATTTTGAAAGCCTTCCTTCATATCATAAAGACTGGAATTACAAAGTGTTGCTTCTAGAAGCATGGAATAACTGACTGGACTGTAACAGCAATCCTCTTAGATGATTTCTCCAAATGTAATGCAAGATCTTGCTTTTTAGCTACTTTGAAAAAGCATACCAGGCAGATTTGAGAGAGCAGACTAAGGGTGGTCAGCCCTGGTTAGTCCTTGGATGGGAAACTACCAACCAGATGTTTTGGAACTACTAATTCCATAATCCCCAAATAGCACTGTGACTGGGAAAGCTGAATAGTTCTAAATATCTTGAGTGTATAATGATCTTAACAGATTAGAGAGCTGGGTCAAAACTAACAAAATGAAGTTCAACATGGACAAATGCAATGTACTTCACTTAGGCAGAAAAAAATGAAATGTAAAGATACAGAATGGAGGATGCCTGCCTTGACAGCAGTATGTGTGAAAAAAATCTTGGAGTCCTCATGGACAACAAGGTAACCGTGAGCCAATAATGTCATGTGGCGGCAAATAAAGCCAATGGGATTTTGGCCTGCATAAATAGGAGTCTAGTGTCCAGATCCAGGGAAGTCATGCTACCCCTCTATTCTGACTTGATCAGACTACACATGGAATAACACTGTGTACAACTTTGGGTACTGCAATTGAAAGGAGATGTTGACAAGCTAGAATGTGTCCAGAGAAGGGCAACTAAAATTATCAAGGGTCTGGAAAACAAGCCCTATGAGGAGCAGCTTAAAGAGTTGGGCATTTTTAGCCTGCAGAAGAGAAGGTTGAGAGGAGACACTATGAAGGCCATGTATAAATATGTCAGGGGAAGTCATAGGGAGGAAGGAGAAGGCTTGTTTTCTGCTGTCCTGGAGGCTGGGATGCAGAACAATGGCTTCAAAGAAGATTCCACCTGAATGTTAGAAAGAATTTCTTAACTGTGAGAGCTGTTCAGCAGTGGAACTCTCTGCCTCGGAGTGTGGTGGAGGCTCCTTCTTTGGAGGCTATTAAGCAAAGGCTAGATGGTCATCTGTCAGGGGTGCTTTGAATGCGATTTTCCTGTTTCTTGGCAGGGGGTTGGGCTGGATGGCCCACGAGGCCTCTTCCAACTCAATGAGTCTATGATTCTATGATTTGATCCTATACTGTCAAATGTGTACAGAAATGCATCCAAATTCATCAATATTTTTTGAAAGAATGATATTAAATGTCGGTTTTTAAAAACGGGGAAACATATTTAAAGGGGACTTTTACATAATGGAACAAAAACCTCTCCAATAAAAATGTAGGTATTGTTTTTTTCTCTCTCTGCTCTATACAGTTCAACTAAATTGGATTAAATGTGCTCACTCAAAAATAAAAAACAAAAAGGAATAAAATTGGGGGGGGGATTAAGGCAATGAATTAGAGATAAAATTTACATGAATATGAACCCTAGTTAAAAATACAATTTTATTTAAAAGGTGGGGATAGAGCTTAGTTTTTTTGTTTTAGTTGGTAGGGATGGGTGGGTGGGGCAAGGGGTGGAATATTATGGGGTACTTTTTGTACCAGATTATTTTAACATTTTTATTTTAGTGTATTTGCTTGTTTCTAATGTATTGTGAAAAATTAGTAAAAATTGGGAGGAAAAGCTCAAAAGGCATGCACATAAGATCCAGCTGTCTCCAGCGCCCTATGATTTTCCCCATTCAGTGACTCTGATTTCTTTGTCTGCAAATCTGTGCCAACAAGAAAGAAAAATCCCTCTGGCTGGCTCAGTCGCACCAAACACACCCAAAGCTCTGCAGATCCATAAATTTTTAAATATACCAGTGGATGTGGAGTGGGGAAAAGAAAGCTCACCCCAGTGCAGACCCAACCAGACAGGAAGCTGCAGAGACACACTCCAAAAAAAGAGTCAACCCAAGCATTTGTTAGGGTTGGCAGTGGCCAAGGATTCCACAGAAAGGGATGGTATGCAGCTGTGGCTGGAATCCTTTGTTTCAAGAGAAAGAGGAGGGGAGGAAAGGGAGAAGATTCTTAAAATATGGGATGCTGATGCTGATTTAGTAGAAAGATCTGGTACCCAAGCAGATTCCCCTTCCTTATTGGGACAAGGATCCTCTTTTTTATTCATCAGGTGCCAGATCTGCAGGGTGAACACACCCTCCTGCATACCAAAGCGAAGAGGATGAAGTGTGCCGCAATGTAGGTCATGCAGAGGTGAAGGAGGGTGGGGCAGATAGGAAATATCTATGAAGATCTCTCCTAGTCCTTGTCTGCAATGCAAAAAACTCCTTTCCTAAAAGCCAGTGATGGAACAGTTCTCTACAAGTACCAAAGATTAGGATGTATTTTACAGCCCATCCCAAAATTCTCACCATCCCAATCCCCACAAATCTTACAGATCGAAATCCTACAGATCTAAACTGATTGCCCCTATTCTGTAATTAATAATCCCAACATTTGTCTAATCAACTACTGTATTTCTTATATTCCAAGACACACCTTTTCTCCCATCTCTAAAAATGGGGTGTGGTCATATGTATATTTTGGTTTGAGGTGGTACTTCAATTAAAAGGCGTCTTATAATCAATTGCATCTTGGAATTGAAGAAATATAGTAAAATATATTTCAAATCAAACAAACCAGTTGCTAAACAACAAAATGCCACGCCTTCCTATATTCTATTACAGTCTAGTGTCATCAAAAAGATAGGGCTAATGCAGATAAGGTTCGGCCCCAAAAGTAGACAATGCTCCTTCAGATACAATCCCATAAATGTTTAAGATATTGTCCTATACAAAGGAATAGTTGTTAAGTTATTTAATGACAGTAATATCCTCTGCCCATCACAATGACATACTCCTATAACAGGAATCTGATACAATAAAATACAATCATATATTCATACGAAGATGACCAAGTTGGCAAAGGAGCTATATTTAAACCCAATTCTGTCACTATCATCCTATCCCCCAAAATGAGTCTTTTTTCCTAATAGGAATTTTGATGATTTTGTGTAATTTTAACAATTCTAGGCTTAATTCTATTTTAATATTTTTATGCTGTAGGTTTTTAATTGCATTTTTGGAAGTTGTGAGCAGCTATGGATCTCAAGAGAGGGGGTTGAGAAGGGCGGGGTAGAAGTACTCGAAATAAATAAATAAATAAATAAATAAATAAATAAATAAATGGGGCGAGTTGGGATTATGATGATGATGAAGATAATAGATGCTCACAAAAAGGATATCTGGAACGTTAGTATGTAGGGAAAAAATCTCATCAGATTATTGTTGCATTCCTTCATTAAGAGAATTAGAAATAGAGAAAACACCCACCAACTCAATGCAGTCTGGGGTGTGGATTTCTGCAGACAATGCTTTGGGGCGCTGCAGAATTGTTTGTGCCAAATGGGGAATTATTATGTGAATAGTAAAATCTGCACCAGTCTTAAATACCTGTATCTGCAATGGATCATTTAATGCTAATGTGACTTATCATAATGCAAGACCAGCATCAACTACCTTATGGATAAGAACTGGTATATCAGAGCTTATCCTTCAGATCTTTTCCCCTTATCTGTTTATTTTATTTTGCTACTTTATGTATTTTATTCTAATTAAATTTTGTTGCTTGCATATTTTTTTTTTGCCGAATTATATCTTTGGGCTTGGCCTCATGTTAGCAGCCCTGTGTCCCCTTCAGGTAGATATGGTGGTGGGGTATAAATATTATTATTATTATTATTATTATTATTATTATTATTATTATTGGTAGTTGATATATAAATTGTGAGCAGATGTGAATAGAGAAGAGATGGACTATAAAGACAATATTCTATTCACCAACCTTTGTAATGTAAGTGCTTTGCAATCTTAGCACATTTATCATATTGCCAAACCATTAAAATAGCCTAATGGCTATTAAAGTGACCACTGATTAAAAAATATAGAAATATGGAAGTTGTTTTCCTTCAAACTTTTGATTTTTATACCTAGCCTTATCTTCACCATCGGATTGTGGCAAAAATGGTAACAAAGGAAGCTGTTGCCATTATTTAAAGCAAGCAGAGGTTACACATTCTTGTTGCCAATGGGGAAAACAAGATAAAGAAAGCCCTCAATTGAATGCATGTTAATTGAATGCATCTTCTTCTATGCAGAGATGAATCTATTCTTTTGTATAAGGTTAAGACAAAAATGAGACTAAGGGGAAAAGCTCTGGTACATCCATGTTATGCATTTTGTACCATCGTATGCTTGTGAATAGAGAAAAAGATGGAATATGTCTAGAAAAAGGATCTAATCCGGCACAAAACCAAATACATGGGTTTTTGTTTAGTGGGGTACTTTGGTGAGGGGGATATATTTAAGGAACCGAATGTGAAAGGCAGGCTGAGATGCCTGTCCGCCATTGTTGAGACTGCTGCTTTAGGAGACACGCCTTAAAGCCTTGAGTGTCTCTTGCCTATAAATAAAACTGTTATCCTTGGTTTCAAGGAAAGGGCTGCCTATAGGAAAGCCCTGTAGAAGAGCAATTGAGCCTGGCTTCGAGCCAGTTCAAGAGCCATGCGCACCCGCCAGCACTACAGCGTGGAGTCAGGGAGCCATTTTAGGATGGCTGGGAGCCAGCTTGGAGATGACCGGGCTCCCCTTTTTGCTTGAAAAGGGACTCTTGCAATGGAGATATGCAAAATAGGGGGGGAAACATGCAGAACAAAGGAACGCATGATAAAGACTGAGTGCGGCAACATTTTTATGCTACTTATGCTACGACCTGCAACCACTCCTTACTAGAAAGTCCCACCCAACTAGCAGCCATTGCAGATAACGGTCCATCCTTGCTAGTATAAAATGGCTCTACACCAGGCATGGGAAACTTCGGCCCTCCAGGTGTTTTGGATTCAACTCCTGCAATTCCTGCCACCAAGATCCAGGATACATCTACACAGCATAAACTGTGGGATTTGCAGCTTGTGGAGTCACCAGAGAAGGCTAAACTAGAATGATTCAATAGCATTGAGTCATGGGCAGACACATGGGGATCAAACTGCATTCATTCTACAATACGGATATATCCCTCTGTGGAAACAGCAACCCCTTTTAAAAGGGGAACTAAACTATGGAATAACAGGGAGAAGGCTCACGGGAAAAATATATTTCCAGGCAGGAATGCAAAAGAGGGAAGTGGCAGGGAGGGCGCTGGCCCTTGAGCCATGTGCTCGCTGCCTGCAGACAAAGAAGGGCGGAAAAAAGAGAGGGGCGGGTCAGACAGGAAAAGGGGGACGGGCCATTGGCGGCAAACATGGCATCCGCTCATCAGCAAAAGGGGAAGGAAATGGCGGGGAGGAAGAGAGAAAAGCCAAACCTCTGGATTCCATGTCTCAAGTCACATATTTATACAAACTGAGATACAGAGAACGCAGCTCTCTTTTGACCCTGTTGGAAGGCCTCATTGACACAGTTTTAGCTGCCATGGAATCACGAGAGTTGTAGTTTTAGAAGGTCTTTAGCCTTCTATGGTGTGTCACCAAGCCACAAATCTCATTGTATTGAACCAAGGCAGTCCAAGTGCCCTCAAACTGCATTAATTCTATAGTGTAGAGACCCCAAAGCTGTGCAAAAAACTCATTTTCAATTGGGGGGGGGGAAGATATTGTAAACGAGAAGGGTAAAAGGAAGGAGAGTTGGATCCTAAACATTAGTTTTGGGGGGGAGGGGGGGTTACATAAAAGCTGAGCTTTGTGGCATGCATGTGTGAATGTATCACAAGTGTGGCCACAACATATACATACATACATATATATATACACACAAACACATATATATTTGTGTGTGTGTGTGTGCATACTAACCATCCCCTGCCATGCATTGCTGTGTCCCAGTCTGCGTATGTGTATATGTGTGAATATATATTTGGTTATATGTGTATATATGTGTGTTTGCATATATATGTGTGTGTGTGTGTGGTTTTGCGCATGTGTTGTAATATATTTTTTATTTTTTGGCTTTTTAAGTCTCTTCCACTGTGTTTTTCAGTATTTTTATGAGTGATGGTCACTTGCTGGCTTGATAGGTGTATTGTTTCCAAATTTGGTGTCAATTAATCCAGTGGTTTTAGAGCTATGCTAATCCCACAAACGAACACTACATTTTTATTTATATAGATTCTCTTTCTGTGTGTGTATACATATATCAAAATGAAGGGAATTTAATCTCCGTAAAGGAGGGATTGTTAAGAGAAGCCATTTTGCTCATGAAGCCATTTAGGAAGGAATCTCTTTGCAAAATAATATATATATAGGGCATCCCCTCAAAAATGTATACACCCATAATAGCTTATAATTTGGGGTTATTACATTATGCTGGATGTGTGTTAATATAATATGGTCACCATTTGTGTGTGTGTGTTTGTAGATATATGTATGTGTGTATTATTTATTTATTTATTTACTATATTTGTATACCGCTTTTCTCTGCCCATAGGCGACTCGAGGCAGTTATTATACTATTATACTATATTCTCTCTCTCCACAGACACACACACGCAAATGATGGGAACAGATTTTCCTTAAAGGAAGGGAGGTAGAAAAGCAGTCTGGAAGCAAGTCAGTTGAGAAATGTGGAACAAAGACCAAATATAGCCATTTATAATACTGGATTATTTTTCTTTCCCCCCCATAATATTTATTTATTTACTTACTATATTTATACACCACCCCTCTCAGCCCAGAGGTGACTCTGAGCAGATTATTATTTTCTTTTATTTTCCTATTCCTCCCCCCCCCCCCAAAAAAACACATACCCATAAACACCCTAAATATTAGAAAGTGTCACTTGAGAGAGACTGCAAGGTCAATTTGTGCAGCAACAACCATCTGAAAAATCTGTCAAAACATTACAATTTAAGATGGAATTTGTAACTGGTTAAACCGTTCTTATGACATGTATCATTCAATATAAATGTATGCAACTTAAGTGTTCATAACTATTATCAGTTGGATATGAGGGTGTACATCAGGCAGGGGCAAACTTGGCCCTTCTAGTTTTTTTGGACTCCAACTCCCACAATTCCTAACAGCCTCAGACCCCTTCCTTTCCCCCCTCAGCCGCTTAAGCGGCTGAGGGGGAAAAGGAAGGAACCTGAGGCTGTTAGGAATTGTGGGAGTTGGGAGTCCAAAAAAACTAGAAGGGCCAAAGTTTGCCTATACCTGGTGTACACCCTGTATATATTAGTAGCAATACTATTAATAACACTAACGTTATCTTTATTATATTTGAGCTGGTTACAAAAAAGCTCTTCTATGGATCCGAATAGCTCAAAGAAATTGACATCATCTGCTTTGGCTATAAATCTTTTCCTCCATACTTAAGTGTTACTAAATAACAGTTCCTTAACTACTTAGTAACTAATTTATCTGTGTCTCTGAAGCAGTTTTAAAATAAGACACATTGTATTTCCCAGGTAGGCACTTTTTTTTCCTTTTGAGGAACACATGCCTGGCTTTTGGCTTTTTTGTATGGGATTTATAGTTTCTTTGGCTTTGGCTTCAAACTACATGAAAGGAGATTCCATCTGAACATTAGGAAGAACTTCCCGACTGTGAGAGCCGTTCAGCAGTGGAACTCTCTGCCCCGTGGCTTTTCTTTTTGTTTGGGATTTATAGTTTCTTTGACTTTGGCTTCAAACTACAAGAGAGGAGATTCCATCTGAACATTAGGAAGAACTTCCTGACTGTGAGAACCATTCAGCAGTGGAACTTTCTGCCTCGGAGTGTGGTGGAGGCTCCTTCTTTGGAAGCTTTTAAACAGAGGCTGGATGGCCATCTGTCAGGGGTGATTTGAATGCAATTTTCCTGCTTCTTGGCAGGGGGGTTGGACTGGATAGCCCATCAGGTCTCTTCCAACTCTATGCGTCACCAAACTACAAATCCCAGGACTCCCACAGCCTTGAA
The DNA here is from genome assembly GCF_025583915.1 of Anolis sagrei ordinatus. Classification (NCBI taxonomy): domain Eukaryota; kingdom Metazoa; phylum Chordata; class Lepidosauria; order Squamata; family Anolidae; genus Anolis; species Anolis sagrei. The sequence continues at coordinate 290,974,946 of NW_026845477.1, read as the reverse complement.
CCACAGCGGTTAATAATGGGAGCAAACTGCATTCATATTACAATGGAGAGGCTACTCATTGTTGCTCCAACTCCAACCCTTATGTGTGTTTATTACAAAGAGACTGTAGAGCAATGGTTAAAAGGTATTGATAAGGTATTGAGATAAAGCCCGCTATTTTCACCCCACACTTCAGAGCCTCGTGCGGGAAACCTCATGCTTTTTTTCTCCCCTCCCACTTCCTTTGGCAAAAAAAAAATAAATTTCAAATCCCTCCTCCTGGTTGCAGCGCCTTTGGCGCTAAAAACGTTAAGGAGGACGTTAGTTGGCGGGGAATTTGGGGCGCCTTCCCTCCCTTTTCACCACCTGAATGGATATTAAGAGGAAGCGAATCCCGCGCCCCTTAAGTAACGCCGTTCCTTTGGGAGATGTAACGCGTTACACAGTTACAAAGTAGTTACACGAAAGGAAAGAACTTGGGAGATTTGGGGGAAAATGCTGTGATTATGGAAGCAAATTCCACGCCAGCTAAGTAACGCCGTTCCTTCTAAAATCAACGCGTTACTTTCCGTTGCAAAGTAGTTAAATTTGGGGAAAATGTGATTTTGGAAACCAATTCCACGCCCCTTAGGCGGAAGTAACGCGTTACTTTCCATTGCAGAGTAGTTAAGCGGGAGAAATAACATCTTGGAGATTGGGAAAACGCTGTGATTATAGGAATGGGAAAGAGGAAGCATAAAGATGCGTTCTTATTTAACGTCGTTCCTTTTCACAGCGTTTGGATCTCGTTACCGCCCCACCCAGCTTTCGTTTCCCCCTTCCCCCTCCCCCCCCCCAAAGACAATGGCTTTGCAATAGAAGAGCGTTTTGTACGGAACGGAAGCAGCGTTACAGCCCCACGTTCCTTTCCTTGTTGTTGAAAGGAATTAAAACGAGTCCTTCCCCTCCCAAGCCAATATTTTACATCCAATGCGCCGCCGCCCCCAAGAAAAATGACTTTGCAATAAGAAAGCGTTTTGTACGGAACGGAAGCAGCGTTACAGCCCCACGTTCCTTTCCTTGTCGTTGAAAGGAATTAAAACGAGTCCTTCCCCTCCCAAGCCAATATTTTACATCCAATGTGCAGCTCTGCCGACTACTTCCTTTCGGCCACATTTTAAAATAATAATTTCCTGAATTATGAAAAATTATATTGCTTGAATTACTTTTTTCTTTTCTTTTTTGCAACCCCAATTTAATAATATATACCGCATTGTCCCATCCTCACCTTTGCACCGATCTGGTTACCACATTGCCCAGCTTGAATGTGCACGATTTCCCTCATCTTTGCCTGGCTTTTATAACACTTTCCCCCCTCTTAATTACTTTTCCCTCGTTCCTTTTGCTTCAGAGAGGCGCCGCTCCTTTAAGACTCAGAACGTTGGGGAGCTCAAGGTTCGATCCTCCGAAGGCGACGCAGAGGGAAGGCAGGAAGGCGGGCCGGGCGCCCAGACAAAGGTTTTATAAACTGGCGGGCGGTCCGTGCTCCCATTGGCCCGCGGGCATCAGGAGCGGCGCGCTGATTGGACGGCGGTGGAAAGAGACACGTAGCGGGAGAGGGAGGGGGCTCCGGAGAGGAGCTGGGTGTGGCAGCAGGCGCAGCAATGGGGAGAGTGGGAGGGGGGCACTGCAGCTCTCCCTTTTGTTGGGAGAAGACGGGCGCCATTGAAGGGGGGTTTGCGCTAGCCCACATGGTGGTGGTCCTTGCCACGCCTCGACCAGAGTAAAACATCACCCAAGGTCCAAGATGCATCTACACTGCTGAATAAATGCGGTTTGATACTGCTTTAACTGCTATGTTGGTGAGGCACCAGCACTCTTTTGTCACAGAAGGCTACAGACATTGTAAAATCCCATTCTTCCATGGGAAAATAATGGCTCACAATCAAAAACATTGCAAATATACAACAATAAAATCATTATATATTATATTATCAGTAGTGATTATTTTTAATATATCAGTATTACTATATTACAATATTATACGTATATACAATATATTTGCATGGCACAATATTAGTATTACTATATTACAATACTAATATTGCGCCATGCAAATATATTGTATATACATATAATATTGATAATATAATACAATTTAATATATATAATAATATAGTATTACTATATTACAATGGAGCCCCCGGTGGCTTTTTTTTGTCATGTCAGGGCAGCCAGTCAATTATATTACATTTCTAACAGAACAAAGCAAACAAACAGACAAAATACAAAATTTATGAGTTTGGTAGTTGATTAAATGTCCTTTGACCAGTATCTGGCCACTTGGAGTGCTTCTGGTGTTGCTGCAAGAAGGTCCTCCATGGTGCAAGTGGCAGGGCTCAGGGTGCATTGCAGCAGGTGGTCTGTGGTTTGCTCTTCTCCACACTCGCATGTCGAGGATTCCACTTTGTAGCCCCATTTCTGAAGGTTGGCTCTGCATCTCGTGGTGCCAGAGCGCAGTCTGTTCAGCGCCTTCAAGTCGCCCAGTTTTCCGTGTGCCCAGGGGGGAGTTTCTCATTTGTTATCAGCCATTGGTTGAGTTTCTGGGTTTGAGCCTGCCACTTTTGGACTCTCGCTTGCTGAGGTGTTCCAGCGAGTGTCTCTGAAGATCTAAAAAAACTATGTCTTGATTTAAGTCGTTGACATCCTGGCTGATACCCAAACAGGGGATGAGCTGGAGATGTCTCTGCCTTGGTCCTTTCACTATTGGCTGCTACTTCCCGGTGGATGTCAGGTGGTGCAATACTGGCTAAGCAGTGTAATTTCTCCATTGGTGTGGGGCGCAGACACCCTGTGATAATGCGGCATGTCTCATTAAGAGCCACATCTACTGTTTTAGTGTGGTGAGATGTGTTCCACACTGGGCATGCATACTCAGCAGCAGAGTAGCATAGCGCAAGGGCAGATGTCTTCACTGTGTCTGGTTGTGATCCCCAGGTTGTGCCAGTCAGCTTTCGTATGATGTTGTTTCTAGCACCCATATATACATGTATATACTATATATTTGCATGGCACAATATTAGTATTATATTGCAATATATATTATATTATATTATTATGATTTTATTGTATTATATTATCAATATATGTATATACAGTATATTATATTTGCATAGCACAATATTACTATTACTATATTACAATGTATATTATATCGTGTTATTATTAGAAATATTGGATTATACTATAATATCAATATATGTATATACAATATATTATATTCGCATAGTGCAATATTACTATTATGATATTACAGTGTAGGAGCCCCCGGTGGCAGAGTGGGTTAAACTGCTGAGATACTAAATTTCTTGACCGAAAGGTCACAGGTTCGAATGTGGGAAGCGGCGTGAGCTTCCGTTGTCAGCCCCAGCTTCTGCCAACCTAGCAGTTCGAAAACATGCAAATGTGAATAGATCAATAGGTACCGCTCCGGCAGGAAGGTAACAGTGCTCCATGCAGTCATGATGGCCACATGGCATTGAAGGTGTCTACGGACAACTCCGGCTCTTCGGCTTAGAAATGGAAATGAGCACCAACCCCAGATTCAGACATGACTGGACTTAATGTCAGGGGAAACCTTTACCTTTACCTATATTACAATGTTTATTATTTTGTATTATTAGAATTATATTGGATTATATTATAATATAACATCAATATATGTATATACAATATATTATATTCACATAGCACAATATTAATATTACTGTATTGTGCATTACAATATTATATTGTATTATTGGAATTATATTGTGTTATATTGTAATTTTTTTTCTGGCTGGGGTGAAAATTGCTGGAAGAAACATTAACAATCTTAGATATGCAGATGACACCACTCTGATGGCCGAAAGTGAGGAGGAGCTGAGGAGCCTTCTAATCAAGGTGAAAGAAGAAAGTGCAAAAGCTGGGTTGCAGTTAAACATAAAAAAAAAATCAAGATTATGGCAAGAAAAATGATCGAAAATTGGGAAACAGAGGGAGAAAATGTGGAGGCCGTGACAGACTTTGTATTTCTAGGTGCAAAGATTACTGCAGATGCAGACTGTGGCCAGGAAATCAGAAGACACTTACTTCTTGGGAGGAGAGCAATATCCAGTCTCGATAAAATAGTAAAGAGTAGAGACATCACACTGGCAACAAAGATCCGCCTAGTCAAAGCCATGGTATTCCCTGTAGTAACCTACGGATGTGAGAGCTGGACCACAAGGAAGGCTGAGCGAAGGAAGAGAGATGCTTTTGAGCTGTGGTGTTGGAGGAAATTTCTGAGAGTGCCTTGGATTGCGAGAAGATCCAACCAGTCCATACTTCAGGAAATACAGCCCGACCGCTCATTGGAGGGAAGAATAGTAGAGGCAAAGATGAAGTACTTTGGCCTCATCATGAGAAGACAAGGAAAGCTTAGAGAAGACCATGATGCTGGGGAAAATGGAAGGAAAAAGGAAGAGGGGCCAACCAAGGGCAAGATGGATTGATGGCATCCTTGAAGTGACTGGCTTAACTATCAAGGAGCTGCGGGTGGTGACAGCCGACAGGGAGCTCTGACTTGGGCTGGTCCATGAGGTCACAAAGAGTCAGAAACGACTGAATGAATGAAGAATATTATGATACTATCATTATATGTACAGTAGAGTCTCACTTATCCAACATAAATGATTTGATACGATGCTGTATTTTTTTTACTATTTTGAACATTTTATGGTGCAATATTTGGAGTACAGTTTCCCAGGGCCCTTCTACCCAGCCATATAACTCAGAATATCAAGCCAAAATATCTGTTTTGCACTGGGTTACTTGAATCCACACTGCCATATATTCCAGTTCAAAGCAGATTATTATTATTAGTATTATTATTATTTCCCACCTTCAGCAAAGGATCATCGCCTTGTCGGGGCGCTGGAGCTTGAGCACCTCAATGATGTCATGAGCGAAACCGTGAAGGGCCACCCAAGACGGGACGGTTGTGGCAGAGAGGGCAGACCAAGCGTGATCCCTGGGGAAGGCAATGGCAAACCACTCCAGTATCCTTGCCAAGAAAACTAAATGGACCAGTACAACCAGAGATATGTCGGTATGCCATTGGAAGATGGGACTCCCAGGTCGGAAGATGGCCAAAATGCTACTGGGGAGGAGCAGAGGATAAGTTCAACTAGCCCCAGATGTGATGACGCAGCTAGCTCAAAGCCGAAAGGAAGGCTAGCGGCCGACGGTACTGGAGGTGAACGACGAATCCGATGCTCTAAAGATCAACACACCATAGGAACCTGGAATGTAAGATCTATGAGCCAGGGCAAATTGGATGTTGTTATTGGTGAGATGTCAAGACTAAAGATAGATATTCTGGGGGTCAGCGAACTGAAATGGACTGGAATGGGCCACTTCACATCAGATGACCACCAGATCTACTACTGCGGACAAGAGGAACATCGAAGAAATGGAGTAGCCTTCATAATTAATAAGAAATTCGCTAAAGCGGTGCTTGGATACAACCCAAAAAATGACAGAATGATCTCAATTCGAGTGCAAGGAAAGCCTTTCAACATTACAGTGATCCAAATATATGCCCCAACCACAGCTGCTGAAGAAGCAGAAGTAGATCAGTTCTATGAGGATCTGCAGGACCTCCTGGATAATACACCAAAAAGAGACATTATTTTCATTACAGGAGACTGGAATGCCAAGGTGGGAAGTCAAATGACAACTGGGATCACAGGCAAGCATGGTCTGGGAGAACAAAATGAAGCGGGACGCAGGCTGATAGAATTTTGCCAGGAAAACTCGCTGTGTATAACGAATACTCTCTTCCAACAACCTAAAAGACGGCTATATACATGGACCTCACCAGATGGTCAACACCGAAATCAGATTGACTACATCCTTTGCAGCCAAGGGTGGCGGACATCCATCCAGTCAGCGAAAACAAGACCTGGGGCTGACTGTAGCTCAGATCATGAACTTCTTATTGCACGATTTAGAATAAAACTAAAGAGATCAGGGAAAATACACAGACCAGTTAGATATGATCTCACTAACATTCCTAGCGAATATACAGTGGAAGTGAAGAACAGATTTGAAGGACTAGATTTAGTAAACAGAGTCCCAGAAGACCTATGGACAGAAGTCCGCGACATTGTTCAGGAGGCGGCAACAAAGTACGTTCCAAAGAAAAAGAAAACCAAGAAGGCAAAATGGTTGTCTGCTGAGATACTGGAAGTAGCCCAAGAAAGGAGGAAAGCAAAAGGAAACAGTGAAAAGGGGAGATATGCCCAGTTAAATGCGCAATTCCAGAGGTTAGCCAGAAGAGATAAGGAACTATTTTTAAATAAGCAACGCATGGAAGTGGAGGAAGACAACAGAATAGGAAGGACAAGAGACCTCTTCCAGAAAATTAGAAACATTGGAGGTAAATTTCAGGCAAAAATTGGTATGATAAGAAACAAAGATGGCAGGGACCTAACAGAAGCTGAAGAGATCAAGAGAAGGTGGCGAGACTATACAGAAGATCTGTATAGGAAGGATAATAATATTGAGGGTAGTTATGACGGTGTGGTGAATGAATTAGAACCAGACATCCTGAGGAGTGAAGTTGAATGGGCCTTAAGAAGCATTGCTAACAACAAGGCAGCAGGAGACGACGGGATCCCAGCTGAACTGTTTAAAATCTTAAAAGATGATGCTGTCAAGGTGATGCATGCCATTTGCCAGCAAATATGGAAAACACAAGAATGGCCATCAGACTGGAAAAAATCAACTTATATCCCCATACCAAAAAAGGGAAATGCGAAAGACTGCTCAAACTTCCGTACAGTGGCCCTTATTTCACATGCCAGTAAGGTAATGCTCAAGATCCTGCAAGGAAGACTCCAGCAATACATGGAGCGAGAGTTGCCAGATGTTACAAGCTGGGTTTAGAAAAGGCAGAGGAACGAGAGACCAAATTGCCAATATCCGCTGGATAATGGAGAAAGGCAGGGAGTTTCAGAAAAACATCTATTTCTGCTTCATTGACTATTCTAAAGCCTTTGACTGTGTGGATCATAATAAATTGTGGCAAGTTCTTGGTGTGATGGGCATCCCAAGCCACCTTGTCTCTCTCCTGAGGAATCTGTACAAGGACCAAGTAGCAACAGTCAGAACTGACCACGGAACAACAGACTGGTTCAAGATTGGCAAAGGCGTACGGCAAGGCTGCATCCTCTCACCCAACCTTTTTAACTTGTATGCAGAACACATCATGCGATGTGCGGGGCTGGATGAATGCAAAGCTGGGGTGAAAATTGCTGGAAGAAACATTAACACCCTCAGATATGCAGATGACACCACTCTGATGGCCGAAAGCGAGGAGGAGCTGAGGAGCCTTCTAATCAAGGTGAAAGAAGAAAGCGCAAAAGCCGGGTTGCAGCTAAACATAAAAAACCAAGATTATGGCAACAAGAATGATTGACAACTGGAAAATAGAGGGAGAAACGTGGAGGCCGTGACAGACTTTGTATTTCTAGGTGCAAAGATTACTGCAGATGCAGACTGTGGCCAGGAAATCAGAAGACGCTTACTTTTTGGGAGGAGAGCAATGTCCAGTCTCGATAAAATAGTAAAGAGTAGAGACATCAGACTGGCAACAAAGATCCGCCTAGTCAAAGCCATGGTATTCCCTGTAGTAACCTACGGATGTGAGAGCTGGACCTTAGGGAAGGCTGAGCGAAGGAAAGATCGATGCTTTTGAGCTGTGGTGTTGGAGGAAAGTGCTGAGAGTGCCTTGGACTGCGAGAAGATCCAACCAGTCCATCCTCCAGGAAATAAAGCCCGACTGCTCATTGGAGGGAAGGATACTAGAGACAAAGTTGAAGTACTTCAGCCACATCATGAGGAGACAGGAAAGCCTGGAGAAGACAATTATGCTGGGGAAAGTGGAAGGCAAAAGGAAGAGGGGCCGACCAAGGGCAAGATGGATGGATGGCATCCTTGAAGTGACTGGACTGACCTTGAGGGAGCTGGGGGTGGTAATGGCCGACAGGGAGCTCTGGCGTAGGCTGGTCCATGAGGTCACGAAGAGTCGGAGACGACTGAACGAATGAACAACATTATTTCCCACATTTCTAACTTGTCCTTCTCAAACCCCCGAGGGGGGACTCAGGGTGGCTTACACTGGCAACAATCCGATGCCACAATATAATACAAATATAAACAAATATATTTTATTCATATATATATATATATATATATATATATATATATATATATATATATATGAAAGGGGCCCCAGGTAAGATAATCCATGATTTTGTTTATGTCTCAAGTCATGACCTGAATATTTTCTCCTCACCTAACTATTCATCCTCATTCACACAGAAGAATCCCAAATATTGCCAACTGTTACCCTAAACTACAGCCAGCCTGTTCCAACTCTATACAGAATTACTTGATGTGATTTTCAGTGAAGGAGATCAGGAATTAAAGAACTTTGGTTGATGTAATGTTTACATCTATTTAAATCGTCTCTTATCCCAGCATCATATTTTGCTTTGTTCTACCACTTGTTTACAGCTTTAAAACCTATTGAAAGATGTTATAGGACAAAACTAAGAATCAGATTTGTGATGAAAATGCAAACAACAAACAAATGAGAGTTTAAGGAGTCTTTTGAGTTTAGTTTCATGTCTCACGTGAAAGAAACAAAGGAACAGTGGAACTGGAAGTGAAGCATCTCTATACTTTGTTTATTTTATGTATGGCACAGATTTCCTTCTGGAATTAATAAAACTCAGAGATGGATCAGATTGTGCCCAAAGGCTGCTGAATCTGGTCTCAATAGCATCCTTGATTGTGATTCCTTGATGTGGTGTGGAGATGCTGAATGGGATGAATGAGTGTAACTTATGGCATTCATGGATGAATTGGCAAAGAAGATCTCCCTTTCCAAACTTTAAAACAAAACATTCAGTCATGCACTGACACATCCTTTTCCCTACAATGAGTATTTGGCCTCTGCAATAAGTCAATGATTCAGATGTTCATTTGTTGCTGATTCCTCTCCTCCCTTTTCCACACAGATCTGAAAAACAACAGTCCTGGGGTGTATCTACACAGTAGAATTAAAGCAGTTTGACTCAACTTTAACTGTCATTAGGTGGTTTGGTGAAGCACTAGCACTCTTGGGTACAGATGGCTAAGTAACTTGTAAAGCTACAGCTCCTATGATTCCATAGCAATGAGCCATGGCAGCTAAAGTGAAGTTAAATTGCATTAAGTCTATAGTATAGGTGGGGAAAATGGAAGGAAAGGGGAAGAGGGGGCGACCAAGGGCAAGATGGATGGATGGTATCCTTGAAGTGACTGGCTTGACCTTGAAGGAGCTGGGGGTAGTGACAGCCGACAGGGTGCTCTGGCGTGGACTGGTCCATGAGGTCACGAAGAGTCGGAAGTGACTGAATGAATAAGCAACAAACATAGATGGATCTCTGGACAATAGGTCAGGGATACAGATTTTATGTTGCAAAACCCACAAGGCATACACAAAAATACGAATGTAGTCAATATGATGCCTTGTAAACTCACACTAGGAGCCTCCAGCAGGACTAAATATCAACAGGTTGGAGGTTCGAATCCCGGGAAAGCACAGATGAGCTCCTTCTGTCAGCTCTAGCTCCCCATGCAGTGACCTGAGAGAAGCCTCCCACAAGGGTGGTAAAATATCAAACATCCAGGCATCCCCTGGGCAACATCCTATGAGATATTCAACCAGTGATTCTGGCAGACAACGACTTCTCTCACACAACATGGAAAAAAATTCTCACTATAATGGCCAAGATGCCAAATAAATGTTTTCCCAACCCATGTCATTTGGGGACCTCACCCAGAGATTTCTGCAGGGGAATTCCAGACAGGAAACAATCAGGGTTAACATATTCCAACAAAGGATTCCCCAGGCAGGAAGCAGCCAGGCTTTGAAGCTGCAAGGTCATTCAATGCTAATCAAGCCGGCAAGTGTGATTGCAGCATTCACACTTGCCTCAAACAGACGAGAGTTCTTTCTCCCATCCTGGACATTCCACAAATATATAAACCTCACTTGCATTGTTTCCAATAGACCTCACAACTTCTGAGGATGCCTGCCGTAGATGTGGGTGAAACATCAGATGTGGCTGGAACATGTCCATATAGCCCAGAAAACTCACAGCAACCCAATGATTCTGGCCATGAAAGCCTTCAACAACACATCAAAGCAACTATTAATAAAATCCTCTAGCAAACAGTCCATCCACACTACAGCATTATAGCAGCTTTACACCACTTTAACTGCCATGGGATCCTGGAATTTGCAGTTTGTTGTGGTCATTGTAGTCTCCAAAGAGTAAATTTTCTTGTATTTGCCATTGTTCACTGCAAGAGGTGTGCTCACACACTATGTTCAACATAGGAACAATCAGTGTGGACCTAGACTATTGAACTGTGCACTGGTAGAATATCTCTTAGGTAGCATTTAACGTCTTTATGTGGGTGGCTGATATGTGCCCTGGTAGTTATTCAGACAGAGTGTCAGTTGTAGATTGTTCTCTATTGAGGATTTAAGAACAGTTGTATATACACATACTGACTGGGAACAAGAACTTCTGAATTTGTGTATAGCCAGTACAAACATATACACAATATAACTTCTTATTGTTGTGGTGGGCATTTAGGTCATTTCAGACTTATAATGACCCTAAAGTAATCTATCTCAGGGTTTTATGAGGCTGAGAGTATGCGACTTACACAAAGTCACCCTGTGGATTTCCATGGCTGAATGCGGATAAGAATCCTGGTATCCAAAGTCATAATCCAATGCCCAAAGGATTACATCAGGTTTAAAGTCAACACACTGCATTGCCTGTTACTTGTCTGATATTTTTAATTACTTTGAATAAATAAATATTTCAAATAATGATATAAACATTTTAAAAAATCATATGTAATGCCTCTAACATTGCTAATTCGCCAATGGAGCAACTTTGTTTCCACTGTTTGTGCTACTTACCATATGTAGCTTTGCGATAGGAAACAGTGTTACTCATAATGTGTTAACCTTCAACCCACAAGTCTTTTCCCACTGCAAGCCTCCTCAGCCACTTCTCTTCACTGTTGAGAGTTAGGGTTTAATCAGTGGAATTAGTGAAGTTTGATACCACCTTAATTGCCATGGCTTAGTGCTATGGTATCCTAGGAGTTGTAGTTCCCTCTTGTCCTTTGCTGAATGTAGCATTTGTTGGATTTTCTTAGTGGGTCTGCAGATTGTGTTTCTTCATCAGCTTCACTGTGCAGTCAGTGGTTCCCTTGATGTATGGCAAGAACACTTTTCCTCTGGGTGGATCTTTGTCTTGACTCTCGTGGCTTGTTCTTGGTCTTGCAGCTCTTCTGATGTCTGAGGCGGAGTTTCCATTGGCCTGTAGAGCCCAGTTTAGGTGGTTCGGTTCACCTTGGAGGAGGTGAGGTTCGTAGTTTCATTTTGCAAGGTCTGCCAAGGCTTTAATTGTGCGTCTTTTTTGACTTGGGCAATTGTTGGAGTTTTTATGCAGGTATCTATCTCTGTGTGTAGGTTTTCTGTAAACTGTGTGGCCCAATTGTCGGTTGGGCTTTCAGATGACTAGGACATCTAGAAATGGCAGTTTTCCTTCATTTTCTTTTTCCATGGTGAATTGGATGTTGGGGCGGATGCTGCTGAGGTGGTCCAGGATCTTGTTTGTTTGTTTACAGTATTTACTATATTCTGCCCTTCTCACCCCGCAGGGGACTCAGGGTGGATTACAATGCACATATACATGGCAAGCATTCAATGCCAATTAGCATGCAACATATAGACAGACACAGAGGCAATTTCAACATTCCACCTTCCCGGCTTCATGAGGGTATGCTCGATTCCGGACACAGGGAAAGTGCTGCTTCACAGTCCATTTGAGATACCAAGTCCTTTGAAGGAGTACTTCCTCATTCTTCTGCATGCTGGAAGGTTTTATGGTGTCGTCGTCATTGTTGTTCATTTGTTCAGTCGTCTCCGACTCTTCGTGACCTCATGGACCAGCCCACGCCAGAGCTCTCTGTCGGCCGTCACCACCCCAGCTCCTTCAAGGTCAGTCCAGTCACTTCAAGGATGCCATCCATTCATCTTGCCCTTGGTCGGCCCCTCTTCCTTTTACCTTCCACCTTCCCCAGGCTTTGCTGTCTCCTCATGATGTGGCCAAAGTACTTCAACTTTGTCTCTAGTATCCTTCAACTTTGTCTCTAGTATGGTGTCGTAAATTAGTTAAATTAGCCTCCCCACAAAAAGTGGTACCTAAATTTCCTACTGGACAGATGCAACTGTCTTTCAGGGTGCAAAGGTCAACAGCAAGCTAGACTAATGGTCGGAAGTTCACTCCAACCTGGGCTGGCTTCGACCAGTAGCAATTTAATGCAGCTGGCTGTTAGCCAGCTGCACCACAGCCTGGTCTCCATTGTTTAGTTCTCCTCCTCCATGGCTTCAAATGGTGGAGCTGATATCCACAAATCGTAACCAGATAGTGGCCTTTCTGTTGCTGTTTCCAGGGCTTGTTTTTTAAAGTGTTCAGTGTAGAAATCTGCTATGACCAGGCTGAGAGGGCTCCCCATGGCTATTCCATATTTCTGTACATTGTCCCACTGGAAGTAGCTTGTGGTGAGGCAATGGTAAAACAGGGTTATGATATCTTCTGGGAAATTTTGGTTGATTAGTGCGATGGTGTCTGCTACCAGGACCTTGGTAAATAGAGACACCACATCGAAGCTGATCAGTTTGTTGCTGGTGTTGAGCTTGTGGTTGCTGAAATGTCAGGAGAGAATGCTTCTGAAACATAGCCATACAATCTCACAGCAATCCAGTGATTCCAGCCATGAAAGCATTAGACAATATTTGTTTTATGGACTCATCACATTATCCCAGAGTTGTGAGGCTAAACATCGTATTTGAAGGGCACGAACTTCATTAGCAGAAAACATTGAGGGGTGCAGAATATCATGCTGTGCACTACTCACCAAAGGCGCAGCCGAACCCCCCCCCCCCCCCCCCCCCCCCCCCCCCCCGGTTACAGGCCTGGGTGGAGGCTCCTTTTTTGGAGGCTTTTAAACAAATGCTGAAAGGCCATCTGTCGGGGATGCTTTGAATGTGATTTTCCTGCTTCTTGGCAGGGGGTTGAACGGGATGTCCCACAAGGTCTCTTCCAACTCTATGATTCTCCATCCATAAAGTCCATGGCCCTTTGAAGGCAGATGTGGTCCTCCATGAAAATGGGTTAAAACACCTCTAAAATAGACCCTACAGCCCCTGGTATTTGTTGGTGGTCTCCCATCCAAGTACTAACAAAGGCTGAACCTGCTTAGCATACAGGATTGGTCGTTTTGGGATATTTAGGTCCTCAGTTTGAACTATATACTGTGCAAAGCCAGCAGTTTGCCCTGAATCTTCCATCATTCAGTGGCAAGGAATGACCCCAGATCCTAGGCAGGAAGAAAGGCCTCTTCTCCACTTTGTCCACACAATCCCCCAATGATTACTTCATTCCTGCTGATATCAAGGGGAACCTAAATGCAATGAATGAGAGGCCTGGGCTGGAAAAAAACCCAAACACTTCCCTCTTGCTGTTCTTTCTAAAATTATTTACTGTGCAGACATAGGAGGCAAAGGAACACCATCTCAAGTCTCCAAGGGCCCTTCCACCCAGTCGTATAACCCAGAGTATCAAGCCAGAAAATCCCACAATATCTGCTTTGAACTGGGTTATATGAGTCCACACTGCCATATAACCCAGTTCAAAACAGATAATGTGGGATTTTATACAGTTGTATGGAAGGGGCCTGATTCATGCAATTATGGTACATGGAGGATGGTAGGAAAACCCACCTGCAGTGATCACCTGTGATTTTTATTTTATTTTCATTTGATAAATGGTTTAACCTGGTAATGCCGACTCCTGTCCTTAAAAACCCATTAAATGCTATTATAATTGTATTGTATTTTAACTTTATGTCCAGGACACAAATATATAATAATAATAATAATAATGATGATGATAATAATAATAATTTATTTACAGCTTTTATATTCCACCCTTCTCACCCCGCAGGGGACTCAGGGCAGATTACAGTGTACACATATATGGCAAACATTCAATGCCAATTTTGACTTACAGACATATACAGACTTACACAGAGGCTATTTAACTTTTTCCGGCCGCCAGGGGAGCTGTCGCTTTCATCGTCCATCTGCGACGCTGATGAAGTACCTCCACATTCCTCGCATGCTTCGCCACTGGAGTGCTTCTTTATGGCCTCATAAATTAGTTAATTTTAGCTTCCCCACACTTTTAAGGTGGTACCTTATTTTCCTACTTGACAGATGCAACTGTCTTTCGGGTTGCAAAGGTCGACAACGGGCTACACAATGGTTGGAAACCCACTCCAACCTCAGCTGGCTTCGAACTCATGGCCTTTTGGTCAGAGTAATCTTAATGCAGCTGACACTCAGCCGGCTGCGCCACAATCCCAACAACAACAACAACAAAAACAACAACATGGATGTGGCTCACAAATTAAACTTTGAAAAGGAAACTGGGGGCCTGATTCTTGCAGCCCAAATGCCATCAAAGCCAGAACTGAAAAGTCATTGACAGATCCCAAGTGTAGACTCTGCAAGGAAGCAGACAAAACGATGGATCACATACTCAGCTGCTGCAAGAAGATTGTGCAGATGGACTACAAGCAGAGGCATAACATCTTGCTCAGATGATCCACTGAACCTTGTGCTACAAATACCATCTGCCTGTGGCAAAGAACTGGTGGGATCACAAGCCTGAAAATGTCACAGAGAATGAACATGTCAAACTACTCTGAGACTTTCGAATTCAGAGTTTTGGAGCACAATAGTCCTGACCTCATGATCGTGAAAGTATGGATCATCGATGTTGCAATCCCAGGTGACAGCAGAATTGACAAGAATCAAATGGAAAAACTGACACAATATGAAGATTTAAGATAGAACTGCAAAGACTCTGCCACAAGCCAGTAAAAGTGGTCCCAGTGCTGATCGACACACTGGGTACAGTGCCTAATGACGTTGGCCTGCACTTAAAAACAATCAGCACTGACAAAATTACCATCTGCCAGCTGCAAAAGGCCACCCTACTCAGATCTGCACACATTATTCGCCAATACATCACACAGTCCTAGACACTTGGAAAGTGTCCAACGTGTGATCCAATACAACAGCCAGCAGAGTGATCTTGTTTGCTGTGTACTCATCTTGTTGTGTTTCAAATAAATAATAATAATTTGGTATTTGCCTTGTTTTATATTGTTATTGGGTCATAGAATCATAGAATCCTAGAGTTGGAAGAGATCTCATGGGCCATCCAGTCCAACCCCCTGCCAAGAAGCAGGAATATTGCATTCAAATCACCCCTGACAGATGGCCATCCAGCCTCTGTTTAAAAGGTCGTGTAAGTTGCCTTGAGTCCCTATGCAGAGAAAGGTGGGGATAGAAATTAAGTTAATAATAATAATTAACGGGCCAAGAAAAATATTGATTGCGGTGCATCCACACTGTAGACTTAACACAGTTTGATACCAGTTTAACTTCCTTGGGGAATTTCTATGGAATCTGGCAAGTTGTGGTTTTAGCAGGCCTTTAGCCTTCTCTGCCAAAGTGGACTGGTACTTACCCAAACTACAAAGCCCAGGACAGTTAAAGCGGTATCAAACTGTGTTAAGTCTACAGTGTGGATGCACCGCAATTAATATTTTTCTTACAGTGCAGATGCAATGATGTAGAGATAAGAAACATTGTTTTAAAATTAAGAAAAAAATAACTGAGGAGTGGTTGTGCCCGTGTATACAAAACCCGCGGATACGGAGGCCCGTCTACCCGCGGATAGGGAGGACAGGCTATTAGACATCTATCTGCATTGACTCTCCATGTATTGCATTGACTGTATACTTCCACCCTCTCGCTCGGAGGCCAAACAAAATGGCCGCCGCCGTGAAGTCGAAGCCGGAAACCCTATGGCTGAAGCAACTCTATGCTACTGGTATTACGCTCTAGACTGGACACTTCCTGTCTCTGTGATTTTCCGTCGCTTATATTGAAAAGAGTGAGGGAAGTCTGAGCCGTTTACTCCCCGCCAACCATTGAAATAAACCGACCAATCGTAGGACGGGAAGCGTTTAAAGTGGCAGCCGCAGCATCCAATAAGAAAAAGGTCCTGCGCAAAAGAAGGCGGGGCGCACGAAAATTGGATACCAGAGTGCTATTTGGGGGAGCGGAGACCCCTCTCAATAGGTTCAAATGGGAAAGAAAAAGGCGGGAGTTAGATTTAAAGGGACAGGCACCTAAAGTAAGAAAGATTGGGGAAAAGGTGCATAGGTGTGTGTGGGCTAGCCATTAGGATATAATATGTGTTTGTATATATATTGAAGGAGGATATCAAGGGAATAATGCAAGGAGACAGGATATCAAGGAAATTAAAGGATTAATGCAAGGAGATGGTGGATGCAGATGAGGTTTGGAAAGGCAAAGGGAAGGAGTAACATTGTACCTACATATATATAGCTATATAGTTATTGCAAAATGGAGCAAACTCAGTTGTTGGACTGGGATGAGGAAGGGGATCCCAATGAGTCTTCTCATGGGAATGCCCCCAAACCTGTTGGGCGCCTGCACCTTTTGAGCAGCAAATATGGCCCTGAAAAAGGTAAGGATGTCTACAATTAAAGCTTTTATATTTATTAACATTGTGTGTGTGTATGTGTGTGTGTGTGTGTGTGTGTGTGTGTGTATATATATATATATATATATATATATATATATGTGTGTGTGTGTGTGTGTGTGTTGGAAACCTTTCAATTTAATGTATTTTCAAGCCACCTTTGCATCCCACCTTTGGGGGAAAGGTGGCATATAAATACAATAATATCAATACATACATACATACATACATACACACACACACACACACATATATATATATATATATATATATATATATATATATATAATTTATATGCTACCTTTTGCCCAAAGTGGGATGCAAAGGTGGCTTAAAAATACATTACATTGAAAGGTTTCCAACACATTTTATTATATGTATTGATATTATTGTATTTATATGCCAGTTTTCTCCCAAAGTGAGATGCAAAGGTGGCTTGCAAATACATTGAATTGCAATGTTTCCAACACAATTTATTATATGTGTTGATATTATTGTATTTATATGTCAGCTTTCCCCTAAAGTGGGATGCAAAGGTGGCTTGCAAATACACTAAATTGAAAGATTTCCAACACATTTTATTATATGCATTTATATTATTGTATTTATATGCCACCTTTCCCCCAAAGTGGGATGCAAAAGTGACTTGAAATACACTAAATTGAAAAGTTTCCAACATATTTTATTATATGCGTTGATATTATTGTATTTATATGCCACCTTTTCCCCAAAGTGAGATACAAAGGTGGCTTGCAAATACATTACATTGAAAGGTTTCCAACACATTTTATTAAACATATGGATATTATTGTATTTATATGCCAGTTTTCTCCCAAAGTGGGGCACAAGAATGGAAAAATGTTACATTAGGTGGCTTGCAAATACATTAAATTAAAAAGTTTCCAACACATTTTATTATATGTATTGATATTATTGTATTTATATGCCACCTTTGCAGTGCGATGCAAAGGTGGCTTGCAAATACATTAAATTGAAAGGTTTCCAACACATTTTATTATATGCGTTGATATTATTGTATTTATATGCCACCTTTCCCCCAAAGTGGGACAGAAGAATGGGAAAACGTTAAATTAGGAGGCTTGCAAATACATTAAATTAAAAGGTTTCCAACTAATTTTATTATATGTGTTGATATTATTGTATTTATATGCCAGTTTTCTCCCAAAGTGGGACACAAAAATGGAAAAACATTAAATTAGAGTGAGGCGCAAGGCAGCTTGCAAATACATTAAATTAAAAGGTTGATGTTGTTATTAACAACTGTATTTATACCCTGCCTTTCCCGCTGTAGGGACTCAAGGCAATTAACAAACCCACACTTTTAAAAGCTCATTACAAAAGTTAAGAAACAATTAAATCGTACAGTGTAGTAGAGACATATTAAAACATTATCAATACACTTAAAATAGTCTTTACAACTAAATTGTATTTATTAATGTTG
This sequence comes from Anolis sagrei ordinatus, assembly GCF_025583915.1. Classification (NCBI taxonomy): domain Eukaryota; kingdom Metazoa; phylum Chordata; class Lepidosauria; order Squamata; family Anolidae; genus Anolis; species Anolis sagrei. The sequence continues at coordinate 290,956,721 of NW_026845477.1, read as the reverse complement.
TTTTATTTAGATGCCACTCTTTCTCCCAAGGTGGCTTGCAAAAACATGATTCCATGGCATCGGGCCATTGGAGTTAAAGTAGTGTCAAACTGCATTAATTCTATAGTGTAGATGCACCCTAAGAATGGGGCTATGCCAGGCATGGGCAAACTTGGGCCCTCCAGGTGTTTTGGACTTCAATTCCCACAGTTCCTAACTGTTATGATTTGTGGGAGTTTTATTTAGGACATTTATACCCCATCCATTCTCGACCTCCAGGGAGAGACTCAGGACGGCTACCAACAGGCAACAATTCGATTCCGAGACAATATAAACACATAATAAAATACAATCAAATACCTAAGAATACTTATAAATATACATTAAAACAGTTGACATCCAAAACACCTGGAGGGTCAAAGTTTGCCCATGCCTGGGTTATGCTGCTTGTTTACAAAAGCCCTTCAGAAGTTTGCATAGAGAGCGAAACTGAAATCCTGTTGGATTAATTAATTAATTAATTTTATTTGCAGTATTTATATACCGCTTTTCTCACCCCTGGGGAGACTCAAAGCGGTTTTAATCCCAAATAGAGGATTCTCATTGAATCTGTTGATGTACAGTATATTATCATGTAGATCGGTTTGCCAGGTGTCTTGGACTACTACTCCCACAATCCCTAACACCCTGTTAGGAATTGTGAGAGTTGTAGTCTAAAACACCTGGTGGGCCAAAGTTTGCCCCTTTTCTTTGTCTTTTCTCAGGAGCAACCTGAGAAACTACAAGTTGCTTCTGGTGTGAGAGAATTGGCCGTCTGCAAGGACGTTGCCCAGGAGACACCCGGATGATTTGATGTTTTATAATCCTTGTGGGAGGCTTCTCTCATGTCCCCGCATGGGGAGCTGGAGCTGATAGAGGGAACTCAACCGCCTCTCCCTGGATTTGAACCTGCGTCCTGTCGGTCTTTCAATCCTGCCGGCACATGCCTGATGTAGATTAATCACATTAATTCAAAGACTAGTTAGTTGAGACTGGCAATAGGATTTAGCCCTCAATTTGTGGTATAATTTAGAGCAGTTATTCCCAAACGCTGGCCCTTCAGGTGTTTTGGACTCCAACCCCCAGTAACCTTAACCATTTTGGCCAATGCCAAAAAATCTGGTCCATAATACCTGGAGGACCACAATTTTGGGGATGACAGGTTTTAATGGTTTGAGACTTCAGAATTTCAGGTTCAACTTCCATTTTGGAAATTAAATTCTGCATTAGACTTTGGGCCTATAAATCTCAGCCTATGGTACTTTGCAGGGCTGTTGAGAAGATAAATGGGGCAGCTGCCTTAAATTTGGCAGAGGAAAGCCAAGATATAAGGATATGATAATATTACAGGCAGTTTCCGAGTTACAAATGACTCATATTTGAGAACGGGAGTGAGACAACTCCTGGAAGACTTAACATAGGGAAAAGGTTTTGTTGTTTATTTGTTCAGTCACTTCTGACTTTGTGACCTCATGGACCAGCCCAGACCAGAGCTCCCTATCGTCCGTGGCCACCCCCAGTTCCTTCAGAGTCAAGCCAGTCACTTCAAGGATAGCCTCCATCCATTTTGCCCTTGGTCGGCCCCTCTTCCTTTTCCCTTCCATTTTGCCCAGTATCATTGTCTTCTCTAAGCTTTCCTGTCTTCTCATTATCTCCACTGAAGCTTTCTCTCCAATCCTTGTTTCCACAACAAGCCAAATTTTTCAAAATCCAGTTATCACAGGGACCGAAAGTGAGGTGAAATCTACTGAACAGGGGCACAGATAGTAAAATAAATACCAGGGGTATCAACCCTTCACTATTCTATCTAAAACTTATATGATGGATGGATGGATGGACTTACACTTAAAAATGTATCTGTTCTGACTTGCATACAAATTCAACTTTAGAACAAACCTACAGAACCTATCTTGTTCGTAACATGGGAACCGCCTGTATATTGACTGAATGCACAAAGATAGGTGTTTTCACATTCATGCCACGAATAAAAATCCAAGTGTAGGACGTACCTGTGAAATTGGGGATTTCTTCAGATTCGAAAATAGTTTTTCTTAAGTGGTTACGAGCAAATTGGCGGGTTAAGCTTCCAAAACTTTGGTGGGGCCTTTTGGGGGCTGTGTGATGCTGAGTTATGCCTTACATAATCGCCCTCCTTACATATTCCTGAACTAAGCAAGATTGTCGGCTAGCTTTAGATTAGCTTCAAACTATGATTCACCTTTGATTATGTAATCGTATCAGAGGTGCTTATGTCAGATTGAATAACCACTGCCTATGATAGAAATGGGGTCAGGGAGGAAGTTTGAAAAAGTGTTTGAAGTGATGGTTTGTTTATTATTTATTTATTTATTTCAGATATTTGTACCCCGCCCTTCTCAAACCCCCCTCCCGGAGGGGGGGGGACTCAGGGCGGCTTCCAGCCGGCAACAATTTGTTGCCTCCAATGTACACATAATAAAATACGTACTAAAATCCAATAATTACATATTTTTAAAACATTAAATCACATTAATTAAAATCTGTTTCTGTTTCAATAACAGCATGGTGGCCTTATCAGAGGCAAATTCTGTAGTTAGAGACTCCATCAAGCATGTCCATAGTCCATTTCCATAGCGATTGTCATCATTGTCACTGTCATTGTCAGCAAGATTACCCGAAGGCTTGGTCTCACATCCACATTTTTAACTTCTTTCTAAAGGAAAGGAGTGACGTCAATAATATAATTTAACTGGGGAGTGAATTCTACAGGCGGCGGGAGGGGGCACCACCGAGAAGGCCCTGTTCCCCGTTCCCCCAAGTGCGTTTGCGACAGAGACAGGGCTGAGAGCAAAACCCAGAAGATCTTAAACTCCGAGGTGGGAGGTAGAAGGTTTGGTACTACTTCTCACTCAGAAAAAATAAGCAAGACATATGGAAACAAATGAAGCTGTTTTATGCTAAGTCAGAACCTTAGAATAATTGAGTTGGAAGAGACCTAAAGGGCCATCCAGTCCAATCCCATTCTGCCAGGTAGGAAAACAGTCAAATTTCTTGCAACAGATGGACATCCAGCCTCTGTTTTAAAACCTCCAGAGCAAGAGTCCTCAAACTATGGCCCGAGGGACGGATATGGCCTTCCAAGGTTATTTACTCGGCCCTCGCTTAGGATCAACCTAAGTCTGAAACTACTTGAATGCACACAACAACAACTATGGATCCATCCAAAGGCGACGCTTCGAACCCACCGCCAAAGCAAAAGCTCGCTTCGAGAGGCCCCTCCCTTCCCGCTGATGTCAGAGGCTTCCTTCTCGCAAGCGGCAGGCTCTTCTTCCCGCTGCGCAGTGTGTTTGGAGTTCCCCAAACGCCGGGCTTTCATGTAATTGTGGACTTCATCTTCTAGAAGCCCTCACTATTCACCCAAGCTGGTAAGGCTTCTGGGAGTTGAAGTCTACACAGAGGACTCAGTGGTTTTAGCGCGTTCCTCAGTCCACGCGCTCCTAAATGCCATTGGCTAGAATGCCTTCTGCCGCAGCCAATAGGAAGAGAGGAAAATCAGGGTCTGCTCTTCCCTCCTCCCCTCGCCTATTAGAAGGAAGGGTGAAGGGATATAAATGTAATTTTTTCTGCCGTTTTCTTTTTCCTTTGGCTCTTCCCTCTCTTTTTTCGTCTTCGTCTGTATGTGTGTGGGTGCTAGAAACAATATCATACAAAAGCTGACTGGCACAACCTGGGGAATCACAACCAGACACAACCAGAGAAGAAAGGAGGAAGTGAGGCCAGGCAGAGACTTCAAAACTCTTACTATAGGCCACAGCAACGCGTGGCAGGGCACAGCTAGTAAACTTATATTTGTTAAAATTGTTCTACATTTTAATTATTGTACTGTTTTAAACTGTTTTTGCACTATGAATAAGATATGTGCAGTGTGCATAGGAATTCATGTTTTTTTCAAATTATAATCCGGCCCTCCAACAGTTTGAGGAACTGTGACCTGGCCCTCTGTTTAAAAAGTTTAAGGAACCCTGCTCCACAGGATAAGATTCCACCACAGTCCCAGACAACATGCTACCTGAGAGTGTGGTCGAATCTCCTTCTCTGGAGGAGGCTGGATGGCATATGTCAGGAGTGCTTTGATTTCCTGCATGGCAGAATGGGGTTTGGACTGCATGGACATTGGGATCTTTTCCAACTCTCTGTGATTCTATGACTCTCATGTCTTGACTTCCTTCGTCTCCAGATTTTTGGATCTACCCAGGGGAGAATGTCATTGGGCGCCTGGAAAGCTGTCAGATCTGCTTGCCTGCCTCGTCAGTCTCCAAGGCCCACGCTGTGATCGAGGTCCCCAGCTCTGATGGGCCCCACCTTTTGTATGACAAGGGCAGCCTAAACCGCACCCGGCGCCAACGGATGGTCTTGATCCCGCAGGTCCGCTACAGCCTTCAAGATGGGGACTCCTTAATCTTTGGTGATGTGGGATGCCAATATTTCATGTCGACGACAGAGGCTGAGCTTGAATCCCCCAATGACTCAATGGAGATTCCCCCAACCCAGAAAGTGGATGCCAGCGCCCTGGTCATCGAGGAGACACCTGCGCCAGGGAGGAAGAAGCGGATGGGCTTTGGCGGGGTCCTGGTTCAGGATTCGGACAAGGAAGAAGAAGAGGAAGACGAGGTGAATGGAGCAAACAGAATCCTTCCTCACAAAACGGAAGATGGTAAGTTTTAAAGGAAGCCCATATTTGGTCCTTCATCTCTTATAGTGCCAGTATTTAAGCTGCTATAACAAGCATGGGCAAACTTTGGCCCTCCAGGTGTTTTGGACTTCAACTCCCACAATTTCTAACAGCTGGTGGTAGTAATAATAATAATAATAATAATAATAATAATAATAATAATAATAAACCTTTATTTGTACCCCGCTACCATCTCCCGAAGGACTCGGTGCGGCTTACAAGAGGCTGAGCCCAAATACAACAATAAAAACAGCAGCAACAACAACACAACACAACTCAAAAAACAAAAACAGCAGCAACAACACAACTCAAAAAACAAAAACAGCAGCAACAACAACACAGTAACTCAAAAACAAAAAACAAAGCAATAACATTAACAACATCTAATGACGCAATTAAAAACAATGAACGGGCCAAATGTAATAATTAAAATTAAAAAGTGCTGGGCATGACAAGGTGGGGTGTTTGGAGGGGGATGGGCATGCAGATATCCTGGATCTCTGATAAAGTGCGTTGGGACACAATGCTAGGAGTTTCCTTATTCTGGAAAGGCACACTGGAACAACCACGTTTTCAAGCTTCTCCTAAAGATTGCTAGTGACGGGGCCTGCCTGATGTCCTTAGGGAGATAGTTCCAGAGTCGAGGGGCCACCACCGAGAAGGCCTTATCTCTCGTCCCCACCAATCGCAATTGCGATGCAGGTGGGATCGTGAGCAGGGCCTCTCCAGATGAACGAAGAGATCGTGTGGGTTCGTACACAGAGATGCGGTCACGCAGGTAGGCGGGTCCCAAACCATTTAGGGCTTTGTAGGTAAACACCTGCACCTTGAATTGGGCCCGGAAAATGAATGGAAGCCAGTGGAGCTCCTTAAACAGGAGGGTAGACCTCTCTGTAAGGAGCACCAGTTAACAATCTGGCCACCACCTGTTGGACCAATTGAAATTTCCGGGCCGTTTTCAAGGGCAGCCCCACGTAGAGTGCATTACAGTAGTCCAATCTGGAAGTGACTAAGGCATGGACCACCCTGGCCAGATCCGCCTTCACGAGGTACGGTCGCAGTTGCCGCACAAGTCTTAGTTGTGCGAAGGCCCTCCCAGCCACCGCCGACACCTGAGCTTCAAGCGACAGTGATGAATCCAGGAGGACACCCAAACTGTGGACCTGTGACTTCAGGGGGAGTGTAGGCTGTTAGGAATTGTGGTAGTTGAAATCCAAAACACTTGGAGGGCCAAAGTTTGCCCATGCCTGTGCTTTGAGTCGCCTGAGGACTGAGAAAAGCGGTATAGAAATAAAGTAAATAAATAAAGTAAATAAATAGTGAACACTATTTGAATAACCCTGACCAACACACATTTTGGTACCACAAATGTTATTGAGCCATGCCTGTTGACGTGGTGTCAAATTGCATTAATTCTACAGTATAGTTTGGAAGCAAACAACAAACTGTAGCTTCTAATTGTACTCTGAATTCGGCTAAAAGGTCAGGGCTTGTTTATGGTGCGACAAGCATATTTTGAGGGTTTCATGCTGTCATTTTGGGTTGATGAAGTTCTCCATTGCAACCACTGTTTTGGTGAGCCAGAGGTTATATTTTGGTGGAGTAGAAGAGAGTTTATATGTGGCAGCTGCATAAGAGATAGGGGACAATTTCATCCCGATTCCTCCTCTGCGGCATGTATCTCTCCCCCATTTCCCAGGACTCGAATATTTCCATTTTTTCTCTGCAATCCCTCCCAAAATGGTGCTACAAAGTGGTGTTTGCATCTTTTCCTGTTAACCTTTTGAGAGGGATTGCATAGAAAACAGAGATATTTTGGGGTAATACGGGCTTCTGTGATGCTTATGAGGTTGGGATTGGATTTTGCACATTTTGTGTGCTTTTTACATGGTTTGTGGGCAAGATTTGCCTAAAACCAGTGCCATTTAAAAATAAAAATAAGAAAGGTTGGAGAACCAGTTGCATAAAAGTGATGTATAAGGTGCATTTTTCAAATCCCTGTTTTATTTGAATGGTGTTAAGCATAGTAAAAAGGCAGAATTGGGGGAGGGGGGAGGGGGACTGTAACTTGGTTCATCTTTATATGTCGATCTAATCCGTATGATTTCAGATTAAGGAAGGAGAAACAATTACAGTATATTCTGGCGTATAAGACTACTTTTTAACCCAAGAAAATCTTCTCAAAAGTCAGGGGTCGTCTTATACGCGGGTGTAGTCTTATGCATGGGAGTCGTCTTAACTCTATATTTTAACTGGAAAAGTTGGGGGTCGTCTTATACGCCCAGTTGTCTTATATGCCGGAATATACGGGTAATTAGTTGTATTGTCGAAGGCTTTCATGGCCGGAATCACTGGGTTGTTGTATTTATTTATTTGTTTGTTTGTTTGTTTACTTTATTTCTATACCGCTTTTCTCAGCCCTCAGGCGACTCAAAGCAGTGAACAACATCAGTACAAAACATCACAAAACAAGTATAGGGCAATTAAAAACAATTATCACATAAATCATTAACATCAGTATAACAATCATTAGCACCTCAACAGTAAAATCAGAATCCAGTCCCGTCATCCATTATTCCGTATTCCTATGTTCAATTACACTGTTTAATCAAATGCTTGTTCGAACAGCCAGGTCTTCACTTTCCTCCGAAACGCCAGTAGGGAGGGGGCCAATCTGATATCTGCAGTTCCACAGCCGAGGGGCCACTACTGAGAAGGCCCTGTCTCTCGTCCCCGTCAAACGTACTTGTGACAAAGGTGGGACTGAGAGCAGGGCCTCCCTAGATGATCTTAGTGTCCTAGTTGGTTCATAGGAGGAGATGCGTTCGGAGAGGTAAGTAGGGCCAGAACCGTTTAGGGCTTTATAGGCTAAAGCCAGCACTTTGAATTGTGGTATAAAGTTATATCTCAGAAGGTGTTATTGGGAGACACCTGTTCAACCCCACAACCTTTGTCTTGTGGGGTTCCTCAGGGTTCAGTACTGTCTCCCATGCTGTTTAACATCTACATGAAGCCGCTGGGAGAGATCATTTGGAGTTTCGGAGTACGGTGTCATCTCTACGCGGATGATGTCCAACTCTGTCACTCCTTTCCACCTGCTACTAAGGAGGCTGTCGAGGTCCTGAATCGGTGCCTGGTCGCTGTGACGGTCTGGATGAGGGCGAACAAATTGAAATTGAATCCAGACAAGACAGAGGTACTCCTGGTCAGTCGCAAGGCGGAACAGGGTATAGGGTTACAACCTGTGCTGGATGGGGTCGCACTCCCCCTGAAGACGCAGGTTCGCCGCTTGGGTGTGATCCTGGATTCACCGCTGAGCCTGGAACCCCAGGTTTCAGCGGTGATCAGGGGAGCATTCGCACAGTTAAAGCTTGTGCGCCAGCTGCACCCGTACCTTGGGAAGTCTGACTTGGCCACGGTAGTCCACGCTCTTGTTACATCCCGTTTAGACTACTGCAACGCTCTCTACGTGGGGTTGCTATTGAAGACGGCTTGGAAGCTTCAATTGGTCCAGCGTGTGGCAGCCATGATACTAACGGGTGGCACACAGGGAGCATACAACCCCTCTGTTGCGCCAGCTCCATTGGCTACCAATTTGCTACCGGGCCCAATTCAAAGTGCTGGCTTTGGCCTATAAAGCCCTAAACGGTTCTGGCCCAAGTTACCTATCCAATTGCATCTCCACCTACGAACCCACTAGGACTTTGAGATCTTCCAGGGAGGCCCTGCTCTCGATCCCGCCTGCAACACGGGCGTGGCTGGCGGGGACGAGAGACAGGGCCTTCTTGGTGGTGGCCCCTCGGCTGTGGAACGCCCTTCCCACGGACATCAGATTGGCCCCCCCATTGATGGTATTCCGGAGGAAAGTGAAAACCTGGTTATTTGAACAGGCGTTTGAATAAGCAGTGCAATGAATTTCAGGAAATGGAACTACGACTGACGAGTATGGACCATGATTCTAGTTATGAGACGCCACTGAATGTTTATGACTGTTAAATTGTTTAATTTGTTTCTGTGTTAACTGTTTTTAAGTACCTTGTTGATGCCGCATTGAATTTTTGCCTTGATTGTTCGCCTTGTTTGTGCTTGTTGTAAACCGCTATGAGTCGCCTTAGGGCTGAGAATGGCGGTATACAAATGAAGTAAATAAATAAATAAATAAATAATACACTTGAGAATTTGTTCTCTTCAGGAGATACAGATTTTTGGCTCAGTGGTATATGATACTGTGCTCTATGTCGCAACCAGAACTCAACATAGAGCGGAGTATCATGTACCACTGAGCCAAAAATCTGTATCTCCTGAGGAGAACAAATTCTCAAGTGTATAACAACTTTTCCACCAGAAGAAGGCCTGAAGTAGGCCGAAACCGGTCGTGGACAACTGATCTACAAGCTACTCGTAAGAAGATACGACTGTACTAAAATTTGCACGATATTGTTTGTTGTCACTGTGAGGTTGAACAGTGCAGCATGTTTATATACTGTTTGTTGAATTTTATTATTGTTTATCTTATATAAGTGGCATTTTTGTTGTATCCACTACTATCTCACTCAGGGTTTTGTCATTTTTATGCTGCGCATTTGGCCTACCCATTGTGTTCTATCTCTTCGTTATTTTGCAACTATTTATTTTATTTTATTATTTCATATATCTTATTTTGATGTAGGTTTTTTTTGTTTCTTTGTATTTTATTTCACTGTATTGTATTTTTGGGCTTGGCCTCATATTAGCTGCCCCGAGTCCCCTTTGGGGAGATGGTGGCGGGGTATAAATAAAGTTGTTATTATTATTATTATTATTATTATTATTATTATTATTATTGTCGAAGGCTTTCATGGCTGGAATCACTAGGTTCTTGTAGTTTTTTTCGGGCTATAGGGCCATGTTCTAGAGTCATTTCTCCTGACGTTTCGCCTGCATCTATGGCAAGCATCTTCAGAGGTACCTCACTACCTCTGAGGATGCTTGCCATAGATGCAGACGAAACGTCAGGAGAAATGCCTCTAGAACATGGCCCTATAGCCCGAAAAAACCTACAAGAACCTATTATTATTATTATTATTATTATTATTATTATTATTATTATTATTATTATTATTTATTAGACATTTAGACAACAATGTGCAGTGTTTATAATGGACTCTGCAGAAAATGCTTTAGTTGTACTTTATAAAAAGGAATATCAGCCCATTTAGCAAGCCTTGCAAATGCTGATTTATTGCATACAACAAAAATACCACTTGTATAACATAAACAATAATATAATTCAACAACAGTGCATAAACATGCTGCACTGTTAACCTCACAGCGACAACAAACAATATGGTGCACATTTTTAGTACAGTTGTATCTTCTTATAAGTTTCTTGTTGTATCTTCTTATAAGTAGCTTATAGTATGCATGCCCAGTGTGGAACACATCTCACCACACTAAAACAGTAGATGTGGCTCTTAATGAGACATGCCGCATTATCACAGGGTGTCTGTGCCCCACACCACTGGAGAAATTACACTGCTTAGCCGGTATTGCACCACCTGACATCTGCCGGGAAGTAGCAGCCAATAGTGAAAGGACCAAAGCAGAGACATCTCCAGCTCATCCCCTGTTTGGGTATCAGCCAGCACGTCAATGACTTAAATCAAGACATAGTTTTCTTAGATCTACAGAGACACTCGCTGGAACACCCCAGCAAGCGAGAGTCCAAAAGTGGCAGGCCCAAACCCAGCACCTCAATTCATGGGTGATACCAGATGAGAGACTCCCCCCTGGGCACACAGAAGACTGGGCGACTTGGAAGGCGCTGAACAGACTGCGCTCTGGCACCACGAGATGCAGAGCCAATCTTAAGAAATGAGGCCACAACGTGGAATCCATGGCATGCGAGTGCGGAGAAGAACAAACCACTGACCACCTGCTGCAATGCATCCTGAGCCCTGCCACATGCATGATGGAGGACCTTCTTGCGGCAACCCCAGAGGCACTCCAAGTGGCCAGATACTGGTCAAAGGACATTTAACCAAATACCAAATTTGCAAAATCTGTGTGTTTTTTTTCCCTTTTTCTTTTTAATCTGTGTGTTTGTTTTGCTCTGTTAGAATTGTAATACAATGGTTGCTGATGACACGATAAATAAATAATAGTAGCTTGTGGATCAGCCATCCACGACCGATTTCGGCCTACCTCAGGCCTTCCTCTGGTGGACTGAAATTAATGTATAAATCAATGTTTTACTCCAGTAGCATACATATTGAACATATGTATCATTAAATATCATAAGTTACAACACATTTAAGTGCTTACAAAGTTATGAACTTGAAGAAATTCCCCTCAGGGGATACAGATATTTTTGAGTCAGTGGTATCTACATCAAAGGAACGAAATGTGGCTATGAGAGTTTGAAAATTACTATGTTGAAAATGATTATATTGTAGAAATACTTAATATTGAAGTATTTTACACACTGACTCAAAAATATCTGTATCCCCTGAGGAGAATTTGTTCAAGTTTATAACTTTGTAAGTGTAAGGTCTGGAGAACAAGCCCTATGAGGAGCGGATTAAGGAGCTGGGCATGTTTAGCCTGAAGAAGAGAAGGCTGGGAGGAGATATGATAGCCATGTATAAATATGTGAGAGGAAGCCACAGGGAGGAGGGAGCAAGCTTGTTTTCTGCTTCCCTGGAGACTAGGACGCAAAACAGTGGCTTCAAACTACAAGAAAGGAGATTCCATCTGAACATGAGGAAGAACTTCCTGACTGTGAGAGCCGTTCAGCAGTGGAACTCTCTGCCCCGGAGTGTGGTGGAGGCTCCTTCTTTGGAAGCTTTTAAACAGAGGCTGGATGGCCATCTGTCAGGGGTGATTTGAATGCAATATTCCTGCTTCTTGTCAGGGGGTTGGACTGGATGGCCCATGAGGTCTCTTCCAACTCTATGATTCTATACTTAAATGTGTTGTAACTTATGATATTTAATTTTACAGATGTTCTCTATGTATGCTACTGGAGTAAAACATTGATTTATACATTAATTTCAGTCCACCAGAGGAAGGCCTGAGGTAGGCCGAAACCGGTCGTGGATGGCTGATCCACAAGCTACTTATAAGAAGATACGACTGTACTAAAAATTTGCACCATATTGTTTGTTGTCGCTGTGAGGTTAACAGTGCAGCATGTTTATATACTGTTGTTGAATTATATTATTGTTTATGTTATACAAGTGGTATTTTTGTTGTATGCATTTCATTCAGGAACCCATTTATATTATAGTATATAAATGCTGATTTATTGTCAGTAAATGTTTGATTTTTCTACCTATTTTATATATCTATAAACCTGGGCCGCATAAGAATTTCTCAGGCAGAAAGGGGTCACAAAGGGAATAAGTTTAAGAAGGCCTGATCTAGTGTGATTCTGGTAGAAATTGACCATAGAGTCATGCTGGAAGACCAAAAGAGGTATTCTTAGATACAAAAATAGAGTTTCTTTTAATTCCCATTTTTTCCACTTTTGTCAGGCTCCTGTGCTTGTAACCCCAGAAAATGTGAGGGCTGGTCGTAGTGTAATCATGCCTCATGGGCCCAGGTTTCCCCACTTTGCACAATGACCAAGCAATAGGCCTTTCCAAAAGCTACAATATGACTTATGGTAGTGAGAAAGAGGAAAACCTTTTCCTGGCCGTTTCCTCTGTAATGTTCCCTATCTCTTATGCAACTCTCTTCTACTCCACTAGAATATAACTACTGGCTCACCAAAACGTCCCAAAATGACAGCACGAAGCAGGAAAATCTCAGTTTGGGGTGCTTTGAATGCAATTTTCCTGCTTCCTGGCAGGGGGTTGGACTGGATGGCCCATGAGATCTCTTCCAAATCTATGATTCTATGCTGTCTTTTTTCCCATTAGGTTCGGTTTCCTCTGTTGAAGATTCTAGACGGTCCAATTTGGCCTCCTCCAGGTTTTCTTCTCCTTCTGTTGTGCCAGAAAGGTATGCCATCTTTGAATGCTAGTTTTGGGGGATGCTTTAGAAATTTTAATTATTGTAATATGTAAAAAGGAATATGTATGTTTGTATATACACACACATTGTGAGAAGAATTGCATTTATTCATGAAGAATGTTTTGAACTATTCTTATTTAATCTTGTTTCCTCTCATTTTTATTATGCTTGCTAACTGTTAAATTATCTTTTCACTGTTGTTCACCATACCCTTTTTTTCTGAATGATTGCTCAGAATGATAAAAGAAGCAAAAACCGGCAACTTAGTGGAACCTGCAGAAGAAATATTTCAACATGCCCAAAAGATGGTTACTTTATTAGTAAAGAAGGGGAATGGCTACTTGCTTTTAGAAATTTCTAAAGCAGTGAATTTACATTTTTAAAAGGCTGTTCCCTCTAATAAATACCTTTAATCCTAAGCACGTGCTGTTTAATGTTAAACACATTATTTTCAAAACCAGGAATTGACTTTGAGCCACTCCTGGAATTTCCTATTGTTTGTCCACCCCTCCCCTCCCTACATTTTGAGACACGGTCCCAGGGACAGAAAATTAATGTCCACCCCTGCAGTAAAGGATAGTTGCAGAGTTGCACAAAGCTTATGAAAGTCACTGTTTCGACAGCAAATCCCAGATGTCTTTAGGTTGCGCTATATGGAAAATTCTAGTAACTGCTGTGCAAAAGCATAGCTACAGTCTCTGGGGAAGTAACTCTGGGGCATTAGATTAAATGGATTAAAAATTTAAAAATCAAGCTCCCATTAACTCATCTTTAATAAAATGGTTATATTCCTCAATGGACCAACTTTTTTTTTTAAAAAAGCTACCATTTCAGTATCTCTTGCCTAAAATGCTTGGGTAATGCAGAAGAGTTTTGTATTTTTTTTTAAAAAAAAATTGAAATACCTGAATAATGATGGAGATGGAGCCCAAGCATTGTTTCATGCACAAAACTGTCTAATATAATGGTTCTCAACCTGTGGGTCCCCAGGTATTTTGGCCTACAACTCCCAGAAATCCCAGCCAGTTTACCAACTGTTACGATTTCTGAGAGTCGAAGGCCAAAACATCTGAGGACTCACAGACTGAGAACCAGTGGTCTAAAATATTGTATAAAATCACCTTCAGGCAGTCTATATATATAAAAATGCTCTGTGCATAATGAGTACCTTAAAAACAAAAGAACCAATGAACGAAATCACACCAAATTTGGCAACAAGACGTCTCACAGCACAAGGAGTGACCATTACTCAAAAAATGATGATTTTGTCATTTGGGAGTTGTAGTTGCTGGGATTTATAGTTCACCTACAATCAAAGAGCATTCTGAACTCCACCAACGATGGAATTGAACCAGACTTGGCGCACACAGAACTCCCTTGACCAACAGAAAATACTGGAAGGGTTTGGTGGGCATTGACCTTGAGTTTGGGAGTTGTAGTTCACCTACATCCAGAGAGCAGTGTGGACTCAAACAATGATGGATCTGGACCAAACTTGGCACAAGCACTCAATACGCCCAAATGTGAACACAGATGGAGTTTGGGGGAAATAGATCTTGACATTTGGGAGTTGTAGTTGCTGGGATTTATAATTCACGTACAATCAAAGAGTGTTCTGAACCCCACGAATGACAGAATTGGGGTAAACTTCCCACACAGAACCCCCATGACCAACAGAAAATACTCAAGGCCATACAGTCCAACTCCCTTCACCAGGGCAAGAAAACGTAATCAAAGCCCTCCTGACAAAGAGCCATCCAGCCATAGATAGATAGATAGATATGATTCACACACACATAGATTTGAAAGGGACCCCTTAAGAAGGACAGTGATATGTTGCATGTTCCAGAGTAGGCAAACCAGACAATCTCCACATCAACACTAACAAAGAAACAGCAAGAAATACTGTTTACCCACAAGCAGAAAGACATTACATATATTAGAAACCAACACTTTCTCATTACTTTATTTTCCATGTCAACAGACTGGGCCACAGCAACGTGTGGCAGGGGACAGCTAGTAATAAATATTGCCTGAAGGTAATTTTATACAACATTTTAGATAATTTTGTACATGAAACAAAGCTTGTATACATTGAACCATCAAAAAGCAAAGGTGTGATTTTGAAATATTTTGGATTTTGTAATCCCGGATAAAGGATGCTCAACCTATATTGTAAGATATATATTTTTAAAAATGCAAATGGCAAACACCCTATGATGAATTTTAACCCTGAATCTCTGTTTTGTGTTTTTTAAAATGTATCTTCTGGAAATATGTTTTAATATGTTTTTTTCAAAGAATGTTTTTACGTGAATGTGTGTTTTACAATGTTGTAATCTGCCTGAAGTTGGCAAGAATTATTATTATTATTATTATTATTATTATTATTATTATTATTTGATACACAACAAGATTAGCACACAGCAAACAAGATCACCATGCTGGCTTTTGTATTTATTATTATTATTTGAAACACAGCAAGATGAGTTCACAGCAGACTTTGAAAGTACAGTAGAGTCTCACTTATCCAACATAAACAGGCCGGCAGAACGTTAGATAAGCAAAAATGTTGGATAATAAGGAGGGATTAAGGAAAAGCCTATTGTTGTTGTTGTTGTTGTTGTTGTTATTATTATTTGAGAAGAGGTGTCTTCCCTTTACTTCCACATTGGTCTTCTCAAATTGGAAGTTTTGCCTTTCTTTCAAAAGAAAACAAACTGTTCATATCTGCCTAAATATTTAACACCTTAGTAGATGAATCACTATTGTTTCTTTAACTAAGCCAGAAGTTTTGTTGTTTGAGTAGAGGAATCTGTTTTAATTGTAACATTTATCGTTTGTATCCCACAGTGATGAGGAAAGTGGGGAACTCTCTGTCAGTGACCTGCCTTGTCCTTCCTTGCGCCTGCGCTTTGAAAGTCAGGATGCTGAAGTAACCGCCTTGGAGAATGGTGGCCCTCCTCCTTTGGACCAAGAAAGAACAGCTGTTGAGTCAGGATCTGCTGAAGTTGAAGCAAAAGGCCTCCCAGGCACGGAAGACGATACAGCTAAGAAGCAAGGAGCTGCTCCTTCTGGCCATAGCCTTATAGAGAACTTCCAACTGGATAGTGATACTGATGTGGAAGATGAGGAGGGAGCTGGTAGCACGTCCAGACCATCAGGACCTGGAGACTTGGCAGAAGTTGACAAAGCTCTAGAAATAAGCAGTGACACAGATGTGGACGAACCTGTGGTGATGGATCCAGATGCTACCAGTCAGAAGGCCCAGCCCACAGTTATCTATGTGAGCAGTGATTCTGATCAGAAAGAAGTAGCAAAGGACTTGGCTATCCCAAAAGCCCAGAACACTGCTGAAAATGGGGACGATGACACAGATGTAGAAGATGGGATGGAAAACCCAAGTGTCGTGTGCCTTGAAAATCGTGGGCCTGCACCTCAAATGAAAGGTGGCTGCATTGGTATGGGAAAAGCAGAAGAAGAACCACATCCCAAAGGCTCTCAGCCTGGTGAGAATGAGGACAGTGAGACAGACGTGGAGGAAGCCACCCAAGAACCAGAGGTGAAGGCTAAGTCTCAGCCATCTCATGAATGTCAGAACAGTGGTGCAGATCTGGATGGTACGTCCCTCAAAGTGAACAATCCAGGTGAGACTCTGAAGACTCATAAAGCTGCTCTGGACAGCGATGAGGATACAGATGTGGACGACACATTCCCCAAAGCCGAGACTTTGAAGACCCCTAAGGCTGCCCCAGACAGTGATGGGGATACAGATGTGGAAATGTCTAACTTGGTGCTGGAGAACTCACATGTTGCTCAGCCCCGCAGTTCTCACTGTGAGGACAATGATTCAGATTTGGAGGACATCCCTCTCAAAAGGGCTGTGCGTCAAGTTAGCAGTTGCCTGGATCAACCGAGTGCTGATGCTAAAGAAGTATCTAATCTTAATGTTCAACAGCGGGGCATCAAGGAAACTGTTCATGAACAATCCAAGAGCTCAGATGGGAAGGAAAACCCTGAGATCATTGACAAGGGAGCCATCTTGCCTCAGATTCAGTGCCTGCCTGCTCTCTCTCTGGATAGCGATACTGATGTTGAAGAGGAGGAGGAGAAAGTGGCGGTGGAAATTCAAGATGTGGCCTCCAAAGTGGAGCATAAACCCATAGTTGCTGGTTCCAGTGTTGAAGGTATCAGAAGCAACCCTGAGAATCATTCTATTAGACCTCCAGATAGTCCTGGGTCTATTGAGGTTGAGGATAGTGATACAGATGTGGAAGTGCTTTCTCCATCCCGTAAGGAATTGGCAGCTCGTGATGGTGATATGGGTGTAGAGGAAGTGGTTGCACCGTTGCCAGTGAAACCCATAGAAGAGCAAGAGACTCAACTATTAGTTCCTCAGAGATCTCACATGAATGGAGAGAAATTGGATGGCTCTGCAGCGGATGTGAGAGCCCACCATGAACCTTGCAAAGAGGATGAAGATACAGACGCAGAGGGAAACAAGTCCAGTTCGGGAGAGGAGAGCAGCACTGATGGTGAGTGAAGGAAAAGGAAATGAAAGCAAATTTCATTTCCTGCACTGGTAGACTTTCTAATTGGGGGATCTTAATAGATTTTTTAAAGACCTCAGTTCTGTGATCTGGTTAGGCATAAAAGATATAAATATGTTGAGGTCAAAAGGACATTTCTCCAACTCTAAAATATAAGTTGTGGTGTCAAAGCAAAAGCTGGGGACAGATGGCCTTCCAGATGTGATAGGATTGCAACTCTCATTATCCTGCACTGTTTTCCCATCCAGAAGAAAGGTGGGATATATATTCAATAAACAAATAAATAATAAGATTTCCCGTGCTGGTTAGGGATGGTGGGAATTCCAGTTGTAACAGCACCAAGAAGGCCACAATTTCCATGCTGCTCTTATGTTGCAGAGAAATATCTGAGAAGTTGAACCTCCTTTTAGCTGTAGAATTACATTTGGACCCTAGTGTGACCTTGTATTGGTTTGGTGTCCTTTAGAAACTACAACACCGTTTGTTAATGCAGTGCATGCTGGGATATGAGATATACATGTGGGAACTGTAGCAAAGCATTGCAATGTGGATGAATTCTTTTCAGCATTTCAGCCAATGATGAATGGGATACTCAATTCCTTTTTATCCTTCCCATAATCTGCCAGCATTTTGTACTCACTGAAAATGATAAGATTATACTCTTTTTGTGGTGCCCCACCATCTAATTACCTCTTAGAGAGTTTCTTATAAAGATATTTTGTAGTTTATAAACTTCACCCTCCTCCCAAAACCATATGTATGGAAGTGCCATTGTCACTAGTTGCATCTACACTAGCGTTTCTCAACCTGGGGGTCGGGACCCCTGGAGGGGTTGTGAGGGGGTGTCAAAGGGGCCGCCAAAGACCATCAGAAAACACATTATTTCCTGTTGCTCATGGGGGTTCTGTGTGGGAAGTTTGGCCCAATTATTTTGTTAGTGGGGTTCAGCATACTTTTTGAAAATGAAATATAAATCTACAACTTCCAAATGTCAAGGTGTATTTTCCCCAGACTCCACCAGTGTTCACATTTGGACATATTGAGTATTTGTCCCATGTTTAGTCCAGATCCATCATTGTTTGCTTCCACAGTGTTCCCACCAAACCCTTCCAGCATTTTCTGTTGGCCATGAGAGTTTTGTGTGCCACGTTTGGCTCAGTTCCATCATTGATGGAGTTTAGAATGCTGTTTGATTGTAGGTTAACTATAAATCCCAGCAACTACAACTCCCAAATGGCAAAATCAACCCTCCCCCCAATCCTACCTGTGTGCAGATTTAGGCATATTGGATATTTGTGCCAAATTTGGTCCAGTGAATGAAAATAAATCCTGCATATCAGATATTTACATTATGATTCATAACAGTAGCCAAATTACAGTTATGAAGTGGTTGCGGGTCACCACAACATGAGGAACTGTATTGAGAGGCATTAGGAAGGTTGAGAACCACTGATCTACACTAGAGAATGCAGTTTGACACAACTGTGGCTCAATGGTATGGCATCATGGGAGTTGTATTTTTACACAATCTTTCTCCTTTATTGCCAAAGAGGGCTGGTGCCTCAGCAAACTACAACTCCCATGATTTCCATAGTATCGAGCCATGGCAGATAATGCATTGAGATTCATAGCTGAACATTGGAAGTAAGAGGGTCCTGTTCCATTTTGTCCCCACAGATGATCAGGACCTGGATCTCCAGGCAACACAATGTTTTCTACCTTCTGAGCTCTCGTCGCCTGGGATTGAGACAGCAAGAAATCCCAACGTGACAGGTGAGGAATGTTTCAGGATTCAAAGAGGAGCAGCTTTTTGGGGACTTTATAGGCTTGTGTGTACTTTGTGATTTTAAGGCACTAGCGGCATGTAATATCAGTGATACAAATGCCTGGCCCTGAGGGTGAGGAAATGGTCATCTGTAGTATAGGGGCTAGTTCTCCTATCTCCTCACAGGCCACATTCTCACCTGCAAGCTCAGTTACCAATTTTTCTTTGTAGTTTCTTTTGAAATGGACACTAGAAATCCCACTGTGCAAAAATGCCAGAACTTCCAGTGCTCTGTCTTAATGGTCTTCAGCTCCCTTTTTCAGCTCTATACATATTGACGCTTCCCTTGTCATGCAGTTACAAGCTTGGTCATTTTGATACCATTTTCAGTAGAGCAGGCACGGGCAAACTTTGGCCCTCCGGGTGTTTTGGACTTCAACTCCCACAATTCCTAACAGTCGATAGGCTGTTAGGAATTGTGGGAGTTGAAGTCCAAAACACCTGGAGGGCCAAAGTTTGCCCATGCCTGCACTAGAGGATAATAACACTAATACTTTGCCTTCTTTTTTCCAATCCCGTGCCAGATTCCCATCCGAACCTGGAAGAGGAGCCAACCCAGGACTTCAGATCTCCTCCTGCACAAACCAGCCTCCTATTTGGGAAAAGTAAGCTTGTTAGAGGCCTCTCTAATTAA
The DNA here is from genome assembly GCF_025583915.1 of Anolis sagrei ordinatus. Lineage (NCBI taxonomy): Eukaryota > Metazoa > Chordata > Lepidosauria > Squamata > Anolidae > Anolis > Anolis sagrei. Next base: position 290,936,988 of record NW_026845477.1, on the reverse strand, counting down.
TAGCCCTTTAGTGTAGCATTCCACTTGGGGCTGTATTTGAAGAGTGTCCAGAAACTCCTTCATTTGTTTTATAATTGTATTTTAATTGAATCTTTTAAATTATTGATATGGCTTGATTCTCTTCTAATTTTTTTTAGCTTCGATCTGTTTTTAACTGTATTGCTTTTTTAAAGTTGTTAGGTGCTGTGTGTCCCAATCTGGGGAAAAAGTAAAGCACAAACAACAACAACAACAGTACTTCTATAGTTCAGCTTGCACTCTGATGGTATTTTAGAGGGGATGCAAAGGAGCTGTTATCTGGCCATCATCATCATTCATAGTGACGTTGGCATTGATCTTCTTAATCTATGATTAGGACTAACAGAGGTTGTTATAGTCTCTTCTGGGATTACCCAGAAATCCCTCTTCTGTATCTCTGCTTCTTGCATTCAGTTCATCTGAAAACGCTTGTGGAGCTTGTTTCCAAAAAAGTACCAAATATACCTGAACAAATTTTACAGGAACCTAAACAAAACATGCAGAGGATATGCGTTCTTTTGCTATAAAATATGCTGTGTTTAATTCTGTTTAAATGTTTGCATATTTGTATATTTTCAATTATTTGGTCATACTTTTAATTGTAAGCCACTTTGAGTCTCCTTTGAAAGAGATAAAATGGGGTATAAATAAACATAATACCATGTTGTTGAAGGTTTTCATGGCCAGAATCACTGAGTTGCTTTGAGTTTTCTGAGCTTTATGACCATGTTTCAGAAGCATTCTCTCCTGACGTTTCACCCACATCTATGGCAGGCATCCTCAGAGGTTGTGAGGTCTGTTGGAAATGAGGCAAGTGAGGTTTATATATCTGGAATACTGTCCATGGTGGGAGAAATAACTCTTTGTCTGCTTGAGGCAAGTTAAATGTTGCAATTGTTCACCTTGATTAGCATTAAATGGCCTTGCAGCTTCAAAGCCTGGGTTTTGGCTTTTGGCCTGGGTTTTGCCTGGGGGAATCCTTTGTTGGGCTTCCACAGACATATAAACCCTACCTGCCTAGTTTCCAACAGACCTCTCAACCTCTGAGGATGCCTGGCATAGATGTAGGTGAAATGTCAGGAGAGAATGCTTCTGGAACATGGACCTACAGCCGAGAAAAACGCACAGCAACCCAAACATAGCAACAACAATAACAACAATAACAAATTTTACAAGCCTTGTACCAAAGTGACTTGATACATTTTGATAATTTTGATCTGTACACAATTTGCTGCCACCTATAACTCATTTTCATTTGGAAGCAAGCTCTACATTTTTCATTAAGGTTATTTATGAGTATGTGAACTGGCCCGATTTTCACAGATTTCAAGGTACATTTGGTGCAGTTGCAGTAAAAACAATTTGCAACCATTTCATTTAAACAAGCCCCAAAGCATGCTAGATTGAAATCTAGTGTCATAGCCTCGCCAAACCCTAAATGTGGGGGCGATGAGCCAAGTTTCAACTTGATGCTGCAAGAAGGCATTCTTCTTTTAAAGCTGGTGTAACACATAATTTTTATATAGTTCTCTTGGCGTTTTGTACTACTTACACCCTAGAGTGACAACTTCTGATATGAGCATGTTTTCATGAACGTGAAGGAGGCATACGTATGAGGAAAGTTCGTGTGATTGAATGGATCAAGTGTTTCTGTTTAATGTTCATGGCAGCAATGAAACCAGCTTGTAATTCCATCCTGTTTTTTTATTTTCACAGCCTCTCTGATCAGGCACTCCTCTCCTATGAGCTTCCCAAACATTTCAGGTGAGGAAAACATATGAAATGGGGTGGGGCTGATTGTGGATGGACTGCCAGGAATCTTTCAGGTCTTCAAGTTCATAGTCTGCACTCACATAAACTCTTAATAGTTCTGACATCATTTGAATTGGTCAATATATGCTAAATTAGTGGTTCTCAACATGTGTCTCCCTAGGCGTTTTGGCCTACAACTCCCAGAAATCCCAGCCAGATTACCAACTTTTAGGATTCCTGGGAGTTGAAGGCCAAAACATCTGGGGACGCACAGGTTGAGAACCACTGTGCTAGATGTAGCCTGGTTGCTTTGCAACCCTCATGGAGCCTCACCAAGTTCTTTTTTAGTGTAAACACATCGCAATATGTGTTTCTCTTGCTGAAGGCAATTAGATACCTCTGACTTCTGGTACCCACCTCTTTCAAAGGTTTTGAGCAGGGTACCGTAGCTAAATCTAATAGATAAAAATACAAAACTGTTAAAAATGTATACATTAGAAACACAAAGTTTAAAACATACCTTACAAAAATTCATATTTCTAAATTATCAATTTATAACACTATAAAAATGTGTAACAAAATGTGAAAAACGTTCTGTTCTTGGTTTTAAAGAGTTATTTTCTGTGTAATTGTGTGGTAATTACTTTGAAAGTGGAGCCCTGGTGGCGCAGCTGGTTAAACCACTGAGCTGCTGAACTTGCTGACCGAAAGGTCAGTGGTTCAAATCTGGGGAGATGGGTGAGCTCCTGCTGTTAGGCCAACTTCTGCCAACCTAGCAGTTCGAAAACATGCAAATGTGAGTAGATCAATAGGTACCACTCCGGCGGGAAGGTAACAATGCTTCATGCAGTCATACTGGCCACATGACCTTGGAGGTGTCTACAGACAATGCTGGCTCTTCGGCTTAGAAATGGAGAGGAACACCAACCCTCAGAGTCGGACTCGACTAGACTTAATGTCAAGGGGAAACCTTTTTTTAATTTTGAAAGTAGTTGTTATATTCCAAAAACTTTGTTTTTGTGGCTGCCGCAAATGATGTTTGACACATTATTTTGTTCCTGGGTTATAAATGTCATTTCCTAATTGATTTTTTCATGAAAACTTGGTTTTTTTTATTAAATTGCAAAAACTTTGTTTTTATGGGACATCCAGCAGCATACCTTGCTAGTTTTTCAATGACTATCTCATAAGAGTCTCAACCAATTTAACATAGTTTGTGGCAACCACAAAAACAAAATTTCTGGAGTATAACAACTGAAGTAGAGTCTTGCTTATAATACACTTTATTTATAACCCGCCACCATCTCCCCATAGGGGACTCGGGCGGCTAACATGAGGCCAAGCCCATGAGGCCAGGCTTTTAAAAATGAACTTGAAGCATTCAAATCAAGAGTAAGGATTTGTTTGCGATCACAAAACTTTCAAACTGCACCTCAGCAGAACCCCCCGTTTCATCCTGATCTGAATTGTATAGGAGGGCATGCATCTCTTTCACAGAACGTAGACTCGCTTCACGGCTGCAATTCTAACTCCATGGTACACAGAGAGGACGAAGAACCCAAAATGATGGATACAGTATAGTGTTTATACCACATAATAAACACACAATAACAAAATACATCATAGCAAAATATGAAATAACAAAATCAACAATATAAAACAGCATAGTAAAACCAGACACAGAGGGCGGGCCAAATGTATGAGGTAAAATGTTAAATGTTATCCAACCTTCACCCATTCAATGTCCTGTATTATCCAACACCGTCTGCCTTCCTGGATCCACAACTGTTTCAATACATTGCAATGTTTTGGTGCTAAATTCGTAAATACAGTAATTACTATAGAACATTACTGTGTATTGAACTGGCTTTTTCTGTCGATTTCTTGTAAAACATGAGGTTTTTGGTGCTTAATTTGTAAAATCGTAACGTAATGTGATGTTTAATAGGCTTTTCCTTAATCCCTCCTTATTATCCAACATTTTTGCTTATCCAACATTCTGCAGGCCTGTTTATGTTGGATAAGCGAGACTCTACTGTACTTTCAAAGTAAATACCACACAATTAAACAGGAAATAACACTTCCAAACCAGGAGCAATTTTGTTGCATACTGTTAGAGATGGCAAATTTTATTATTATTATTATTATTATTATTATTATTATTATTATTATTATTAGGTTGTAGGTTTTTTCGGGCTAGATGGCCATGTTCTAGAGGCATTTTCTCCTGACGTTTCGCCTGCATCTATGGCAAGCATCCCCACACCTCACTACCTCTGAGGATGCTTGCCATAGATGCAGGCAAAACGTCAGGAGAAAATACCTCTAGAACATGGCCATATAGCCCGGAAAAACCTACAACAACCCAGTGATTCCGGCCATGAAAGCCTTCGACAATACATTATTATTATTATTATTATTATTATTATTATTATTATTATTATTTCTTATCTGGCTTGAGGCGGGTTACAACATTGCTAAAACACATAATCAAACACATAATTACTTTAAAACACTCTGAAAAATACACATATTAAAACATATTTCCATAAAATGCAAATTAAAAAATATACAAAACAAAAGTTAGACATAGAATCAAAATTTAAAATTAATCATTAAAACTCTTTGTGTAGGGCTTGAACCCAGCAAAATCTGTGTTATAATTGTATGTGGAGGGCAACAGTTTGAGGAAGAAGGCAGGCTGGGATGCAGTATGAAAACTCTTGGAATTGTATCTTCTTTTTCTCTCCAGAATTGAAATCCCCACTGAGAGAGGAGGAATCAGACTCAGATGCTTACGCATTGGAAGCCACTCAGGCATTCTGCACAGAGCCTGGGCCTCTCTCAGAAGAGCCCACACAGGCCTTTGTTGTGGAAGAGGAAGATGAGAGTATCCAGAATCCATCTGAAAGGAGTAAATGCTCTGTGCCAGACACACAGGATGAGGTGACAGTTTCAGCCACTAGCAAGCAGCTGGCCACCAGTCTCTCTGGGGAGAGCACTCAGCCTTATTCCATAGGATCACCCTGTTCTGAACCCATCTCTCAGACCGCCATGGAGGAGGTAGCAGAAGAGTGTAACAAGGAAGAGGAAACTCAGGCAGGTCAATCAGTACAAATGCCTCTTGTGGGCAGCAGCCAACCTTTGACATTGCAGGAGGAGAAAAGGAGCTCTACGACTGAGAAACAAGTGTCTATGGTGGTCCCTGAAGGTGGAAGCATCGCTGAAGGCTCACAAAGTACGGCAGGTAAGCCATGGGGATGCCCTGGACAGTGTTTGGCTGTCTAGCAATTGCACACACACCTGTGGCATGTAGACCCATAAGCCTGGCAGCCAGTATGAGATGCTGGGATTTGAATGTTGGGTTTATACTTGGGAGTTTTGAAATTGCATCCCTTACTTAGCTATGAAGTTTCAATGGGCCAGTTCGCCTCCTGTATGTCTCATCTACAGAAGAAACTAGAAACACATCTCGGGGTAAACAGTTGATGAATGTTTTTATATTGTATACAAGTGCTCTTCTATCCCTGACCCATTGGGGAGAAGGTCACACCCTTCTCTTCCTCGAATAGATAACACTGTTGCATCTTTCTGAAGGAGGAGGCATTTGGAGTGTTTTTATCATCTCTTTATTCCTTAATGGCTGGCTTTTTGGTTGCCCCACTTTAGGGTTCCTCTCTCTAGAGGAGAGACAAAACTGTACAGTACAGTGGCTATAGCCCAGGCATGGGCAAACTTTGGCCCTCCAGGTGTTTTGGACTTAATAGTCCAAAACAACTGCCACAATTCGTAATAACTCATTGGCTGTTAGGAATTGTGGGAGTTGAAGTCCAAAACACCTTGTGGACTAAAGTTGCCCATACCTGGGCTGTAGTGTTGGAGGAGCAGTTGCTGAATGGCTAATGCGGTCAGGAAAAGTCAGAAACAATAGATTTTGTGTATGTACCTGGTCTTGCAATCAGGTTTTCACACTGATTATCATTCAGTAAGGGATTTGTGACCTGGGCCAGGCTTTAGCACAGCAGGTTAAACCACCAGCTGCAGAAAATCTTGCTGATCGAAAGGTCAGCAGTCCAATCCCGGGTTGGGGTAAGCTCCAAACGTCAGCCCAGCTTATGCTTACCTAGCAGTTCGAAAACAGCAATGTGAGTAAATAAATAGGTACCGCTTCGGCGGGGAGGTAATAAAAGGTGTCCATGCGGACGTGCCAGTGATTCAATTGGGGAAGTGTCTAAGAACAACGAAGCTCCTCAGCATGAAAAATGGAGCTACAGCACCTCCCGTGGTTGGAGTTGAGCACGGCCTCCAGATGCCGGAGATGGAAACAGATGGGAAGCCTTTACCTAAGTTTATGTACTGTCTGTCTTAGTCAATTGTATAATGGCATTGAATATTTGTCATATATGTGTATATGTGGGGAGATAGGGCAGAATATAAATACAGTAGTGTCTCGCTTATCCAACCTTTGCTTATCCAGCATTCTGTATTATCCAACACAGTCTGCCTTCCACCTGGATTCACAGTTGTTACAATACATTGCGATATTTTGGTGCTAAATTCGTAAATGCAGTAATTACTACATAATGTTACCATGTATTGAACTGCTTTTTCTGCCAGTTTGTGGTAAAACATGATGTTTTGGTGCTTAATTTGAAAAATCATAACGTATTTTGATGTTTAATAGACTTTTCCTTAATCCCTCCTTATTATCCAACATTTTGCTTATCCAGCATTTACGTTGGATAAGCGAGACTCTGCTGTAAAGTAAATGATTATTGTCGAAGGCTTTCATGGCCAGAATCACTGAGTTGTTGTAGGTTTTTTCGGGCTGTATGGCCATGGTCTAGAGGCATTCTCTCCTGACGTTTCGCCTGCATCTGTGGCAAGCATCCTTGCCAAGGATGCTTGCTATAGATGTAGGCGAAACATCAGGAGAGAATGCCTCTAGACCATGGCCATACAGCCCGAAAAAACCTACAACAACCCTATATGATTATTATTATTACCTGCCTATCACAGCAGTTTCCTGCAAACAGAGGAACATTATTACTGACCAAGTGAGATGTTGGAAGTGGAATGGATTTGTCCTGTGTTAAATAGGCAACAGATTTCAAACCATAAAACAGGAAAGTTATTATAGGAAACAGCTTTCAGAATCCTCAAGCCATCATAGCTGGCTGTACTGGCTAAAGGGAGATCTGAGAGTCCTTATTTTTGTGTGAGTTTTGAATAAATTGCCAATCCTAAGGACTTGACTCCATGAATCCTCTGGAAAGGAGACCAAGGTTTAATTTGGCCTTCTCTGTGTGATTGAACCCAACTTGCATCAGCCCTATGTTGGGAACTGTATTCTTTTACATCTGGAAAATGGGAAAGGATGGAATGTGGGGAGCAGATTGAATTGATTTCTGCAGAATTATGGTAATGGAATTATGGCCAGAAGGAAGAAATATTGATTAGCACTGCCTCTTAGTGGCAGAAAAAAAGGTTGCACCCATCTGAGGCTGTTTATTTTTTTAGATGGAGAGTTGGAAGGAAGATGTTCAGTGCCAATAAGACAACCAAGCGATGCTGACCAGGTGGGCATAATATTTGCTTTATCTTTGTGAGAAAGGTCTTGAAGCATCTTACTCCTATTCCAGAGGGAAATAAAAAGTTTCACATTCCACAGAGTTTCCTTTTATCCCAGGGGTGGGAAAAGTGTAATTTCCCTTTGGAACAGTGTTTCTCAACCTGAGGGTCGGGAACCCTGGGAGGGTCATGAGGGGGTTTCAGAGGAGTCACCAAAGACCATCAGAAAACATATATTTTGATGGTCTTAGGAACCCCTTTGGCAGAGAAGGCTGAAGATCTCTCTGCTTGTCCTTCATTTTTGGAAACAGATGGCGAATCCTCCCATCAAAAAGCTTTCCCCTGCTGTGATTGGTCAGCCTCTCAGCTGACCTCTCAGCCAAGGGGAGGCTGTTTCTGAGACTCCAACAGGGAGGGGAGAGCAGGCGTGCTTGGCGCATGGCAGTGTGGTGCACATTGGAGAGCATGTGAGGCTGGAGGGAGACTGGCACCAGTGAGGGTCAGGGGTCCTATATCCCAGGATATCAAGGCAGAAAATCCCATAATATCAGCTTTGAACTGGCTTATCTGAGTCCACACTGCCATATATTCTAGTTCAAAGCAGATAATGTGGGATTTTCTGCCTTGATATTCTGGGATATAGAGTTGTGTGGAAGGCCCTAACTCCCTTCAAGGCATGGGGGTTCTGTGTGGGAAGGTTGGCCCAATTCTATCGTTGGTAGGGTTCAGAATGCTCTTTGATTGTAGGTGAACTATAAATCCCAGCAACTACAATTCCCAAATGTCAAATGTCTATTTTCCCACCACATTTGGGCATATTGAGTATTTGTGCCAAGTTTGGGCCTGATCTATCATTGTTTGAGTCCACAGTTCTCTCTGGATATAGGTGAACTACAACTCCAAAACTCAAGGTCAATGCCCACCAAACCCTTCCAGTCTTTTCTGTTGGTTATGGGAGTTCTGTGTGCCAAGTTTCGTTCAATTCCATCGTTGCTGGAGTTCGGAATGCTCTTTGATTGTAGGTGAACTATAAATCCCATCAACTGCAACTTCCAAATGACAATATCCACCCCCTCCATCCCCACCAGTATTCAAATTTGGGTGTATGGGGTATTTATGTCAAACTTGGTCCAGTGAATGAAAATACATCAAGCATATCAGATTTATATTACAATTAATTACAGTAGCAAAATAGGGTTAGGAAGTAGCAACGAAAATAATTTTATAGTTGGGGGTCACCACAACATGAGTGAACTGTATTAAGGGGTCACAGCATTAGGAAGGTTGAGAAATACTGCGTTGACCTCCTTCCAGTCATCTTGAGATATTTTCACAATATAGATTGAATCCTGAGGCCAAACGAGTTCCCTCCTCTGACCTTATCCCTCTGCATATTCCAGGTGCCAGGATGTTCTAAAGAAGGGCCTCTGGAACCAGAAGTCTCAACCCCTGCACAGCGGCACAACCTGCGCTCCTCTTCGACTCCTTCCCCAGCTCCTATCTCGCAAAGACGAAGCCTCCGCTGTCGCATCCGTGCAGGATCCACCGACACTCCGCAATCAGAAGAAAAGGCTACCCCCATCTCTAGGCGCAGGGGTCTGCGGCAACTGACCAGTTCAGCATTGTACATGGAAGAGCCGGAAAGAAAAACCGAACAGCCCAAAGAAGAGGAAGCAAGTCCCAACAAGAAGTCCAAACCTGCAACGCTAACAGTAACCACGCGGCTGAGTCGAACCAGGGGCGCACAAAGGGAATCTGATGCCACTGGCAAGCTGAAAGGAGAGATGACGGTGACTGCAAACAGCCCAGGGACAAGGGAGGTGACAAGGCGGGCAAGAAAGGGAGCAGCAACCCCACCTGTGAAGGAAGAGAAGCCAGACCTCTCTCAGACCCGGTCCAGCAAGCGCTCAAACTCTTCAGTGAACACGCCGAGCCCAAAGGGTTCTAGGAGAGCTGTTAAACCTGAGAAGGTGGGTAGAAGAAGGACTGAAAGGGAAACTTGGCTTCTGAGAATTAAAAACAACTCCGATACTGTGGGTCCCTTTTTTTAAAAAGTCAGATTGGTCTCATTTTTAATTCACCAGAGACTATCATTCTTCCCCATTGGTAAATGGTGTTGAGGTGAATGTGGATGTGCTAGACATGTGTGAAATGAAAGGCTCATGGGATGAATCCAGTCCACCTTTATCACTTTATGTGGCCCGAGAGGCTTTCAATGAGTTTGACACCCCTATGCCAGATCATGAGTGTTTCATGTTGCTGCCATTTGACAATATGGGGATGTGATAGTCCCCTATTTCCTGTATCCACATGAGTCCTGGAACTAGGCCAGGCTTTCGCACAATAGGTTAATCACCAGCTGAAGCTGCAGTAAATCCTGCCAACCAAAAGGTTGACAGTTCAAAGCCCGGGTCAGGGTAAGCTCCTGGCCTTCAGCCCCGCTCCCTGCCCACCTAGCAGATCGAAAACAGAAATGTGAGTAGATAAATAGGTTCCGTGTTAAAAGTGAGGAGGTATTTAGGCGCAGCAATTCTATCAAAAGGGGAAAGTTTACAAACAATAAAAAAAGCCCCCCACCCCCCGGTAGCCAGCAATGAGAACAGCCTCCAAGATGCCGAAAGATGGAAAAGCCTATATATACCTCTATCTATGTTGTCTGTCTTTTCATTGTATAATCGGCATTGAATGTTTGCTGTATATGAGTTCTGTGATCCACTCTGAGTTCCTTTTGGGGTGAGAAGGGCAGAATATAAAGTACAAATATGGTGGGCCCAGTGTACATGGTTTAACCATGAGATGTTTTGACTAGTTAAGCCTTTTGAGTCTCCTGTGGGAGAGGTAAAGCGAGGTATAAATAATACTAATAATACTAATACTAATAATAATAATAATTCGACGTGTGATCCAATTCAACAGCCAGCAGAGTGTCTGCTGTGGACTCATCTTGTTGTGTTTCAAATAATAATAATTAATGATACGTTCCATTATCTCAAATCACATTTATTGTTTTGCATTTGTTTTAAGCTGTTTTCATTGCTTTTTTATATATGCTGCCCTTTTATCCCAAAATTTAGGAATGGATATATATGTTTTAATAGATACTAAATGAGTATCACACAATGATAAACAATGAGTGTGTGCAATACTCAGAATCCATAGCCAGCATAGTTAGAGGGTTCTGGGGTTTACAGTCCCCCCAAAATAACACTTTTTAAGGTCTGGAACTTGTTTCTTCTTTCCCTCAGAACTCCCCAGCACAGTCCACACCATCCTCGGGAAGGAGGACGCGGCACCAGAGCACAGAGAGCAAACCGGTGGGAATTAAATCCCGGCCCCAATCCCAGACTTCTGTGGGCTATGGTGCTCCTGCTCCAAAGGTATTACATGCGTGCATTGGGTATAAGGAGGAGCTTAAGATGTTCCAAGGAAATTCACCAGCTCTGTTTCTTGGATTTTAGAGTTTAACATATAGGTCTGCCATTGATTAAAGTATCTATAGCCCCAGGTAATCTGACATTGTTGGGGATGAGTGAGTGAGCAAGGTGGCAGAGGCGGTGTGAAAAGCACAATGTAAAGTTATTATAGAAATCGAGTGGGCTGCCATATAAAAGATGGCTCCACACCCAACAAGGTAGAGCAATAAGGTGCTTACTGCATGAGGAGTGAAGCTGTAATGGCTCTTCTTTACCATTGGACTCATTTTTGAAAAATGAGAAGTCTCCTAACAAATTGCTCTAGAGCTCAAACTATATCTGCCAGAATTTCTCCAGCTGGAATGGCCAGCGATCATTCGAATTTGGATAGTTGTGGTAGCTTTATCACACATTCAAAAGTGGCTATTTACATTATTCAGTTACCAAAATGAATTTAGAAGTTAAAATAACCCGGATTTCACTTTTCAATTGATTCCACACTTCGGTCCCTAACCTATCAGATAGGTGGGGACTTCCTGTAATCATTCTTGAGTAGTGAGGAAGACCTCCCTTTGGTGAATAAGAGTGGAAAATGTAGGCTGAGTCATACCACATTATGAAGAAGGCTGGGAATTTGAAGTAGTCAATGCCTTTGTCATCTGACTAGCTTAAACTAGCTTAGGGCTGAGCTTTAGCACAGCTGGTTAGTCACCAACTGCAATAGATCACACCAATCAAAAAGTTGATAGTTTTTTAAAATTTTTATTACTTTTTCTTTATTAATTTTTCTTTACTATTATTGTTTTTTGTATTATTATTCTAAATAAAACAAAATGGTTAAAAAAAGGTTGGCAGTTCAAAGCTCAGGTTGGAGTGAGCACCAAATTTTCAGCCCAGTTTACTATCCACCTAAGCAGTTCGAAAACAGCTGTGAGCTGTGAGTAGAGAAATTAGGCACCGCTTAAGCAGGGAGGTATTTTACAGCATCATGGAAAGGAAGTACCAGAAAATGCCTACAATCAAAGGAAGGAGGAAGTCTGTGATCAAGGGCTCTTTGTCAGGCGTGATAGCACCCCTGTGGCCGGAATCGAGCACAACCTCTGGGATGCCGAAGTTGGGAAAATGCCGACATAATAATTCTATCTGTTGTGTGTCCTGTCTGTTTAACTGTGTTGAATGTTTGCCATTTATGTGTTCTGTGATCTGCCCTGAGTTCCCTTCAGGGTGAGATGGGTGAAATATAAATGCTGTAAATAAATAAATAATAAGTAAATGCCCAAATGTATTGGATAGCCTCAGCATCAGGTCCATTTGCATGACCCACACTGGACTTACAGGTATGACTGTCACCAGTCACAGGATTTTCTTGGCAAAATTTGTTCAGAAGCCTTGCCATTATCTTTCTTTGAGGCTGAAAAAGTGTGACTTGCCCAAGGTCACCTGCTGAGTCTCATGGCCAAGTGGGAATTCAGACCCCGATCTGCAGAGTTGTAGTTCCAGCACTCAAACCACTAAATCATGCTGTCTTTCACTTAAAACGACACAATGTGAAAATAGTTGAAACAATGTAAAACACAGTACAACCCCTGTGGTTTCATTTACCCACATATGACAATCTTATGTCCTCTCTAGACATTTTCATAACCTCTAGTATGCCTCTATGGCATTCTTGAGCTAGAAGTCCTTTATTTTAGTAGAGTTTGCTATTATTTGCTATTTATGTATCTGATGGCGCAGCGGGTTAAATCGCTGAGCTGCTGAACTTGCTGACTGAAAGGTTGGCGGTTCAAATCCAGGGAGCAGGGTGAGCTCCCATTGTTAGCCCCAGCTCCTGCCAACCTAGCAGTTTGAAATATGTGAGTAGATCAATAGGTACCACTCTGGTGGGAAGGTAATGATACTCCGTGCAGTCATGCCACCCACATGACCTTGGAGATGTATACGGACAACGCTGGCTCTTCGGTTTAGAAATGGAGATGAGCACCACCCCCCAGAGTCGGACACGACTAGACTTAATGTCAAGGGGAAAACCTTTACCTTTTATGTGACACCAGGAAACATTCCTGGTAGATCCAGGGGCTCTTACTATAATGCTGACCATAGCACTTGTGAAAGTTGGATAAAATCAATTGGTCCCCAAGGGATTATGACATTGCCTTGCCCTTGTTGGTTGTCGTTTAATCTTCGTGATTTGATTCTGGACTGCTGACTTTGGCTGGCTTACTCCTTTCTGCTAACTGTTTTGAGACTCTGCTTCTGATCAGTAGCATGTTTACAACAGCCACTATGTATTTATCAAGCCACTTTCTCGCCTCGTCTCTCAGGTGCTGTTCACAGGAGTGATTGATGAGGAGGCGGAGCAGGTAGTGGCGGAACTGGGCGGTTCCCTGGCGGAATCTGTCTTTGACTGCACCCACCTTGTGACAGACCGTGTGTGTCGCACGGTCAAGTTCTTGTGTGCCTTGGCTCGAGGCATCCCCATCGTTACTTTGGACTGGCTGCAGAAGGTGAGCGGCTGCCCTGTCCCATGCTCTTGTCTCTGGATGCAGCTCCACTTCAGAATTAATGCAGTTTGACACCACTTTGACTTTATTATTATTTTGTGTCAAAAGCATTGCATAAAATGTTGTAAAGCAATATTTTGGGATTTGAAAGATTAGGCGTTTACAAGAAACGTTGCCCAGGGGATTCTTAAGGTATATTTAGAATTATTTTAATTTTCTGGATGTATTTATTATGTGTTTTATATTATGTTTGGCTTTGAATTGTTGCCTGTTTGGAAACCGTTCTGAGTCTCTCCTCAGAGGTCGAGAAGTATGGGGTATAAATGTTTTAAATAAATCTATATAAATAAAAATGTAATGTTCGTTTGTGGGATTAACATAACTCAAAAACCACTGAGCGAATTGACACCACATTTGGACACAATACACCTATCAGGTCAACAAGTGACCATCACTCATAAAAACACTGAAAAACACAGCAGAAGCCAAAAAACAAAAACTACATTACTATATATGCTCAAAACGACACACACACACACACATATGCATGCAAACACACATATACACAAAAACACACACACACAAAACACACATACACAGACTGGGCCACAGCAACGTGTGGCAGGGGACGACTAGCAAATAAATAAATTTACTCTTTGAGGAGGCTCTTTTTGTGTCTCCCACCACTTTAACTGCCATGGCTCAGTGCTGTGGAATCATGGGAGTTGTAGTTTGGCGAGGCACCACAATCTTTAGCAGAGGAAACTAATGGCACCGTAAGATGACAGCTCTTAGGATTCCATAGTATTAAACCAGGGTAGTTAATGTAATGCCAATGTGCATTAATGTGTAGATGCATCCTCAGTGTGGGAAACATGGATTTCCAAATATTCTTAGACTTCATTTTCCTGCACTCATATCCGGTCATGAGATGTTGTCTTCATGTGAATAGGATGATATTTCATCCATTTCTTGTCTTACTTACTTATATCCCATCCTTTCCTTTTCTTTAACAGAGTAGGCAGAACTCCTTCTTCCTGGCACCAAAGAGCTTCCTTGTTCGTGACCCTGAGCAGGAGAAGAAATTCCAGTTCAGCCTCCCCACATCACTACAGACCGCACAGCGAAATGGGGGACTGTTTCAGGTAAGGTTATGATTAAGGCTTTCGTATGATATACGAAAGCTGACTGGCACAACCTGGGGGTCACAACCGGATACAGTGAAGACATCTGCCCTTTCGCTTTGCTATTCTGCTGCTGAGTATGCATGTCCAGTGTGGAACATTTCAACACTCTAAAACAGTGGATGTGGCTCTTAATGAGACATGACACATTATCATGGGGTGTCTGTGCCCTATACCACTGGAGGAATTACACCACCTGACACCTTCCAGGAAGTAGCAACCAATAGTGAAAAGACCAAGGCAGTGACATCTCCGGATCATCCCCTGTTCGGATATCAGCTAGCACGCCTATGGCTTAATTCAAGAAATAGTTTTCTATGAATGACAGTAAGTGAGAGTCCAAAAGTGGCAGACTAAAACCCAGCACCTCAATCCATGGCTGATACCAAATGAGAGACTCCCTCCTGGGCACACAGAAAACTGGGCGATTTGGAAGGTGCTGAACAGACTGTGCTCTGGCACCACCAGATGCAGAGCCAACTTTGAGAAATGGGGCTACAAAGTGGAGTCCACGACATGTGAATGTGGAGAAGAGCAAACCACTGACCACCTGTTGCAATGCAACCTGAGCCCTGCCACATGCACAATGGAGGATCTTCTTATAGCAACACCAGCGGCACATATTAAAGAATACAAATGGGTAACTCTAGCCTGAAGAGATGAGGATTATAATTTTCCGGGTTGTATTGACGAACACTTGATTTTACTTTAAGTTTGCTTTTTAGCCTTTATATTTCAATTTATTAGGGAAGACAGGAATAAGTTGCTCCGAAAATCAGGGAACCTTCATCCTCTAGCTGACGCTCCATGTTTGCAAGGTTTAATTTTTGTGGATTTGATCAATCTGGTATCTCAAAGAATCTCTGGGAAAGTTGTTCTCACAAGTTTTTAAAAAATATGGGATGTTTTTCTTTGTATTTTTTCCATTTTTGTTAAAAACCTATTGTTCAGGGAAGTTAAGAAATCCTGTGATGGTGTCATGGGGAACAACTTGACTGGATGTTGCATGCAATGCAGATCCACTTGCCGTAGTGTGGATGAATTGCAGCCCATAAGACAGGGACTTGGGTCTGTCAGCTTCCCATCCTTTCCTTTATCCCAGTGGTTTTCAACCTGTGAGTTCCCAGATGTTTTGGCCTTCAATTCCCAGAAATCAGCTGGTAAACTGGCTGGGATGTCTGGGAATTGTAGGCCAAAACACCTGGAGACCCACAGGTTGAGAACCACTGCTCTATCCTTTCTTGCTAAGATTTTGTGCAAACACAAACATGCCATAGATCTGTCTCCCTCTTTTCCAGGGCTACGAGATACATGTCACCCCTAACGTTAAGCCAGAGCCCGAGCATATGAGAGATATCATTAAATGCAGCGGCGGGACATTTTTACCCAGAATGCCTCGAACCTACAAGGTAAGCAAGTGATGGTATACATATATAGAAGGGGAAATGTGTACTGGCAGAAAAGTCTGATCAAAATGATCAAAGGTCTGGAAGCCAAGCCCTGTGAGGAGTGTATTGGGGGTTGTTTAGCTCGGAGTAGAGAGAGGATACATGATAGATAGATAAGAAATAATGATGATGATGATGGTGATGTATTGTCGAAGGCTTTCATGGCCGGAATCACTGGGTTGTTGTAGGTTTTTTTGGGCTATATGGCCATGGTCTAGAGGCATTTTCTCCTGACGTTTCACCTGCATCTATGGCAAGCATCCTCAGAGGTCGTGAGGTCTGTTGGAACTAGGAAAATGGATTTATATATCTGTGGAATGACCAGGGTGGGACAAAGGACTCTTGTCTGCTGGAGCTAGGTGGGAATGTTTCAACTGACCACCTTGATTAGCATATAATGGCCTGACATTGCCTAGAGCAAACTTTTGAACAAAATCTGGCTACCAGTATTAAAAACTCTAAAATTACAACAGCACAACAACAGAGAGGAAACAAACAAGGACATCTAATTACCTCTCAACAAAAGTTTGCTCCAGGCAATGTCAGGCCATTATATGCTAATCAAGGTGGTCTCATTCTGTGTGGGAAGTTTGCCCCAAATCTGTCATTGGAGGGGTTCAGAATGCTCTGATAGTAGGTGAACTATACATCCCAGTAACTAGAACTTGCAAATGTCAAAGTCTATTTTCCCCAAACCTCATCTGTGCTCATATTTGGGCGTATTGAGTGCTTGTGCCAAGTTTGGTCCAGATCCATCATTGTTTGAGTCCACACTGCTCTCTGGATGTAGGTGAACTACAACTCCAAAACTCAAAGTCAGTGCCCACCAAACACTTCTAGTATTTTCTGTTGGTCATGGGAGTCCTATGTGGCAAGTTTGGTTCAATACCATCATTGGTGGAGTTCAGAATGCTCTTTGATTATAGGTGAACTATAAATCCCAGCAACTACAACTCCAAAATGACAAAATCATAAATTTTTTGAGTGATGGTCACTCTTTGTGTTGTGAGACATTTTGTTGCCAAATTTGGTGTGATTTCGTTCATTGGTTCTTTTGTTTTTAAGGTACTCATTATGCACAGAGCATTTTATATATAAATGCTCTGTGCATAATGAGTACCTTATATATATATATATATATATATATATATATATATATATATCTATATCTATATATATATATTGCAATTTCCTTGTGTTTTAACCCTTTTAAGGACAAGCGTGTCATCGTTTCTTGTCCGGATGACCTGCCCCTCTGCAAGCTAGCACAAAATGGCAAAGTGCCGATCACCAATTCAGAGTTCATCCTGACGGGGATCTTACAGCAGAAGATCGACCTGGATGCCCATCGGTTGGATGCAGTGGCCATTTCCTCCCCTGCGTCTTCCTCCACAGCTCCCGCCACCAGGGCCAGCAAGAGGAGGGCTGTGGCAAAAACAGCCCCCGCCCCACCCAGTAGAGCAAAGAGACGGCGCTGATCCGGCCACCAAGCGTGGAGACGGTGCCTTACAAATTGTAAATAACTTTTCTTTCTCTGTCATTCTCAATAAATCTGGATTTAAAAACCGACTTGTTTTTTTGAAGTAGGATATTGGAATAAGCAGTGCCAGGAAAGAACAAAGTCTTACTACCAGAACAAATTAGTGAAATGAAGGATTATGAAAAGTTCTTTTTCTTAAGTGGTTAAAATTCAAATTTTATTTGTTTATAAACTTGCAGCAGTCGATCCTCTCTAAGATATATGATGATTTGATAAAGTGGTACCAATCTAAACTGAAAGGCCATCATCAATATACAAGTGGCCCCTTGGTATCTTTTAGGGTTTGGTTCCAAGGCCTCCTGTGGATATCAAAATCTGTGGATAATCAAGTCCCATAACACTATGTAACAGTGGGTTAAACCCTTGAGTTGGCAGAACTGCTGATCGAAAAGTTGGTTCAAATCTGGGGAGTGGAGTGAGCTCCTGTCCATCAGCTCCAGCCTCTCATTTGTGGACATGAGAGAAGCCTCCCACAGGATGGTAACACATCCTTGTGTTGTGAGACATTTTGTTGCCAAATTTGGTGTGATTTTGTTCATTGGTTCGTTCATTGGTTCTTTTGTTGTCCTTGCAGACAGCCAATTCTCTCACACCAGAAGCAACTTGCAGTTTCACAAGTCACTCCTGACACAGAAAAAAAAAGTAACAAAATTTGAAAAATATTCTGTTTCTGGTTTGAAAGTGTTATTTCCTGTTTAATTGTGCGGAACTTACTTTGAAAGTAGTTGTTATCCCCCAGAAATTTCATTTTTGTGGCTGCAAAAAACTATATTGAATTGGTTGAGACTCTATGAAATATTCATTGAAAACTATAGCAAAATGTGCTGCGCAATATCCTGCAAAAACAAAATATTTACAGTTTAATATTTTTTCTATGCTTTTATGATAGAACCAATTAGGAAATGGCATTTATAACCCAGGAACAAAAACAGGTGTTACATAGTGTTATACGCAATGGCATAACAAATTGGTATACCTTAAATAAAATCAAGGTTTGCTTTTTTGGAATGTTTATAATATTTTCAAGCTGTGGATGATTGATTTTGTGTATAGAAGGATCAACTGTACTTGCTTTTTAACCACAATTAAGCGACGTACCAAAGAGAGAACTGGATATGTAAAGTACTCCCGAGAGACAGGCCATCCAAAGTCTCAAAAGCATTTAGAAGCATACCAAAAAAACTTCTTGCATCTATTACTTCAATGAGACCACAGAATCCACATTGTTTCTTATTCATATGCGGGAGGGGAATCGTCTTTAGGAATTTGTTAGGTGCTTGTAACAAATCCAGTTATTTTTATTTATTTACAATATTTATATTCCGCCCTTCTCACCCTGAAGGGGACACAGGGCAGATCGCAGAACACATATACGGCAAACATTCCATGTCGTTTATACACTGACAAGACAGACAATTGTACATAGAGGTAAACATAGGCTTTTCCCGATCTTCGGCATCTTGGAGGCTTGTACTTGGTTCTGGCCACCGGAGGGTGCTGTCATGCCATTTCCCCTTCTGAAGAACTTCCTCCTTAATCAAATCAGGACACTTAGGGTGGGGCTACATTTCCGCAGCACATGGAAATGGAACCAAAAATCCATCTTCAGGAGTTGGGTGTTACCCGACTCCAAATGGCTTAAAACAGGAAGACTGGCAGAAGAGGGGGGAAATACATGGGGTGGCTGGCCACCCCAGATAGGAAACAACATAACATGTTTTGCTCCTTTTGTCTCACGTTCCCCCCACTCCGTCTGATGAGGTCCATTGAAGTGCTCTTCAGTATTGGAATCTAAGGATTTTTTAAAACATGGAAAAATGAGCAAGTTCTCTATTATGTATTTGTGTTGCATCAAATGGCTGCCATCTATGTGTATTTATTTATAGCATTTATATTCTGCCCTTCTCACCTAGAAGGGGACTCAGGGCAGATCAGAGGACACACATGGCAAACATTCAATGCCATTAAAACAGATAGGACAGACAACAGATACTGGAGATTGTGATCAGTTCTGGCCACAGAGATGCTGTTGCTCCATCCTCTATGACAAAGCCTTGATCACAGACTTACCCCTTCCTTTGGTTGCTGTCATTTTTCTGATACTTAAGTTGCTGTTAAATACCTCTCCACTTAAGCGGTGCCTAATTTCTTACAGCTGTTTTCAAACTGGTTATAGACCGTAATCTGGGCTGAAGGTTGGGTGCTCACGCCAACCCAGGCTTAGAACTACCAATCTTTTGATTGGTAAGATGTATTGCTGCTTGGTGATTAACCAGCTGTGCTAAAGCTGCCTTGAGTCCCATAAGGAGAGATGGGACAGAATATAAATATTTTGATGATTAATCCTTTAGACCAGTGGTTCTCAACCTGGGGTCCCCAGATGTTTTTGGCCTTCAACTCCCAGAAATCCTAACAGCTGGTAAACTGGCTGGGATTTATGGGAGTTGTAGGCCAAAACTATATGGGGACCACAGGTTGAGAACCACTGCTTTAGACTATTTTGTTAAATAACCTGTATATTGAGGAATAGTAGTAGTATTTCCGCATATAAAAACTCCTAGATGTACTTCTGGGAAATATGACGGTTCTGGGAAATGTAGTTTTTTTACAGCTCTGGTAACAGTTTTTTTTAAAGCCACCAACACACCCATTTGGAGACTATGCTTTCCTCTGTTGCACCATCAGCACTATCATGGGCTATGACTCGTTGAGTTGACTGTTTTCCAAAGATAGAGCAACACATATTAGGGTCCAGTCCTCCCCTGAATCCCTAGACTACTAAAATAGCACACCATCAATTTATTGTAGCATTTTATACTATGGAAAATTGTGATTGATTTTATGTACATCCTGTTTTTTAAAAGTCCAAAAGTGGGAGTTTTGTCATAAGTGGAAATAAACTAATTCACAATAGATCATACAAGAGGAGAAAACATTGAGAAAGGGCTAAGCTGATGTCGTGTGCTGGAGGTTGTCAAGAGAGCAACATCTATGAGAGGTGTAAGGGAAAATTTCTTGACGATGGATTGGCAAATGTCCCATCTCATTGACTTTTCTCCTGTTGGACATTTCTAAAATTGTATTTCCTGTGGATTTTACTTTTTGCCCATTTTGCTTTTCTCACAGCTCAACATGGTAAGTTTATGCGTCTCCTGAACCAGCAGCACCTTGGGATAAACAGAGAACAATAGTGATTAGTTTTATCAGAAACAGAGGAGCAAATTCATCCCAAACTTTTGCAAGGAAAGGCCTTTATTCCATTACTTAAAACTCTTTGGTTAGCCGTTCCCATTGGACCTTGTATTCAGACCCATACAAGCAGAGCTATGCGAGTCCTTCAAATTGCCTACCAGGAAATCAGTATTACTTTCCTTTTCTATGAATACAGACTACAGCATATGGTATTCCCTGGTAGCCCACATCCAAGTATTAACCAGGCCTGAACCTGCTTAACTCCCGGTGGCACAATGGGTTAAACCCTTGTGCCAGCAGGATGAAGACTGACAAGTCAAGAGGTTCAAATCCGGGGAGAGCGCGGATGAGCTCCCTCTGTCAGCTCCAGGTCCCCATGTGGGGACATGAGAGAAGCCTCCCATAAGGATGGTAAAACATCAAAAAATCTCAGTGTCCTCTGGGCAATGTCCTTGCAGATGGCCAATTCTCTCACACCAGAAGCGACTTGCAGTTTCTCAAGGCTCTCCTGACACTAAAAAAAGTGTGCTTAACTTCAAACATCAGATGAAATTTGGTGCCTTCAGGTTATTCAGGCCCTGTCTAACAATTTCTTTAAAATATTTTAAAAAATAAATTGTTCAATGGGGCCCCTAAGTGAATAACTGAAATTGTGGATAAGTGAAACCATGCATATTGGTTCCATGGATACGTGGAAGGAGGTTGCACTGTATATAGGAACAGCTTACTCAGGCTCTAAGTAGAATGAGACCTATAATCTTGATGCTCAAAATCAAACAACGTAGAACTGTTCCTGCCTTGTATATAATAGCCTCAATGTCTTTAACTCTTATGGTGCCAAAACAAAGAACAAAATCACAGAGCCTGGGGGGTATTACCCACATACCTGCATTTATAATCCTGATCTTGTTTATCCATCTGATTCTCAAGATCAGTGGTACTCAACCAATGGGTCTCAAGGTATTTTAGCCTAGAACTCCCAGGAATCCCAGACATTTTACCAGCTGTTAGGATTTCTGGGAGTTGAAGGCCAAAACATCTACAGGTTGAGAACCACTGCTCAAGATCATCAGACATATGCAGAGACTACATGAAATCTTCCAATCCTAATTCAAAGCACTTAAAAGTAAACCCAGAATGTTATAATTGTGTAGTGGGGAAAGGACTCAGGAGGAGCAATTTCCCTTTGGAATAAGCCATTTCATATTAAAATATATATTTTTAAAACTGGCAAAAACAGTCGCTACTCTGGTTACTCTCAGTTGCAGACATATGCAAACCCCTGCAAGGCTGTCATGCTACAAATGTGGGGTATGGACCTGCTTCCACTTTTAAATGATATAACTTCAGTGTATATTCCTTTTGTTCTACCCAATCTTACTCGCCATTTAAATACTTCACTATTGATGGGAAAAGGGCATGTCAGACTTAAGACCCTGGTACAGCTTCCAAGTCAAGAGCTGTGCTCTCACAGTTAGATCTCAAATCTTTATACTCTACCTCCAGTTCTTACGTGTCTAGACATGGTAGGCAAAGACACGCCTTCGAAGGAGGGACCTTGGGCCTAATCTCACCCTTGTTCCTTCCCACTCAAAGAGTTTTAGCTGGAACTGAAGCAAACTAAACTAAATGTGCAACCAGCAGAAGCAAAAACACGTTATCAATGTCAACACAAAAAAGTTCTCTCCCTGAAAAGAAAAAAGTATGCAATGGCTTGAATGAACCATTTTACACCATACAGTCGATATATAAGGCTCAGGAAGGTGTTCTTTGTGAATGACTACTCTCAGCATTCCCCAGCTAGCATGGACACCAAACCCCATCCTGTCACCTGTGAAAGCATAATTACCTTTTCCAAAAGGAAGACCCACAGCACCTAGCATTTGAAGCTCACTCCTCCAACAGACAAAAAGTTATGTGGATGAGTATCAGGAAGGGAAAAATTATGTCAGCTTGAGGAATCAGGTGTCCCATCTGAAGAAAGCAAAGAAAGGAACAAGGCACTCTGACTTTCAGAAGAAGGTTCAGGCTGCTAAGTTAACCACATTTACAAGGGAGCAAGTTACATTTTGTTCAAGAGACTTATTTTTGTGTGCACATATTTAGGATTTTGTGGCTTGTCAATAATAACAATAATTGAAAAAAGAAAAAAATGACAATAACAATAGGAATGGCACCCGATCCCCTCTGTTCTTGGAAGCTAAGTGGAGTCACAATTGGTTACCATTTGAATAGGAGATTGCCAAGGAATCCAAACTTCCTTCTAGAAAGTATGCAAAAGAGAATGCATTTGGTAGCATAAGCTTTCATAAACTGGGTCTACTTTCTTGGATGCACACTAGACTTGGTCTACCAAAACCAATGCTACCAACTTCATTCTCTCAATCATATATGGTATATTGTATGGTTTTTAATTTAGCTGCTTTGAGTATCTTTTGGGAAAGAAGAAAGGATATAAATGCATATTATAAAAACCTCAAAGGTGAGACAACATATCTTTCTATACTGCCATTCCAGACTAACAAAGCTATTTTAAAAATTGTCTTCTAGAAGGTTTGCCTCATGGAGAGCTTTATGAGTTGACCCAAAGTTTTGAACGTTATGATCCTACAGCATATTCTTCCTGTCCTACCCAATCCTTTTTGCCATTTAAATACAGCAGATGTCAGCTAGTATGAAAATTAAAAAGATATGTCAGACTCAAAACCTTGCTACAGCTTTTCAGTCAGCAGCTGAGCTCTCATGATTAGTTACGTCTCAAATCTTTGTGCTCTACCTCCTGTTCTTACGTGTCTAGACATGGGAGGCAAAGACTTGCCTTCGAAGGAGGGACCCTAGACCTGTCACACCTGTTCCTCCCCACTCAAAGGGCTTTACCTGAAAGTGAAGCAAAGCAAATATTTTCTGCAAAAGCAAGACTATTTATTAGTTTCAACAGATCAAGGTTCTCTCTCTGGAAACAAGAGTGGGCAATGGCTAGAATGAACCATTTGGCACAATATAGTTGACTTGTAGGGTCCAGGTAAATACTCTTTTGTGGACTACAATTCTCAGAATCCCACATCAGCACAGACAATGCTGGGAGATGTAATCCAAAAAATTAATACAGTCACTTGCTTCAACAGGTACACACAAGGCTCTGAATCCCCCATGTCATTTTTATTTTGGACCTCTGAGATTCCTTGTTCTTCCAAAAATACAGGCAGCAAAGGACCTATCCAGTAATATTACACCCTCCAGACCCTATTCTATAATCAGCAAAATCATAATTACCTCTTTAGGGATGTTTTCAAAGCAGAGATTTGGCGCCCAGCATTTAAGCTCACTTCTCAAACAGACAAAAAGTGACATTGATGAGTTTCAGGAAAGGATGCCAGCCAGAGGAATCAGGTGTCTCATCTGAACAGGGAAGAGAGCAAGGCATTCTGACTTTGACAATAAGGTTCATACCTCAAACTAACAGTTTACTAAAGGCTTCTAGCTAAGTAATAGCAAGGATCTGAACCATTCTATTACAGCACTAAAGCAGATGTTATGGCTTAGTTAAGTGTGTGATCTACTTACTGTATAAAACAAAGCACTGAGTTTGTAGTTGTTGAACTTTGCATTTGCTTAGCTTGGCTCTATTTAGAGCTGGTAGTGCATCGGAGCTGGAAGCAGCAAGTGACTGTTTTGTTGCTGGGAGCTGACATGTGGTGTTTGGAAGCTGGAAATCTAAACAACCAATCAAGGGCATCTTATTTTCAACAAAAAAGACAGAAAATGAACTGTGTACTACTTTTGTTTTCTGTCGTCAAAGAAAGAAGACTCACTGAAGAAAGTGTTTGCTATTATACTGTGGTGAGATCAACTATTCTGACTTGCTTTGTTTCATTGTTGAACTAAAGTGAATGAACAATTTTCTTTTCTACTTAAAGCCACAACTGACTCATGTGTATTTTTGAGTTCAGGGTTACACTATATTAAAAGGGGCTGAAATATCTTCAACAAGATATGTGCTTGCTTCCACAATCTGCTATCACCAGTCTGACAAACTTCAGTATACTCATGGGGGAGCAAGTCACATGGTGTCTAAGGGACTTATTTCTGCGTTAACATGTTTAGGATTTTGCTGCTAGTCCATAGAAGTAATAATAAAAGCAAAAGGCAAAACTAAAAAAAGTAACCTGACATGTCAGACTTAAGACCTTGGTACAGCTTTTCAGGCAGCACTGTAATGTCATGGTTAGGCCTTATTCTTTGTACTCTACCTCCAGTTCTTACGTGTCAAGACATGGGAAGCGAAGACACGCCTTCGAAGGAGGGACCCCCAGAATTAACCTCACCCCTGTTCTTTCCCACTCAAAGGGTTTTCATATAAGCTAGCTCAAAAGAAGCCAAATTTGCAACCAGCAGAAGTAGGAAATATTTATCAATGGAACTGTACAATAATTTTCTCCCTGGGCAAAAAAATATTGGGCAATGGCTAGAATGGATCTTTTAAGACTATACAGTAAATCCAAAGCATTCAGGAAAATGTTCTTTTGTGGATTACAACTCACAGAATTCCCCTGCCAGCACAGCAAAGCTGAAGATGTCACACAAAGAAGTAATGAAACCACTTGCTAAAATGGAATAACAAGTGCAAGGGCTATCTGGAAAGTAAGATTACAAGGCATGTAGCTCTCGTGGAAAATTTTCTTGGGGGAAGTTGATATCACTGCCATGTAGCAGGAAACCAGAGGAAGTGAATGAGCAGTGCCACTCATTAGTAGCTCATTGACTGGCATTGTGGTGAAAGTTAGAGACGAGCATCCTCATTCTGTTCCCCTCCAAGTGCGAAGTTCGCGCTGTAATATGCTACCTAAATGCTAAGGCCACGAACACCGCTGCATTCAGTTTGTGGATAGGACATAACGTCAAGACAGCATGTGGCAAAATGGGTACTGAATATAGTGAGAGACCATGATGAAACTTCGCAGAACCATCCAAAACAAATGTCATGGGATGCTCATGGTGGGAGTCTCCCCATGACAATGCATATCTGCACACCACTCATGCAACACAAGAGTTGTTGACTTCATTTGGTTGCAATGTTTTAAGTCACCCCTTTCACAGCTCCGATCTGCACCCAATGACTATCATCTGTTCACTAAATTGAAGGCACACCTTGGTGGAAAACACTTTTCTGACAATGTGAAAATCAAAGTGATGAACTGGCTGAAAAAGACAAGAGGAAAACTTCTATGACACAGGCATAAAAAACCTGTCCCACGGATAACAACATATATTGAATTGAATGGTGATTATGTGGAAAAATAATGTAATTCCTATGCTACAATCCATGTAGGTTTTATTAAAGTATATTCATTCTGTGTATTTTTTTTAAAAAAACTTGCAACCTTACTCTTATATAACTCTTGTAGAAATACAAGCCTCTGAGTTCACCATGCTGCTCTCCCTATTTACAACCTCTCCAAGAGTCCTTGTTCTTCCCCGAAATATCAGTAGTGGTAGAGGATTCGCCTGCTAATATTATGACCCACCAGTCCACACTCTATAATCAGCAAACACATAATTACCTTTTCCAGAAGATAGTACTGTTTTCGATGCAAAGATTCAGTGTCCGGTATTTATGCTCACTTCACAAACGAACAAAAAGTGACACAAATCGTTTTCAAGAAAATGACGTCAAGTTCCATATTTCTCCTGTAAAAGGATATTAAATATAACAAGACTAAAACAGGCTGGGCTACTTGGAGAAATAAAATCATATTTTTCAACACCTTGAGGCTCTCTTCTCTATAAACTTTTTGTATGGTATTGCCAGATCAAAACCGGGAGAGATTTGTGTTGCGTTGATCAACCGAGATATGGAAGAAGTGAAGTTCATTTGACTCACTCTTTCAACATTTATTTCAGTGTTTACACCAATGTAAAGTCACAAGAGGATTCTGGTTAATGCTCCTCAAGAATCAATCACAGACTTGGAAGAGGCCACCCACCCGTGGGCCATTCAGTACAACCCCCATCTGCCATGCAGGAAAATACAATCAAAGCCATCCAGTTTCTTCTTAAAAACTTTCAGAGCCCCTGTATTAGAAGAAAGGCAGGATCAAAATAAAACACACAAATAAAAATTGCTGACACCCATGGAAAATGTCATGTCTAGCCAGGGTTGCAAACCTGAAACGAGCTCCCACCAAACATTGGTAAGATTAAATTGCAGACAGGGAAGATCAAATTCTCTGAATAGATTTCTTAAAGAAGAGGGTGCTAATCCTGTCCCGTCTGCACCCTGCAATTGTAAATAGAAACTTGCCTATTAATTGGAAATGTATTAAGTAATTGGAAATGTATTAAGTAAGCATTTCCTACTTCTCCCTGTTGAGAAAAGGTGCTAATCGCTTGCTAAATTTATATGCACCAGGCTGCTGTTAGAGAGGGAGTATATATACACTGCAGGATTAATGCAATTTGACACCACTTTAATTGTCGTGGCTCAAGGCTATGTAATCCTGGGAGTTCTCTTGACAAATAGTGCTGGTTCCTCACCAAATAACAACTCACAGAATGGAACCACGGCAGTTAAAGTGGTGTCAAACAGCATGAATTTTACAGAGAAGACTAAAGACCTTCCAAAACTCAACTTCCAGTATTCTATAGCAGTGCTTCTAAACCTTTAGTCCTCTGAGTGTTTTGGATGCCACAATTCCTAACAGCCCAGATCAGTGGTTCTCAACCTGGGGTCCCCAGACGTTTTTGGCCTACAACTCCCAGAAATCCCAGCCAGTTTACCAGTTGTTAGGATTTCTGGGAGTTGAAGGCCAAAAACATCTGGGGACCCCAGGTTGAGAACCACTGGCCTAGATGCACCCAAAGTCCCAACAAGTCCTATGAGGAGTGGATGAGGGAGCTAGGTGTGTTTAGCTTGGAGAAGAGAAAGCTGAGAGGGAACATGATCATGTTTAAAATATTTGAAAGAATGTCATGTTGAGGAAGAGGCGGGCTTGCTTTCTGCTGCTCTGGAGACCAGGACACAATAGAGCAGTGAATTCAAAATGCTGAAAAAAATATTCCACCTAAACATTAGGAAGAACTTCCTGACGGTAACAGTAGAATATGCCACTTGGGAGTGTGCTGGGGTCTCCTTCAATTGATGTTTTCAAGCAGAGGATGGATGGTCATCTATCAGAAGTGCTTTGATTGGGTTCCTGCATGGCAGAATGCGATTGACTGAGTGGACCTTGTGATCTTTTCCAACTCTATGACTATTGTTATTATAAAGGAGTAAGAAGAGAAGAATATGGATGAAAGAAACCCTTACCTCTTTCTACCACACAGTGCTGAGGAAAGGCACATTCTGCAACTGTTGGAAGCAGAAAATCACCTCCCAAGAATAAGGATACTAACATCTTTCACCTTGTTGTAATCTTTTAGACAGAAAACCCAGGTCCTTCTACACTGCCGTATAATCTAGTTTCTGAACCCAGATCATCTGCTTTGAACTGGATTATACAGTAGAATACAATCCATTTTAAAGTAGATAACACTATATAACATGCTTCTTGTTCCTGAGTTATGGACGTCATCTCCTAATTCTGTGGTTCTCAACCTCCCTAATGCCGCGACCCCTTAGTACAGGTCCTCATGTTGTGGTGACCCCCAACCATAACATTATTTTTGTTGCTACTTCACAACTGTAATTTTGCTGCTGTTATGAATTGTCATGTAAGTATCTGATATGCAGGATGTATTTTCATTCACTGGACCAAATTCAGCACAAATACCCGATACACCCAAATTTGAATACTGGTGGGGTTGAAGGGGAGATTGATGCTGTCATTTGGGAGTTGTAGTTGCTAAGATTTATAATTCACATACAATCAACGAGCATTCTGAACTCCACCAATGACTGAATTGAACCAGTCTTGGCACACAGAACTCCCATGACCAACAATAAATACTGGAAGGGTTTGATAGGTATTGACCTTGAGTTTTGGAGTTGTAGTTCACCTACATCCAGAGAGCACTGTGGACTTAAACAATGATGGATCTGGACCAAACTTGGCACGGATACTCAACATGCCCAACTGTGAATACTGGAGGAGGTTAGAGATAATAGACCTTAACATTTGGGAGTTGTAATTGCTGGGATTTAATAGTTCAGCTACAATCAAAGAGCATTCTGAACTCCAACAATGAGAGAATTAGGCCAAACTTCATACACAGAACCCTCATGACCAATAGAAAATACTGTGTCTTCTGATGGTCTTTGGCGACCCCTCTGTTCCCCCCCGCGACCCCCCCAGGGGTCCCGACCCCCAGGTTGAGAAACACTGTCCTAATTGGTTCTATTATAAAAACATGGAAAAAATTTATTAAACTGTAAAAACTTTTGTTTTTGCGGGACATCCTGCAGCACATTTTGCTAGATTTTCAATGAATATCTCATAGAGTCTCAACTAATCCAACATATTTTGTGGCAGGAGTTCCTGGAATATAACAACTACAGTAGAGTCTTGCTTATCCAACATAAATAGGCTGGCAGAATGTTGGATAAGCGAATATGTTAGATAATAAGGAGGGATTAAGGAAAAGCCTATGGAACATCAAATTACGTTATGATTTTACAAATTAAGCATCAAAACATCACGTTTAACAACAAACTGATGGAAAAAGCAGTTCAGTACACTGTAACGTTATGTAGTAATTAGTGTATTTGAGAATTTAGCACCAAAACAGACAAGGGTTCTTTCTTTCTCCCACCCTGAACATTATTCCGGGCGGAGGGCAAACTGTATTGGGTAATACAGAACGTTTTGCACAGTTAAAACTTGTGCGCCAGCTGTGCTTCTACCTTGGGAAGTGTTGACTTGGCCACGATAGTCCATGCTCCTATATAGACTACTGCAACGAGGTCTACGTGGGGTTGCCTTTGAAGACTGTCCGGAAGCTTCAAATGGTCCAACTGACGGCAGCCAGATTATTAACAGGAGTGGAGCTCAGGGAGCATACAACTCCTTTGTTGCTCCAGCTCCACTTTGCCAGTCTGCTACCAGGCACAATTCAAATTGCTGGTTTTAGCCTATAAAGCCCTAAACCAGTGGTTCTCAATCTGGGGTCCCCAGATGTTTTGGCCGTCAACTCCCAGAAATCCTAAGAGTTGGTAAACTGGCTGGGATTTCTGGGAGTTGTAGGCCAAAACAACTGGGGACCCACAGGTTGAGAACTACTGCCCTAAACGATTCTGGCCCAACTTACCTGTCTGAACGCATCATCCCTTATGAACCTGCTCGGACTTTAAGATCGTCTGGGGAGGCCCTGCTCTCGATCCCGCCGGCATCACAAATACGTTTGGAGGGGATTATTATTATTAAACTTTATTTTTACCCCGCTAGCATCTCCCGCAGGACTCGATGCGGCTTACAAAGGCCAAGGCCTCAACAACAATACAAACCTAAGCAAATTAAAATAATTAAAGCAATCTAAAACAACAAGCAATAAACAATCCATTAAGACACAATAAAACTGGGCCGGGCCAGAGTAAGGGTTGTTGTTGTTCATTCGTTCAGTCGTCTCCGACTCTTCGTGACCTCATGGACCAGCCCACGCCAGAGCTCCCTGTCGGCCGTTACCACCCCCAGCTCCCTCAAGGTCAGTCCAGTCACTTCAAGGATGCCATCCATCCATCTTGCCCTTGGTCGGCCCCTCTTCCTTTTGCCTTCCACTTTCCCCAGCATAATTGTCTTCTCTAGGCTTTCCTGTCTCCTCATGATGTGGCCAAAGTACTTCAACTTTGTCTCTAGTATCTTTCCCTCCAGTGAGCAGTCGGGCTTTATTTCCTGGAGGATGGACTGGTTGGATCTTCTCGCAGTCCAAGGCACTCTCAGCACTTTCCTCCAACAAGGGTACAAGAGTAAGGGTACAAGGGTTAAAAGTGCTGATGTGACAGGTGGAAATGAGGCTTATGGACAAGTGCAGTGTGCGGCAATCTTGGCTTTAATAAAGTGCTTGTGGGACTTGGTAATGGAAAGTTTCCTAATCGGGAAAGGCACATCGGAACAGCCAGGTCTTCAAGTTCTTTCTGAAGACTGCCAATGTAGGGGCCTGTCTAAGATCTTTGGGGAGGGTGTTCCAGAGTCGGGGGGCCACCACGGAAAAGGCCCTGTTTCGTGTCCCCACCAAGCACACTTGCGACACAGGTGGGATCACGAGCAGGGCCTCTCCAGATGACCGAAGAGAGCGTGTGGGTTCGTAGACGGAGATGCGATCACGCAGGTAGGCTGGTCCCAAACCGTTCAGGGCTTTGTAGGTGAGCAGGGGATGAGAGACAGGGCCTTCTCAGTGGTGGTCCCTCTGCTATGGAACGCCCTTCCTGGGGACATTAGATCGGCCCTCCCCCTCTTAACATTTCGGAAAGGAGTCAAGACTTGGTTGTTTGAGCAAGCATTTGAAAAGGCAAAGTAAATGGACGAGATTGGACAATGTTTTTATTAGGAGACATAATTGATGTATGTTTTTAATACTATTGTTATGGTTATATATTGTGTGTTTATGTTTTTAAATGTTTTATGGTGTATTGGGCATCAAATCGTTGCCTCTGTAAACCGCTATGAGTCACCTGAGCAAATAAATAAATAAATACATAAACACTATATCAGTGTTTTCCTACTTTGGACTCCAACTCCCAGAAGCCTCAGCTGCCTTGGTCAAGGATCAGGGATTCTGGGAGATGAAGTCCAAAACACCTAGAAGACTAGAGGTTGGGAAACTTGGGTTACTAGATGATTCCAACTCCAGATAACCTACTTACCAGGTAATTAGTCTAAAGTTTGAAGCATTTCCGAACCACCTTCCATCCGCTGCCATTTCGCTTGTCCGATGGAGACGGATTTTACTTCGTCCCGCGCCGACCGAAATGCGGAACGCCCGCGACTTGCTGTAGCTTTTTTCCTTCACGCAAAGCATGCCGGGAGCCCGCGCAACTGAAAAAGTTTCCTCTCCTCTTTCCCCATTGGCCAAAGGAGAAGGGGCGGAGCTTCCTCCTCCGCCCTCCCTCTCCCTCCCCCCGTCCTTGCGCCAAAGCCGGGTTTCCATTTCAACTACGCATGCGCACTGAATAGATCAGTGTCTTTCAGTGTGACAGAACTTCACTTCCCAAGCTTCCCTCGCTTAGAACGCCAGCGGAGGGAATGCTGGGAGTTGTAGTCGAACAACACCTGGAGGGAGTTGTGTAGCTTTGGGAGGCAGAAAGGGCCAAATAAATTGGCCAGAGATGAGTTCCGCCTCATATAGAATCATAGAATAATAAGAGTTGGAAGAGACCTCTTGGGCCATCCAGTCCAACCCCATTCTGCCATGAAGCAGGAAGATTCCCCCCAGGCACTTCCAAGCCATTAAATGCTAATCAAGGTGGTCAGTTGAAACATTCACACCTAGCTCCAGCAGACAAAAGTCCTTTGTCCCACCCTGGTCATTCCACAGATATATAAACTCACTTTTCCTACTTCCAACAGACCTCACTACCTCTGAGGATGCTTGCCATAGATGCAGGCGAAACGTCAGGAGAAAATGCCTCTAGAACATGGCCATATAGCCCGGAAAAACCTACAACAACCCAGCAGGAAGATTGCATTCAAAGCACCCCTGACAGATGGCCACCCAGCCTCTGTTGAAAAGCTTCCAAAGAAGGAGCCTCCACCACACTCCAAGGCAGAGAGTTCCACTGCTGAACAGCTCTCACAGTCAGGAAGTTCTTCCTAATGTTGAGATGGAATCTCTCTCTTCCACTATGAAACTTTCCCCCACTTCCCCAAATTTCTAGTACTGCAGAGAATGAGAATAGTTCACACTTGCAGTGTAGATTTAATGCAGTTTGACATCGCTTTAATTGCCCTGGCTCAATGAGATGGAAGCATGGGAGTTGTAGTTTTGCAAGTTCTTTAGCTTTCCAAATAAAGCTCCTGCTTCACCAAACTGCAAATCCTATCATTCCATAGCACAGAGCCTTGGCAGCTAAAGTGGTATTAAAGTGGATTAAGTCTACAGTGTAGATGTACCCTGTTTCTCCCTATATGAGCTCTGAAGAGTTAAAGGTTTGTTTAGTACTCAGTTTGATGCATATTAATGTTTATAGTTTGGATTTATATTTTAAAAATATTACATTTATACTTTTCTGGATTTTGCATTGTTTTTAATTTATATTGTTTGAAAATATTGTTAGTTGCCTGGAGTCCAATTGTTGGAAGGAAAAGCAGGATGATGATGATGCTAGTCATGATAGTAATTATGATAATAATAATAATAATAATAATAATAATAATAATAATAATAATAATTTAATGTACATCATCATCATCATCATTTAATGTATATCATCACACAATCCTAAACACTAAGATTCAACTTGTGATTTTGTGATATCCAACATATATATCTCGTTTGCTGTGACATACTGTGTTTTTGTGTCTGTAAAATAATTTAATGTATATAATGTATAAAGCACCACCTTTCCACTGAAAGTGGGATATAACATAGTTAAATATAGTTAAAATGCAACCATAACAGCATACATTAATACCCACACACATTGAAATACCAGGCGCTGGATCTACACTGTCATAAAATCCAGATTATCAAAGCAGACAATCAAGACTATCTAATTTGAACTGGATTATATGCGGCCTCTTCTACACTGCCAAATAAAATCCAGATTATCTGCTTTGAACTGGATTATATGTCAGTGTAAAGTAAAGGTAAAGGTTTTCCCCTGACATTAAGTTTAATCGTTTCTGACTCTGGATGTTGGTGCTCATCTCCATTTCTAAGCCAAAGAGCCAGCGTTGTCCATAGACACCTCCAAGGTCATGTGGCCAGCATGACTGCATGGAAGGCCGTTACCTTTCCACCGGAGCGGTACCTATTGATCTGTTGACATTTGCATTTTTTCATACTGCTAGGGTGGCAGAAGCTGGGGCTAACAGTGGGAGCTCACCCTAATTTGAACCGCCAGCCTTTCGACCAGCAATTTCAGCAGCTCAATGGTTTAACCCACTGCACCACCGGGGGCCCTACGGCAGTGTAGACTCATATAATCCAGCTGAAAGCACATAGTGTGAATTATCTGCTTTGATAATCTGGATTATAGGGCAGTGTAGAAGGAGCCTTAGATATAGTTATCTTGGTTTTTCTATGGGAGAGCAAAGGATGACAGGTATAAGGCATATTGTCTGTATCTTAAAATCTAGAGCTGATAGGGGAAAACAGGTGGTATTATTGAAATCATGAGGTCAAATATATACCCAGAAATATTTGTGGTACCAAAATGTGTGTTGCCAATGAAATAGCAGTAATTATAATCATCATAATATTATTATTCATGGCTCAATGATAAAGAAACAGAATGTCCTAGTGTGTGCAAAGTTTACATGCCACCACATTTTCCCCTTGCTCCAACTCCCTCTTTGAAATTATATCCAAAATAATAACTGGAGCACTTTGAAATGAGCACAAACCATTTTTTTTGTCATGTCAGGAGTGACTTGAGAAACTGCAAGTCGCTTCTGGTGTGAGAGAATTGGCCGTCTGCAAGGAGACACCTGGATGATTTGATGTTTTTATCATCCTTGTGGGAGGCTTCTCTCATGTCCCCGTATGAGGAGCTGGAGCTGTTAGTGGGAGCTCACCTGCGTCTCCCCGGATTGGAACCTGCGACCTGCTGGTCTTCAGTCCTGCCGGCACAGGGGTTTAACCCACTGCAACACCAGGGGCTCCTCAGCACAAATCAATGAGAAAATGGCTATGCATGGCATCCTTAAGTAACTGGTACGTATCCCTAACCTCTGCCTTTTCTTTGGCTCACTCAGCTTGCTCACTGGTCCTGCTCCCCCTCCCTTTTTCATTCTTTCATTTCTTTCAGGCCTTGTTTCTCTTGATCTGCTTAATTTCCTTTTGTCCCAAAACTGCTCTGGACCAGCTGCACTTACTCTGCATTTCGCTACGGCTTTTAGCATATTGCTGGAGGGTGGATCTGCTTATAAACGTGGAGCATCTGGACAGATGAAGACTGCTCCATATTTTTATTCTAAACAAAGGATGC
Source organism: Anolis sagrei ordinatus (assembly GCF_025583915.1). Taxonomy (NCBI): domain Eukaryota; kingdom Metazoa; phylum Chordata; class Lepidosauria; order Squamata; family Anolidae; genus Anolis; species Anolis sagrei. The sequence goes on along the minus strand of NW_026845477.1, from coordinate 290,902,286 downwards.
CTGGCACACTATTCTCCTTCTGGATATATTTGAAAAAAGCAATTAGGAACCTGTTTCCGAGTTCTACAAGAATATTATTAAAGTTTTTCTTTGAGTCTAAGGGCCCTTCCACACAACTGAATAAAATCCCACATTATCTGCTCTGAATAATAATAATAATAATAATAATAATAATAATAATAATAATAATAATCTGCCAGCTGCAGAAGGCCACCTTACTGGGATCTGCACGCATTATTCACTGATACATCACAGTCCTAGACACTTGAGAAATGTCTGATGTGTGATCTAATACAACACCCAGCAAAGTATCCTGTTTGCTGTGGCCAAGCCCGAAAAAACCCAGAATTAAATCACAGTGGAAAAAGTAAAAACAAAAACAAAAAAACAAACAAAATCAAAATATCAAGTTGTGCACTAATAAGATGCACCCACAAGTCTAAGGTGCACCCCATTTTAGAGATGTTTATATGGGAGGAAATGTGCATCTTAGTCCTGAAAAAATACAACAAATGTGAAGTTGTTTTTAAATCAATGAATAATAAAATGTAATGAATTTTTCTATTTCCTTTAAAAATATATATACAATCACAAGGAAATGGGGAAGAATATAATCACAAAGAAATAGAAGTCAGAAAGAAATAGAGGTCAGAAACTGCTTTGAGTTCCCCCAGGCAGGCCTGTAGTGAGGGGGTGGTTTAGGGGTTCAACCCCCCCCCCCCGAAATGTTTCAGATTTTTTAAAAAAACCTGGTTTACTCATGAATTTTAACTGGTTAACCAAATCCCCATGCTAAGTCTATGAGATGCAAAAAATTAAGAGTCCCTCCAGAACTGCAAGCACTATCTCAAGCAAATATTGACAATTTATTCACACTGTCATTACTTGCAGCAATAGCCGATGTAGCGAAGCAACCAAGTTGGTGTGTGTGTTGAATGCTCTCATTAAGGAGGCCAGACTTGGTGGAGGTGGTTGACAGGGGCGGAGCTGCAGGCTATTGAAGGCTGCTCTGCCCCCTGCTGTGCTCTTTGCTTCAGTGTGAGCTAGGAGGCAGGTTTCAACCCCCCCCTGAAATTTTCAACCCCCCCCCCCCGAAAATTTCAACCCCTCCCGAAATTTTTTTCTGGCTACGGCCCTGCCCCCAGGGGTGAGAAAGGTGGTATATAAATACTGTAAATAATAAATAATAATAAAGAAGAAGAAAAGGTAGACAATGATGTTGATGACTTGCTACCAGACTCGTTTCAAAGCTCGAAGTAGGTACAACACAGCCAGTAGAGCTGTTTGAACAAGAGGGTTGGCTGCTCCCTGTAACTTGCTCCAGTTAGTAACCTGGCCATCGATCTTTGCTTCCGGGCCGTCTTCAGGGGTAGCCCCACGTAGAATGCATTACGGTAGTCCAATCTTGAGGTAACTAAGACATGGACCACCAAAGCCAAGTCATCTAGGGACCCACTGTGATAGTAGTACTTGGAGGTCTGTCAATACTTTTGTATTTTGATCATTAACACACATTTTGATCATTAACACACATATATGAAAAGATAAAGACGTAAGACTAAATCCCATTAAAATCATTCATAGCAATAAAATATAAATTTAAATTACAGTAGAGTCTCGCTTATCCTACATAAACGAGCCAGCAAAACGTTGGATAAGCAAAAATGTTGGATAATAAGGAGGGATTAAGGAAAAGCCTATTGAACATCAAATTACATTATGATTTTACAAAGTAAGCACAAAAACATCATGCTTTACAACAAATCTAAAGAAAAAGCAGTTCAATACATGGTAAGGTTATGTAGTAATGACTGTATTTACGAATTTAGCACCAAAACATTGCATTGTACTGAAACAGCTGTGGATCCAGGCAGGAGGCAAACCGCGTTAGATAGTACAGAATATTGGATGAGTGAAGGTTGGATAAGCGAGACACTACTGTAATAGCTTAATATATACATATATGTGTGTGTGTGTGTACAGTATTACTATATATGCACAATCTAGGTCACATTCACATTCTATACATAATATTCTCGGTGGTGGCCCCTTGGCTGTAGAACGTCCTCCCTATAGATATTAGATTGGCCACCTCCCTTTCAACATTCCTGAAAAAAGTCAAGACGTGGCTTTTTGAACAAGCATTTGCAAATGCAGAGTAAGTGACATAGGAAAATGGAATGACTAGACAATGAGTCTGGACAACGGTTTTAACAGGGAGACACTATGAATTTATATTTTATTGATTTGGTTAGTTTTTATTTTATGTTATGTTTTTTAATTGTATTTATGCCATTGTAAGCATTGAATTTTGCCCTGTTAACCGCCTTGAGTCGCCTACGGGTTGAGAAAGGTGGTATACAAATACTGTGTGTGTGTGTGTGTGTGTGTGTGTGTGTGTGTGTGTGTGTGTGTGTATGTTCTATAGTTATTCCATATATATATAGGGGGGAGAAATGTGAATGCAATCTATGGAATTATGTACAATTCCATAGGGCCCTAAGCAAGTAGTTCCACTGCCAAACTGCTTTTACTGTGAAGTTCCTTTTAATTTCAATCACATCCAAACTCTCCTGCAAATTAAGCTCATTAGACCTGGTCTATCCCTCCAGGGCAGCAGAGAACAGAACTTCTCCTTCCTCTTTGTGCCAACTTTCAAGGTATTTAAAAAATATGTCCATGTTAATCATGTTGCTTCGTCTTCTTTTCACATGCCCAAGTCTTTCATCCTGTCCTTTGTCTCTTATTGCCCTTCTCTGAACTTGCTCCAACTTGTCTATATCCGTTTCCAAATCAGGCACCCAGAACTGAATGCAGTACTCCAGAAGAGGTCTGAAAGGCTGACGATATTAGCGGGACTATTCATTCCCTGATCTTGGAAACTATGCTTGCATGAATGCAGGTTAAATGAGTCTTTGCTGCCATCTATAAAATGCCCATTTATGCTTAGCAGGAGCAGTCAGATCTTCCGGTCATTGAACCATAGCTGGTTCATCTTTTCAGTCTTGGAGTTTAATTCTGTTAGTAAAAGCATACAGGGTCAAAACGCATTGACAATCACTTAAATTCCATTCCAATGGGATATAATTTACAAGAATATGCGCATCTCCAAATGCCAAAGCTTTTTGTAATATACAGTTAGATATAAGAGGGATGTGTTTTTATAATGGGGGGCACGGACCCAACTTTGGCCTCTCGCCCTGCAGCGCCGTTTGAATTCCAGTAATCCCCTTATGTTTGACATCTATAGTGAAAAATAACAGCAACCCCACTCTTTCGAGATATGTGTTTTTATTTTATTAAATAAAACAGGGTTCAGCCATAACCTTTTTTTTTGCTACTGTTATGAATCATAATGTAAATACCTGATATGCAGGATCAGGCATATAGCCGGTGGGGGGGGGGGGGGGGGCTTGGGGGGCTTCAGCCCCCCCCCAAATTCTCATGGTGGTCTGTGAAAAGGCCTTACTGGTACATTATATAAACTGTCTCCACTATTGAGATGAAAGACTTCTGGACCAAGAATACCAAAGAGTTGCACTGAAAGAAAATGCTTTTGTTAGATGTAGAAAAATTAAACATGGATATGTGGAGTTGTACTGTATATGTAAGAAGCCCCTGGTGGCAGAGTGGGTTAAAATGCTGAGCTGCTGAACTTGCTGACCGAAAGGTCTCTGGTTCGAATCCGGGGAGCGGTGTGAGCTCCTGCTGTTAGCCTCAGCTTCTGCCAACCTAGCAGTTTGAAAACATGCAAATGTGGGTAGATCAATAGGTACCGCTACAGCAGGAAGGTAATGGTGATCCATGCAGTCATGCCGGCCACATGACCTTGGAGATGTCTATAGACAACGCCGGCTCTTTGGCTTAGAAATGGAGATGAGCACCAACTCCCAGAGTCGGACACGACTGGACTTAATGTCAGGGGAAAACCTTTACATTTACTTTTACTGTATATGTATTTAGTTACTGGTTGAATTTTAAACTAATCAAAAGCAGAGATTTTGGAGAGTTATATCATGTGTTATAAATAGAGAGAGGAAGAGAGGAGAAGACAAGGAGACAGACAGATAGAAAGACAGGCAGAGATAGATAGATAGATAGATAGATAGATAGATAGATAGATAGATAGATAGATAGATAGATAGACAGGTAGACAGACAGGTAGAGGGGTGGATGATAGAGCAGAATTGAAATAAATACATCAGTGAAATGGTGGCCCCTTCTGTACTGTCATATAAAATCCAGATTATCTGCTTTGAACTGGATTATATGGCAGTGTTGACTCATATAATCCAGTTCAAAGCAGATAATCTGGATTATCTGCTTTGATAAACTGGATGATATGGCAGTGTAGAAGGGGCCTGGACTCTGTAATGGAGATTGCTATCCAGCAACATCTGGACAACCATACAATCTCCACAGCCCTACTGTATTGTTGTTCATTCATTCAGTCGTCTCCGACTCTTCGTGACCTCATGGACCGGCCCACGCCAAAGCTCCCTATCGGCCGTCACCACTCCCAGCTCCTTCAAGGTCAGTCCAGTCACTTCAAGGATGCCATCCATCCATCTTGTCCTTGGTCGGCCCCTCTTCCTTTTTCCTTCTACTTTCCCCAGCATAATTGTCTTCTCTAGGCTTTGCTGTCTCCTCATGATGTGGCCAAAGTACTTCAACTTTGTCTCTAGTATCCTTCCCTCCAATGAGCAGTCGGGCTTTATTTCCTGGAGGATGGACTGGTTGGATCTTCTCACAGTCCAAGGCACTCTCAGAACTTTCCTCCAGCACCACAGCTCAAAAGCATCCATCTTCCTTCGCTCAGCCTTCCCTAAGGTCCAGCTCTCACATCCGTAGGTTACTACAGGGAATACAGGGAATACAGCCCTACTGTAAGGAGTATAAATGTTACACATAACCAGCCACTAGATGTCCATCTTGGACTTTGTTTTTGCTTTTTTTATGAAAACCTCCGGTTGGGAAATTCCTTCCAAATTTCCTTTGTCCAGTGACTCAAAGTTGAACCTGTCTCATAAGTCACTCTGTGCCCCTAGGCTGTCAGTTTTTCTAAGCCATTCCTTTCTTTCCTCCTTTATCAGATTCAACTGTCTACCTGCCTATTGGAAGGCCTGGGATCTTTGCCAAATAGAAAGGCTCCAGACTGGAACATCCTAGTGTTTTAAGATTTCACTTTGCAAGCAGAGGTTTGGATTACTGTCTGCTGGGGATGCTTTACACCTGGATTTCCTACACCATCAGAGTTAGGATTAGAGGATCCTTTCTCTCTTGTCCTCAGCGACTGTGCCTGAGACAGGGGTGAGATCGAGAGAAGGGCCTCCCCGGAAGGTCTTAGAATTGGTGTGGGTTCGTAGGGGAAAATGCGGTCACACAGATAGGCAGGTCCTGAACCATTTAGGGCTTTATAGATGATGACCCGCACCTTGAATTGGGACCGGAAGCTTATTGGCAGCCAGTGGAGCTGTTTGAACAGGAGAGTTGACCACTCCCTGTAACTTGCTCCAGTTAGTAACCTGGCTGCCGATCTTTTCACCAGCTGCAGCTTCTGGGCCGTCTTCAGGGGTAGCCCCACGTAGAGTGCATTACAATAGTCCAATCTTGAGGTAACTAAGGTGTGGACCACCAAAGCCAAGTCATCTAGGGACCCACAGGTTGAGAACCACTGTGATAGTAGTACTTGGAGGTCTGTCAATCTTGAGGTCACCATAAGTTGAAGTCAACTTGACAGTAGTAGTGCTAAGACGTGTCCCTGTTACAACCCATATTATGTGTGGGGCAGCTTAGTTTGGAGATCACGATGCATTAGCTTTACAAACAACCTGCCTATAAGCACTCAACACAGCTGCCCAAATTTTTGCATTCTCCATGGGTTGTTGCAATAGAGACTGTCACGAAGAGAATTTCCAATTCAGGATTTACTGCTGTGCCACAACCTCTGAAACCAATCCAGATTTCACCCCCCAGCTGGTGTCCTGACCCTACTGGCAAAGCATCTGTTAATGGATGATTTGCTTCATCCGACCTTGACACAAGAGCACATTGTGCCACCCACGAGGGCCTTCCCTTTGCAGGAGCCCAAGGAACAAGGAGCAGGGTGAGAAATGAGTGGGAGAAGATCTCCGTTCGGGAACAGGTGTGCCTCTTGAGCGCATGCCCCAACCGTAATCCCCTAAAACCCCTTTTCCTCTCAAGAAGGAAGGCGTTTGCGTGACATCCAGCCTTATCCTGTTCTACTGTGGTATTTTCAGACTTGAACTAATTGCCCGATTTCCTTCAAAATGGGCTTTGGACTTGCTTGCGCAGTGGTGACTCAACGGTTATGAAATTACAGAGAATTTGAAGAATTGCATTTTTTCTTTTTCTCACAGTAAGGTGGAACAATAAGTCCACTTGCTATCCTCCAGGTGTATTGAACGACAGCTCCTATCATCCCCAGATGGCTGGGGGTGATAAGAATGGCATGCCAAGACATCTGGGGGTTCTGGATTCAGAACATCAATGCTATAATGTCTGGGTTAGTTTGCATTCCCCTGAAATGCTTAGGAATGCTCCTGGATCCTTCTATCCAAATGTCATTTTCGATTGATGTGATATTCAGGAGTGATAAAAAGCACTTGTTTTCAATGTTATGGAATCATGGGAGCTGGAGTTTTGCAAGGTTATAGCCTTCTCTACAAAAGAGTTCTGGTGCCTCACCAAAGTACACATCCCAGGATCCCATACATTAAGCCATGGCACTTTAAAAACTGCCTTAATTCTTCAGTGTAGATCAGGCATGGGCAAACTTTGGCCTTCCAGACATTTTGGACTTCAAATCCCATAATTCCTAAGAATCGGTAGGCTGTTAGGAATTGTGGGAGTTGAAGTTTAAAACACCTGGAGGGCCGAAGTTTGTCCATGCCTGTTTTTTTTCATGTCAGGAGCAACTTGAGAAACTGCAAGTTGCTTCTGGTGTGAGAGAATTGGCCATCTGCAAGGACATTGCCCAGGGGATGCCCAGATATTTTGATGTTTTACCATCCTTGTGGGAAGCTTCTCTCATGTCCCTGCATGGGGAGCTGGAGCTGACAGAGGGAGCTCATTCACATTCTCCCCGGACTTTAGTCCTGCCAGCACAAGGATTTAACTCATTGTGCCACCAGGGGCTTCTTCCATGCCTGGTGTAGATGCACCTCCATTTAAGCAACGTTGATTTTTTGATGTATTGATTTTTAACTATAAGCTCAATCTAAGTGATCCCATGTGGATGTTTGTTTTTTAATGGACTTTAAACAGATATATCAGCCTCACAGGATCCCTGAGATTATAACCAATAGATAGAAACAATGAGTTCTTGTAGATTTTTCGGGCTATATGGCCATGTTCTAGAAGCATTCTCTCCTGACGTTTCGCTTGCATCTATTCTAGAAGCATTCTCTCCTGACGTTTCACCTGCATCTATTCTAGAAGCATTCTCTCCTCACGTTTCGCCTGCATCTATTCTAGAAGCATTCTCTCCTGACGTTTCACCTGCATCTTTTCTAGAAGCATTCTCTCCTGACTTTCGCCTGCATCTATTCTAGGAGCATTCTCTCCTGACGTTTTGCCTGCATCTATTCTAGAATCATTCTCTTCTGATGTTTTGCCTGCATCTATTCTAGAAGCAATCTCTCCTGATGTTTTGCCTGCATCTATTCTAGAAGCATTCTCTCCTTACATTTCGCCTGCATCTATTCTAGATAGAAACAATGTATCAAACACATAATTAAATTAAACATCTAAAAACAGACATTAAAACAAGCTAAAAACTCTTGAAATTGACAAGGACATAAGGATTCCCACTGACTGTTGTGATGTATTCTCAAGTCAGTTCTGACTTATGGCAACCCTCTCCTTAGGTTTTCTTGGCAAGGTTTCTTTGGAGGAGGTTTGCTCTTGCCTTCCTCTGATGCTGTGAGAGTGTGATTTGACCAAGATCACTCAGTTCATTTCTCTGGCAGGACAGGGAATCACAATGTAGTCTCATCTAGTCAAACACTCAAATAACTTCACCGCACAGGCTCTCAGCAAAAGCCAACTTGCATACAACGATTAGCAGGTGCATTTACACTGTAGAATTAATACATTTTGACAGCACTTGGACTGCTATGACTCAATGCTGTGAAATCCTGGAATTTGTAGTTCAGTAAGGCATGAGCGCTGTTTGGCAGAAAAGGCTAAAGACCTTGTAAAACTGCAAACCTGCTATGATGTTTCTCTTAATGTTTGGCTCAGATCTGTTGTGTCACAGACTCTGGCTTCTAGAATGATAGATAGCAGTTCTGTTTCATCTACTGGTGGAAGAAATTACTTTCCTGGACTCCCAAAATCTCCTTGCTGGTCATTCCAATGGTGGTCCAAAACTATATTTCAATCTTCAAGTTGTTTGAAGACCACTATTACCTTGGTCTTTTTCCTCCGGCCGGGCTTTAGCACAGCAGGTTAACTGCCAGCTGCAGCAAATCTTGCCAACTGAAAGGTTGACAGTTCAAAGCCTGGATCAGGGTGAGCTCCTGGCATTTATTTATTTATTTATTTATTTGCTGTATTTATATACTGCCTTTCTCAGTCCGAAGGCGACTTAAGGCAGTTTACACTTGCCACAATTTTATGCCCCCAACAACATAAATACAATTTTAAAACATTTAACAAATAATATAAAAACAATACAAAATCAATAAAAACATATATCCTCAGTGTCTTCTTACTAAAATCATTTTCATTTACCCCAGGCTCTGCCTACCTGGCAGTTTTAAAAACAGTAATGTGAGTAGATAAATAGGTAACTCTTAAGCAGAGAGGTATTTATGACACCCATAAGGAAATTCCAGAAAAAATGCCAGTGATTCAGTCAAGGAGAAAGTTTAAAAACAACGCTCTTCAGCAGGGAAAAGTGGAGAAACAGCACACCCCCCCCCCCCCCCCCCCCGGTGCCTGGGATCAAGCCTAGCCTTCAAGATGCCAAAGATGGGAAAGCCTATATATACCTCTATGTAGAGTTGTTTGTCTTGTCAATGTATAATGGCATTGAATGATTGCTGTATATGTGTTCAGTGACCTGCCCTGAGTCCTCTTCAGGGTGAGAAGGGCGGAATATAAATACTGTAAATCTGTGTTTCTCAACCTGGGGGTTGGGGCCTGCGGTGGGGGGGTTGCGAGGGGGGTTATTAGAGGGGTCATCAAAGATTGTCAGAAAACACAGTATTTTCTGTTAGTCATTTATTTATTTATTTATTTATTTGGGGTTCTTGTACCCAGGGCGGCTTACAACAGCAAAGGCACGCTTAGATGCCTGCCACACAAAACAATCATTACAAAACTACAACAATTCATAGTTACCACAATTCATGCATTATCCCAATAAAATCAATAAAATCCATAAAGTCAGTAAAACCAATACAAACCTAATTCTTCCTCCTACCCTGTCAGTGTACACTAACTCATAGATCTGTTTTTGATTCCACTTCGACAATCCTGCTGATCTTGCTCGTCTGGGGGTTCTATGTGAGAAGTTTGGCCCAATTCTACTGTTGGTGGGGTTCAGAGTGCTCTTTGATTGTAGGTGAACTATACATCCCAGCAACTACAACTCCAAAATGTCAAGGTCTATTTTCCTCCAAACTTCACCAGTGTTCACGTTTGGGCATATTGAGTATTCGTGCCAAGTTTGGTCCAGATCCATCATTGTTTGAGTTCACAAACAATGGACTACATCTCTGGATATAGGTGAAGTACAACTCCAAAACTCAAGGTCAATGCCCACCAAACCCTTCCAGTATTTTCTGTTGGTCATGGAAGTTCTGTGTGCCAAGTTTGGTTCAATTCCATCGGTGGTGGGGTTCAGAATGCTCTTTGATTGTGGGCGAACAATAAATCCCAGCAACTACAACACCCAAATGACAAAATCAATTTCCCCAACCCCACCAGTATTCAAATTTGGGCATATCAGGTATTTGTGCCAAATTTGTTCCACTGAATTAAAATACATCCTGCATATCTGATGTTTACATTATGATTCGTAACAGTTGCAAAATTATAGTTGTGAAGTAGCAACAAAAATAATTTTATGGTTGAGGGTCACCACAACATGAAGAAGGGGTCATGGCATTAGGAAGGTTGAGAAGCACTGCTGTAAATAAACTCTTTTAACCATTTCATGGACAAAAAATATGTAATCCTCAAGATGTGAAGAGACTGCATCTCCCATCGGTCCTAGCAAGTGTAACCAATACTGAGGAATGCTGAGAGTTGCAGCTGAACAACATCTGGAGAGCCATGCTTCATCTATTCCTACCTTTAAGTGTTATCCAGAACATACCTGGCTATCTTCTGTAAGCCAAAAAACCCCAAAACCAAAAACCACCCCAGTGGTGCCAATTTAAAATGCAAAACAACAAGGAAAGGCGACTTAACAGAAAGGAAAAGTCAGATGGACGTTTCCCTGTTTTGTAAGAACTCAGCGGAATTTGGCCAGCCATGCATGGAAACAAAATACTGGGCAGGACAGATCTTGATCTAAGCATGATCGTTATTGCCGAAAGCGTGCTATCACAGGTTTTCTTGTGCACTGTTTGCTATGCTTTTTTGATTTCCTGAAAGAAAGGATTCACTTGCTAAAACTCCCAGAATTTTTTTGGATGTCTTATAGTTCATTTTCCTCTCTTCTCACAACTTCTTGCAATGATTCTTAATGGTCAGATAACATCAAGAGACAACAGGATGCACATTTTAAAGAAATGATTACACTTGTTAGTGATGGTGAAATTCATCTACGTACAAAAGTTTCATTTTAGTCTATCTGACTGTTCTCAGACAAGAACAAGAATGATATATAGATCAGATTTATTCATGCAGGATTAATGATAACATGGGAGCTCTAGGGTTCTAGGAATGATAATCCTAAAAGTAATGTTCCCAAGGTCTGATAGAACGAAGGGTTCATTTTTTTTTTATCTCAAGGTCCTCCTCTAAATGTCATTATACAGAGAGTTTGAAGAACTATGTATTGTCGAAGGCTTTTTCCTAGTCTCCAACAGACCTTATAACCTCTGAGGATGCCTGCCATAGATGCAGGGGAAATGTCAGGAGAGAATGCTTCTGGAACATTTTATTTATTTATTTATTTGGTTTACTTCTACCCCGCCCTTCTCACCCCGCATGGCCATACAGCCCGAAAAACCTAAAACAACCCAGTTTGAAGAACCCCCCTTGCTGATTTGGTCACTAATACAATTTTGGAAACTTAGGGTACACATACATTGTAGAATTAGTGCAGTTTGATAACACTTTAATGGCCTATGGCGCAATGCTATGGAAGCATGGAGCTGTATGGTTCCATATAGGGGAACTTCAGACAAGAAACAATCAGGGACAGCTATTCACCTCTAAGCAAAGGATTCCCCCAGGGAGTAACAAGCCACACTTTGAAACGGCTAAGCCATTAAATGCTAATCAAGGCGGCCAAGTGAAACATTCACAACTACCTCAAACAGACAAGATTTCTTTCTCCCACCCAGGACATTCCACAAATATATAAACCCCATTGTCCTAGGTTGTTGTAGGATTTCGGGCTGTATAGCCATGTTCTAGAAGTATTCTCTCCTGACATTTCACCTGCATTTATGGCAGGCATCCTCTGAGGTTTTGAGATCTGAGGATGCCTGCCATACATGCAGGCGAAATGTCAGGAGAGAATGCTTCTGGAACATGGCCATACAGCCTGAAAAACTTACAACAACCCAGTGATTCCAGCCATGAAAACCTTCGACAATTAATGGAGCTGTAGTTTTGCCATCTTGTAAAACTCTAACTCCCATTACTCCATTAGCTTTGAGCAATGGCTGTTAAAGTGCAGTCAAACTGCATTAATTCTACAGTATAGGTGCACCCTTAAACACAATCTGATGTTGCTTGATTAAACATGTCCCGATTTGGTAATACTTACTAACCAGTAAAAGCTTATTCTCAATGTTTTTGCCCCCCCCCCTTTTTTTTTTTGGTTAAAAGGATTAGCAATGATATCTGAAAAATTCTGAACAGCAATTGTGAAACCTGTAAACATGCCTTTTCATGAGTTCCAAACATGTGGCAAGCGCTCTCATAGTTTAACCACATGAGAAAAGTGTGCTGTTTCTTATCAGAATCTTACAAATATGCCCCAGTATCCATTGCTTCAGGAGCTAACCAGAGATCTAAACTCTCGTACTACAGTTTGCAAAACCCCCAAATTATCTCTTTCCCCTTTGGAAATATTCAACGGGAAGTTGCTGCTAACTACGAGAGAAATAAGGTTGAACAATGTGAAAGCCATGCACTGCATGGCTATCAGCCTCCTCCCAGTAGACTCAAATCAAGGAAAAGCTTCATGAGAACCACCACTCTTCTTAATGTTTCCCCAGAAACTGCAAGAGTATCCCTCTGGGCAGCTAAACCATGAAATCCCAATTGGATGGCTCCTCACAAAGGTCTCCCTCCTGGGCAAACCAAGAATGAGCAACTTGGAAGTCCCTGAACAGACTCAGAAGAAGAGTGGGCAGATCAAAAGACAACCTGGCAAAATGGCACTACCTAAAAGAATCCTCCACCTTGTGTGACCGTGGAGCAGAACAGACAACTCTGCATCTGTATGCTTGTCCACTATGCCCTGCCTCATGTACAGAGGAAGAATTGATGGAGGCTACAGACAATGCGGTTGCTATTGCCCGTTTTTGGTCAAAAGATATTTAGCAGCTTGTTCTCCTTCTATTTTTATCAGTTTTATACTAATTTATGCATTGCTTTTGATACAAAATAAAAAAATATTTTTTCTTTGGAAACAGTGTTTTAGATATGAATTCAACTAAGTGAGCCTGAGGATTGGCCTAGTTAGTTTCCTCTAAGGTCCCTGCTTTCTATAATTGTTTGTGGTTATAAGTGGCTCTAAAAGGAGCCAATGTGATGCAGTGGTTTGAGCATTGGAGAGTGACTCTGGAGACCAGTGTTTGAATCCCCGTTCAACTATGAAGCCCACTGAGGCCCCTTCCATACAGCTGTATAAAATCCACATGGAACTGGATTATATGGCAGTGTAGACTTAGATAACACAGTTCAAAGCAGACATTGTGGATTATCTGCCTTGATATTTTGGGTTATATGGCTGTGCGGAGGGCCCCTGAGTGACCTTGAACATGTCAGCCTCAGAGGAAGGCAAAGGCAAACTTCTTCTAAGTAAACCTTGCCAAGAAAACCCTGTGATTGGGTCCCCACAGGTCAGATACAACTGGAAGGGACACAAAAACAATGAAGTTGTTCCAAATACTGTAGGGCGTAGCCACACTGCAAACTTACAGCAGTTTCGTACCATTTTAACTACCATAGGTGTATCTTATGGAGCTAGAAGAGGCATTTCAAGAAGGGGAAACAAGGCATTCAAAAGCTAATGGACTGCCAGGTAACCATAATGTGGGGAGAGCGATCGTGTTGCCATCTGGATAACCGAAGTAGGTTGTTTCAAAGGGCCAAGCCTTGAGAGATTTCCTGCCTTCATTTGAGAAGGTAGAATCCTAGAAATAGATTTGAAAGAGTCCCCGAGAGTCATCCAGCCCAGTCTCCTGCCATGCAGAAACACAACTAAAGCACTCCCAACAGATGGCCATTTAGACTAGGGACTTCATCACATTGAAGCTGTACTCCAAGGAAGCACATTCCACTGTTAAACAGCTCTTCTTCCTAATGATCAGGTGGAATCTCTTCTCCTAAAGTTTGGATCTATTGCTCTATGTCCAAGTGTCTGGAGCAGCAGAAAAAGGCTTCCTCCCTCCTCAATGTGACATCCTTTCAAATGTATAAATGTCTATTGTGTCCCCTCTTCATCTTCTCTTCTCTAGGTTAAACATACCCAGCTTCCTAAGCTGCTTCTTATAGGGCTTGGCTTCCAGACCTTTTACCATTTTGGTCATCTTTTCCTGCTGATGGTGACCATCCCTGATTATATCCACTTACAATGAGGTGATCCCTCATTGTCCGAGGATGATGGTCCTCCAAGTGTAGTATCCTGGTGGTGGGTCCGTAGATGACTGTGGAGCCCTATTCTTGATCTGCATCTTCTCCCACAGTGAGGGCATCGGTTTCCAGGTGGAAGGTGGTCCCGGTCAAGGTTGGCTTGACGGGCCTTCCACTTGGCATGTTTATCTCTTTCACCCTCCATTTGTGCCTCTTCAAATTCTACAGCACTGCTGGTCACAGCTGACCTCCAGCTAGAGTGCTCAAGGGCCAGGGCTTCCCAATTCTTTGTGTCTATGTCACCGTTTTTTAAAGTTGGCTTTGAACCCATCTTTAAATCTCTTTTCCTGCCCACCAACATTCCGTTTTCCATTCTTGAGTTCGAAGTAGAGCAACTGCTTTGGGAGACGGTGGTCGGGCATTTGGACAACGTGGCTGGTCCAGCGGAGTTGATGGTGGAGGACCATCACTTCAGTGCTGGTGGTCTTTGCTTCTTCCAGCAGACTGACATTTATCTGCCTGTATTTCCAAAAGATTTGCAGGATTTTTCGGATATCCAGTAGAACATTTAGGAAACCATCAAAGAATAATAATACTCAGGAAGCAATATGGCTATCTGGAGAATCCATGAAAGCCCAGATTCAGAGTTACAAGGTCACCGAAGGGAGCATTCGTGGTTTGGCCACTGAGCAGACTTGGATCATGAACTGCTCCTACGAGTTCCTTGTTATGAAGCAATATAAAGCAGTGAAGCTTTTCCTAGCATCATTGTGAATATATTTTTGCAGGATTTTGCAGGGTGTTGTGTTAAAAGCACAGAAGCAAAGCCATTGAAAATCAAAATACCTATTCTATACAATCCAGCTGGCATTCCTTGGCTCCTTCTATGGCTTGAATCCAGCAGCCCCAGCCGGCCTTGGAGCCGCGCATTTGATCCCAATGACCTCCAGACAGCACCCATAGCAACCGCCCTTTTCCCATAGAGAAGGGCTTGCATAGTTTGCCATCAAAGCTGGCGGCCCTCGTTAAACTATTAACTTGTTCTCTCCTTGGAGCTCTGCCATGACTTTGGACGGGTCGGAAGGGCTTTCTCTCTTTCTCTCTCAGAATGCAGTGCATTCAAGTTGTAACTTGGGCCCTTTAAGAAAGGGTGCCCTTCTCCTTCCAAGAGACTGAATGCTAATTCGTGCTTCTCCGGAATGTCTGTCCCATGACTTGACTTCCCTTCTCTGTATTCTTGAAAGTGAAATGAATTCTGGTTTCCCCTCGGGCTAATCTTGCCAGGGAGAACAGGATTCTGTGGGTTAAAAGCAGGTGGGGGGATTGGGGCCCTTGAACTGAAAAATGTACTGAGTCTGAAACTATTCTTTTCCTTCATATCCACAGATTCTGCATCCACACATTGCACCATTTCCAATTTGAATATATATATATATACTAGCTTGGGGACCCGGCGCTGCCCGGGTTATTTGAGAAAGGAATTGTGTATCAAGGTTGGTCTTTATCAGTTATTTATATGGCTCGCAGTGGTCTCAGGAAGTTAGTGAAGGTACTGCGAGTCCCATCATCTGTGGTCCATCCTCCTCCAAACTGCACCAGGATGGAGAGTGGGTCATGGGGGTTCTGTGTGCCAAGTTTGGTCTTGATCGGTCATTAGATGAGTGTTGCAGAGGTCTTGGGAAGTGAGTGGAGGTACTTGAAGTCCCATCATCCATAGTCTGTACTCCCCAAACCTCACCAGAATGTTGAGTTGGCCATGGGGGCTCTATGTTCCAAGTTTGGTCTTTATTGGTTTTTGAATGAGTGTCGCTATGGTTTCAGGAAGTGAGTGAACGTACTGCAAGTCCCATCACCCATCGTCCATCCTTCAAACAGCACCGGGATGTAGGGTGGGTCATGGGGGCTGTGTGTGCCAAGTTTGGTCTTGATCGGTCATTAGATGAGGGTTGCAGCAATCTTGGGAAGGGAGTGGAGGTACTTGAAGTCCCATCATCCATGGTCTGTCGTCCTCCAAACTGCTCCAGGATGTAGAGTGGGTCATTGAAGCTCCCTGTGCCAAGTTTAGTCTTGATGAGTCATTGGCGTGGGTCTCAGTGGTCTCAGGAAGTGAGTGAAGTGACTGCAAGTCCCATCATCCATTGTCAAATTCTTCCAAACCGCACCAGGATGTAGAGTGAGTTATGCGGACTCTCTGTGTAAATTGTGGTCCTGATCCATCATTGTTGGCAGTTATAATGGTTTTAGGAAGGGAGTGCAGGTATTGCAAGTCCCATCGTCCATGGTGCATCCTCCTCCAAGCCGCACCAGGATGTAGAGTGCGTCATGGAGACTCAGTGTGCCAAGTTTGGTCTTTATCAGTAATTGGATGAGGGTTGCAGTGGTCTCAAGAATTGAGCAATGGTACTGCAAGTCCCATAATCCACGGTCCATCCCCGGCCAAACCACACCAGGACGTAAAGTGGGGCATGAGAGGTCTCTGTGCGAAGTTTGGTCCTGATCAGTCATTGGATAAGGTTAACAGCGGTCTCAGAATGTGAGTGGTGGTACTGCAAGTCCCATCATCCATGGTTCATAGTCCTCCAAACTGCAGTAGGATGTCGAGTGGGTGATGGGGGCTCTGTGTGCCTATTTCGATCTGTATTGGGAGTGTTCTGACCCAGGCCCCGGCCTTTCCTTTCCTCTCTTTCTCATCTCGGAATGTTGGATTTGAGGCTGGCCAATCAGAGACCATATGCAAATTTCCTTCTGTCATGCCCCGTTTCTGCCATGAGCCCTCTTCTCCACCAGGGGCTCCTATTGAAGGTGGCCAATCAGAGACCATATGCAAATAGCACCGCAGCGGCAGCCAATCAGAACGCTGCCACATACTCCTTCCTCTGTCCGATACAAACATTCTCTTTTATTATATATATAGATATATATATATATATATATATATATATATATATATATATATAACAAATCCAAAAAGCATTCCTCAATTTGGCCTTTTTTTATATTTGAGCCACCATTTTTCTATACCATTGCATATATGGAATTTGAGCCTCCCACAGATTTTAGCATCCACAGGGGCACATGGAACCAAACCCAAGAAGATACCATGGACACAGCAGATCAGAGTTTTTGAAACATTTGCTGTTGTGACATACTTTGTAGAAATAAATTATTTTGCGACACATTGATTCAGCTTTACTAGCAAACAAGAGGTTAAATCAACCCTTATAAGAGATAGCGATGCATGGGGACACAACAAATACTACTACTACTACTACTACTACTACTACTACTACTACTAATAATAACACTTTATTTGTACCCTGCTACCATCTCCCCAAGGGAATCGGTGCGGCTTACATGAGGCCGAGCCCAACACAACAATACAAGCAATAATCACAACAATACAAGCAATTAAAATAAAAACATAGACGATAAACATATAACATTATCAATAAGACAATATACAATTAAAACTGTGGGAAGGCCAAATGTAAAAATTAAAATTGGAACTAGTGCTGAGGCATGGACGAAAAGGTTTAAATATAGTAATATTAATAAAGATTTAAATATAGAACTGCACCCCCCCCCCCAAGTGGATCCAGCAGGTTAAATGGTTGAGCTGCTGACCAAAAGGTTGGTGGTTCGAATCCAGGGAGTGGGGTGAGCTCCCACTGTTAGCCCAGCTCCTGCTAACCTGGCAGTTCAAAAACATGCAAATGTGACTAGATCAATAGGTACTGATTTGGCAGGAAGGTATCGGCACTCCATTCAGTCATGCTGGCCACATGACCTTGGAGGTGTCTACGGAAAACTCTAAGCTCTTAGGCTTAGAAATGGAGATGAGCATCAACCTCCCAGAGTCAGACTCTAGTACAAGCCAGTAATGGTGGTCCCAGTTGTGATCAGCACACTGGGTGCAGTGCCTAAAGACTAATAATAATAATAATAATAATAATAATAATAATAATAATAATAATAATTTATTTATTTACTTCCAGTATTTATATACTGCCTTTCTCACCCCTGGGGGGACTCAAAGCGGTTTACACATAAATAATGGCAAGATTCAGTGCCTTACGTTGGGCACTGATAGAATACCAGTACAATTACAATAATAAAACCACAATTAAACATAAATCACAATTAAAACAATACATCAACAAGCATTAAAACAATAAAACAGCCTCGTCAGTCGAATCGCTGTTCCAGTCAATGTCCCTCTAAAATGCTACATACACTTACTGTCCGAAGGCCTGGTCCCAGAACCATGATTTAATAATAATGATAATTTATAATAATAATCTGCCCTCTCTCCCTGAGGGGACTCAGGGTGGATTCCAACAAAAAACAGCAAACATTCAATGCCAAAGAAATACATAAATAAAAAAGACTTGGCACGCATACCTGATATGTTGAAATTTGATTGCTGGAAAGGTTTGCGGGGGAGGGAAACTGACCTTCCTTTCTGGGATTTGTAGTTGACTCACAACCAGAGAAACTCCGACCTTGATCGATAATGGATCTGGACCAAACTTGGCACACAGAACACAGAACCCCCATGACTAACTCAACCTACTGGAGGGGTTTGAGGGGACTGACTCAGCATAGTGGGAGTTGTAGTTTACCCTACAGCCAGAGAGCACACTGGACCCCACTGATGATGCATCAAATTTGCCCAACATAACAAACTTTAAATACTGATGGAATTTTCTGGGGTTAACCTAGCATGATGCGAGTTGGAGTTCACCCACAACCTTCTGCTTTTTGTACAATTAAAACATTGGCTTTTTCAAATAATCCAGGCAACGCCGGGTACCCAAGCTAGTCTTATATAAAACCATTAAGCATACATTATATAAACACACATAACAATCATTAAAATAGCTATTAAATATTAAATGGCTAGTGAAGCCAACAAGCCAACTGTACCAAGGGAGCCAAGACCAACTAAGTTTAGGGCATGATAGCAATATCTGGGAAATGGTGTACTGATTGCATATAAACTTCTAATTCTTCTCCTCTCCATATGCTTTTGAACAGAGATGAGTTTTTAATTGATTACTAGATTACTAACAGGAGCTACATACAGGGAGCATGCCACCCCCCTGCTATGTCAGCTCCACTGGCTGCCTGTCCACTTCCGAGCTCAATTCAAAGTACTGGTTTTGACCTATAAAGCTCTATACGGTTCTGGCCCAGCTTACTTGTCCGAAACATCGGCCTCTACATCCCACTTTGTAACTTAAGATCATCCGGGGAGGCCCTGCTCTTGCTCCCACCAACATCACAAACGCAGCTGGTGGGGACAAGAGACAGGGCCTTCTCGGTGGTGGCCCCCGCCTTTGGAATGCGCTTCTGAGCGAGATACGATCAATCCCATCCCTCTGGCTTTCAGAAAGAAAGTAAAATTGGCTATGGGACCAGGCTTTCGGTCAGCAGACATAAATTAGCACTTTAGTGGAAATGGATTGGAAAAGCAATTTACATGAGGATACAATTCTATTTGGTAAAAAATGTTTTTATATTGTTTAATTAATGGCTTATGTATTGTATGTATTTTAATGGTTTGATGGTTTGTTTAATGGTTATTGTATTAATTGTTCATGTAACGGCATCGAATTACTGCCTATGTAAGCCGTCCTTTTGGGGTAGAGAAGAGACGGGATATAAATACCAGAAATAAATAATAAATAAATAGTTTGGGTTGTTGTGTGTTTTCTGGGCTATATGGCCATGTTCCAGAAGCATTCTCTCCCGACATTTCACTTGCATCTATGACAGACATCATCAGAGGTTGTGAGACCTCCCTTTCTGGATGGCCTGGACCTACCACAAGAAAAATCCCATATTTTTGGAAATAGGTCAAGTGACAATGCAACCTTCTCTTTCTCTTTCCTGCTGATTATAAGAACAAAATCCTTTCCTCTTCCTCCCTAAATTCCACATGTCATGGGAAATTTCTCTCAATATATGAACACATTGTGAGGAGGGGGTCACTCCATAGGGTTGCTGGCAGATCATGCAGGAAGGAGGTCCAGCTGGATACTGTTGTTGCTGCTGCTGCTGCTTTGGAGCAAGTTGCCATAAGAGCAAAGGTGAAGCTCCCTTTTAAAATATATTACTTTAATTAGAAAATCATTCATATTGTATAGGCAAGAACAAACAACATGGAACACAAATTTGCAGAATAAATATGTGTTTTTTGTTTTAATTTTTATTGAAAACAAAATAACATATTTGAACAGATATTGCTATCAGGTGTTGCTATAAGGAGTTGCCATTCAATTCTTAATACTTAGTTTGCAGAAATAGTAAAAGAAAAAAAAACATTTGGAAAAATTGTGTAGCCTTCCAGGTGATTCTGGACTGCAACTCCCAATAATCCTCACCTGTCCAACCTCATTGATGCATGCTGGGAGCTGCAGCTGAGAAACATTCCCATCTCTATTTTCCAAGATGAAGTGCAACTTTTGGTGACATTTTCAGCTGAAGAGTCTTTGTTACTACATGTCTGCAAAATAATTTGACTAGATACTAGGCTTGTGAAATCCGGGTAAACCTTGACCCGTTTCGTGTCCAGGCTTTTGGTGGGGGCCCCCAATCTGTTTTTTGGAAATGTCCTGAAATTGGGGAGGCAGATATCTGTTTTTGCTCTCGGGTGCTGAAAGATCCTATCAGCCCACTATGGGGGAGAGCTTCCCAGGCTCCCCTTCCTGTCATTTTAGGCATTTAAGTTCTACTCTAGAGGAGAAATGCTCAGCTGCAGACAGGTGCTTGCCTTAAAGCAGGCTTCTATCCTGTTTTTTACTCCAGAGGAGGCATGTGTGCTTTCTGGACCTGCATGCCACACACACTTTCCAAGGCAAGGAGGCAAGTTTACTCCAAAGGAGGTGCTTGGCTGCAGGTAGGTGCGCGCACTTTCTGAGCCTGGACACAAACTCTTTCCAAGACAAGGAGGCTACTCATGCAAAGCAGACGAGGAGCCGGGATTGTGTCAAGCTGATTTTCATACCAGAGTTACGTGCTCCCGAAGGTAACAAAAGTAACGAAAAAATGGATGTAATGAAGGAAAACAGATCTGGGCACAACTCTAGTAGATACCATTTCCTGGTGGTCACTACTGACTGGGGATGATGAAGGTTGCAGGCCAACCTACCTAC
Source organism: Anolis sagrei ordinatus (assembly GCF_025583915.1). NCBI lineage: Eukaryota > Metazoa > Chordata > Lepidosauria > Squamata > Anolidae > Anolis > Anolis sagrei. The sequence goes on along the minus strand of NW_026845477.1, from coordinate 290,881,119 downwards.
TAGATAGGAGAATAGTGAATACATTGACACCTTAGGATTCTATCACACGAACCTGATATTCAGAGGGAGACTGGCAGTAAGATGCGCATGGTGTCATGTGATAGGGATGCAATGCCGGTTTGCTTACCTTGTGTGATAACGTCCCACCTCTAAACTTCAGGGAGCCAATTGATAGAGGTCTGTTGTATTGTTGTATTGTTGATTCATTGCCCTCCTGCCAGCAAGCAAAACTGCAATGTTAAATCTTTCTTCTCGTTATCACAATCTCAGTCTGTAGGAAGGAAGTCCCAGAGTCCAGAGACAGCTTGTGATGGTGGTGGGACTAAAGCTGGATCTACACTGTCATATAATCTTGTATCCGATTCCAGATTATCTGCTTTGTAATGGACTATATATACTGCCATGTCATTTTAGGCAATCCCTCATTGTCTGAGTACGATTGCCCTCCAAGTTCGGTTTCCTGGCGGTGGGTCTGTAGGTGACTGTGAAGCCCTATTCTTGACCTGCATGTTCTCCTGCAGTGATGGCATTGGTTTCCAGGTGGAAGGCGATCCTGGTCGGGGTTGGCTTGATGCGCCTTCCTCTTGGCATGTTTCTCTCTTTTGCCCTCCATTTGTGCTCTTCAAATTCTACAGCACTGCTGGTCACAGCTGACCTCCAGTTAAGGGCCAGTGCTTCCCAGTTCTTGGTATCTATGCCATATAATTAAGTTTAAAACAGATAACTCAGATTCAGAAACTGGATTATATGGAAGTGTAGATGGGGCCTGAGAGAAGGGCCTCACTTGATGATCTCAGAGCCTGAGTTGGTTCATATGGGGAGATATCTGCGAAATACTGGCAATCTGACTGTACATCATATAGGGCTTTATAGTTCATAGCCTGATATTGCCACAATTGTGAATATGTAGTATAACTGAATATGGAGAAGTTACAGATCCATAATTCTAGGAGCACATCCACACTGACCACTTAAGTCAGTATCAAACTGGTATTGAAGAAATTGTGCAGATGCTTACAGTATATTCTGGCGTATAAGACTACTTTTTAACCCAAGAAAATCTTCTCAAAAGTCAGGGGTCGTCTTATACGCGGGTGTAGTCTTATGCATGGGAGTCGTCTTAACTCTATATTTTAACTGGAAAAGTTGGGGGTCGTCTTATACGCCCAGTCGTCTTATATGCCGGAATATACGGTACATAGGAAAACCTGGAACAAAGTTCAGATGAAGCTTTCTTTTGTGGGTGTTTGTTCTCTGGCTGCTGTATTGTGAAGCTAGTATCGAACGGCATTAAATGGTCTGTGTAGATGGGGCCTTTGGTTGGAGCCAGAGTAATTTAGCAGAGGACTATGGCTCCATCTACACTGCCATATAAAATCCATATTATCTGTTTTGTACTGGATTATATGACAGTGTAGAAAGGGCCTATGACTCTGGAGACCAGGATCTGGATCCCTTCTTAAGCCATGATAACCCACTGGCCGACCTTGGGCAAGTCTCGGGGTCCTTCCACACAGCCTTATATCCCAGAATATCAAGGCAAAAAATTGCACATTATCTGAGTGTGGACTCGAATAACCCAGTTCAAAGCAGATATTGTGGGATTTTCTGCCTTGATATTCTGGGATATAGGGCTGTGTAGAAGGTCCAACACTCTCTCAGGTACAGAGGAAGGCAATGGCAAACTGCTCTGAACAAAACTCTATGACTTGAAGACACACAGCAGCAATTTGACAACAGTTTTCCCCAGCTTCTCTCTGTGAGATGCATAAAACAGCCTTGCGAAAAAAGGGTCCAGCAAAGCTTCATTCCTCTGTCTCCGCATGCACAAATCCCAATCCTGTCAACACTGCAAGTCATGATTTTAATTTTGTCAGTACTACTGGATTAAGGTGAAATATTTGTGCATTTGAAAGCCACACCCCCAGTAATGCAAGACCCTTAGAAAAACATTTGGTCTTTCTCCTCGGCGAGCTTCAAAAATCTCCAAATTGTTTTTCGTTCTTGGTTGCAGTCAAATCTACTTAGGTCTCCCTCCATTGCTCTCTCAACACACTTCCAGTCAGAATGGTGATGTCAGACCTCATCCTTTACAATTAAGGGTGACCTGTCTTTCTAGCTGACCTTGATTTCCCATTAATCAGAGTTCATTGTTAGGGGTCAAGCTACTAAAAAGGGGAGCATCTGGCTCGTAACAGCTGGGCACTGGAAGCAGCCCCCCTTCCAATATCATTACAATCCTATTATTTCCCCAAGAATATAAAAATAATGGGCCATTCTCATCCCCAAGAAATCCACCTGACTTCATTCTTCCCCTGGGATGGGACCATGAAATAGTGTGAAAACTGAACCATCATTGTTTTGCAACTGGAGACAGCTTTTCAGAAAACTGACAATAGTCTCAAAGAGCATGTAGGTTCCACCAATGTAAGGTGGGCTTTTGGCATCCATTGGGATCTGGTTCAAAAATCTGTAGATTAGGGGTCCTCAAACTAAGGTTCGTGAGCCAGCTGTGGCCCTCCAGGTTCACAAGCTAAACTTGAGACATAGGGCAGTTCCAGACAGCCATTTATCCCACAAACATCCATGTTAAAAAACCACGGACGTTTGTGGGGGGCTGTCTGCACCCATGCCAGAAAGCGCACGCTTTCTTGTGTGGGTGTCCAGACGTTCTCTTGGGACTAGTCTGAGAGAACGTCCAGAGGCCCTACGCCCTCCCCCTAAGCCCCTAGACACCTTAGAAAAGTAATAAAAACTTACCTATCCTCCACTAGAAGCCTTGGCAAGCACTCCCGGTGCATAGAAATGATGCGCCAGGAGAGTGGGGGGGGGGGGGGGGGGGGGGTATTTTTCTCCCTCCCCTCCCTTCTAGCACATAATTTCTACACACCGGGAGAGCTTGCTGAGGCTTCTAATGGAGGATAGGTAAGTTTTTACTACCTTTCTAAGCAGGCATGGGGGCTTGGGGGAAGGGGGTGAGTATTTCCACAGTTTACTGGGCTTATTTAGCCTGGTAAATTGTGGGAATGGTGTCCTGACTGCAGTATTCTGCAGTCCAGAGTCAGAATACTGGATTTATCCTGCGCCTTCCAAGAAGACGCAGAATAAATCCACTATCAAATTAATTTGCTACAAAACAGAGTTTTGCTGGTTTGTGTTGAATTAATGTGGGACTGCCCAGAACGTTGTCTGGACAGGCCCTTTTTTATTGCGGAAGTTTCCACAGTAAAGGGGCTGTCTGGACGGGTCTGAAACAGCTTGAAGGCAGACAACAACAGCAATCCTAACAAACTTAACTATCTCATCAGTCAAAAGCAGGACCACTTCCTATCGAAATACTATTAAAGTTTATGTTTTGTTCTTTCATGTTTTTTTGCACTACATAAGTGCATAAGTCTTTTTCAAACTATTGTCTGGCTCCCCAATAGTCTAAGGCAGTGTTTGTCAACCTGGGGGTCGGGACCCCGGGGGGGGGGGGGGTTGCAAGGGGTGTCAAAAGGGTCACCAAAGACCATTGGAAAACACAATATTTTTTGTTGGTCATGGGGGTTCTGTGTAGGAAGTTTGGCCCGATTCTATCGTTGGTGAGGTTCAGAATGCTCTTTGATTGTAGGTGAACTATAAATCCCAGCAACTACAACTCCCAAATGTCAAGGTCTGTTTTCCCCAAACTCCACCAGTGTTCACATTTGGACATACTAAGTATTCATGCCAAGTTTGGTCCAGATCCATCATTGTTTGAATCCACAGTACTCTCTTTATGTAGGTGAACTACAACTCCAAATCTCAAGGTCAATGCCCACCAAACCCTTCCAGTATTTTCTGTTGGTCATAGGAGTTCTGTGTGCCAAGTTTGGTTCAATTCCATTGTTGGTGGAGTTCAGAATGCTCTTTGATTTTAGGTAAACTATACATTCCAGCAACTATAACTCCCAAATGACAAAATCACCAGCTGTTAGGAATTGTGGGAGTTGAAGTCCAAAACACCTGGAGCGCTGAAGTTTGCCTATGCCTGCTTTAGGGTTTCTATAAGTCAGAAACTACTTGAAAGCACATAGCAACTTTTTTTAAAGCTGACATGCTTTCAAAATACTGTATACTATTCTGATTATTGTTCATATGCACTTTTTCTGTCAATCTTGCTATGTGAAATGTCGAGTCCCAGTCCAGAGAGAATGTTACGATATAAATCAAGTAGGAGGAAAGCAAACAAGCAAGGCAGAGATCTCCTGGATTCTGTGATGAGCTCCAGTTTAGAAAAGTTAATCCATTATAGTAACTAGTGTATTTCTTTCTCAGCAGGTCCAAGGACACAGATGATAAACGATGGGTTGTTAGGAGAGAGGCAGTGAATGCGGGTGTGTTATCTCTCCTCTGGGAACTTTACTAACACTGCTGCTGGCGTGACATTTACACCCCCCTATCTGACCTTGGAAACAAACAGCATTGTTAAAATGGCATCAAAAGGAGCAGTGTCCAGAATTAAGGAAATGGTACCACTCGATGCTGCATTGCTCAGATTGGAATACTGTGTCACCTTCTGGGCATTACAATTCAACAAAAAAGTTACCATGCCTTATAATAAGGGAGTTGCTTATGTTTAGCTTGATAAATTGTAGAGTTGGAGGAGACGCGTGGCTCGAGAGCAGTACATGTGAAAAAGATCTTGGAGTCCTCGTGGACAAGTTAAACATGAGCCAACAATGTGATGCGGCGGCAAAAAAAGCCAATGGGATTTTGGCCTCCATAAATAGGAGTCTAGTGTCTAGATCTAGGGAAGTCATGCTATCCCTCTATTCTGCCTTGGTCAGACCACACCTGGAATACCTGTCCAGTTCTGGGCACCACAATTGACGGGAGATGTTGACAAGCTGGAATATGTCTCCAGCTTATCTGGAATGTGTCTCCAGCTTATCTAGAATGTGTCTCCAGCTGGAATGTGTCTCAAGCTGGAATGAAGAACAAGCCCTATGAGGAGTGGCTTAAAGAGCTGGGCATGTTTAGCCTGAAGAAGAGATGGCTGAGAGGAGACATGATTGCTATGTATAAATATGTGAGAGGAAGTCATAGGGAGGACTTCATTTTCTGCTGCCCTGGAGACTAGGACGTGGAACAATGGCTTCAAACTACTGAACTATTCCTGCTTCTTGGCAGGGGGTTGGACTGGATGACTGGTTGGACTGGATGAGGTCTCTTCCAACTCTTTGATTCTATGATTCTATGACTATGAGAGCTGTTCAGTAGTAGAACTCTCTCTCTCTCTGTCCCGGACATGGTGGAGGCTCTTTCTTTGGAGGATTTTAAACAGAGGCTGGATGGCCATCTGTTGGGGGTGTTTTGAATGCAATTTTCCTGCTTCTTGGCAGGAGGTTGGACTGGATGGCCTATGAGGTCTCTTGCATGTGATGTCTCTAGATAGTTCACATCTCGCAGGCGTATAGCTGGGCTGGGAGGACAATAGCTTTATAAACAAGCACCTTGGTATCCCTATGGATGTCCCGGTCCTCAAACACTCTCTGCTTCATTCGGAAAAATGCTGCACTCGCAGAGCTCAGGCGGTGTGGTATTTCAGTGTCAATGTTGACTTTTGTGAAGAGGTGGCTGCCAAGGTGGTGGAAATGGTCAACATTTTCTAATGTTATACCATTACGCTGTATCTCTGGCATTGGAGAAGGATTGGTTGGTGACTGCTGGATATACAATGGTATAGTAAAATGGTGTCCCTGATATAAAATAGCAACAATAAGGTTTACTGTTCAGATTTTTAAAAAGAAATTGAAGGTGTGTATGATTGGATATAGAGAACTGATTGTACAGGTGAGGGTGATTCCAATAGCAGAGGGAGGGGATTGTGAACTTGCACATGCTCTATATATTTGCTTGCAAAAAGGGAATTTCCTCTCTGCTCGGCCTTCACACCCTTCTTCCCCACCTGTCTCCCATTCAGCAACCAGTTGCCACTCTTGGGCAAACTCCGCTCTTCACAACTGTCCCCTTTACAGTTGTCTCTTTATGAGAGGTGTTTGGAAACAGTTGTCATGCTCCCTCTCACCCAGGAAGAGTGGTGGAGGGGGGCAGCTTGGAGGCAGGCCTGGATTACCCCCTCAACACACACAGAAAGGGGAGGATGAGCTCTCCCATCGCTAGTATCTGGGAATTAGATCCAGAAGCACAAACATCAGCCTGGCTTAGAGAACTTGCACAGTCCTTAATCAAATCCTATCTTAAGTCTCTTGTCTTCAAAGAAATGCACTGGGAGAATTTCCCTGAAAGGAGCAAGTTAAGGGAAGGGTCAAGGTAAGGACAGAATTACAACACAGATAAGAGGGACTTAAATGGATCCAATAGGGAGGCACTCTTGTAATCAGAAGCATTGTTTTGCATTGCTAGAGAGCGGTGGAAGGCAATGGCGTACATGTCAGCGAATCTGCTTCTGTTTCTAGTCCATATTTGCAAGGAGCTCTTCATGGTGCTCAAACAATTTTGGTGAAAGCACCCCAAATCTTGCATAGGCGCTCCAGACAAATTTTGGACATAAAGACTAAAGGATAGTTGGCACTAATGGGCTGTGAAAAGAGGACCCATCTGTCAAGGCCATCTATTGGGGGTTGGACTGGATGGCCTTTGAGGTCTCTTCCAATTTTATGATACTATGGCCCCTGAAGGGCAATGGAAACCTCTGGATTCCTGTTTGTGTGTGAGTGGGACAGTGATATCCTTCCTTTGATTCCAAGTAGCAAGACTTCCCTGGATCGAGACACTATAAATAGGAGTATAGTGTCTAGATCGAGTGAAGTCATGCTGCCCCTCTATTTTGCCTTGGTCAGACCACGCCAGAAATACTGTGTCCAATTCTGGGCACCATAATTGAAAAGAGATGTTGACAAGCTGGAATGTGTCCAGAGAAGGGTGACTAAAATGATCAAGGGACTTGGAGAACAAGCCCTATGAGGAGTGGCTGAAAGAGCCGGGCATGTTTAGCCTGCAGAAGGGAAAGCTGAAAGGAGACGTGATAAGGGCCATGTATGAAGATGTGAGGAGAAGTCATAGGGAGACTAGGACACGCAAGAATGGCTTCAAACTACAGGAAAGGAGATTCCAGCAGTTCCTCCAGACTGCTCAAGACAATGCACGTGGCTCTCATTTCCTTCCTAGTCTGTTCTCACAACAACCCTCTGAGGTGGGTTTTTAAAGGCTTAACACTGTGAATAGTTCAATTGTATTTTAACATTGACTTCTTTACATAGTAGATGTATTGTACTTGTTTCAAATTGTAAGTCATCTTCAATCACAATTTGGGAGGGGGGGGGGAAGCTGGGTACAAACTTCTATTATTTAGCATTCAGTCCATCAGTGTTTGATGTGCCCTCAGAAGGAAGAGCTCCTGTAAACTGATGTTCTTTCCATTTTTCTTTCAGTTTCTCAGTCCTACCCTTATCTAGAAACACTGAGGAAATGGCTTCGAATATTTTGTCAGAAGGAAATGTCCAGGAAGGAGGACGACTCTCTTTGTCTAGTTGGTTGCTCTCCTGAGTGTTCTGCTTTCCATTTCTCCTGTCAAGCCGATCATCATCATCACTATACTGACCAAGATCACTGATCTGTTCCACAAATATTTCATCATTGATGAGCTGCACCTTCTGATCATTACAAAGAGGCAAAATGGTGCCCTGAGATGGTTTTTAAGCAACTTTTAATGTAAATATAAGTGATTTTAATGTTTGTATATATTTATGGTTTTATGTTTGCTTTATGAATGTTTGGCGTATATATGGAGCTAGGTGTGAGTCCCCTGCGGGATGAGAAGGGCGGAATATAAATGTTTTAAATAAATAAAATAATAAATACTTGTGATTAGTTCTTCAGTGAATGTTCCAACCTGGCCAAATACTTCATCCTTCATGTAAGGAATATTATGTAAAACTGTTCCGTCTTCTACTATTAAAGGAGATGGAAAAATAATACATTATGGATACACAAGCAACAGCATTCAAAGACAGAGTACTTGCTTTGGAAAATGAAAGTCACGGATGGCAGAAAACATCCTGATTGCATATAATGAGCTCACAGAAGTCATGTTGTATACACGTTGTATCTGGCATTGTTTCCATTATTGATTAAAGAGTCTATCATCTGATGCTTAAAAATACTCTTTATTTCATCTGCTTGTCTAAACCTCTTGGTGACATATATTCTGATTCTACTTGTTTCCATCAGCAAATCATTCCCATGTATGTTTTACATGTTTTAATTGGTTTTAATTTTAATTTGTATTTAATTATTTAAAATTGATTTATTTAAAATCAATCAGTTTGTTTGATCTTTGTATACTTGTGGCATTTAATGTTTGTCAAAATTGGAAGACACTCTGAGTCCCCCTCGGGTGAGATAGAGCGGGGTAAAAATAAAGCAAATAAATAAATTCCAAGATAAGATCTATGTACAATTATTGTATGTAGTACTTGTGTATTGTTTTTATATTCTTGCACTTTTATATTGTATTTATTTTATTATTTATATGCAATAAAGAACTCATTAAATTATAAAGTATTGCATTATATGATAACAGGTCAAGGATGCTATGGGATCAATGCTGGAAGAAGTCAGCCTTACCAACTGTGGAAGGATGGATAGTAAAAGTTTTCAGAAACTGTCATTTGTACACAGATGATGTTCAACTCTGTCACTCCTTTCCACCTGTCACTAAGGAGGCTGTCGAGGTCCTGAACCGGTGCTTGGCCGCTGTGACAGTCTGGATGGGGGCGAACAAATTGAAATTGAATCCAGACAAGACAGAGGTACTCCTGGTCAGTCGCAAGGCCGAACAGGGTATAGGGTTACAGCCTGTGTTGGACGGGGTCGCACTCCCCCTGAAGACGCAGGTTCGCAGTTTGGGTGTGATCCTGGACTCATCGCTGAGCCTGGAACCCCAGGTTTCGGCGGTGACCAGGGGAACATTCGCACAGTTAAAACTCGTGCGCCAACTGCGCCCGTACCTTGGGAAGTCTGACTTGGCCACGGTAGTCCACGCTCTGGTTACATCCCGTTTAGACTACTGCAACGCTCTCTACGTGAGGTTGCCTTTGAAGACGGCTCGGAAGCTCCAATTAGTCCAACGGTCGGCAGCCATGATACTAACTGGAGCGGAGCGCAGGGAGCACAACTCCTTTGCTGCACCAGCTCCACTGGCTGCCGATTTGCTACCGGGCTCAATTCAAAGTGCTGGCGTTGGCCTTTAAAGCCCTAAACGGTTCTGGCCCAACCTACCTATCCGCACGTATCTCGGCCTATCAGCCCACCAGGACCCTAAGATCTTCTGGGGAGGCCTTGCTCTCTATCCCGCCTGCTTCACAGGTGCGGCTGGCGGGGACGAGAGACAGGGCCTTTTCTGTGGTGGCCCCTCGGCTCTGGAACGCCCTTCCCATGGAGGTAAGATCAGCCTCCTCGCTGATGGTATTCCGAAGAAGACTAAAAACTTGGATGTTCAAGCAGGCATTTGGTTAATTCGGTGCAATGAATGTGTTGATTACGGATTGGTAATATGGATGATGCAATTGGACCACGATTTTAGTTAGGAGATGTATTGGATTGTGATTTACGTGTAATATTGTGTATTATGTTTTTTATGGTTTTAATTGTATACTGTGCACTGTATATTTTGTTGTAAACCGCGTTGAGTCGCCAATTAGGCTGAGAAACGGCGGTATACAAGGACATAAATAAATAAATAAATAAATAAATAAATAAATAACCTGCTGATATGAGTTCTGGATCAGCTATGAGCATTACAAAAGTTGGGTTGTTGTAGGTTTTTTTCGGGCTATATGGCCATGTTCTAGAGGCATTTTCTCCTGACGTTTCGCCTGCATCTATGGCAAGCATCCTCAGAGGTAGTGAGGTCTGTTGGAACTAGGAAAATGGGTTTATATATCTGTGGAATGACCAGGGTGGGGCAAAGAACTCTTGTCTGTTGGAGCTAGGTGTGAATGTTTCAACTGACCACCTTGATTAGCATTTGATGAACTGGCAGAGCCTGGGGTAATCTCTTGTTGAGAGGTGATGAGATGTCCCTGATTGTTTCCCCTCTGTTGTTTTGCTGTTGTAATTTAAGAGTTTTTTTAATACTGGTAGCCAGATTTTGTTCATTTTCAAAAGAGTTTTATCAAAAACTGCAAACTGTTTTGAAACTTTGTAAAAGGAAAGACACACTGGTGGGGTTTGGGGAAAATAGATCTTGACATTTGGGTGTTGTAATTGCTGGGATTTATAGTTCACCTACAATCAAAGAGCATTCTGAACCGCACCAACAATAGATTTGGGGCAAACTTCCCACACAGAAACCCCATGCCTTGAAGGGATTCGCTGGCACAAGCCTCCCTCCAGCCTCGCACGCTCTCCCTCGCCTGCATATGGGCACCACACTGCCATGCCTGCTCTTCCCTCCCCCGCTTGGAGTCTCAAAAACAGACCTGCCCTTGGCTGACAGGCCAACTGAGAGGCCGCCAATCACAGCAGAAGAGGGCTTTTGGTGGGAGGATTTGCTATCTGTTTCCAAGAAGGAAGAGAAGGACAAGTGGATAGGTCTCTGCCAAAAGGGTTCCTAAGATCATCAGAAATATGTATCTGGTGGTCTTTGGTGACCCGTCTGAAATCCCCTTGCGCCCCCCAAGTTGATAAATGCTGGTGCAGATGCACCTTTGTTTTGTCGAGAAAAAAGGCAAGCTGTTTAAAGGAAATGCACATTTTTTCTTGGTCAGATAGACAAAGTCAGCTTCAGTTATTCATGCCTCAGGAATTCCCCACATACCAATGAATCCTATCTCAGTACACCGTTATGTAGTATAAGCAAATGCACAGAGGGGAAAAAAAGGAGCAATGCAAATGTAAAACTAATATAATTGCAAAAGAAGAAGATAGGAATACAAAATCCAGGTTGAAATACCCAAACAAACAAAACAAAAAAACAACCCAAACTACTATAATAAAAAGCAAACTGACAAATGCCTATAATCAACATATATAAGAGTCTCTGGCATTATAGGCACAAGATCCCAGCAAAAGTGGAAAAACCACAATTAATTAAAAAAAAACTTCATGTGAGAAAACTTCTCAAGGAATCAATAAATAGACCGTTATACTTTCTATCTTGACTTTCATCAGTAATCGTAAGTCTTTGCTATTTTCTGCAAGTACTATGGTGTCATCCACATGTTTTAAATTGTTTGTGTTAAATGTAATTTCCAAATTCCTAGGCTGGGAGGAGTTTGAATTCAACATAGCTTCCCTTGGCTTAGTCCTCACTCAGATGGCCCCATTCAGCTACCATAAACCAATATTCAAATTCTGAAAAGTTGAAGTATGGGGGAGTTTCCTTTTCTGGAGGTTTTTAAAGTAGATGCTAAATGGCCATCTTTTAGGAGTGCTTTCATTGTGCTTTCCTGCATTACAAAAAAGGTTGGGCTAGATAGCTCTTGGGGTCATTTTTAATTCTAGGGATGCTTCCAAACAGGTGCTATATCCCAGGATTTGATCCCAGGTCTTCTGTTTTAAACTGGGTTATATTGAGATCTGAGGTGACCCCCCCCCCCCCCCCCCCCCCCCGGACTCTGTAAAAGATAGTTCAAAATCATGGAATTCATAGTTTTGCCAAGGACACCAAGCTGGAATGATCCCACAATCCCCTATCTCTCCCCCATGTGGGAACCTAAGGCTTTTTCCATGACCCCACATGGCAACGCCCCTGTAACGCAAACTTTATGAACTTTTTGGAACTTGAATCAACTTTTGAAGGACTTTGGAACTCTCTGGCACCCTTTGCCAAACCCCTGTGACTCTTTCGTGATTTTCACAACGCTTTATGAATTTTTGATGGATTTTGGAGGGAGGGAAAGCTGACATGGTTCCCCCTTGACTTTGCATTATTTATCCCTTATGAATTCCTTGTATGTTCCCTTTCCCCATACCATTATATGTGAGTATGTCTATATTTTGAAAAAGAAGGAGAAGCCACCTTCTTCATGAATCCAGCACCTCATGGCTCCAGGAAGCATGTCTCAGTTTCCTGAGCCGGTAAATCCTTAGACAAAGGACTCAATCAGAAACTCGTTGTATGAGCAATAGATAAATGGGTTGTTGTAGGTTTTTCTGGGCTATATGGCCATGTTCTGGAGGCATTTTCTCCTGACGTTTCGCCTGCATCTATGGCAAGCATCCTCAGAGGTAGTGAGGTCTGTTGGAATTAGGAAAATGGGTTTATATATCTGTGGAATGACCAGGGTGGGACAAAGGACTTTTGCCTGCTGGAGCTAGGTGTGAATGTTTCAACTGACCACCTTGAATAGCATTTAATGGCTTGGAAGTTCCTGGGGGGAATCTTTTGTTGAGAGAGATTTGATGTACCTGATTGTTATTTTGCTGTTGTAATTTTTGAGTTTTTTAATACTGGTAGCCAGATTTTGTTCATTTTCATGGTTTCTTCCTTTCTGTTAAAATTGTTCACATGCTTGTGGATTTCAATGGCTTTTCTGTGTAGTCTGACATGGTGGTTGTGAGCATTTCTATGTTCTCAAATAATATGCTCTGTCCAGATTGGTTCATCAGGTGCTCTGCTATGGCTGATTTCTCTGGCTGAACTAGTCTTCAGTGTCTTTCATGTTCCTTGATGCGTGTTTGGGCAATGCTGCGTTTGGTGGTCCCTATGTAGACTTGTCCACAGCTGCATGGTACACGGTAGATTCCTGCAGAAGTGAGAGGATCCCTCTTGTCCTTTGCTGAACGTAGCATTTGTTGGATTTTCTTGGTGGGTTTGTAGATTGTTTGTATGTTGTGTTTCCTCATCAGCTTCCCTATGCGGTCAGTGGTTCCCTTGATGTATGGCAGGAACACTTTTCCTCTGGGTGGATCTTCATCTTGACTCTCGTGGCTTGTTCTCGGTCTTGCAGCTCTTCTGATGTCTGAGGTGGAGTATCCATTGGCCTGTAAAGCCCAGTTAGATAAATGGTTCTTATCTGACTAGATCTCGGAGGGCAAAGGCTAGTCCATCTGGAACGATAGGACCTATGGGCATCTAAATCACCCAACACAAAGGGTGTCTTCCTGTCTTTGAGGAATTAGGATTTCACCACAGCCTCTTTTTCATTGTGCCAACTCCACTGGCCAAAACCAGTCTCAAACTTCATCAACGGACTCCATATCTCAGGACTGTAAAAACAAAGGACATAGCCCCTAGGGGCTAGACCAAGACATTAATCCAAAAAAAATCAAACAATTAGCAAACACTGGTCATCTTAATCCAGTCAATTAGACAATTCTTCATTGTTTCCCTGTTGCCCGCCTCCCTTCCACCTCATTGGCTGAGAGGCCAAAACAGGGCTCAGACCACAACTGGCTCTCCTGCTGGCTTGCTGACGTCACAGCATATCATAACAAAACCAGCTTGGAAGGCGGGGAGAGGGGTGGGCATGGAAACTTTTGAATCTGAAGGCTATAAATATTGTATCTTTTTGCCCAGTGGGCATGTCTATTTGTTGGCAGATTACTGCAGTCGTCATCCTTTCCAGCTGGAATGAAATAAAAACCTCAATGGCTTTCTGTTCAACTTGATGAGATTTATTCTGTAATATTGGCATCTCTTTCTCACCAGGCAACCCACAATGGCTTGTGCCTATCCACAGCCATTCTAAATTGCTCGACAACAATATGAGTCCACACTGGCATAATCTGATAAACAGAAAACCTGGGATCCAATCCTGGGATATAGGGCCCTATGATTCTATGACTCTTTATCACTACATGATTAAAATTCCTATGACCTTACATTGTTATACTATTATACTCCACTTTAACTGCCATCTGGGATTCTGAGGTCATAGTTCAGCAAGGCACAAGATAACCGTGGTTGGATATAACTCAGAGTTGATGTCCCAGGGCTCAACATTTAAGACTACTAGGAATTTCAAAATTTAATTAGAAAATCATTTAACTTTCTAATCAGCCCAGGCTTGAGATTACATCAGGCTGACTTTGCCCAAATCAAAGCTCTCTTCAATACCAATCTTGTCTTGTCCATCTCAGAACAAGCTAATGTTTGTTTCCATTGATCGATAAGAACTAAAAGGCCCCCATAGTATGCACAAACACAAAGGAGGTCATCTCAAACGAACCATGAAATGGAAACTGCTTGAGTAGGACTTGCAACAAATTGGTACAGGTCTGGGGGTGGCCGCATGTTCAGAAATTCAGCCAGCCGTGCCTTCTTTCAGCAAACCCCTTTCCATCATCACCTCCCCCTAATCCCAGAACAGTCAAGTTGCATTCCTTGGCAACTGAATGCATCCAGTCCTATTTGGGGTATTTTTGGAAGCCACACCCCAGAGCCTTTATCTCTTGAGGATTTCTGTGGGGAGGGGGTCTCTTCTGCAAACCTTGGGGTTTTCCCAAGTCCGATGACGCAGACTTTATCGTGCATGAGTGAGCCAGTTCAGGAAATGTACGTAACATGTCCAGGGTGGGAGAAAAAAACCTCTTGTCTGTTGGAGGCAAGTGTGAATGTTGCAATTGTCCACTTTGATTAGCATTGAATGGCCTTGCAGCTTCAAAGCTTCCTGACTGGAGGAATCTTATGTTGGGAGGTGTTAGCTGGCCCTGATTGTCTTCTGTATGGAATTCCCTTGTTGTTCTTTATTTACTGTCCTGATCTTAGAGATTTTTTAATACTGGTAGCCAGATTTTGTCCATCTTCATTGTTTCCTCTTTTCTGTGGAAATTGCCCACATGCTTGTAGATTTATTTATTTTCCATACCCCACTCTTTTCACACCAAAGGGGACTCAGGGAGCCCTCACAACTTGCAACAATTTGATGCCCAACAAACAAACAGATTCCAAAAAATAACAATTACAATTAAAACCAGCAATCAAAAATAAATTGTTAATACAGCAATTAAAATCACGCAAGTTCCATGTGATTTCAGTGGCTTCTCTGTGTAGTCTGACATGATGGTTGTTAGAGTGGTCCAGCATTTCTGTATTCATTTGGAGCCACGGAGAAAAACCTCACAACTTCTGAGGATGCCTGCCATAGATGTGGGCAAAACCTCAGGAGAGAATGCTTCTGGATCATAGCCATACAGCCCAGAAAACTCACAGCAACCGAAGTGGGGAAGCTTAGAACAGTGGAGACATCCAAACTACAGCTCCTGATTGAAGGAAGATCAGCTTGCATTAAAAAAAGAGAGGAAATCAATGCTTTAGTCTTCCTCCTTATCACTGTGGCTCCAGTCAAAGTGATCATGTCACATTTTGGCAAACGAGCCATCCAAGCCTGAAAGGGGAGGAAGGCACTGCTGAGAACACTATGTAACACAATGTTTGTTC
The DNA here is from genome assembly GCF_025583915.1 of Anolis sagrei ordinatus. Classification (NCBI taxonomy): domain Eukaryota; kingdom Metazoa; phylum Chordata; class Lepidosauria; order Squamata; family Anolidae; genus Anolis; species Anolis sagrei. The sequence continues at coordinate 290,865,746 of NW_026845477.1, read as the reverse complement.
CTGGGTTATAAATGTCATTTTCTAATTAGTTCTGACATAAAAACATGGAAAAAGTTTATTAAACTGCAAAAACTTTGTTTTGCGGGACATCCTGCAGAACACTTTGCTATAGTTTTTCAATTAATATGTTACAGAATCTCAACCAATTCAGCATAGTTTGGGCAGCCACAAAAATAAAGTCTCTTGAATAAAACAACTACTTTCAAAGTAAGTACTGCACAATTAAAAAGGAAACAACACTTTCAAACCAGGAAGAGATACTTTTTCAAAATTTGTTACATAGTGTAATGAATCAAAACAAAACATAAAGCAATCCAGAAGGAGAATCTAAGTTCTGGAGCTGAATTTAAATAACAAGGAACTACAGTTTCCCCTAAAGCAGTGTTTCTCAATCTGGGGATCGGGACCCCTAGAGGGATCGCAAGGGGAGTTTCAGAGGGGTCACCAAAGACTATCACAAAACACATATTTCTGATGGTCTTAGGAATCCCTTTGGCAGAAAAGGCTGAAGATCTCTCCGCCTGTCCTTCTCTTCCTTTTTGGAAACAGATCCTTCCACTAAAAATTCTCCTCCTGCTATGGTTGTAGGTGAACTATAAATCCCAAATAAGTACAACTCCCAAATGTCAAGCTCTATTTTTCCCAAACTCCACCAGTGTTTACATTTGGGCATATTGAGTATTTGTGCCAAGTTTGGTCCAGATCCATCATTGTTTGAGTCCACAGTGCTCTCTGGATGTAGGTGAACTACACCTCCAAAACTCAAGGTCAATGCTCACCAAACCTTTCCAGTATTTTCTATTGGTCATGGGAGTTCAATGTGCCAAGTTTGATTCAATTACATTGTTGGCGGAGTTCAGGTGCTCTTTGATTGTAGATGAACTATAATTCCCAGCAACTACAACTCCCAAATAACAAAATAAATCCGCTCCAACCCTACAAATATTCAAATGTGGGCGTATTCGGTATGTGTGCCAAATTTGGTCAAGTGAATGAAAATACATCCTGCGTTTCAGATATTTACATTACAATTCATCACAGCAGAAAAATTACAGTTAGGAAGTAGCAACAAAAATAATTTTATGATTGGGGGTCACCACAACATGAGGAAGTGTATTAAGGGATTGTGGCATTAGGAAGATTGAGAACCACTGCCCTAATGTATTGTTGATGTGTGCCTTCAAGTCTACTCCTGCATATAAGACTACTCCTGTGTATAAGACTACTCCTGTGTATAAGGCTACTCCTGCATATAAGACTACCACCGTGTATAAGGCTACTCCCGTGTATAAGACTACTCCCGCGTATAAGACTACCCCCATGTATTAGACTACCCCGTGTATAAGGCTACTCCTGCATACAAGACTACTCCTGTGTATAAGACTACCCCCCATGTATTAAACTACTCCCGCGTATAAGACGACCCCTGACTTTTGAGAAGATTTTCTTGGGTTAAAAAGTAGTCTTATACACCGGAAAATACGGTACTTACTTCATTTCTACCCCCATTTTCTCGACTTGAGAGGGGACTCAAGGCGGCTTACAAATCTGGCAAAAATTTAATGCTGCACAGGGGACAATAAAACACATCTCATAAAAACATAAACAATCTAAGCATGCAAACAGTTAAAACTCATACCAACATAAACTTTATTACGGTCCATGGACCCACAACTATTAAATAGATAACATACAGGAATTAACAGATCACTCATAACTGGGGAAATATGCTATACAGACACATACTACACTGTGTCAGGTATACTCTGACTAGACTATTTCTCAGCCTTGCTGCAACAGCGAGGAACTTTGCCACGTGAGCACCTCCCCATGGCCGGAGTTGAGCACCGCCTCCAGAAAAAGCTGGAGATGAAAAGGGAAGACTTTACCTTTGTTCTGTGTATTCATATGTCATTGTTATTTCATTGTATCATGCAGGGACATGAGAGATGCCTCCCACAAGGATGATAAAAACATCAAAACATCCGGGCGTCCCCTGGGCAACGTCCTCGCAGACGGCCAATTCTCTCACACCAGAAGTGACTTGCAGTTTCTCAAGTCGCTCCTGACACAACAAAAAAAAAAGTCATTGTATTAAAGGCATTGAATGTTTGCCTGTCTGTGTAGTAATCTGGGAATTAGGGAAATAGACCGGAATATAAATAAAGTGTATTATTATAATGCAGATCCAAACTGCATTATTTGGCAGTGTAGATGGGTCCTGGTTTGAGTGATGGGCAGTTACTTAGGGAAACGATGGTTCAAATCCTCATTCTGTCATGGATTCCCACTGGATGACTTTGGGCAAGACATGTGTTCTCATCTTCATTGGAAGTCACTGATGGCGGTGAAGAAATATTGCCAAGAAAATCCCACAACAGATTCCCCAGAAGTTGGAAACAGCTTGAAGTCACCCAACAATGTAAGTCTCCAAAGAAGAAGAGGAAGACCAAGCAGCAGACACACATCCGGTAACGAGATACAGCATCTTTATAAGTCAACACTGCTGACATAACAGCTATTTTTATTATCAGCATGCCTCTGTCATGCTAGAGTTGTCAGCACGTTGTAAATCTGAAGCTTTCAAGTGATTTTTAAAAAGCGCAATGATGCAGAATATCTGTACAGGATTTATGAAAGAGTGGCCTTGATGTTGCGCATCATACATAAAATGAGCCCTGCAAAATATTCTATATACTCAAGTATGATCTGAGTTTATCAGCCTTTTTTAGGCTGAAAAAGCCCCCCATGGCTTATACTTGAGTTAATGTTATTTATTATTATTATTACATTTACATTATTTTACTTTATTAACAGATCGGGCCCCGCCTATCTCTGCAATCGCATTTCCCTCTATGAACCAGCGTGGACACCAGGGAGGTCCTCCTCTCGCTCACACCATCATTTCAAACCCAGTAGGTGGGGACAAGGGAGAGGGCCTTCTCAGTGGTGGCCCCCTGCCTCTGGAATGCTCTCCCCATGGAGATAAGGCTGGCCCCATCCCTCACTTCCTTCTGTAAAAGTTTGAAGACTTGGTGGTTTCATCAGGCCTTCAATAATTACTAGCCTCAAGCCCTTGGTCCAACAGTTAGGACTTGGCCTTGTACCCCATCCATTCCCCAGTTCCCTGTCATCTGAGGGCACCTTTTCTTCTGGCCCAGACCTTTTTTATAGTCCTTTATATTGTATGTTTTTGTATTATTTTGCATATGTGGAAACCACTCTGAGTCCCTTAGGGGAGATAGGGCAGTATATAAATAAAGTTTTTATTATTATTATTATTATTATTATTATTATTATTATTATTATTACTATTACTATTACTATTATTATTCTAAGTATATAAATACATTTTTTATTATTATTATGTATTTTTATTCAAATTCTAGAACACAACACATACCTTTAAAAACTCCTTCTGCTACAACACACTAAAACAAAATGCCCACCTATATAAAGGTATTTGTTTTCTGATGGAAAGACAATAAGGAGGACCTCCTGTGGAAGGGAGCTCCACAGTTTGGGGGCAACAGCAGAGAAGGCCTGCCTTGACTATCCTTGACTATATGTATGATGGTGCTATGACTATATGTATGATGGTGCTATGACCAAAGTAAACCCCTCACCTACAAATCTGAAAGCCACCACAGTGGATAAAATTAAGTACACTTGGTTCTATTTATTTGCGGGCTTAACCTTTGCAGATTTGATTAATATGTTCTCTCTTGACTCTTCAGGGCAAATTTATGGTCAACATCTAGCAGAAGAGAAAGATATAGCCAACATTTCTTACAATATCATAAAGTTAATCTTTAAACATGTTTTATTATCATTTTCGTTAATATTTTAGTAATCTCATTATTGCTGTTAGCCATCATATAGTTTTGGGTGGGGGTGTGTATAGGGGGGGAGTTGTTACTTCACGAACCATTTGGAATTTTTATGATTGCAAATCATCCAGAGGGCATTTACTTCTTCTATAATGCTTATATTGAATAAATAGGTCTGTTTGCAAATGACTAAATTGAGGGATAGAAGAATTATGTGATCTTCTAAACCTTATAGATGTTGTTAAACTGGAATTCTTATCAATCCCCACCACTGGCTGTGCTAGTTAAGACTGATAGGAGTTGCCGTTCAACAACATTTAGATTACGCAATTGCTGCAAGTAGTCTAAATCTAGTTGTAAGCCCAACTGGACTAAAGCCATTGAACCAATGCAATTTATATAAGTGTAGATTTCATATCCTGCAATTGATTCAATGAATGTAGTCTAGTGTGTTTATTCCAATTAGGATTAATGAACTCAGTTGTTGTTTTTCATTTTCAGCTGGGAAGCCTAATTCGTGATTAACAGAAAATAAGGCTTAATGCAGAGCCCCCATTTTGGATATGTTGACTGGCATACAGTTATGGATTTGCAACCTAGATTTTCAGATTTGTAATTTCCCTGTATTTAGTAAAACTATGCAGTTTTAGGACTTTAACACACAAGTCAGGCTCACCGTAATTGCAGCAGGAGAAGCATGTTTGTTGTCAGTAGCTATCATACAATGTTGTGTGCATCCAGTTACTGTTTTGCCTTCCCTCCTTGACTGTAGCACCCCCTTTAAATGACAAGTTAAACTCATCAGTGACTCTCAATACTGCTACTGAGAGTGATAGGTCCCTTATGTTTCTGTGAATACCCACAGTCATGTGGCATTAATCAGCAGGATTTTCCTCCTCTCTCCTTTATTCTTCCATTTTTGCTTCAATTTTCCTTTTTTTCCCCCCTGAACTTTTCACATATATTTATTGCATTGTTGCAACCGCAAAATTGTGCTAAAATTGACATTAAAATTATAAAAAGTACATGGTACGCTGGGTGGGGATAGCTCAGAAAGACTGGGTTATGGTGGGCATCACCTCAGTGTTGGCATACTGGCATGGAAATGAAAGGGAACAATTGCACCAAGGAAAGTTACGAGTATATTGTAGGAATGCAAGCTATGGGTCTAATTAGGTTGTCAATAGCGTGGGATGGGAGAATCACAGGAGGAGGTAGATCAGCAGCAGGATCATAGAATCATAGAATCATAGAATCAAAGAGTTGGAAGAGACCTCATGGGCCATCCAGTCCAACCCCCTGCCAAGAAGCAGGAATATTGCATTCAAATCACCCCTGACAAATGGCCATCCAGCCTCTGCTTAAAAGCTTCCAAAGAAGGAGCCTCCACCACACTCCGGGGCAGAGAGTTCCACTGCTGAACGGCTCTCACAGTCAGGAAGTTCTTCCTAATGTTCAGATGGAATCTCCTCTCTTGTAGTTTGAAGCCATTGTTCTGCGTCCTAGTCTCCAAGGAAGCAGAAAACAAGCTTGCTCCCTCCTCCCTGTGGCTTCCTCTCACATATTTATACATGGCTATCATATCTCCTCTCAGCCTTCTCTTCTTCAGGCTAAACATGCCCAGCCCGTTAAGCCGCTCCTCATAGGGCTTGTTCTCCAGACCCTTGATCATTTTAGTCGCCCTCCTCTGGACACATTCCAGCTTGTCAATATCTCTCTTGAATTGTGGTGCCCAGAATTGGACACAATATTCCAGGTGTGGTCTAACCAAAGCCGAATAGAGGGGTAGCATTACTTCCCTAGATCTAGACACTATGCTCCTATTGATGCAGGCCAAAATCCCATTGGCTTTTTTTGCCACCACATCACATTGTTGGCTCATGTTTAACTTGTTGTCCACGAGGACTCCAAGATCTTTTTCACACGTACTGCTCTCGAGCCAGGCGTCACCCATTCTGTATCTTTGCATTTCATTTTTTCTGCCAAAGTGGAGTATCTTACATTTGTCACTGTTGAACTTCATTTTGTTAGTTTTGGCCCATCTCTCTAATCTGTCAAGATCGTTTTGAATCCTGCTCCTGTCCTCTGGAGTATTGGCTATCCCTCCCAATTTGGTGTCGTCTGCAAACTTGATGATCATGCCTTCTAGCCCTTCATCTAAGTCATTAATAAAGATGTTGAACAGGACCGGGCCCAGGACGGAACCCTGCGGCACTACACTTGTCACTTCTTTCCAAGATGAAGAGGAAGCATTAGTGAGCACTCTCTGTGTTCGTCCACTTAACCAATTACAGATCCACCTCACCGTAGTTTTGCCTAGCCCACATTGGACTAGTTTCCTTGCCAGAAGGTCATGGGGGACCTTGTCGAAGGCCTTACTGAAATCCAGGTACGCTACATCCACGGCATTCCCCGCATCTACCCAGCTTGTAGCTCTATCAAAGAAAGAGATCAGATTAGTCTGGCATGACTTGTTTTTGATAAATCCATGTTGACTATTAGCGATGACTGAATTTGTTTCTAAGTGTTTGCAGACCGCTTCCTTAACAATCTTTTCCAGAATCTTGCCCGGTATCGACGTGAGGCTGACCGGACGGTAGTTGTTTGGGTCATCCTTTTTTCCCTTCTTGAAGATTGGGACCACATTGGCCCTCCTCCAATCTGCTGGAACTTCTCCCGTTCTTCAAGAACTCTCAAAGATGGTTGCCAATGGTTCCGAAATGACTTCCGCTAGTGTTCTGAAATGACTTCCGCTATGAACATGAAGTCATGAAAAAGGTGTGTAAGCTGTGTTTCCTCATCAGCTTCCCTATGTGGTCAGTGGTTCCCTTGATATATGGCAAGAACACTTTTCCTCTGGATGGATCAGGGACAGGTAATCACCTCTCAACAAAGTATCCCCCCAGGCAGTAAGAAGCCACACCTTGAAAACTGCTAGGCCATTAAATGTTAATCAATGTGGCCAATTGAAACATTCACACATACCTCCAATAGACAAGAGTTCTTTCTCCCACGCTGGATATTCCACAGATATATAAACCCCATTTTCCTAGTTTCTAACAGACCTCACAACCTCTGAGGATGCATGCCATAGATGCAGGTGAAACGTCAAGAGAGAATGCTTCTGGTACATGGCCATACAGCCCGAAAAACTCAGTGCTTCCAGCCATGAAAGCCTTAGATGATACATAGAATATCTAAGGTTATTTTGGGAAGGGGGAGGGGGTTCGCAATTCCCACAGTCCCCCAGCCAGCATGCAACACTGACTGGTGGGGGAATCTGGAAAATGTAGTCCAAAAGTAATCATCTCCCAGCTTTGGTGTAATCAAAGCACACAGGTTCTCCTAATAAGTATCCTGTTTCTTCCAGAGACCATCTGGTTGACACTAAGAGGACAGCAAGCACCTTTTAGTGGCACACTGTCCCTAGACATGGTGGTGCCAGATGCCCACTGATAGACTGACCTTTCACGAATTTGTCTACCCCTCCCTTCCCCCTCCACCTCCTTTCTTTTAGGGGACAAAGCTTCCGAGTCAAGACAATGCCATGCGGAGGCCCACTTCTTCCCCCATGCCTCTCCTTTAGCAAACTGTGGATGAGCATAGAGGGACATCGGCAATTCATAGGCGACAGCAACCCAGTAACAGTATATCCGTTCTCGGCACATTCTTGGCTCTCTCGGCTGGCTCCAGGCGGGTGTCACCCGAGCTCCTTGCCTCCCCCAGCCGGGGCAGGGAGCACTGTTTACTCCAGGCTGGCCTAGCTGAGTATTATTAGCTCTCTCTGGCTTCTTGTTTGCATTTGAAGATGCAAAGGTCATCGCTGAAAAAGACACATGCGGTCATGTCTCATCCATCTTTTTTCTCTCCCCCACCTCAAATCTCTGCAGTCCATTCCTGGTAGATGGCTAGGGAAACTGAGTAGCCGGGTTTCTGCAAGGAAAAGAGGACCGCTAAGATGGGCAACTGGGAAAATGAGTTTAGGGGAAATTGTCTGGGAGGATGTAAAGCACAATGGGAACCGCAGTCCAAAAAGGGACTTCTGTATGCTCTAGGTTTGGGGGATCCAACAGATTGATGGGCAGGAATGGGAAACAGACTTCCAAAGTAAGTGCCAGGGTGTTTAGGTCAGGATTTTGAGAAACTGGTAAGATCTTTAGATTTTTTCAAATTTCTCTCTTCACATTTATCAAGATGTATGTATTTATTATTTACAGCATTTATATTCCACCCTTCTAACTCCAAAGGGGACTCAGGGCGGATCACAGACCACATACACTGCAAACATTCAATGCCGTTAAACAGACAGGATAGATAACAGAGATATTATGTTGCATTTTCCCAACTTCGGTGTACTGGAGGTTGTGCTATATTCTGGCCACGGTGGGGGGGGGGTCACAACCTCACAACCTCTGAGGATGCTTGCCATAGATGCAGGCAAAACGTCAGGAGAGAATATCTCTAGAACATGGCCATATAGCCAGAAAAAACCAACAACAACCCAACTTACTAACCGTGAGAGCTGTTCAGTAGTGGAACTCTCTACCCCGAAATATGGTGGAGGCTCCTTCTATGGAGGCTTTTAAGCAGAGGTTGGATGGCCATCTGTTGTGGGTACTTTGAATGCAATTTTTCTGCTTCTTGGCAAGGGGTTGGACTGGGTGGCCCATGAGGTCTCTTCCAACTCTAGGATTCTATGATTCTATAGTGCCTCCAGTAAGAGAGCAATAACATTGGGTTCCAATTGTTTGGGATCTGCAAAAAAAGAGCTATAGCTCTTGGTCCTTGCTGGCGGATTTTCCGTAAGCAACATATTGACCACAATGAGGGAAAACAATGCAAGACTAGTTAGGTTTTGGTCTAATTATAGACCCAGAAATTGTTTCCTTATTATTTTTACATAGGCTACTGCTCTGGCCTTTTAAAACTTTATACATCAACCACAGTTCATAGGTTTATCAATTCTTAGCAACTTTGTCCCACGCTTCCTCCTGAAGATGTAGGAAGAGGGAAGGGAGAGACACAGTGTCGCTTTCTGTTCACCACCACCCAGACTGCAATATGACCGGGCCAGGATTTCTCCTATTTTCTGACCACAAGCCAGTTGACACCATTGTGCAGTTAGATTAGTGCCTGTGTGTTTTTGGGAAGAGAGGGTTATGCAAAATTTCACATCTGGGGGTCAAATATTTCAGAGCCTGACTTTGCAGATTTTCTCCTCTCTCACTCTACTTGCCAAAATATAAGCATTCTAAGGGATCCTGTTTTTGATGGTCTACAAGGACACCATGGTCTCATAGGAGGTGAATTGCCCATGGACATAGAATCAGGGCTGGAACCTGATTCTAACCCCAACCTGTTATGCAAAGATACACAATACATGTATTCCTGGCAGATAGCCATCTAGCCAACAAGTCATGTCTTATTTATCTATACCACTTTGACCTTCTTGAATCTGAGTATATTTATGTATGTACTAGCCGTCCCCTGCCACGCATTGCTGTGGCCCATTCTGTGTCTATGTGTTTTGTGTGTTTGTATGTGTGTATATGTATGTGTGTATATTTGTGTATATGTGTGTATATGTGTGTTTGTGTGTGTATATATATATATGCTTGTGTGTGTGTGTGGTTTTGCACATGCATTGTAATGTAATTTCTGTTTTTTGGCTTTTTAAGTCTCATCTGCTGTGTTTTTCAGTGTTTTTATGAGTGTTGATCACTCATTGGCCTGATACGTGTATTGTGTCCAAATTTGGTATCAATTTGTCCAGTGGTTTTTGAGTTATGTTAATCCCACAAATGAACATTACACATTTATTTATATAGACTAGCCATCCCCTGCCATGTGTTGCTGTGGCCCAGTCTGTGTATTGTGTGTATATATGCATATATGTGTGTGTATATATTTGTGTATATGTGTATATATGTGGTTTTGTGCATGTGTTGTAATGTATTTTTTTTTGTTTTTTGCCTTTTTAAGTCTCTTCTGCTGTGTTTTTCAGTGTTTTTATGAATGATGGTCACTCCTTGGACTGATACGTGTATTGTGTCCAAATTTGGTGTCAATCCATCCAGTGGTTTTTGAATTTTGTTAATCCCACAAACGAACATTACATTTTTATTTATATAGATTTGCACATGGATAAATATCCTAATCATGCTACCAATAACCCCCTGGCTAAGTTCTATGTTTGATGCACCGCAATTCAGTGACCAACACCAAAACAAAATCCCTAATCTGGAAACAAAGGAGTACATAATGTGTGTATCCCTTTAGAAAGCAGGAATCACGATGATTGATTCTATAAGGCCACGTGGAAACTGAATAAGGCCTGGGCGACTGGCCGTGCGCATAAGCTTTAGTTTATCAGTGCTCCATTTGTGTCTCCTGGGACCCATCCCTGTGTATTGATTGGGCATGAGGGGCGTCGGAGCAATTGCTGAATAATTTAGTTGCCAGCACCTTCCTCTGCATTGCAGTCATAGCAGATGGACTAGGAGGCTTTCATAACCCTGGTGGTGAATAATGAATGAATAAGCCCCTGATAACGATGACTCCATTTCCCAGTGGGATGAGAGTGAGTAGGAGACATCTGCATGTGTAACACTGATGCCTCTGAAATTTAAAAAAAATGGGAAGATATCTCAGGGGGAATTCCCTCTCCAAGGAGAAAAGAGCCCGTTCTTGTTCTGTGGCATTTTTCCTTAAATAATCTCAGCACCCAACACCGTTTCCATTATCTAAGTCTATGAATGAGGCCAAGTCTTGTGTCACAAACCTGAAATGACTCAGGGTGGAAGCAGAAAGATTTAGCTGGCATATCTTTTTGTCAATCTTTAGTGCAACTACGCCATAGAATTAATAAAGTTTGACACCACTAACTGCCATGGTTCAATGTGTTAATTGCTTATCATCCATCACACACTCACACAAACACCCCATGGTTTTTGTTTGAAATATTAAAAAACCATTCAAGCTGATAGAAGGGATGGGTTTCAGGACTTTGAAGAGCAACTTTGGAGAGTAACTTCTCAAATTGAAGGGTTTTTTTTTTTGCTGGATTGTCCTGTAAAATGGGATTATTAACTGATATCTGAGGTGAGCCCCACCCCTTGCACTCTGATGGACTTTCTATAAACTTTTGGAAACCTTTAATCAACTTTTCATGGACTTTGGAACTCTTAGGGACCCTGTACCAAACCCTTATGAACTTTTTATTATATTTCACTGATCTATATGAACCTTTGGAGGACTGTGGAGGGAGGGAGAGCTGACAGGGCTCCCTTGACCTTGCATGATTTATCCCTTATGAATTCCTTGTATGTTCCCTTTTCCCATTATATGTGTGTAAATCTATATTTATGAAATGTGAAGAAAAAGCCAGTTTTCAAAATCCAGCAACTTGCCTGGCTCCGGAAGACCCCTCACGCTTCCTGAGCTACTAATCCCCTAAGAAAAGGTTTCACCAAGCACATTTGCAATGATAATAATTAAATTGCTCTATTGACCTGGGCCTCGAAGAGCGGTAGGCTAGGCCACCCAGAACAAAAGGGTCTATGGATATATGGCATCACCCAACATAAAGGTATCTTCCTGTCTGCGAGGAATTAGGACTTCACCACAGCTTCTTCCATTATGTCAACCCTGCTGGCCAAAACCAGTTCCAAAGTTCATCAACGAACTTCATATCTCTGAATTATAAAACAAAGGACCTGGCCATTTGGATCAGATGATGATTCCAAGGAACTTAAACAATAAACCAGCTCGAGGGCTTAAGCAATCACTGAGCCATTTTGCAAACATTAGACATTTAAACCAGTCAACATTTCTTCATTGTTTTCCTGTTGCCCGCCTCCCTTCCACCCCATTGGCTGAGAGGCCAAAGCAGGGCTCAGGCCGCCTTTGGCTCTCCTGCTGGCTTGCCAACATCACAGCCAATCATGCCAGCTCAGGTGTGGGGAGTTGTGGCCATGGGAACTTTTGAATCTGAAGACTATATAGGTTGTATCTCTTTGCCCAATGGGCATGTTGATTTGTTTGGCAGATTACTGCAGTCGTCATCCTTTCCAGCTGGAATGAAATAAACAACTCGGTGGCATTTTCTTCAACTTTGTGAGATTGATTGGAAAGCAGGAAAATTCTTATAGGTGCTTTCTGTCTTGTCAGGGTTAGCAGATCCTCTTTGATGGGTCTGGCCAGCTTCTGCCCTTAAGGCAGGGCCTCCTAAATTCGTGTTTGACTTCAATTTACCATAAACGCTTTTTGTCATGGGTGCATCTATACTGTAGAGTTGATGCAGTTTGATACCACTTTAGGTGCCCTGGTTCAATGCTATGGAATCCTGGGTGTTGTAGTTTTGGGTGCATCTATACTGTAGAGTTGATGCAGTTTGATACCACTTTAGGTGCCCTGGTTCAATGCTGTGGGATCCTGGGAGTTGTAGTTTTGCAAGGACTTTAGACTTCTGTCCAAAGAGTGCTGCTGCCTGACCAAACTACAAATCATGTATTTCCATAGCACTGAGGCCCCTTCTACACTGCCATAAAATCCATATTATCTGCTTTGAACTGGATTATATAGCAGTGTAGACTTATATAATCCAGTTCAATGAGGATAATGTGGATTATCTGCTTTTGTAATTTGGATTATATGGCAGTGTAGATGAGGCCTGATCCACAGTAGTTCAAGTGGGGTCAAATTGCATCAATGATCCCCATATAAAAGCCAAAGAGACACCTTGAATTTGGCTGAAAAGCAAGGCGCTAACAATGCACTTGGTTTGCAGTTTAATCTAAGTTCGCTCACCCACCCATTCCAAATTGACCGAGTGAACTAAACTTTGAATGCCGTATCATTTTATGTCTTGTCTGTTGAAAAACACTGCATGTTTTTGAGTCTGCATTTGTCTAGAAGCTGAAAGTGCATGATTCATGGAGGTGCGCTCATGTCTGGACCTGACCCTGCTCAAACATTCAGCTGCACCTGAGCAGAAAAACTGGATAAACAAGAAACATGAGACTCTGGGTGAAATTATGTCAAAACAGCAATAAGAGAACGGCGATCATCTTGGGATCCTAGCCATAGTTTCTAGTGAGTCAGTTTCACGGGAACTCATAAGATTTCTTTCCAAGTAAAGGTACTTAATATCAGGATGGCTGTGTAAGCCCTATGATGTATTGTACTGTATTGTTGTATTTATTCCCTGCTTTCCATCTAAAGCTGGGAATCAACATGGCTTATCAAGGTCCAAACAAAGGGATGGACAATGTGAGTAGCATTTACCATTGCTGTGGAAATAGATGCAACAAAACCTAAATAAATAAAGGAGTAGCTGTGTGACAAGCTGCATGGTACACATGAGATACAATCTAAGTTTTATTCAAGAAAAAACACACAAGGTATTTTTTTAGATATAGGAAACTAAAATCTACACAACTGCATACTGTATATACTCGAGTATAAGCTGACCCAAAGGCACCTAATTTTATCACAAAAAACAGGGAAAATGTATTGACTCGAGTATAAGCCGAGGGTGGGAAATGCATGAAAATAATGAAAATGCAATCAAAACAGTAATAATAGAGTAAAATAATAAATATAGTAACAATAGGGTAAAATACTGTAAATTTAATAATATTAATGGATTAAAATAATAAATGTAATAATAATAGAGCAAAATAATAAATAGAATAATAATAGAGCAAAATAATGTAAATATAATAATAATAGAGTAAAATAATAAATGGAATAAAATAATACTAATAACAGAGTAAAAGAATAAATAACCTTGACTCAAGTATAAGCCGAGGGGAGCTTTTTCAGCCTAAAAAAGGGGCTGAAAAACTAGGCTTATACTCGAGTATATACAGTACTTTGTACTACTACAAGACTACCACTAAACAAAATAACAAAACAGAAAGGCAATATCAAACCACACAAATACACACAAAATTGAAATGCAAGCAAATACACCAATCTACAAACATTAATTTTCATAAGATTTTGAGGGATTTGTCTACTGTAGGATTCATGAGTTAGTCAAGTGTTGCCAAAAGTCAAAAAAAGTAAAAGTGTGACTATGTAACATTATTATTTATTATTTATTTCCAACATTTGTACCCCGTCCTTCTCAACCCCCAAAGGAGGACTCAGGGTGGCTTACAACAACAATTCAATGCCAACACATACAGAATACATACACAATATATTACAACATTACACATTAAATAAAATCATTAAGTTAAAATCAATTTTAAAAAACATTATTAACAACCAATTAAAGGAAGTAGACTAATAATGGGAGTGGTCAACTCTCCTGTTTAAGGAGCTCCACTGGCTGCCGTTCATTTTCCAGTCCCAATTCAAGGTGCAGGTTCTTACCTACAAAGCCCTGAATGGTTTGGGACCCTCCTACCTGCGTGACTGCATTTCTGTGTATGAACCCACATGACCCCTTCGATCATCTGGAGAGGCCCTGCTTGCGCTCCCACCTCCATCACAGGCGCGATTGGTGGGAATGAGGGAGAAGGCTTTCTCAGTGGTGGCCCCTCAACTCTGGAACTCACTCCCCAAGGACATTAGCCAAGCCCCAACTATGGCAGTCTTTAGGAGGAGCCTGAAAACGTGGTTGTTCCAGTGTGCCTTCCCAAAATAAGGAAACTCCCAGCATTATGTCCTCTAAATGCCCTTTACTATGGAACTAGAAATGTCTGCATGCCCCATCCCTCTCTGAAAACTCTATCCTAGTTCATATTCATCTGTTCGTGCACGGCATTATCTTTAAATTTTAATTATTACATCTGGCCCAGCCATAGGTTTTAACTGTCATTCTGTTATTGTTAATGTCTATTGCTTTTTTGTTATGAGTTTTATTTTATTGCTTTGTATTATTTGTTGTTATTGCTTTATTATTGATGTATTGTGGGCTCGGCCTCATGTAAGCCGCACTGAGTCCCTTGGAAGATGATAGCGGGGTATAAATAAAGTATTATTATTATTATTATTATATTATAAAAAAAAACTTTCTACACATCCCTATATTGCAGAATATCAAGGCAGGAAATCCCACAGTATGGACAGATAACCCAGTTCAAAGCCGATATTGTGGGATATTCTGGGATATAGGGATGTGTGGAAGGGCCCTGGGAAGCTTGTATAGTAGATAAGACTCTGAGACCCCTTCTACGCTGCCATAAAATCCAGATTATCCAAGCAGATAATCCACATTATCAGCTTTGAACTGGATTATATGAGTCTGCACTGCCAGACTCATATGATATGGTTGAAAACATTCTGCTAACTGAAAGTGTCTCTGCCCAAACTCAGGGTTTACCCTTTCAAGACTGAACCTCCGCTCATCCCATTCAACAGGGTCCTATGACCCTCTGTTGAACTATCATCTGCCAGCATCATAATGTATACTTAAAGCTGAATCTGATCCGATGTACTAAATATATAGGAATCTTGCTGACTGTAATAAACGTAGCGGGTCTTATCTCTAAGGAAACATGGTCAGGTTACTTGTGGCTGCTCTATAACAGTATAACATCTTATTTCTAGAATGCTGTATATATCTCTTTTGGAATGAATTTGGGATTACCAGCTTTTACACAAATATTATTTTGGTTTCTGGCTGAGGCTGATTTTAAATATATTTCTCTGCCTCTCATGTGCCCACATCTTGGAAAGTAACACACAGTAAATATGAACGGCTCAAATTTGGATCATGTGATTTTAATTTTATGTTTTTAATGGGTTTAGTCTTAACATTTTTGTTTATTTACCGATGTATTAATATATGGCATTGAATTGTTGCCTTTGCAAGGCCACCCTAAGTCCCCTTTGGAGTTGAGAAGGCCGGGATATAAATATAGTAAATAAACAAATAAATAAATAATCTGGATTTTATATGGGACTGTAGAAGGGGACTGAGGTTTCATAGACTATGTATGAGAGAAAATCCAATTCTAAATCCCAAATTGAGTAGGGCTGTAGAATCAATAGGATTTACATATCTTGATTTAGCCATTTCCCATTAATTTAATGGGTCTATTGCCCTTGGGATTTAATAAGCATTTCCCATGTTTTTATGATGGAACCAATGATGAAATCCAGAAACAAAAATTATGTTACATAGTATTGTTGTTGTTGTTGTTATTGACACAAAAA
Source organism: Anolis sagrei ordinatus (assembly GCF_025583915.1). Taxonomy (NCBI): domain Eukaryota; kingdom Metazoa; phylum Chordata; class Lepidosauria; order Squamata; family Anolidae; genus Anolis; species Anolis sagrei. The sequence goes on along the minus strand of NW_026845477.1, from coordinate 290,849,745 downwards.
TACAGTATGACACAGCAAACAAGATATAAATTTTGGATTTCATATCACAAAATCACAAGTCGAACACTTCCCAAGCTTTTAGGACCGTGTGATGTATTTTCAAATGATGCACACAGATCCAAGTAAGATGGCCTTTTGCAGTTGACAGATCATGATTTTGTCAATATTTATTGTTTCCAAATGCCAGCTGAGATCTTTTGGCACGGCGCCCAGTGTGCCGATGACCACTGGGACCACCTGGACTGGTTCATGCCAGAGCCTTTGCAGTTCGATTTTGAGGTCCTGAAAATGGCTGAGTTTTTCCTGTTGTTTTTTTGTCAATAATAATAATAATAATAATAATAATCATCATCATCATCATTTCTGTCTTTCTCTGGAAATGTTCTTGTAAAGATGTTTCTGCAGGAAACAGGAAACAGGCTATTAATACAATACACCTCACAACCTCTGAGGATGCTTGCCATAGATGCACATGAAAAGTCAGGAGAGAATGCATCTAGAACATGGCCATATAGCCCAAAAAACCTACAACAACCCTATTAATACAGTTGTTCGTCTCTAAGATAGCATTTTGTTTTTACATCTATTTTTGTTTTTGTGTTTTTAACTTGAAGCCTGAAGACAACCAAACAGAATTAGAGTCAAAATAGTGGTTCAGCTGGGCAGATATACAGGTTAACTTTGCACAACTATAGCACTTAGATGCCAATTTAGCCACCACAGCTGTATCACTCAAGCTTTGGACTGGAAGTTTGGGAGGCACAAATGCTCTCTGGCATTTGATTACTGACATGTGAAGTATTTGACAGCGACATGAGAAATGCCTTTTGAGACCTCAGAAAGCCTGGTTGAAGATGATTGATCTTCTTTGGTGGTTTATCTCTCCCTGGTGATAATTTTAATAGCTGAACAAATTGTTCGGAATAAAGAGAAAACATGTCCATGTGCTTCACATGGGCACATGTAGTTGACGAAGCAAAAGAAGGTTTAATTTTTTTCCTTAATGCAGAATTCAACGCCTTGATAGAGAATTCTGATATTTTCCCCCTAGTGTGTAATGCACATTGTAGAGCTTGGGAAAGGCTTATAGGCTGCAACCACAACAATTCTCCCAGAAAGCAAAGGGTTTCTGGGGATTATTGCCTGAGAAGGTGGTCTTTCCAAACGCTTATACATAATTGGGTTTCCATCAAGCGGAACACCATATTGTGTGGGAAATGGGTTTCACTGTTATTACTTCTTTTGGAGGCTTAAGTGATGTTGACTATTTTGTTTCTAGGGCTGCCATATTGGAAACTGGGGCCCCATCCAGACAGCCCCTTTATTGCGGAAGCTTCTGCAATAAAAAGGGGGCTGTCCAGATGATGTTCTGGCCAACCCACAATTAATTCACCACAAACCAGGAAATCCTGGTTTGTGGTGAACTAATCAGATAGTGGATTTATTCTGCACCTTCTTGGAAGACGCAGGATAAACTCACTACTTCCAGTGTCTGGACTGCAGTCAAGACACCATTCCCACAGTTTTCTGGACTAAATTAGGGTTATTCCCGGGGCAGAGGGGTTAGCGGAGCGAAACTGAGATAGCCATTAGTCTTAGAATTCTCCCAGGAGAAGAATGACACCATTTTTGAAGCAATCAGTTGATTCGCGGATACGGGGACCCGATGGATTTCCGTATCCGTGGTTTAAGGGAATGCAGTTTCGGCCATCTGCGGCCTGGGAGAAGAAAGGTTTATGTAGAGAGAAGTTAGAGGCAATTAAAGGACACAAAATAACACTATGGAGAGGAAAAGGTTACAATTAATTGATACTTTTTATTGGGGGGATTAGTTACAATGTTAGGAGGGGAAGAAAGCAAAGTAATAAGAAGGCTTCTGAGTTGCAGCTGCTGCTGTGGCCACATTCATGCAGGCTGGCCCAAGCGGGGCAATAGAGAACTGAGGAACTCCCTGCTGCAGGTCAGATCAGCTTGAAGGCAACGGGTTCTGGGTTTGACCTCAATTCCACCTCCCCTCCCCCAAGGCCCCCAAAGCCCCTTTAAAAGTAAGGAAAACTTTCCCGGCCTCCATTACAGTGTTGCTGGAGCTCCCCCGGCACATAGAAATAACTTGTCAAAAGAGGGGCAGGGGAGTGATTTTCCTCCCTCCCTCCCCGCTCTCCTGGAGTGTCATTTCTATGCACCAGGAGGGCTCCGACAACACTGTAATGGAGGCCGGATAATTTTTCCTTACTTTTCAAAGGGATTGGGGGGGGGGGCTTTGGGGGAGGGTTTCCAGATGTCCTCTCAGGCCAGTCCCAGAGGAACATCTGGACACCCATCCCAGAAAGCACACACTTTCTGGGGTAACTGTGGATAGGAGCCCAGGAACATCTGCATTTTTAAACGCAGATGCTCCTGGGGCTGTGTGGAAGCACCCTGGAACTTGCTTCCATTATGTAGAAGACTTAATTTCAACAGATGAAGCTTGTTATGCACATAGGTAATAAGGAATAGCTGTCAAAAAAATTTTTCACTCCATCAAAGGAAAAAAAGATTCCAGTTTTTAATCTGTTAACATTATTACAGTGCCAAATTAAAACATAGTTTTTCTACCAATGCCTTTGGGCCTCACAGTTCCACTCAAAACAGCCATAGGTACATGGTTTTAAGCTGTTTTAATTTCTCTTAATTGTTCAGTTGCTTCTTGTGCCTTTAGAGTTTACATTATTTTTTTCTAGAGTCCTCTATAATGTTCTAAATTTGATTTTATCTTAAACCATTCTGAGATCTTGTTGACACATGTGTATTGTTGCATGCCTTCATATAATGATATGATGGTGACCCTAAGGTTAATGTATCATAGGTGTTTGTCAGCAAGATTTGTTCAGAGTGGTTTCACCTTTGCCTTTCTCTAAGGCTGAGAGAATGTGACTTGTCCATCAGCATTCAGAAGATTTCTCCTAGTCCTAATTCAGCACTCAGACCATTGCACCACACTGTCTTGCTGATATAGATCTGGAAATTAACATTAATGATGTAATGTGGTGTAGTGGTTTGAGTGTTGAACTATGACCCTGGACACCATGGTTTGATCCCTGCTTGGCAATGATACCCACTGTTGTGGCCTTGAGAAAATCACACCCTTTTAGCTCAGAGGAAGGCTGCGCAACCACTCACAATAAATCTTGTCAAGAAAACCCCAAAGATATGGTCACGATTAGTCAGAAATGACTTTCACACACACACAACAATGTATCTTAGTAAACTACTTATATGCTCTGGGGTCCTTTTTACATTGTCCTTATATCCCAGGATCTTATCCCAGGTTATCTTCTTTGAACTGGATTACATGAGTGTCTACTGCCATATAATCTGGGAAAAACAAATAATCTGTGATCAGATCCTGGAATATAAATTGAGAATGTTGGAGAATACAAGGAATCAGTGTGTGTGTGTGTGTGTGTGTGTCTCAACGGTAAAATAAGATGCATGAAGCTGATTGGTTGGGTAATGCACAGGGTGATGGCTGAGCCTAGGACTTTTGGATACTGTTGCATTTTTGTTCAGGCTCGAGCTATGCAGCTGTTCAGGGAGATGATGACAGAAGCAGAGAGAGACAGACTGATTTGCTTCTTGGCTGCTGAAAGGTCTCTCATATGGACACAGAAAGGACCATTTAAAATCTCTCTAAAAGGACATTTAGAGAGTTGATGCAACTGATCATATTGTACATACGTTGTTCTGAATTAAGAAGAGTAAACTACTTGTTCTTTACCGTTCACCTGTGTGGCATATTTTCTTTCCCTGGCAAGGCAGCGCGTGGGCTGATCAAAAATGAACTACACGTGGTTTATTTTACATTAGGCCACAGAGGAGGCCTAAGGCCCCATCTACACTGCCATATAAAATCCAGATTATCTGCTTTGAACTGGATTATATGGCAGTGTAGACTCATATAATCCTGTTCAAAGCAGATAATGTGGATTTTATATGGCAGTGTAGATGTACCTAGACCCCCTGGTTGCGCAGCGGGTTAAATCACTGAGCTGCTGAAATTGCTGACTGAAAGGATGGCAGTTTGAATCCAGGGAGTGGGGTGAGCTCCCGCTGTTAGGCCCACATTTCTGCCAACCTAGCAGTTCGAAAACATGCAAATGTGAGCAGATCAATAAGTTCTGCATCTGCGGGAAGGTAACGGCCCTCTGTGCAGTCATGCTGGCCGCATGACCTTGAAGGTGTCTACGGACAATGCCAGCTCTTCGGCTTAAAAATGGAGATGAGCACCATCCCCAGAATCAAACACGACTAGACTTAATGTCATGGGAAACCTTGACCTTAAAGATGGGGCCTGAGTAGTACCATCTCTCCGAGGATTAAAATGCCTCCTTGCCCAGCCCTAATATATTAGGGCTTTTAAGTGGAAAATGACAGAAACTGAACCTAGGTCATCTGGCATACCAAAGAATTGGTTCATCTGGAGTCACCATAGGTCAGAAAGGATATGAAAGAAGACAACAAGAAATAAATGTTAAGATATGTCTTTTAATGAATGGGAGAAAGATAAAAAGCAGCATGCATGCACCTTCTCAGATAATTGTCCTCTCCCATGTGTATTTCTCTCTCTCCCTTTTGTGTTTCTCTGTGTCTATTTGCCCGCTATCCCGCTTTCCTTTTCTCTCTCTGTGGCTATATTTAACCACACATGAAACCTCCTGGAATCACAGCAGATAAATCCTGCACTTTTTTCAGAGGCGCCTAGGCCTTGATCCCAGCCAAACTTTGCCTAGGAGCTTTACTTAGTGGCTTCTCAAAAGCCCAGGACAAGAACAAAGCAGATTGTGGGCTGGCTTTAAGGAGGCGTGAGCTGTGAGTTTTCAGCAAAACTCTGGAGGATGGTGACAAGCAGTGCCCCCCTCCTTGCACCCTTCAGAGCCTCAGGAGATAATCTTCCTGGGAAATCACAGTCCCCTTCTCCCACCAGAAAACCTCTCTCATTGGCAACCCGCAGCCCAGACGGTTTGGGAGGGGTTGGGTCATGTGTTGTCACATTTATGCACTTAGAGAGACGGGCAGAGACGCCGACAGAAAACTAATGGGCTCAGAGGCACGGCTGTTAGTGCCGTTCTGAGGTGTGGGTCTTGCTGTGGCCTCCTTTTCCAAGGCCCCTCTGGCTGTTTCGTGTGCTCTACAAAAGTCAAATCCGATATCAGTTTTCTGGGGAGAAAGCCCTGCCAACTGTGCTGCATATTGCCTTTGTACAGTTCAATTGATTTATAGATTGCAGCAAAGTCTTTGATGGTATAGATAATAAAAAAAACAACTATGGATCGCTTTTAAGGAAATGTGTGTGCCGCAAACATTTGATTGTCCTGATATATTCAGGAAAACAGGCTACTCTTAAGGCAAAATACAGAGAATTTGAATGGCTTCCAATTGGCAAGGGCAGTCAAGGTTGAATTTTATTACCTTATGGGTTTAATTTGTTTGTTGAACATATGTAAAGTAGGATTAGACACGGAGAATGGAGGTGTGAAAAGAAGAGGAAGGAACATTCAAAATTTAAGAAAGACAGATAATAATAATAATAATAATAATAATAATAATAATAATAATAATGCAGTTTTCTGGCATTGTATATTTCTGCTGCTTCTGTGATTGTTCATTTGTATTTTGATTCTGTAGCCCACTTGTCGATGGATGTCCAGAATCAGCAGCATCCACCACAGTCCTTTTTATTCTGGGTGTCAACCGAGCCAGTATAGACTTCGTATTAGTTTGTTTCTCCATAATGTTAATGAGTTAGGTGCTCTTAGTTCCACTCCTCAGCTGAGACCGCTCAGACTTGGTTAGACCTGCTGGTAGTTACACTACTGCCAGCATAGCTCTCAGCATCCTTGGAGCAGTTAAGCCCCCCACCATGACAAACTGGCACCCATCGGAGAATATTGAAGAAGGAGACAAAAGGCCTGATTCTTGCAGCCCTGGAGCAAGCCATCAGAACCAATGCCATTAAGGCCAGAAATTGGAAAACCAGCTGATGACCCAAAATACAGACTGTACAAGGAAGCTGATGAAACCATTGATCATATCCTCAGCTGCTGCAAGAAAATCGCACAGACCACGAACAGAGGCACAACTCTGTGGCCCAAATGATTCATTGGAACTTATGTCACAAGTACCACCTGCCAGTAGTAAAGAACTGGTGGGATCATAAACCTGCAAAGGTAGTGGAAAATGAACATACAAAAATACTGTGGGACTTTCAAATCCAGATTGAAAAAGTTTTGGAACACAATACAACAGGCATCATGATTGTGGAAAAGAAAAATGTTTGGATTACTGATGTCGCCATACTGGGTGACAGTGGCATTGAAGAAAGACAACAGGAAAAACTTATCCATTATCAGGACCTCAAAATCGAACTGCAAAGGCTCTGGCATAAACCAGTACAGGTGGTCCCAGTGGTCATCGGCGCACTGGGTGCCATGCCAAAAGATCTCAGCCGGCATTTGGAAACAACAAACATTGACAAAAATCACAATCTGTCAACTGCAAAAGGCCACCTTACTTGGATCTGCACACATTATTCGAAAATACATCACACAGTCTTAGACGCTTAGGAAGTGTTTGACTTGTGATTTTATGATATGAAATCCAGCATATATATTTCATTTGCTGTGGCATACTGTGTTTTTATGTTATTAAAATAATAATAATAATAATAATAATAATAATAATAATAATAATGCTTTATTTATATCCTGCTCCCTCTCCCCAAAGGGACTCAGAGCAGTTTGCAACAAAGAAAGTAAAACCAAATAATAATAAACACAGACACTGTCAAAAAGAACTCAATTACAATAAAATAAGCAAGGCAAACACAAAACATAGTACATATAACTCAAAAGATAACACTGGAATAGAATCCTGGGAGAGTGGGTTGCGCTCCCATCTGTCACTGGAATAGAATCCTGGGAGAGTGGGTTGCGCTCCCATCTGTCAGCTCCAGCTCCCCATGAAGCGACATGAGAGAAGCCTCCAACAGGATAGTAAAACATTTGGGCATCCCCTGGTAAGCATGAAGAAAACAAACAAACAACAAATGACTATAGATTGGTTGCAAAATGTAGATGATGAAGGGACTGAAGGTGTTTCAGCTTTTCTATGCCTGGGGTCATTCATCCATCTGAACGGAGACTGCAATGAAGGAATCAAAAGAAGACTTGGATTGGAAAGGCAGCTTTGAAGTAACCAGACAACACTCTCAAGTGTAAAGATAATTGAATGCTAAATATTCCATGACATCATATTTTCCATTTCTATGTACGGTTGTGAAAACTGGAGTGTGAAAAAGACAGATACAACAAAAATCAACTCATTTTTGAGATGTGGTATTGGAGAAGAGTTCTATGGACAGAGAAGGCTGCTAAAAAGATAAATACGTGTGTCTGAGTATAAATCAAGCCTGGAGTCACTCTAAAAGCCAAAATGAACAAACTGAGACTATTGTACTTGGCCATATAATGAGTAGACATGACTCACTAGAAAAGATGATGGGTGCATCCATACTGTAGATTTGACACCACTTGAAATGCCATGCCTCTATGCTATGGAATCCTGGAAGCTGTTCTTTGGTGAGGTACCTGCACATTTACAAGGCTAAAGACTTTGCAAGACTACAACTTCTATTTTTCCATAGTATTGAGTCATTGCAGTTAATGTGGTGTCAAACTGCATTCATTCTATGGTGTAGATACATCCAATAATGCTTGTAAAGTAGAAGGCAATAGGAAATGAGGGAGATTGCATTCCAGATGGATAGGTTCATTCACTCCAGCAAAGGATCACCGCCTTGTCGGGGCGCTGGAGCTTGAGCACCTCAATGATGTCATGAGCGAAACCGGGAAGGGACACCCAAGACGGGACGGTTGTGGCAGAGAGGTCAGACCAAGCGTGATCCCTGGGGAAGGCAATGGCAAACCACTCCAGTATCCTTGCCAAGAAAACTAAATGGACCAGTACAACCAGAGATATGTCGGTATGCCATTGGAAGATGGGACTCCCAGGGCGGAAGATGGCCAAAATGCTACTGGGGAGGAGCAGAGGATAAGTTCAACTAGCCCCAGATGTGATGACGCAGCTAGCTCAAAGCCGAAAGGAAGGCTAGCGGCCGACGGTACTGGAGGTGAACGACGAATCCGATGCTCTAAAGATCAACACACCATAGGAACCTGGAATGTAAGATCTATGAGCCAGGGCAAATTGGATGTTGTATTGGTGAGATGTCAAGACTAAAGATAGACATTCTGGGCGTCAGCGAACTGAAATGGACTGGAATGGGCCACTTCACATCAGATGACCACCAGATCTACTACTGCGGACAAGAGGAACATCGAAGAAATGGAGTAGCCTTCATAATTAATAAGAAATTCGCTAAAGCGGTGCTTGGATACAACCCAAAAAGACAGAATGATCTCAATTCGAGTGCAAGGAAAGCCTTTCAACATTACAGTGATCCAAATATACGCCCCAACCACAGCTGCTGAAGAAGCAGAAGTAGATCAGTTCTATGAGGATCTGCAGGACCTACTGGATAATACACCAAAAAGAGACATTATTTTCATTACAGGAGACTGGAATGCCAAGGTGGGAAGTCAAATGACAACTGGGATCACAGGTAAGCATGGTCTGGGAGAACAAAATGAAGCGGGACGCAGGCTGATAGAATTTTGCCAGGAAAACTCGCTGTGTATAACAATACTCTCTTCCAACAACCTAAAAGACGGCTTTATACATGGACCTCACCAGACGGTCAACACCGAAATCAGATTGACTACATCCTTTGCAGCCAAAGGTGGTGGACATCCATCCAGTCTGTGAAAACAAGACCTGGGGCTGGCTGTAGCTCAGATCACGAACTTCTTATTGCCCAATTTAGAATAAAACTAAAGAGATCAGGGAAAATACACAGACCAGTTAGATATGATCTCACTAACATTCCTAGCGAATATACAGTGGAAGTGAAGAACAGATTTGAAGGACTAGATTTAGTAAACAGAGTCCCAGAAGAACTATGGACAGAAGTCCGAGACATTGTTCAGGAGGCGGCAACAAAGTATGTCCCAAAGAAAAAGAAAACCAAGAAGGCAAAATGGTTGTCTGCTGAGACACTGGAAGTAGCCCAAGAAAGGAGGAAAGCAAAAGGAAACAGGGATAAGGGGAGATATGCCCAGTTAAATGCGCAATTCCAGAGGTTAGCCAGAAGAGATAAGGAACTATTTTTAAATAAGCAATGCATGGAAGTGGAAGAAGACAACAGAATAGGAAGGACAAGAAGACCTCTTCCAGAAAATTAGAAACATTGGAGGTAAATTTCAGGCAAAAATTGGTATGATAAGAAACAAAGATGGCAGGGACCTAACAGAAGCTGAAGAGATCAAGAGAAGGTGGCGAGACTATACAGAAGATCTGTATAGGAAGGATAATAATATTGAGGTTAGTTTTGACGGTGTGGTGAATGAATTAGAACCAGACATCCTGAGGAGTGAGGTGAATGGGCCTTAAGAAGCATTGCTAACAACAAGGCAGCAGGAGATGACGGGATCCCAGCTGAACTGTTTAAAATCTTAAAAGATGATGCTGTCAAGGTGATGCATGCCATTTGCCAGCAAATATGGAAAACACAAAGAATGGCCATCAGACTGGAAAAAATCAACTTATATCCCCATACCAAAAAAGGGAAATGCGAAAGACTGCTCAAACTTCCGTACAGTGGCCCTTATTTCTCATGCCAGTAAGGTAATGCTCAAGATCCTGCAAGGAAGACTCCAGCAATACATGGAGCGAGAGTTGCCAGATGTTCAAGCTGGGTTTAGAAAAGGCAGAGGAACGAGAGACCAAATTGCCAATATCCGCTGGATAATGGAGCAAGGCAGGGAGTTTCAGAAAAACATCTACTTCTGCTTCATTGACTATTCTAAAGCCTTTGACTGTGTGGATCATAATAAATTGTGGCAAGTTCTTGGTGGGATGGGCATCCCAAGCCACCTTGTCTCTCTCCTGAGGAATCTGTACAAGGACCAAGTAGCAACAGTCAGAACTGACCATGGAACAACAGACTGGTTCAAGATTGGGAAAGGCGTACGGCAAGGCTGCATCTCTCACCCAACCTTTTTAACTTGTATGCAGAACACATCATGCGATGTGCGGGGCTTGATGAATGCAAAGCTGGGGTGAAAATTGCTGGAAGAAACATTAACAACCTCAGATATGCAGATGACACCACTCTGATGGCCGAAAGCGAGGAGGAGCTGAGGAGCCTTTTAATCAAGGTGAAAGAAGAAAGCGCAAAAGCCGGGTTGCAGCTAAACGTCAAAAAAACCAAGATTATGGCAACAAGAATGATTGACAACTGGAAAATAGAGGGAGAAACCGTGGAGGACGTGACAGACTTTGTATTTCTAGGGGCAAAGATTACTGCAGATGCAGACTGTAGCCAGGAAATCAGAAGACGCTTACTTCTTGGGAGGAGAGCAATGTCCAGTCTCGATAAAATAAAGAGTAGAGACATCAGACTGGCAACAAAGATCCGCCTAGTCAAAGCCACGGTATTCCCTGTAGTCACCTACGGATGTGAGAGCTGGACCTTAGGGAAGGCTGAGCGAAGGAAGATAGATGCTTTTGAGCTGTGGTGTTGGAGGAAAGTTCTGAGAGTGCCTTGGACTGCGAGAAGATCCAACCAGTCCATCCTCCAGGAAATAAAGCCCGACTGCTCATTGGAGGGAAGGATACTAGAGACAAAGTTGAAGTACTTTGGCCACATCATGAGGAGACAGCAAAGACTAGAGAAGACAATTATGCTGGGGAAAGTGGAAGGCAAAAGGAAGAGGGGCCGACCAAGGGCAAGATGGATGGATGGCATCCTTGAAGTGACTGGACTGACCTTGAAGGAGCTGGGGGTGGTAACGGCCGACAGGGAGCTCTGGCGTGGGCTGGTCCATGAGGTCACGAAGAGTCGGAGACGACTGAACGAATGAACAACAGGTTCATTCAAGGAAATTACGACCCTGAGCAAGGCTATTAAGGACAAAGGGAACTTGGCGATCTCTCATTTGCTGCCATAAGTCGAAGTTGACTTGAAGGCAATTAACAACAATACATGGCACAATGTACCTTTATTGGCACTCCATAAATAAAATCATTCTCACAATTTACCAGTTCCTACTGACTGGAACTTTGAACAAGCAATGAATTTGGATTCTGTGCTTGGATTCAGTGAAGTACAGGTTCCTTTGCAAAGCCACATGCAGGATATGAATGCAACAACAACATTTTCCTGTGCAAGTTCCCCAGCATCTGGTACTTTAACATACTGCCTTTGATCCCTGAGGGTGCGTATAACTATACTGGCTGCACCATTATCCTTATCCTTCACAAATCTGTCTAATCCTGTTTAAAACTTTGAATAAGCCACCTAAGACTGTGATTATCTCCCCATTTTGCACTTCCTTTTGCCTGCTCAAAATCTCCCAGCATGAAGGGGACAAAAGTATACCTGGATCCAACATTGTGTCATACAGATACACTCTGTTATGCTTAGCAAATCCTCTGAAACTTAAAGGACAACAGAAAATTTAGACATGCAAGCCTCATTTGGTGCTATATTTCCAAACCTGTGGGCACTAAGATCATTAATTTTGAACAGAAGTGCATCTCAGACACCAGCTTCTAGATCAGTGGCTCTCAAGCTGTTTCTCCCCAGGTGTTTTGGCCTACAACTCCCAGAAATCCCAGACAGTTTACCAGCTGTTAGGATTTCTGGGATTTGAAGGCCAAAACATCTGGGGCCCCACAGGTTGAGAGCCACTGTTCTAGATGTTTTCAACTACATCTGTCCTCATGTTTGGCTGAGGCTTATAGGAACTGAAGTCCAAAACATCCAAATGTCCAAAAGCTTTCCATCCTTGGCTTAAAAGAAGCTCAAACAATGAAGTTGTGGAAAGTTCCAGTGTAATAACCTGAAAGGTGGTTTGAGGAAGTAACACTAGACCCAGACCCAGACCTCGATTAGGTCAGTTTTGTATGTCCATATTGGTTGAGTTGTTATGCATCTCCTGTCCTAGGGTTTCCTTAGCAAGATTTACTCAGAGGAGATTTGCCACTGATTTCTGCTCAGGTTGAGAATGCAACTTCCCCAAAGGCATCCAGTTTGTTTTTCATGGCTGAGAAGAACTTCAAACCCTGATTTCCTGAAGTTCTAATTTGGAAATCAAATCACTATACCATGCCACTTATTTTTTTTTAAAAAAACATTGTTATGTGTCTTTAAGTAGTTTTGGACTTTTGCTCTTCCCATCTTAGGGTTTCCCCTGGCAATATTTTTCCCTCGGAGTTTGCTGTTGCTTTCTTTCAAGACTGAGAGTGTGTATCTTGGCCAAGTTCATTCAATGGGTTTCCACAGGAATTCCAAAGCTGGTCTTTCAGAGTCCTTGTCTATCACGATGGCTCTTATAAATTCAAATATAATCCTTGCAATCCAGATGTAAACCTTTTTTCTTGTTTTTGAATCATAAAAACCTTTTAACTGAATAACCAAGCAATATTGGTTTACTATAAAATAGTATAGTGGAAACAAAGTCGTAAGTTATATTACGACAATATATCAACTGATATATTGTAGAAGGCTTTCCTTTGAAGATGCCAGCCAAAGAAGCAGGCAAAATGAGAGGAGAAAATACTGCTAGAAAAGGGCCCCAAAACCACACAACACTGTAGAATCAACAAAATTACCCATGATACCCAGCCATTTCCTTCTCTTGAAGGGTGGAACAATACAAGGGCTATCCTGGCCTCTTTCTTGATGTCTCAAGAATTGTTGAGATGTATAACTGCCAATTCTATCCATTTCTGCCTGCAGAATGAGAAGAAAGGATGAAATGTCATCTTCTCCCTTGCCACAGGCAACAAAATGTCATGGGTTGGCATGGTCTCCAATCAGAGGCCCATTGAATGCTGTCTGCCTTGTTGTTCTCTCTTTCTGTGCCTTCCTAGATTTTGAATTAGCCCTGCGCTCCCAAGCCCAACAATCTCTCCATTGTATCCCACCTCCTCCTTTGCTTCAGGCATCTAACCAAGGCATCTCTTGGCAGTGCCTTCTGTATAGTTCCCTACCCCTATTTGCCATAAACTCTTCACGTGTCAAACTTTAGGGGAGATAGGAATGGATGTGCCAGGCACAGACAGTTGGCATTTTGCCCTTCCTTCTTTGGCTTTTCGACTGGCAAAAAGAGCTCTCCCAAGGGAGTGGTTGCACAGGCCAAAGGCAAACATGGATATCTGCCATACATGTTAACTCTCTGCTTACTAGGGAACTTTGTCCAGTAAAATGTCAGCTGTAAACCTGGGCATGCACTCCAAAGAGAGGGAGAGCATCTAGCAATTTGGAAGAGCACCTGCCTTTCATACAAAAATTCCCAGGTCCCAATGGTGGCTGGTGGCACAACATCAAAGGGAATAAAAAAATGGGAAAGCGCCCAATAAAATCAATGAAAGAAGATCAGAGTCATATCTCACGGTGCTCAACAACAACAAATACTTTGACTTTAGTTTACTTGTTTCTTCTTATTGTATAGTAAGTCACGCAAGAATTTTAGTCCTATCAATTTCTAAAATTAATTTTCTAATAGGTATGTACAATCGGTCCTCCATATCCACAATTTCTGTATCTGCAGAATACATAATCCATAGCTTGAAAACACTTTTCAAAAATCCAAAAAGCAAACTTTGGTTTTGCCATTTGGTATAAGAGACACTATTTTTCTATGCTATTGTATATTAGAAATGTAGTCATTCATGGATTTCGGTATCCATGGTGTCTGGAAGGAAACCTCGGTGAATACCAGGCACCCACTGTATAGGTCATAGGCAGTGTTGTTTGTTTGTTTGTTGTTGTATGCCTCTATGTAATTTCCAATCTAAGGCGGGTTTTCTTGGCAAGTTTTGTAGGAGAGGTGTATCATTGCAATGGCAGACCCCTTCTGTGGCTCTTTTGTGTACAGATGTAACAATAGTTTCATACAATATCATTTATTTTATTATGTATGTACTATAAGGCCTTTAAGAGCATATACAAAATAATACATGCTGAGCTTTTTATCAACCATCCATCCACAGTCAGTGGGAATTTCAAACTACTCCAGGTTTTATGCCAGACTTTGAAGGAGCTATCCAAGGTGCTGAACCTATTTCGAAGAATGGGTTTCAGTCACTTGGGAAGGAGCCCCCGGTGGCACAGTGGGTTAAACCCCTGTGCCGGCAGGACTGAAGACTGGACACAGTGTTCAAATCTGGGGAGAGGCAGATGAGCTCCCTCTATCAGCTCCAGCTCCTCATACGGGGACATGAGAGAAGCCTCCCACAAGGTGATAAAAACATCAAATCATCCGGGCGTCCCCTGGGCAACGTCCTTGCAGACGGCCAATTCTCTCACACCAGAAGTGACTTGCAGTTTCTCAAGTCGCTCCTGACATGACAAAAAAAAGTCACTTGGGAAAGCTTTCTTAGAGCTTGGCCTAAAGCAGTGGTTCTCAACCTGGGGTCCCCAGATGTTTTTGGCCTTCAACTCCCTGAAATCCTAACAGCTGATAAACTGGCTGGGATTTCTGGGAGTTGTAGGCCAAAAACATCTGGGGACCCCAGGTTGAGAACCACTGGCCTAAAGCCTGGAAAGGATCTGCCACCCCATTGCAGCCACTGTCCTTGAGATCTTTCATATTCAAAGACTAGGAAGTTGGTAACATCCTTGGTGCTTACCTGTGGGACAGCAAATGACTACATGGACAAACAAGATGGCCACCCCTTTACTTTAGAAAGGTCAGGCCTCTAAACATAGGCATCCTTACTGATTACAACTCCCATCAACCCCAGCATACCGGGCTGACTAGCTTTTAGTTTTTCAGGAGAATTTTTGTGTTTCTACTTGATGTTTTAAATATGTTTTTTAAAAACACTATTTTTTAGTGTTAATACAGTCACCTCTTCACACCTGCAGTTTTTACACTTGTGAATTGCTTGTTCACAGGTTTAATTAAAATGTTATCTCTAGGAAACATGGTCTTGTAAAATCTGCAGGAAGGTGGTGCTACAAGGGCTGTGGAAGTACAATTGTGAGACCACAAGAACCATCTGTATGTACAATCGTGAGACCACACGGAACCATCCAACCATATTCTGTCATGCAGAAATACCCATTCAAAGCACTGAACATCTGGCCTCTGCTTAAAAACCTCAAAAGAAGGAGACTCCATCACACTCTGAGTCAAATTGTTGTCAAGCCATGATAACCCCCCCCCCCCCAAAGATCTATAGTTCGCCAAGGGCTCCATAATAACTTTTTGAAATTCTGCTATTTTGAAGCATTGGCAATTGGGAACAGACTGGTGGCAGCTTCACCCCTACAAATACTTTATCATTTCTAACCCTTTAATAAATTGTATCTGCTTTCTTTAACCTTCTGTATAATTTGTATCTTTTTGTGTACTGTATCAATTTCTTTATAAAATGTAACCAGACGTAGCCCAGAGACAGTCACCTTTCCATAACTCTGCTAAGGTATTTCCTTGAGAACAGGAAAGATAGGCAAATCCCTCTGGCTTTCTTCCAGACAGGCAACCATCAAAATCTATTTTGATTTATGCAGAGATAGGTAGGTCAGCCCAGATTTATTTCTCTACTTAAATGGCCCACTCTGTTTCCAGATTGCTGCCACTTTTGGACTCTTGCTTGCTGAGGTGTTCCTACGAGTATCTCTTTAGATCTTTGCAAACTATTTCTTGATTGAAGGCATTGGCGTGCTAGCTGATATCCGAACAGGGATGAGCAAGAGATGTCACTGCCTTGGTCTGTTTGTCTGATAAACTCCTGTGATTCTAGAACTGTTCTGGAATCATGACTAACTGATAGATTACACCAGCCAACATACATTTTGTTGCCTCAAATGTTAGCCCATGTCTGAGTATATTTGACCTGTCGATACCAAAAATGGCACCAGCTTTTCCTCATCAGTTCTAGGTTTGAGATACAGAACATATGCCATATACCAGTCTCCATCTGCTCACCCATAGAAAACTATGATAACTATATCATGAAACTAATGCTGATGTGGTCTACCCAATGCAATTTTCTGAATCACTGCCCCAAATAACCCCAGGAACAAGCCTAAAAACCAAGACACAAAGAATTGTTTTTGGTTGGGCTATGTTATTCCTGGTGACAAAAGCAATAGGTTTTAACCAGAACAGAGGCAGAATGGTTGCAAGAAATCCACACAAATTAAAGGTCGTGACCTCTCCAGCAGTTTTCCATTTCAAATGCCTCCAGGTCTGGACCGGCTCATTTCCTCCTGCATTGTCTAAATAAAAGGCGAGATTTTGCCTTGCCCAGAGATTGAGGGTAAGAGAGAAAGAGAGTGCAGCTGGGATAGTGGGAATCAATAGGTTTTCCTGGACTTTGCAGTAGAATAATCAGGTGATGCAGGAAGCTGTCTACTGGGATTAGTCTGCCTGCAAGAACACTATGAAAAGCTGGGGTCACCATGGAGCAGGGGGAGGGAATGTGGGGAAAACAGCTTGTGAGGCATTTCTTTTGCCCTTTTTTGTGCTGAGAATTCAATGAGTTCAATCAAACATCTCCACTCCGCTGCCTCTGGAGCCTTGGTAGGAGGAGAGGCATTAATTTGTGGAAAGAGTGGAGGAAGACGGAGCTTGACAAGCAAGAAGGGTAGAGGTCACGGGATTCACTGAGGCAGAGCTGCTCCAGAGAAATAATTTGGTTTAACAGAATCAAAGGGTTGGGAGAGATCCCAAGGGTCATCTAGTCTGACCCCCGCCAGTGCATAACAGAAGACAGGAAGGCAGGTTTATTATACTAAATCAGATTATTTGTCCTTTCATATCAGTACTTCTGACATTGTCGGGCAGCATCTTTCCTGGATTTTACCAGTGCTCTTACTGCTGATTCCTAATCCATCTAAAATGCAGACATGTACTTTCCATTTTAAGAACAGACAAGCATCTCGAGCCCTGAAGATTACCTGGGAAGGAATCCCACTGGAGGGAGCATTGCGGCACACCAACATACCTGGGAGTTACTCTGGACCGTGCTCTACAAGAAGGACTTATTGAATATCAAACAAAAAGTGGGTGCTAGAAATAATATCTCACGAAAGCTGACTGGCACAACCTGGGGATCACAATCAGACACAGTGAAGACATCTGCCCTTGCGCATTGCTACTCTTCTGCTGAATACACATGCCCAGTGTGGAACACTGAAACAGTGGATGCGGCTCTTAATGAGAAATGCCACATTATCACAGGATTTCTACGCTCTACACCACTGGAGACATTATACTGTTTAGCTGGCATTGCACCACCTGACATCTGTTGGGAAGTAACAGCCAATAATGAAAGAACCAAGGTATTGACATCTCCAGCCCATCCTCTGTTTGGATGTCAGACAGCAAGCCAATGCTTTAAATCAAGAAATAGCTTCCTAACATCTACACCAGGGGTCCTCAAACTTTTTAAACAGAGGGCCAGGTCACAGTCCCTCAAACTGTTGGAGGGCGGGATTATAATTTGAAAAAAACAAAAAACAAAACAATGAATGAATTCCTATGCACATACGTATCTTATTTGCAGTACAAATAACACTTAAAAACAATACAATAATTAAAATGAAGAACAATTTTAACAAATAGAAACTTATTAGTATTTCAATTGGAAGTGTGGGCCTACTTTTGGCTGATGGGATAGGATTGCTGTTGTTGTTGTTGATGTGTGCTTTCAAGTCATTTCAGACTTAGGTAGACCCTGAGCGAGGGCATATGGCACACAGCCATATAACTCAGAATATCAAGGCAGAAAATACCACAATATCTGCTTTGAACTGGGTAATCTGAGTCCACACTGCCACATATTCCAGTTCAAAGCAGAAAATGTGGGATTTTATACAGGTGTGTAAGGGCCCCCCAAGTCTTATTCCAACTCTTTAGCAATCTCAGCATACATTAACTGTATTTCGTGAACAAAAATATAAGCTGGGTGACTTTATATGTATACAGGCAGTTCCTGAATTACAAACATCCAACTTACAAAAGGCTCATAGTTACAAATGAGGGTGAGAGAACAGAAGTGGGGGAGATCTACCCCTAGGAAGGGAAATTCACTCCTGCAACTGTTATAATTGGGAAAAGGAGTCTACACTGAAGCTGTATCATCAATCCTTTTTTGCACAAGCCAATTTTTTCCAAAATCCAATTATCACAGGGATAGAAAGTGAGGTGAAATCTCATGAACACAGGCACAGACAGCAAAACAAACACCATAGAGGGGTAACCCTTCCCTATGCTATCCAAAGCTAAATAATATATATTTTTGCTAGTGTTGCCCTTAAAATATGTACCTATTTTGACTTACATCCAAATTTAACTTAAGAACCAACCTACAGAATCTGTCTTGTTGGCAACTGCCTGCATTGTGTTTTCCTGATTCAAATTTTGGTCTTCTAGAGTGCTAGGGTGCAGTTTGTATAATTAGTGGTTTAACACCACTTGCATGTCTCATTGCTATGGAATCACAGAAGTCTTAGTTTTACAAGGTCTTTAGCCTTCTCTGCTTCCCTAACGACTACTCTCAGGATTACATAGTGAGCCATGGCAATTAAAGTGGGGTCAGACTGCCTTTATTGTACAGTGTAAGTTCACCTCACTGGCTCTGAGCTACAGTTAAAGAATAGTAAAACTGTAAAATTTGAAGACCCTGAGGGTCATCCTGTTCTACCCTGTGCTGAAGCATAAAATCCATAGTTAAAGCACCATTCAATCTGTTTTTAAAAAACTCTAGCAAAGGGATGCAAACCATAAGTCTCTTTTATTCAGAAGACTCTGGAAGACACTGAATGGATGGAAGGAATTTGGAATTGTGATATTCAAAACTGGAGAAAATTCTTGTATCTTTAATACTTGTGTTAGAAAAGGAATCCCCAGGTGGAGTTGCTTTCAACCAGCTATACTTGCTGAGTTGTTTGTTTTCCGGGCTGTATGGCCATGTTCCAGAAGCAACCTGGACACAGAATATTATTTGAGAACACAGAAATTCTGAACTATTCTAATAACTACCATGTCAGACAACACAGAGAAACCACTGAAATCCACAAGCATGTGGACAATTTCAACAGAAAGGAGGAAATAGTGAAAATGAACCAAATCTGGCTACCAGTATTTAAAAACTCTAAAACCAGGACAGTAAATAAAGAATCACACTCAAAAATAGGGGAATTCCAGACAATAAACAACTGGGGTGAGCTAATCACCTCCCAACAAAGGATTCCCCCAGGCAGTAAGAAGTCAGACCTTGAAAACTGCTAGGCCATTAAAGGCTAATTGGGGTGGCCAATTGCTACATTCACACCTACCTCAAAGACATAAGAGTTCTTTCTCCCACCCTGGACATTCCACAGATATACAAACCTCACTTGCCTAGTTTCCAACAGACTTCACAACCGCTGAGGATGCAGGCGAAATGTCAGGAGAGAATGCTTCTGGAACATGGACATACAGCTTGGAAAACACACAACCCGTGATTTCGGCCATGAATGCCTTCGACAATACATTATATCTGCTGAACCTCCACCATTAAAAGACCGAAGCCTCTCCAATTTTAACTTTGGCAGCTCTAGCTTACAGTCACAGAGCTTCAAATTTCCCCAGCTTTATTTTAAAAAGAGAGCAAAAAGTATGTGATTGTGTGATTTTTTGTTTTGTTTTGGCACCATCACATTCAACAGGATTGGTGGTAATGGCAAATATTTCTGGAAAAGGTACACAGACCCGGGCAGATGACCACATTCTGAATTACAAGTAGGTGTGGGAAGATCCCTAGACATTACTCCTGATGCCAAAGTAATCCTTCCAGTTCATCCCAGGACAAACAAAGGAAATACAAAGCAACTCAAAGCCAGGGAAGGAAATGTATCAACCTGCCTTTTCCAGAGATTTGGGTAAGGCAGGTTGAGACAATTGCTTCTCAATCTCACTTTCCTTTCTTCTTTGTTATTTGTTTTTCTTCTTTGTCAGTGTTTCCGTGTGTTGTCTTTAGACTTAGTGCCTTCTCACTTTGAAATAATTAGTGGTTTAATGGTCACACTGAACCAGCTAAACATTCTTTTTGAAAATAAGTACAAGTACAACAACAGCAACAACAACAACATTGTATTATGGTCCAAAGACCTTTATGGCACCATAGGTGTACAAGGTATGCAGGTTAATGAGAAAATAAGTATATTCTGGGTTGCTGTGAAAGCCTTTGGGAACACATCAAAGCATATTCAACTCTCCATACCCACAGAATCTGCATCCACAGATCCATCCACACACAATTTGATTTTTTTTTAAATCCAAAAGGCAAATAGTGATTTTCTGTCATTTCATATAAGGGATGCTGTTTTTCTATGGTATTTTATTTATTTATTTATTTACTATATTTGTATACCGCCTTTCTCAGCCCGTGGGCGACTCAAGGCGGTTTACAGAGGCAAGATTCAATGCCTAACAACATAAAACATTTAAAAACATTTAACATTAACATATAATATATAATCATAGCAAAAATCAATACAACATAAAGCAATTTCCATCTCTCAGTTAAAAACAAAGTCCAGTCTCATCATCCAGTCGTTCCATATTCCTATGTCTGTTACACTGCCTTAAATATTTCCAAACGCCTGCTCAAACAGCCAGGTCTTAACTTTTCTCCAAAATGTTAGAAGCAAGGGGGCCAATTTAATGTCCTTAGGGAGGGTGTTCTGTAGTTGAGGGGCCACCACTGAGAAGGCCTTGTCTCTTGTCCTCACCAAATGTATTCGTGATGCAGGCGGGATCGAGAGCAGGGCCTTCCCAGACTATCTTAACGTCCTAATTGGTTCATAGGAGGAGATGCGTTCAGACAGGTAAGTTGGGCCAGAACTGTTTAGGGCTTTATGGCTAAAGCCAGCACTTATATCCAGTGGGACTTGGGCATCCATGGATTTGGGTATCCACAGGAGAATTTCACAACCATACTCCGGCATATACCAAGGAGCTACTGTAGTTCTTTCATTGTATCTTCTGACAGGGACAGCTGCGGGCTTCCCAACACATTTCCCCCATGTGCTTATAATTCTATGAGTCAACCATCTTCAAGCCAATTGAATTTCCATACCAACAGTGGTGCTTTTCGATGGAACCCCCAATGCTAGCCCACCACATTCAATGCTACAAAATGCAACACCTGAATCTGGCATATGATCAGGTCTTGTATTGTTGGTAATTTAACATGCCAGGTATTGCTATTAGAAGCCTGTTTTCATAGCAGCAATCCTTGTGTATTTTAGAACTTGTTTGTACAGTTTAGACAGCGGATTAGTGTGTTGTTTGGAGACATCTCAAAAGCCATGGAAAGAGAGTGTCAGCCATCTATAATGCAGAATTAATGAGGTTTAACATCACTTTAACTGCCATGGCTCAAAGCTATGGAATCCTGGGATCTGTAGTTTGTTAAGAGACATGAGCCTTTGGTGAAGAAGGCTAAAGACACCATAAAACTGCAACTTGTTGTGTAGGCTCCTTTTCTGGAGGCTTTTAAACAGAAGCTGGATGGGGGTGCTTTGAATGAGATTTTCCTGCTTGTTGGTAGGATGTTGGACTGGATGTCCCATGAGGTCTCTTCCAGCTATAGGATTCTATGATTCTAACTCACATGATCCCATAGAACCAAGTCCTGGCAGTTAAATTGGTTTCAAACGACATCAATTCTACGGTGTAGATAGGCCTTTGGAGTAGTTCAGATGACTCTTCTTATGTTCTCAAACTTCTTCATCTGGAGATGCTCTAAAACTCTACTGATATTTGCTTTGCCTCAAGGAACATAATGACCTGTGCATGGCCTGTGGAAAATGGTACTGTTCTCATGCAGTTCCTGTCCATTGTGCAAGAGAATTGCCATAAGCCTTGTGTGTCAGACCTAACTATCGGACATTCTTGATGGCATCCATAGTCTGTTGCTTGAGGGTGTCTCCTCACTTTGTCTGCTGATAGAGCCAGCACATTCTATTCATTGCTAAACCCCTGTGCCAGCAGGACTGAAGACCGATAGGTTGTGCTCAAGGGCCAGGGCTTCCCAGTTCTCAGTGTCTATGCCAGTTTTTGAGGTTGGCTTTAAGCCCATCTTTAAATCTCTTTTCCTGTCCTCCAACATTCAATTTTCCATTGTTGAGTTCGGAGTAGAGTAACTGCTTTGGGAGATCGGGCATTTGGACAACGTAGCCCGTCCAGCGGAGTCGATGGCAGAAGAGCATTGCTTCAGTGCTGCTGGTCTTTGCTTCTTCCATCATGCTGACATTTGCCCACTTGTCTTCCCAAGAGATTTGCAGGATTTTTCAGAGGCAGAACTGATGGAATCGTTCCAGGAGTTGGGAATGTATCGCAGGCATATAGCAATTCAAGTGGTATCAAATTGGGTTAATTCTACAGTGTAGATGCACCCTGAGTCAATCATAACCATCCTGCTTTTTTCTATCTCCTCCCAATCCGTTTATTGTTAATTGTCGATTAGTTTATAAGTTGCCATACTCTGGGAAGCCTTGACGGGTTACAGAGCAGAATGAAAAATTCTTTTGATGTATTTGTTTTAATACCTTGACTCCTCCTGTGACTATTCAGCCAGGCTTCTCCTCATCCTGTGGGATGAATTCTTCCTCTTGGGAACTCAGGGAGCCCTGTCTCCCGGTTTCTCCCCCCTGCTGCCTAACTCACTTGAAATTCCAGCTTCCCTGTTTCTCCTCCCAGCTGCTCACTGAGTCATTTTCAGTTAATCCAGGAGGAGACGTCTAGACCTGCCCTGTTGAAATCGTTGGTGCAATTAAACGAGTTGTTGAGGGTTGATGTTTTACCTGCTGAGGCCTGCAGCAAGTGCTTGGGTGGCAGGAAATCGGGGAAAAGGGAGAATTGCAAGCTCTTAAGCACAGTGTCCTTCCCAGTTCAGACCACTTGTTTTGGAGACAGAACCAGTTATCTCAAGATCAAACCAGGGCTGCCTTAGGAAGGGCAGCTCTTTGGCTTGCCAGTGGAAAAACACAGAGCTGATAATCCTCCTGTGTTAAACATATTTTCTTTGCTGGTACCTAAAAGTCAACATGGAAAGAGCAGTGGGCGAACGTGGGAAGGTTACTGCAGACAACAATTTCTGGAGCCTCCATAAAAACCAAACAAAAGGGGTGTTTTGGACTATAATACCCAAATTCCCCCAACTATTATGTACTCTGCTGCAGTTCTTGTATGCATATAAGTTGTTTCTGACTTATGGCAAACCAGTCATAGGGCTTTCTTGGTAGGATTCTTGGTAAGATCTACACAACTTGCAGCCCCCCAGGTGCTTTGGACTCCCAGTATTTCTAGTCATTAGAATACCTGGCTAGGGCTTTTTGGAGTAGGAGATCCAAACACCTGTAGGAGGTTGAATTTGGGTGCATCTACACTGGTATTGCTGCAGCTTGACACCACTTTATCTGCCATGGATGAGTACCATGGAATCCTGGGATTTGTAGTTTGGTGAAGGATGAGCAGTCTTTGGCAGAGAAGGCTAAAATCTCAACTTCTGTGATTCCATAACACTGAGCCATAGCAGTTAAAATGGTATCAACATACATTAATTCTACTGTGTAGATGCACCATAGGACTCCCAAATTCTCCCAACATCTGCTGACGTCATTGTTGTATGCCTTTAAGCCTTTTGTGACTTATGGCAAAACTGTGATAGAGCTTTCTAGGCAAGAGTTGTTCAGAAGGGTTGCTATCACCTTCATCTGGGACCGAGAGAGCATAATTTGCCCAATGGCATCCAATGGGTTTCTTTGACTAAACCGGGGACTTGAATTCTGATCTGCTGGAATCCTAATCCAAAATAGAAACCATGACACCAGTGTTTTCATGGCTGGAATCACTGAGTTGCTGTGAGTTTTCTGGGCTGTATGGCCATGTTCCAGAAGCATTCTCTCCTGCCATTTCACCCACATCTATGGCAGGCATCCTCAGAGGTTGTGAGGTCTGTTGGAAACTAGGCAAATGGGAGTTATAACTCACTTGGTTACAGTGAGTTTTCTAATCTGTATGGCCATGTTCCAGAAAATCAGGACAATAAATAAAGAACAACACTCAAAAACCAGGGGAATTCCAGACAGTAAACAATCATGGCCAGCTAACACCTCCCAACAAAGGATTCCCCCAGGTATAAAGCAGCCAGGCTTTGAAACTGCAAGGCCACTCAATGCTAATCAAGGTGGCCAATTGCAACATTCACACTTGCCTCAAACAGACAAGATTTCTTTCTCCCACCCTGGACATTTCGCAGATATATAAACCTCACTTGCCTAGTTTCCAACAAAACTCACAGACTCTGAGGATGCCTGCCATAGATATGGGGGAAACGTCAGGAGAGAATGCTTCTGGAACATGACCATACAACCCGGAAAACTCACAGTAACCCATTATACCAGTGTTTCCCAACCTTCCGTTCTCCAAATCCCAGATGTTTGGGATTTCAATTCCCAGAAGCCCCAGCAAGTTTAGCTGATTGCTAGGAATTATGGGAGCTGAAGTCCAAAACAATTGGAGGACTAAAGATTGGATATACTGTAATTGCAATATACCACATTGCCTTTCATGCCATTGCTGGAGTAGAACCATTCAAACCTACATCTTGGTAGAGAAAACTACAGCCCTTCAAGTCAATATGATGACACCATGAATTTTATAAGGTTTCTGTATTCAAGGAATACTCAGATATGTTACTGCCAGGCCCTTCCCTAAAATATAGCCTGCAGCACCTGATATTCATTGGCAGTCTCCAATTACTAAATCAAAGCTGACTCTGCTTAGCGTCCAAGATCAGTCGAGATCTGCTGCCTTTTGGGGTATTTAGTATTTCCCTTTAAAATGCATAGGAAGAAATTTCCACAACTCCAGCCTCTTTTAATGCCAACCTACTAAAAATAAGAAAAGGCTTCCTTAGATAGAAACAGAAGAATGGCCTTGTAGAATCTGACCAGTTTTCTTTCTCTAGCCAGATATTATTGGAAAGCCTGCAGAAGGCAGACATCCATCTCAGCCTCTTTGTCGCCAGCGTCTGTCACCTAGAGACACACGTTGCCTCTGAACGCTCTAGTTTTAGCGGTCAAGTTAAAAAGCTGCTGATAGATCTCTTTGTTTGCTGTAATCCTTTCTTTATAACATTGGCAATCTGGTCACGTCGCTGCATCTGGTGATGATAAATTCTGTAAGCTAATTATACTCTATATGAAGAAGTATTTCCTTCTGTGTTGGTCATAAACAGAGATCATACTGTCCTCTTCACTCTCTGTGTCATCCTTTCTAGTATTATGAACAGCATTACTCTTAAGCATCTCCCCCTCCCCGCTCATTTTTCAAGAAGGCCAAGCATTTTAGGTTTCTTTCATTTGGTTCAGAAGCCTCTGTATTATATTTTCTCAAATATCAAGACCAGCCATGCTGCAAAATATTAGCAGCTTGACACCACTTTAATTGCCGTGGCTGCATTCAATGGGAAGAGCTCACAAAACCACAACACCCAGAATTTCATAGTATAGGGCCGTAACAATTAATGAGGGGTCAAACTGCTACAATTCTGTAGTGTGGATATAACCATCCATTTTGGGCAGCTGGAACTGTGCACATTATTCTAAATGTGTTTTTTTCATGTCAGGAGCGACTTGTGAAACTGCAAGTTGCTTCTGGTGTGTGAGAATTAGCTGTTTGCAAGGTTGTTGCTCAGGGAACTCCCAGATGTTATGATGCATTACCATCTTTGTAGGGGGCTTCTCTCATGTCCCCACATGGGGAGTTGGAGCTGACAGAAGGAGCTCATCCGTGCTCTCCCCGGATTCAAACCTCTGACCTGTCAGTCTTCAGTCCTGCCAGCACAAGGGTTTAACCCACTGCACCACCAGAGGCTCCTATTGTGTGAAAACTGTTGAACCCTACTCCCCCAGCCATGGAACATATGCACTGGATGGGCACAAAACTCATCATAGACAGGGATCATGGATATTGGTGTTGGGTGTGGATGGTGAGAAGTGTAACCCAGCACACTGGTATGAGATACTAGAGGTGAGAAGTGAGATAGTAACTGGAACTAGGCTTGTGCACGGATTTGGTTTGGTTGGTTCCCTTCAGCCAATCTGGCTTTTTCGGATGGCCATAACGGTAAGGGCTCAGCCACCATGTTTTTGCATTCAGAACGGGTCCACGTGGCAGCCGTGGACCCGTTCTCTCTGTGCTCTAAAAAGAAAACAAACTCCTAAAAATCATGAGATGACCCAAATGTTATGAAACTTGGTAGGCTAACAATGGGAGATGTGTCCTCCGAGTGTGGCCATTTTCATCCTGATAGCTCTAAAAATGATGGGAAGGGGAGCCCAGGAAGCGCCTCCATTGCTGCCAATGGGCCAGATTAAGCTGTGTTTTTCAGCTGTGGACAGAAAATGGCTATTCGGCTACCCGCCCATTTCAGGGAGGTACGCGAAAACGGATCTGGGAGTTTTCCCAGAATTCAAACAGCAGACACAGATCAAGGGCCAGCCGAAATGCGCTGGAACTTGCTGGGATTGCATGCAACGATTATCCCTCCACATTTGCTGTGATTAGAAAAGTTACTAAATTAAGGCTGAGGTTCCCAGAATCCCCCAGCCAGCACAGCCAGTGGTTTTCCTTCACTTGGTGTCCCTGTCATTGTGTTTACAGCAGCTTATGTGATTCTGGGAAAAATGTTGCCTATGTTCCCCGTAATCTTCTTTACACCTGCCCAGTCCCTTCAGCATTTCCTTCTGTTAATAATGCATTCCTCACTAGCAATCATCTATGCTGGTCTCCTTTGACTCATTTCCAGCGTACAAAGAGCTAAATTAGACATAAACACAGATCCTTGTCCATGTCTCTCAGTGTGTGCTATATAATTTGCAAGCAGCTGAGCTACACAGATTCCAGGTAGCTAGGACCAAATAAATAAATAAATTTAGAACTGAATGGATCTGTCTAAAATGCTAAATGCCACCTTCATTCTATCCAAATTTTGGAGCATGGCTAACTCTATCATTAAGTACAATGAGATGGCTGATTTGAGATGACATAAACTTTGGATAATACCTGGATGGGGGACAACCAACAGATACCTGGTGCTGCAGATTATATTTCAGAGGAAGGGATGCACAAAATCAAACTTGCCAAACCCTGTGAAATTGATGGGGCTGCCATATGTTGACATGTAACTTGAAGGCATATATATATATATATATATATATATACTGGGGAAAGTGGAAGGCAAAAGGAAGAGGGGCCGACCAAGGGCAAGATGGATGGATGGCATCCTTGAAGTGACTGGACTGACCTTGTAGGAGCTGGGGGTGGTGACGGCCGACAGGGAACTCTGGCGTGGGCTGGTCCATGAGGTCACGAAGAGTCGGAGACGACTGAACGAATGAACAACATATATATAAAATAGGCAGTACAAGATAATAGAGTCTCATCTGCCTCACTTCTGCCAACTGCGAGAATTTTCAGGGTTGCGGTGCTTACTGAAGTTTGATTTCCGTTGGAAGGCAGTTGCTGGAGGCTCCTTGGCATTTTGTAATATGTTCCTTGTTTACAAAGACACCGGCGGAGCATAGGTGGAGGCAGACAGCTTAAAGACACTGACAGACAGTCAAATTCCACTGTTCCCGCAAGAGATCTCTAAGGTGATAGCTAGCATCTCAATGCCCACAGAGCCTCAAAAGCACAAATACTGGATGTGTGTTTATCCATATGCCTTCAAGTTGCCTATCGACTTATGGCAACCTCTTAAATTTCATAGTATTTTCCCAGACAAAGAATACTCAGAGGTAGTTTTGTCAGTTCTTCCCTTACAGCATCTGGTTTTTGTTGACTGTTTCCTATTTAAGTGCTAAACCTAGGCAGTCCTTGCTTATGTATTATGTATTCATTTACCTTATTTATATCTCACCTTTCTCTACCCCAAGGGGGTCTCAAGGCGGCTTACATAATCACCAGACAATAGGATACATTTTTGCCAACAATGAACAGGTTTTCTGTGTATATATTTGTGCATATGTATATTTATGTGGTTATACGCATATGTTGTAATTTTTTTTATTTTTTTGGCCTTTTAGGTCTCTTCCGCTGTGTTTTTCAGTGTTTTATGAGCGATGGTCACTCTTTGGCCAAATAGGTGTATTGTGTCCAAATTTGGTGTCAATTCGCCCAGTGGTTTTTTAGTTATGTTAATCCCACAAACAAACATTACATTTTTATTTATATAGATTTCAGTGTATGGTTGTGAAAGATGATAGGAAGAAAATCAATTCACTTGAAGAGTACTGGGGGAGATTTTTCTCTCTAGCATGGACTGCTAAAAAGACAAATACATGGTTCCTAGATATTATTATTATTATTATAATTTATGATTATTATTATTATTGTCATCAAAAGGGACTCATTTTGCTGAATAGTGGTAAAAACAATACAATTTAAAACATAAGGATTATAGTAAACATTAACACAGAATTCAGTGTAGAGCTATCTAAAATGAATAATGGAAACCATTAAAATAGTTCAAAAGATGTATTGCTGTTGAATGTCTTCAAACGGCTTATGGTAAGCATTTGAAGACATTTGACAGCAATACATCTTCCTCCACCATGAAGCATTATTCCAAATCACAGTCTGACATTTTTGTTTCCTTCACTGGCGCCTAGATTACAAGCCTGGAGGTGGGGAGGCAGTGACACCTGAGATGTCTTTCCCATTTGATGTCATCCGTTGTCAAGGGCAGCTTTTGAGAACAATCATCCCATTCTTCTTCTGGAAATAAAGGCATTTGGTACTCTTGCTAGGTTAACACCATTAACTCTCTCCTGTGCAAACATCCAATTGTACAGCAATCATTTTCTTCCTCAATCATTTTCTCATTGTTTCCTGTCCCAATACTAGGTTTCAGTTTAGAAAGGAATAACTAAGCACACTCGGAAGTGAGGGTGCATCTATATATGGAATTAATACAGCATTCAACCAATTTCATTAATATGGCTTAAGGCAGCATTTCTCAACCTGGGGGTCGGGACCCTTGGAGGGGCTGCAAGCGGGTTTCAGAGGAGTCACCAAAGACAATCAGAAAACATATATTTGATGGTCTTAGGAACCCCTTTGGCAGAGAAGGCTGAAGATCTCCCTGCCCGTCCTTCTCTTCTTTTTTGGAAACAGATGGCAAATCCTCCACAAAAAGCCCTCCTCCGCTGTGACTGGCCAGCCTCTCAGCCAAGGTGTTTCTGAGACTCCAGGCAAGGAGGGGAGAGCAGGCATGCTCGGTGCACGGCAGCATGGTGTGCATGTGCGGGCAAGGGAGAGCAGATGAGGCCGGAGGGAGGCTCGTGCCAGCAAGTCCCTTCAAGGAATGGGGATTCTGTATGGGATGTTTGGCCCAATTCTTTTGTTGGTGAGATTCAGAATGCTCTTTGGTTGTAGGTGAACTATAAACCCCAGTACCTACAACTCCAAAATGTCCAAGCCAATTCCCCTCAAAACCCACTAGTATTAAAATTTGGACATATTGAGTATACATGCCAAGTTTGGTCCAAATCCATCATTGTTTAGGTTCATAGTGCACTCTGAATGTAGGTGAACTACAACTCTTATAAATCCCTCCAAAGATCTCCAGTATTTCTGTTGGTCATGGAGTCCTGTGTGCCAAGTTTGGTTCAATTCCATCGTTGGTGGAGTTCAGGATACTCTTTGATTGTGGGTGAACTATAAATCCCAGCAACTACAACTCCCAAATGACAAAATCTATCCCCCCAACTCCACCAGTATTCAAATTTGGGCATATCGGGTATTTGTGCCAAATTTGGTCCACTGAATGAAAATACATCCTGCAAATCAGATATTTACATTATGCTTCATAACAGGAGCAAAATTACAGTTATGAAGTAGCAATGAAAATAATTTTATGCTTGGGGGGTCAGCACAACATGAGGAACTGTATTAAGGGGTTGTGGCATTAGGAAGGTTGAGAAACACTGGCGTAATGCAATGGTATCCTGGGATCTGGTGTGGCAATGAGTGCTAGTGATTCAGCAAACTAGAAATTCCAGGATTGCATAGCATTGAGCCATGGCAATTGAAGTGATGTCAAACTGCATTAATTCAATAGTGGAGATACACTCTGTGCAGACCAGAAAGTGGGTGAGGCTGGGACCAAAAGAGAGTTCGGTGGCTCCTTAAAAGACTAGCAGATTAATTATGGCACAAGTTTTTGAAGACTAGAATCCAATCCATCAGGAATATTGTGAGAGCTTATGTCACAATAAATCTGTTAATCTTTAAGATGTTACAGAACACACTCTTTTTTCCTGTTCTTGATATAACAGAGGGACACAGAGACCCTTCTTGTCAAAATAAGAATAGTTGTGAACATAAAGAGAGAGAGAGAGGTGGGAAGGGAGGAGAACCAAACCCACCAATTACAACCGGATCCTCCTTCACTCTGGCACATTGATATCTTTTCTCCATCCAAACTGGCTCCAAGGAGAAGAACTGGCTGATCCCTATGTTTTTGCAAAATGTGCTCTCCCCAGTCCTTAAAGAAATATAAAATATTCAGCATCCTTATGTACGAACAGAACTCTCCGGTTCATCCATAATCAAAAGGAAGCCTTTTGACCTTGAGAAACGCTTTCACATTTATAACGGGCTGATTTTCTGCCAGCTTAGCTTTCACTCTTATTAATTCTGTAATTTCCAGTCTGGAGAGGTACTGTGGAAATCCTATTTCAGGACAGAGGCAGGATCTAAGTCATGCCTGAAGCCAGGAAATCCTGAGTTTGATAACGGTATGATTCAACCCCTATGGTCAGAAGGTTCGCTTTGTGCCAAAAAATTGTAAAATTGTATAAAAGTAGTTTGATGAACTCTGATGTTGACTTCTTCTCTCTCGGTATCAAATCCATTCTGATGGTTTAACTTTTCCATTTTTATTCCCAAGGGAAATGTCATATTACTTTGGGATGAACCAGAGAAAGCTTAAAATTCCTCCTCACCCCTTGATTTCTATCATTTTTTCACACCTCATTCCAATATTTTTTAGCCCAAGCTTGTTTTATGT
Organism: Anolis sagrei ordinatus; assembly: GCF_025583915.1. Taxonomy (NCBI): domain Eukaryota; kingdom Metazoa; phylum Chordata; class Lepidosauria; order Squamata; family Anolidae; genus Anolis; species Anolis sagrei. The sequence continues at coordinate 290,818,503 of NW_026845477.1, read as the reverse complement.
TGACTAGGATGCAGAACAATGGCTTCAAACTACAGGAAAGGAGATTCCACCTGAACATTTGGAAGAACTTCCTAACAGTGAGAGCAGTGGAACTCTCTGCTGTGGACTGTGGTGGAGGCTTCTTCTTTGGAGGCTCTTAAACAGAGGCTGGATGGCCATCTGTCAGGGGTGCCTTGAATGCGATTTTCCTGTTTATTGACAGTGGGTTGGACTGGATGGCCCACAATGTGTCTTACAGCTCTATGATTCTAGTTGACCATCTGTATCTACAGGTTCTCTGTCCACAGTTAAAGCATCCATGGCTGGAAAAAAATCCAGATTAACCCCCTGCCCCAAGAAAACCACTATTTTGCCATTTTCCTACACTACCGTCAGATCACACCTGGAATACTGTGTCCAATTCTGGGCACCACAGTTGAAGGGAGATGTTGACAAGCTTGAATGTGTCAAGAGGAAGGTGATCTGGCAAACAAGCCTTATGAGGAGCGGCTTAAAGAGCTGGGCATGTATAGCCTGCGGAAGAGAAGGCTGAGAGAAGACACGATGGCCATGTATACATGCTTGTTTCTTCTGCCCTGGAGACTAAGTCACGAAACAAGTGCTTCAAAGTCTAGGAAAGGAGATTCCACCTGAACATTAGTAAGAACTTTATAACTGTGAGAGCTGTTCAGCAGTGGAACTCTCTGCTTCTTGGCAGGGGGTTGAACTGGATGTCCCACAAGGCCTCTTCCAACTCTATGATTCTAAAGGCACCAGAACCTGTATGAATCTTATCTGTAATGGGATCTGATCATCCATAGGTTTTGTTCCATAGTGGGTCCTGGAACCAAACTCCAGCAGATACCAAAGGAACACTGTTCTAGGAACATTTGCTATTTGGAGTAGCCCCAAAAACAACTTTTCCAAGTTCTAGCCCAAGCATTCACATAACTGACCAGCTTCTATATAATTTAGACTACTTAAATGTTTCCATTTTAGCTTCCATTGTTCCTTCCTCTGTATTATAGGATTTGCAGTTTAAGGAGGAACATTTAGAATTCTCTCCAAACACAAAACTATAAATCCCATCATTTGATACAGTATGGTAGAAATATGGTAGTGAAAGTATAGGGTTGTTATTGTTGGAGATCACAACCTTCTACAAGCCTCCTATACTAGTTATTCGTTATGTATATAACCCATATTGCTTACGATATTGTATGTGTGTGTATTGGTATGCAGTTTTTCCTTCACTCTGTGTTGTTTGAGGTTGTGGGAGAGACTGCAGATCATGTGATCAGATCTGGGACTATTCAGACTGAGACTCCATTTAGAAGTCAGTTGTGTTCAGCTTGCATTAGGAGAATATGCATTAGACATAAGACAAAGAAGAGGCTGCAACAGAATGCCTTAGAGAACTTCCGATTTAAACTTTAAACTGATAAGCAATGTGCCTGTATGCTGAGTACATGAAGTTTGTAAAATAACTAAGTTTTTTAAAAAACAAATTCTACTTATTTTTTGTTCCTTGAGAGTGTGGTTTAAAAGCAAATATATTTTATGGGAGAGTAGATGTTTTGGGGCAATTGACATAACACTTCTGAAGATTTGCTATGTATTTTGTACATTGGCATAAAATTTGTTCCTAACAGTTCAAAGAGACACCCAGGCATATCAGTCTAACAACTGAGAAACCTAATTTGCCTTGCACTCACTAAAGAGAAGATTCACTCAAATGAGTTTTTATCTCTTCTCAGGAAATCATACTTTACACAAAGATAATGATTTTCCAAATGGTAGTGAATGCCAATTAATCTCCAAAAGTCTATGGAGATTTTGGTTTTTCAAAAGGTTGTGATCTCAAAGGTCGTCCTTTTCCAAAAGTTATAAGTACATGGTGTGAAAGGGGCCTTACATCTGTGTTTGTACAATGCTATCTTACCCTAAAAACAACAGATCCCATTTTATCTTGGATGCTAAGCAGGACCAATCTTGGTAAGTACTTGGGTTGGAGACAACCAATAAATACAGGTGCTGTAGAGCATATTTCAGAGAAAGCCGCTAGCAAAACCATCCCTTGCCTAAGAAAACTGGATGAAATGCATGAGGTCCCCATAAGTCAACAGGTGACTTGAAAGCACATACACACTTTGTAATACTTTAGTGTCCCACCTTAATGCCATGGTTTCTACCCATCAGATTCAAAGGCCAATGCCAAGTAAGCAGAAACTTTTAATTCTCCCTTCCTTGAAAATGAAAAGAAACGGATGTTTTTCAAGGAGCTTACATGGTGTTTTCCACACTTCACTAATTTTGATTTTTCGGCACTTTCTAAACTCCTTATTTACTAGTAAGGTCAGCGTGAGATCACATTTTTGTTGTATTCACACATGAACAATGACTAACAGTGTAAGGAACTTTGGTTGGTGTTCTGCAGAAGCACATGCTTGATGTGTTATAGGATTCACTAGCATTGAGCCAAGGCTGTTCAAGGAGTGTGTCCAACTGCATTACTTCTACAGTGTAGACAAATTTAATGGTTTTTAACTGGGATTTTTAAAAATACTATTTATGTTTAATCCTGTTTTATTGTTTGCATATTTGTATATTTTAAATCGTATGCTGATACTTTCATGTTAAGCCGCTTTGAGTCTCCTCCAGGAGAGATAAAGTGGGGAATAATAATAATAATAATAATAATAATAATAATAGTAAGGATTTATGTTTTTTTTATGTACTATGTGATTTATGTACTACGACTTATAATGGATTTGTGTTTGTTACCTCATGGACCACCCCACGCCAGACCTTCCTGTTGGCCGTCACCACCCCCAACTCCTTCAGAGTCAAGCCAGTCACTTCAAGGATACATCCATCCATCCTGCCCTTGGTCGGCCCCTCTTCCTTTTTCCTTCCTTTTTCCTTCCTTTTTCCCAAGCATCATTGTCTTCTCATAATGTGGCCAAAATACTTCATCTTTGCCTCTAATATCCTTCCCTCCAAGGAGCAGTCAGGCTTTATTTCCTAAAGTATGGACTGGTTGGATTTTATTGCGGTTCAAGGAGCAGAGCAGTAAAGAGCAAGGGCAGATGTCTTCACTGTGTCTGGTTGTGATCCCCAGGTTGTGCCAGTCAGCTTCGGCATGATATTGTTTCTAGTGCCCACTTTTTGCTTGATATTCAGGCAGTGCTTCTTGTAGGTCAGAAGAGAGAGAAGAATAGGGAGAGGGAGGGAGATGGGGAAAGAGAGAAGGAAGGAGAGAGAGAAAGAGGGGGAAGGAGAGAGAAGGAGTAGAGCAGTAGTTCTCAACATTCCTAATGCCACGACCCCTTAATACAGTTCCTCATGTTGTGGTGACCCCCAACCATAAAATTATTTTTGTTGCTACTTCATAACTGTCATTTTGCTACTCTTATGAATTATCTTTTTTTTTGTCGTGTCAGGAGCTACTTGAGAAACTGCAAGTTGCTTCTGGTGTGAGAGAATTGGCCATCTGCAAGGACATTGCCCAGGGGACGCCCGGATGTTTTGATGTTTTTTACCATCCTTGCGGGAGGCTTCTCTCATGTCCCCGCATGAGGAGCTGATAGGAGATCATCTGCGCTCTCCCCAGATTCGAGCCTGCAACCTGTCGGTCTTCAGTCCTGGCAGCACAGGGGTGGACCAAATTTGGCATAAATCACTGATACACACAAATATGAATACTGGTGTGGTTGGGGGTGGATTGATTTTGTCATTTGGGAGTTGTAGTTGCTGGAATTATACTTAATCAAAGAGCATTCTGAACTCCACCAATGATGGAATTGAACCAAACTTGGCACACAGAACTCTCATAACTAACTGAAAATACTGGAAGGCTTTGGTGGGCATTGGCCTTGAGTTTTGGAGTTGTAGTTCACCTCCATCCAGAGAACACTGTGGACTCAAACAATGATGGATCTGGACCAAACTTGACACGGATACTCAATATGCTCAAATGTGAACACTGGTGTTTTCCCATCGTGTTTCCATTCGATTTTTGTGCTTTGGCTTTTATATGATCCATATAAAAGGCTCTCGCCTTTTCCTCGGAGTTCAGCCAGTACCTTCTTTCGTTCAAAGTGACCGTTATTCCTTCTACTTTTTCCCACCTAAATTTAATTTTTTTATTAGTTCCTCTGTTAGGAAGGAGTACTTTCTTCGTTTTGCCAAGGTTTGTTGTGTAACCTCTTTTATGATTGTCACTTTCTGATCTTTGTAGTATATAGATTTTTTGGCGCTTTCTTTTAGAATCTCATCTCTTGTACTTTTCCTGCAAAAACTTACTACCACATCTCTGGCAGTTTTGTGTTTCTTCGCGTATCCCGTTGGGACTTTGTATGCTCTGTCCACGTCTTAACCAATGATTTCAGTTCCTACGTCTAAAAGTTCTGCTAGGAGGTTTATTAGTATTTGCTTGACGTTTTCATTTTTAAATTCTGCTAGATTTCTTATCCTTAATTGGTATTCTAATTCTCTGTTTTCTAATAGTTCCACCTGATATTGAGTCTTTTGTGATGCGTTTTCTATTTTATTGATCCGATTTTCCATTTTTCCTTGGGCTTGGGTTACTTTTTTGTTTTCTTTTTTAATTTTGTCTACGTCTTCTTGCACTTTAGTTACGTCTTCTTGCAACTTGGCTATGTCTCCTTTCAGGTCTATTTTCATTTTTTTAATTTCTTCTTGTAATTCTTTATGTTGTTTGTCCTGTTTTTCTGATAGTTTTGAAACCTCCGCCAGAATATCTTTGAATCCTATCTCTTTGGCCTCTTTTGCCTCTTTAATTTCTTTGGTTTCTTTTGTTGCCATCTCTTCTGTTAGAGAGTCTCTTTTTGGTTTGTAGTCTTGTTAGTTGTTGTGTTTTCCCTTTGGTGCCCTGCATCTTGTTATGTGGTTGCACTAAAATTACTAAGATAAAAATTCTAGCCAGGTTACATTTGGATCACTGTGCCATGGAGTTTATAATAAAGGGAGAGGATAGTTCATTCATATGGAGATTAAAAGAAAATTTATTAAGGAAAGACAAAGATATAGAAACAAACAGGAAATTACTAGTTGAATACCTAAAGATGAATAAAGGGGAAGAAACATCCAAAATAATACAATGGGACGCAATGAAGGCAGTAATGCGGGGCTATTTCATCCAACAAGATGCAATAAATAGAGCAAACAAAAACAAAGAAATGAAAAATATTTTAGAAAATATAGCCAAATCAGAGGACATGTTAAAAAAAAAAGCCAGGTAACCAAAAAATAATATTTAATTTAAAAACCCTAAGAAAACAATTTCAGCTAACGCAGACTGAAAATTTAGAAAAACAAATGAAATATATGAAAGTTAAATACTTTCAAAATGCAAATAAAACAGGTAAATGGCTTGCCAACAAATTGAAAGCTCGAAAACAAAAACAATTTATAACCAAAATCCAAATTAATTAAAAGATATACACGGAAAAAAATAATATTGAACAACACTTTGTAAATTTTTATAAAGAACTATACAAAAAAACAAATATCTCAGAGGAAAGAATCACGAAATATCTGGGCGACTCTAATCTTCAGAAACTAACAGATATGCAAAGGAAAGCACTAAATGGTCCAATAACCATGTCGGAGATTGATAACGCCATCAACAAACTAAAAAATAACAAAGCTCCCGGGCCGGACTGCTTTACAGCCATATTTTACAAAACATTTAAAGAGGAAGTAAGCCCCCTGCTAAAAGACATTCTAAATAATGTACTAGAAAATAAAATAATCCCCAAATCATGGGAAACAGCTAACATAACCCTAATCCATAAAGAAGGCTCGGACCCAATGGAGATTAAAAATTATCGGCCAATATCATTATTAAATAATGATTATAAAATTTTCACATTAATTTTGGCAGAAAGGTTAAAAGGATTCCTAAAAGAATGGGCCTCGGCGGATCAAGTAGGATTTTTGCCAAACAGGCAAATTAAAGATAATACAAGAGTATTGATAGATACAATCGAATATTATGAGAAGCACAATGAGAAGCAAATGGCACTATTATTTATCGACGCCGAAAAGGCGTTCGATAAAGTAAATTGGAATTACTTAAAATTGTTATTAAGAGAATTAGATATAGGGTATCATTTCAATAACGCTATTGAAGCCATATATACATCACAAAAGGCTAACTTAATTATAAATGGTCAAGAAGTACGGAAACCTATTCAAATTTCACAAGGGACCCGTCAAGGTTGCCTACTTTCACCGCTTCTTTTTATCTTAATAATAGATACTTTAATTAAAAATATAAATAGCGACTCAAATTTAAAAGGGATAAAAATTTTAAAACATCAATATAAAATCAGAATATATGCGGATGACGTTGTATGCATAATAGAGAACCCATCAAATAGCATCAGAATGTGGTTAAACGCAATAGAAAGATTCAGCAATTTGGCAGGTTTTAAATTAAACAAACAAAAAACCAAATTATTAGTCAAAAATATGGATGAAAAAGCAAGAAACTCCCTTCATGAAACATCAGGAATAAAAATTGAGAAAAAAATAAAATATCTAGGTGTAACTATCACTCCAAATAATTCCAAATTATTAAAAAATAATTACGAGGCCCTTTGGAAAAAGATACAAAAAGACTTAGAAAAGTGGAAACATCAAAACATCTCATTACTAGGAAGAATAGCTACAATAAAGATGAATGTACTCCCACAACTCTTATTTCTTTTTCAAACGTTACCAATCATTAGGAATGATTTTCTCTTTAAAAAATGGAATTCGGACATCACTAAATTTATATGGAAAAATGGGAAACCAAGGATAAGTATAAAAATTTTAACAGATGAGAAAAAACGGGGAGGCCTAGGACTCCCCAATCTTAAGGCATACTATGAAGCATGCAATCTAGTCGCGATAAAAGAGTGGGCAACTCTAAAAAATACAAAACTATTAGCTCTGGAAGGTCATGACCTGAGGGCGGGGTGGCATGGCTATTTGTGGTATAGCAAAAGAAAAACGGAGAAAAATTTCAATAATCATTTTATCAGGGCATCACTTATTAAAACATGGGAAAAGTATAAATCAAGATTTTACAATAGGACACCATTATGGATATCCCCAACGGAAGCAAAACATAAAAGGGAATTAGGAGAAGGCAATTGGCTAACTTATCATCAAATTTTAAACAAAAAAGACGACGGAAAATTAGCAATAAAATCAATAGAAGAAATAAAATACTTAGCAACCAAAACAACGTGGTTGCAATACTACCAAATTTTACAGGGATTCAAAGAGGACGAGAAAAATGGATTTAACCAGAACAAATGTATTTGGGATTTGGTATTAGACAAAAATAAAAAACTAATAAAAATTCTATATCAGCAGCTGCTATGCTGGTATACAGAAGAAGAGCAAGTGAAGGAATGTCAAATAAAATGGGCAAAAGACACAAAACATAGCATTTTGAGCAAACAATGGGAAGAAATTTGGAACATCAAATTAAAATATACAATTGCGAATGATTTACGTGAAAACTGGTATAAAATGTTTTACCGGTGGTATTATACACCAGACAAATTGGCGAAATTTAACAAAAATATTTCAAGCACTTGTTGGAAGTGTGGAAAGGAGAAAGGAACCTTCTTCCACACATGGTGGTCCTGTAAAAAAATTTAAAAATATAGGAATAAAATACACCAAGCAACCCAAAAAATATTAAAAATAAAATTTCACCAAACACCAGAAACATACCTATTAGGTATAACTCCACAGAAACTAAATAAAAACCAAGATAAAATCCTCTTTTTAGTAGGTACCGCAGCAAGAATGGTAATGGCAAAGTTATGGAAACAAAAAGAAACACCAAATTTAGAAGATTGGATCCTAAAATTATTCGACATCATTCAAATGGAGGGTCTATCCCAAAGAATAAAAGGAATAACCAAAAAGACTGATTGGTCAGGAGTAAAAGACTATGTTTTAAGAAGGGGAATTCCTCTATTTATTGACCTGTCCAACATTTGAAGAACATAAGCGACTGAAATAAAGCCGGAGAAAGGACTAGAGAACAACAACAACAAAGAATAAAAGAAGAAGACATTCCATCTCTTTTTTTTTCTTTTTCGGACACTCTCAGAAGACTTTGGGAAGTCGATCCACGGGGACGAAAGGACTGGGGGGGGGTGGGGGTGGGGGTAAGGGACAACCTGACCCCAAACATGGGTGAAGGGCGGGTTGTTTTTTTTTTCTCTCTCCTTCCTCTCTCTTCCCTTACCCCTTTTCCTCTCACTCCACCCCCACCCCGTTCTACCTCACTTATTTCCTTTTCATTTCCTTTTCATTGGTGTAAAGTATAAAACTAATAAAAATATATTAAAAAAAATGTGAACACTGGTGGAGTTTGGGGGAAATAGGCCTTGACATTTGGGAGTTATAGTTGCTGGGATTTATAGCTCACCTACAATCTTACAAACTTACAATCAAAGAGCATTAGCCCAAACTTCCCACACAGAACCCCCATGAACAATAGAAAATACTGTGTTTTCTGATGGTCTTTGGTGACCCCTCTGATACTCCCTTGCGACCCCCCCCCCCCAAAGGTACCGACCCCCAGGTTGAGAAATGCTGGAGTAGAGGGGGGGATAGAGAAGGAGGGAAGGGGGAGAGAGAAAAGTAGGAAGCCCTTGCCAACAGCTGAGCGAAAAGGCGTGAGTTCCTTTCAGAGGGAAGGGAACTGTAAGCTAGCTGGAGAAGGAAGGAAGAAAGAAAGAACAAGGGAGAGAGAGAAAGGAGAGAGGAGCGTGGGGAGGGGCATCCCTTGGCTTGCCAAACCCACCCAGAGCCCAGCCTTTCGGCGTCGGAGTCTCCGCCCCGAAGCGCCTGTGAGGAGCTCTGAGTTGGGGAGGGAAAGAGAGAGGGAAAGAGGGAGGGAAAGAAGGAGGAGAGGAGAGGAGGAGGGCGGCGAGGCCTGGGTGAGCTCAGTCCGGAGCAACTGGCCGAACAACTTCGCAGGAGGAGGAGGAGGCGGAGGAGGAGGGCTGGCTGTGCCTGGCAAGGAGACCCGAAGTGGAGAGGGGCTGCTCCTGGGACCCCTTTCCCCGCCACACGGCTTCCCCCCGGCCTCTTTCTCTCCTTTCTTTCCCTTCTCCGACTGGATTACAAAAAGAGCCAGCAGCAAGGGATTCCTGCCGGGAGTTAATTCGGAGTGGATTGGTTCTCTCTCTCTCGCTGGCTCTTGCTCCAAAACGCGGCTTCAGCTGGGAGTCAAGAAAGGTAAATAATCTGCCTAATTTCGCTCACCTTGAAACGCGTCTCCTGTGCTTTGATTCGGGAGTGGGGGGGGGGGGGGGGCATATCCAAGCCCCAAACAGAGCTTCGGCTTGGAGCCAGAGTCACCTGCTCCTTGGCAGAAATGGGATTTTGGACTTTGGTGGAAATCCATTCAAGGAGAATGGGGGTTCGAGTCTACTCTTGCCTTTGAGTAGCTGTTGAGTTTGGACCTTTTCTCCAAACTCATTAGAGTGCCCCTGAGCACGAGCAGAGTGCCTTTCTCCACCAATAACAGGCTTCAGGAAGGGTTCAAAGTGCTTTTGGCTACACATTGGCACAATATAAGAGTAATAGCCTCTGACCATGGGCAGAGTGCCTTTCTCCACCACATTATGAATGTTTCCCAGCACCTTTATCAGGATGATTAATATGTTACTTGCCTCTGACCATGGGCAGAGTGCTTTTCTCCACCAAGGTATGGCATTATGAATGTTTCCAAGTACCTTTATCAGAATGATTTATATGTTACTTGCCTCTGACCATGGGCAGAGTGCCTTTCTCCACCAAGGTATGGCATTATGAAGGTTTCCCAGCACCTTTATGTGAACATTGCACCACCACTACCGCCATTTATGTATTACTTGCCTCTGACCATGGGCTGAATGGCATTCTCCACCAAGATTTGACCATGGGCAGAGTGACTTTCTCCACCAATGGCAGACATTATGAAGGTTTCACAGCATTTTTGTGTGGAAATTGGCATGATAATCATAATAATGATGATGATAGTAATAGTAATAATAATTTTTCTTTGTTACCTGCCTCATGGACAGAGTGCCTTTCTCCACTAGGATATGACAATATGAATGTTTCCCAGCACTTTTATGTGGACCATCATCATAATCATTTATGTGTTACTTGCCTCTGACCATGGGCAGAGTGCTTTTCCCCGCCAAAGTATGACATCATGACTGTTTCCTAGCCCCTTTATATGGACATTGCACCACCACCACCATCATTGATGTGTTACTTGCCTCTGACCATGGGCAGAGTGCCTTTCTCCAACAAGGTATAACGTTATGAATGTTTTCCAGCACCTTTATGTGGACATTGCACCACCACCACCACCATTGATGTGTTACTTGCCTCTGACCATGGGCAGAGTGCCTTTCTCCACCAATGGCAGACATTATGAAGGTTTCACAGCATTTTTGTGTGGAAATTGGCATGATAATCATAATGTTGATAGTAATAATGATAACAATAAAACTTTATTTACATACCGCTCTATCTCCCCTGGGGAAGGGGGACTCAAGGCGGTTTCCAAGCAACAACATCAAAATATACAGAGTCACAACATGAACAAAAAATAACAGTAACAGCAACATAAGCATAATAATTTTTTCTTTGTTACCTGCCTCTGACCATCCACCAAGGATGACATTATGAAAGTTTCCCAGCACCTTTATGTGGATGTTGCACCATCATCACGATTATTTATATTTATTTATTTATTATTTATTTCAAAGTTTTATATACCGAGCTTCTCACCTCATAAGAGGGACTCAGCCCGGTTTCCAACCATAAAAACACATACAATCGGTAAAACATCAAAGTACACATTACAATAAAACATTAAAAATCACATATATTTAAAACTACAGTGGTCAGTCGTCATACTAAACTCGAATATCAAATATACACCGTCTTCCATCCAGATCATTGTCTCATTCTTCGAAAGCCTGTCTCCATAACCACGACTTCACCTGTTTCCTGAATGTCAGGATTGTTGGGGCGGTTCTGACCTCTGGAGAGAGTTCCAGAGTCGTGGGGCCACCACCGAGAAGGCCCTGTCCCTCGTCCCCACCAGCCGCACTTGAGAGGCCGGTGGGACCGAGAGCAAGGCCCCTCCAGACGATCTTAGTAATCTTGATGGTTCGTAGGGGAGAATACGTTCGGAGAGGTAAACCGGGCCGGAGTTGTTTAGGGCTTTATATGTTTCCTGCCTCTGACCATGGGCAGAGTGACTTTCTCCACTAATGGCAGACATTATGAAGGTTTCACAGCATTTTTGTGTGGAAATTGGCCATGATAATCATAGTAATAATGGCAATATATTGTTTGCTACCTGACTCTGGGCAGAGTGCCTTTCTCCTCCAATGAGTGATATTATGAAGGTTTCATGTGATTTTGATGTGGAAGTTGCATAATAATGATCCATTTGTATTTGTTACCCACCTCTGACCATGGGCAGAGTGCCTTTCTTCACCAGAGGATGATATTATGAAGTTTTGAGAGAACTTTTCTACAGAAGTCAGCATAATAGTAATAATAATAGTGGTATTTTTTTGTGTTCGTTACTACTTCTGACCATGGGCAGAGTGCCTTTCTTCGCCACAGGTTGACATTATGAAGTTTTGAGAGAACTTTTCTGCAGAAGTCAACATAATCGTAAAAATAATAGTGGTACTTTTTTGTTTGTTACCCACCTCTGACCATGGGCAGAGTGCCATTCTCTGCCAATGGCCATCCAGAACTTTAAGGAAAGTGCTGGTTAAACCAATTAAGGAAACTGGCTTAATAAAAACATAAGGCTATTAAAACACATAAATTAAAAGACTTGGGGATCAGTGTGTCCCCTTGTCCTATTTGATCATTGAGACGAAATGATTTCTATATGCGTTTGGTGCAGTTTTCAGTTCATTCCTTGCTTCTTTTTACTAGATGGAAGGAAAAAGGGGTCTCTGAGTTTGCTGCCGGGAGATACAGCCAATGCATATTGATGTGGAGACATATGCCAGACAACGGTTGCATACTAATACGCTCATGAAATCCTTTCCTTGCAGGGTTTTGGTCCCGTTGGAAGTCTTGTTAGGTGTGCCACACAATTACTTTCTGCAGTTAGGAGAAAGGTTATAATCACTTTGGCACTGAGGATATTTTCTGATCTTGGGGTGCATCTACATTAGAAATTTCAGGCAGTTTGACACCACTTTAACCGCTTTGGTTCAGTTCAGTGGAATTGTATGCAGTTTTACATACAAAGAGCACTGGTGCCTCACCAGGCTACAACTCCATGTTTCCATAGCATTGAGCCATAGCAGTTCAGGTGGTATCAAACTGCATTAATTCAGCAGTGTAGATACATGCAAGATTTCCCCACCCTGTGAAGACTCAAACTTCCATCCATTGAATAATAATATCTTTTTTAATTTGGATTTTCTTTTGACTGTGAGAGGTATCCCTCGGCAGGAGGAATTGGAGACCCCCCCGGCACAGGCAAAGTTGCCTTTGGCTTCCCATTTTTCAGGGATGACGCCAGCTGTTCAGGGAGGCAGGTGGGTTGCGAGCGAGCGTTTGTGCTTCCTGCATGTGTGCCGGGAATGCGGAGTGGCTCTCAGTCCCAGCTGAACAAGTGCCTTTGAGTAGTCCAGCAAATGCTGACTTAACAAAGACAGCAGCCAACCATCCCTCAGCATAGTTTCTTTTTAGACAGCGACCACACACTTACATTTAAAAATTAATATTTGGAATAGAAAGGGAGGGAGAACGAGGCTGGACAGAGTTGTTGTAAGATTTATGAGTGAGACAATATAGCGGAAGCACTTGGAACACTTAGGAAGTACATAGTATACAATTGTGCATTATTGTTATTGCTAGTAGTACGTACCATTAGACCTCAGTTCAATTACTTGTTGTTTGACGTCAGATCTGCTTTGATTTATGCCAACTCCGATAATGGAAAACCTGGTTACACTATGTAACAAAATGTGAAACGAATTTGGTTTGAAAGTGTTAATTCCTATTTAGTTGTGCAGTACTTAATTTGAAAGTAGTTGTTGTGCTCCAGAAACTTTGTATTTGTGGCTCCCACAAACTATGTTGAATTGGTTGAGACTCTTTTATCAGATATTCATTCAAAAACTATAGCAAAACGTGCTGCAGGATGTCCAGCAAAAACAATTTTTTTGCAGTTTAATAAATCTTTTCTATGTTTTTATGAGAAAACTTAGAAAAATAACAAAATGAAGTTCAACAGGGACAAATGCAAGATACTCCACTTAGACAGAAAAAAAATGAAATGCAAAGATACAGAATGGGGGATGTGTGTGAAAAAGATCTTGGGAGTCCTTGTGGACAAGTCCACGAGGCAACAATGTCATGTGGTGGCTAAAAAGCCAATGGGATTTTGACCTGCATAAATAGTATAGTGTCTAGATCCCGGGAAGTCATGCTCCTCCTCTATTCTGCCTTGGTCAGACCACACCTGGAATACTGGTTCCAATTCTGGGCACCACAATTGAAGGGAGATGTTGACAAGCTAGAATGTATCCAGAAGATGGCCACTAAAAGGATCAAGAGTCTGGAAAACAAGCCCTATGAGGAGCGGCTTCAAGAGCTGGGCATGTTTAGCCTGAAGAAGAGAAGGATGAGAGGAGACATAATGAGGGCCATGTATCAAGATGTGAGAGGAAGTCATAGAAGGAAGGAGCAGGCTTGTTTTCTGCTGCCCTGGAGACTAGGATGCGGAGCAATGGCTTCAAACTAAATGAAAGGAGATTCCACTTAAACATTAGGAAGATCTTCCTAACAGTGGGAGTTGTTCAGCGGTGGAACTCTCTGCCCCAGAGTGTGGTGGAGGCTCCTTCTTTGGAGGCTTTTAAACAGAGGCTGGATGATCATCTGTCGGGGGTGCTTTGAGTGCAATTTTACTGCTTCTTGGCAGGGGGGTTGGACTGGATGGCCCATGAGGTCTCTTCCAACTCTGTGATTCTATGATTCTTCTGACATTTCTCCTGCATCTATGGCAGGCATCCTTAGAAGTTGCCATAGATGTGGGTGAAATGTCAGAGGAGAATCCTTCTGGAACATGGCCATACAGCCCAAAAAACTTACAGCAACCCAGTGATTCCGGCCGTGAAAGCCTTCGACAATACATTTTCACCCTTTGTTTGGTAAAATACATATGAAAATGACATTTATAACCCAGGAACTAAAATCGTGTTACGTAGTGTTATCAACAATAACTACTCAGGTCTCGCAAACTCAGAACTGTGGCTTCCTGGATTTACTCCATCCTTCTGTAATGTGGCTGTCCATACATAGAAGATGGAAGTAGTATGGCATAGGCAATTCCAACATTGGTTTTAATGATGAGAAAACACACTAAATCAGACAGGGTGCACCTACACTGAAGAATTAATTCAGTTTGACATAAGTTGGAACTGCCATGAACTGCAAAGCTATGGGATAATGGAGTTGTAGTTTGGTGAAGCACCAGCATTCTTTGGCAGAGAAGACCTTGTAAAACTACAACTCTCCAAAAATTGCATAGCATTGAACCATTGCAGTTAAGCTGGTGCCAAACTGCATTGATTCTACAGCATCATGTGTACACTCTTAATCAGTTGCTGAAACGACACTTAGATAAATCCCATGTTTGTTGCTTTCCGTATTTACTGGGTTACGGACATAGGGCCCCTGTGAAAGTCAAGAACTGTGGATAAAGAAATGGCAACATTTTCCCTAGAAAGAATACCTCTCTAGGAATTTGTAGATCTTCGAACATAATTTCACTGGAAGCCCAACACAGAATTGCATTTGTGGACCTAGAGATTTCTAGAGAGGTGATTAGAGGAGATTGACAAAAAAATCACAGTGGAGGACCCAGAAATTGCTGGAGAATACATAACGTATTTCATCAAATCTGTGAATTATCAAATCTGCAAAAAATCATAACCACCAGTGTGAAGAGTTGACTGTAGCATGGTTTTAGTGCTGGATTTGAGCCTGAGGATTTATCATATGTAATGAGGGAATGCATGAGATCATCCGGTAGATTTGGCACCGCTTGATGTTTTTCAACCACCTTGTCCTCTAATGAGTCAGCTTTAAGAGCAGTAAAAATGGACTTGTTTTGGACTTGCAGCTTCCAGAATTCCCCCTGGCTTAAATAGCTAGTGGAATATTTGGAATATTTTGGGAACACCAGAGTGAATCTACATGGTTGAATTAATACAGTTTGACACCACTGTAACCACCATGTCTTCTTGATATGGAATCACGAAATTTGTAGTTTAGAGAAGACCTCATAAAATAATTCCATAGTATTGAGACATGGCTGTTAAAAGTGGTGTCAAACCACATTAATTCTACTACGTAGATCAGGTATGGGCAAACTAGGGCCCTCCAGGTGTTTTGGACTCCAACTCCCATAATTCTTAACAGTAGGACTGAAGACCGACAGGTTGGAGGTTCGAATCCAGGACGAGCATGGATGAGCTACCTCTGTCAGCTCCAGCTCCCCATGGGGGGACATGAGAGAAGCCTCCCATAAGGATGGTAAAACATCAAAACATCCGGGTGTCCCCTGGGCAACATCCATGCAGATGGCCAATTCTCTCACACCAGAGGCGACTTGCAGTTTATCAAGTCACTCCTGACATGAAATAAAAGCCAGTAGGCTTTTCGGAATTGTGGGAGTTGGAGTCCAAAACATCTGGAGGGCCCAAGTTTGCCCAGTTCCTGATGTAGATGCACCCTTGGAAGCCACAAGTTGTGCTGGATCACATAGTGGTAGGTTTTTGCTCTATAAGAAAGTTCCTATAACTAATACCCATTGATAAACCTGTCATTCAGGAATTTGCCTAATCCCCTTTACTTTCCATTGATCATCTGAGAGAGTGAGCCTCATGCAGTGGTTAGAGTCTTATTCCACTTTTACACAGATATAGTTTTTGGATTCCACTTCCAACTATAAGAGGTGTGTATTGTTGAAGGCTTTCATGGCTGGGTTGTTGTAGTTTTTTCGGGTTATATGGCCATGTTCTAGAAGCATTCTCTCCTGATGTTTCACCTGCATCTATGGCAGACATCCTCAGAGGTTGTGAGGTGTGTCCTATACAATCCTAGGAAATGATATTTGGGGAAATACTAGAATATTTTGACTGTGTAGCCTAAGGTCCCATCTATACTGCCATTATGATGCAGATTGAACTGCATTATATGGCCAGTGTACACCAAGCGTAGATGCATATAAGTTAAACTACATTGTAATATAATAAACTACATTATAATAGTGACCAAATGAAATCAGTAAAAGTTGTTCTTCATTGGCTTGGTGTTGTGTGTAAGTATGCAGAATGTGTCTCTATTTTCCGAGTCACATTCTATGTCTCATGATGTCAGACCACTCAGCAATGGAGATGGAAGATCCAAACAGGTACATTAATTTGCCTGAGATAAGTACCGATAGTTTTCCCACTAGTGTTCTTGAATATGTGTTTATCTCCCATATAAATCAATAGCTAGCTACCATATTGGAGAAAAGTAAGTTTGCTTCACAATCTTGAGCATGTTTATTTGAGAAGCTGAGGACAATGGGGTTTACTGTCCATAATATTATGTCCTCAATTACCCTAGATTGCAACCTTTGGTTCACTTATATGGGAGGGACCGAACCCAGTGAAACACAACAGCAGGACTTACTTCATGGGTTTTGCTCCCTTCCATAAAGCACACCTTGTACTGGAGCCAACACGAGGTTTGCAGAACTGTGTGCTTTGTCTAGTTCTCATTGAGACAGATTGTTACTTGCTCTGATTGTCAGAAAAGCACAGTTTCTGATTATTTATCACTAGCCGTCCCCTGCTACGTGTTGCTGTGGCCCAGACTGGTGATCTGGAAAATGAAGTAATGAGAAAGTGTTGGTTTCTAATATACGTACTTTCTTTATGCTTGTGAGTAAACAGTATTTCTTGCTGTTTCTTTGTCAGTGTTGATGTGGAGATTGTCTGGTTTGCCTACTTTGGAACATGCAACATGGAAATTGTCCTTCTTCAGGGGTCCATTTCAAATCTATGATACTATATCTCTGTGTGTGAATCATATATATCTATATCTATGGCTGGATGGCTCTTTGTCAGGAGGGCTTTGATTACATTTTCTTGCCATGCTGGACTGGATGGCTTTAAGTTCTGTGTGGGAAGTTCTGTGTGGGAAGTTTGTCCCAATTCTGTCGTTGGTGGGGTTCAGAATGCTCTTTGATTGTAGGTGAACTATAAATCCCAGTAACTACAACTCCCAAATGTCAAGGTCTATTTCCTCCAAACTCTATCTGTGTTCATATTTGGGAATATGGAATATTTGTGCCAGGTTTGGTCCAGATCCATCATTGTTTGAGTCCACAGTGCTCTCTGAATGTAGGTGAACTACAACTCCCAAACTCAAGGTCAATGCCCACCAAACCCTTCTAGTGTTTTCTGTTGGTCATGGGAGTCCTGGGTGCCACATTTGGTTCAATTCCATCATTGGTGGAGTTCAGAAAGTCTCTGATTGTAAGTAAACTATAAATCTCAGCAACTACAACTCCCAAATGACAAAATCATTTTTTTGAGTGATGGTCACTCCTTGGGTTAGTTGGTGTCTTGTGGCCAAATTTGGCGGCAATTTGTCTACTGGTTTTTGAGTTATGTTAATCCCACAAATGAACATTAAATTTTTATTTATATAGCTATCAGGAGCAAATCAAGGGTACAGTTGTAATATATTTAAAAAACACAAAGTATAAAAACTTGTCATTATATTAAATGTCTTTTGACCAGTAGCTGGACACTTGGAGTGCCTCTCGTGTTGCTGTAAGAAAGTCTTCCATTGTGCATGTGGCGGGGCTCAGGCTGCTTTGTAATAGGTGGTCTGTGGTTTGCTTTTTCCACACTCATATGTTGAGGACTCCACTTTGTGGCCCCATATCTTAAGGTTGACTCTGCATCTCATGGTGCCAGAGCACAGTCTGTTCAGCGCCTCCCAAGTCTCCCAGTCTTCTGTGTTCCCAGGAGGGAGTTTCTCATTTGGTATCAGTTATGGGTTTCTAATGCGAATAGGCCAGTGATCCAGTCAGACAAGCTTTAGGAGTTTGTTCCTTCGATATTTTGGGACTTGTGCTATCAGTCAGTTTCAAGCAGTTGGTTAACTGTAGTAAGGAATGAGAGTGTGCTTGTGACAGCAACAAGGGTGCAAACTTGGAGGCACTCGACAGTCCTGTTTTGATTCGTTCAGAGCATAGGAGTTCGTCACAGTTTGTTTTTCAGGAATGTAGTATTTAACTGCTAATGAAACTGGAATTATGATAATATTATTATTAATGCAATTGCTCTTTTCTACCCACAGATTCTGTATCCATGGATTCACCATCCATGACTTCAAGATATTCATATCTAGATATATCCATTTGTATATATAATCTTTATACAGGTAGTCCCCAAGTTATGAAAACAATAGGTTCTGTAAGTTTGTTCCTAAGTTGAATTTGTATCTAAGTCGGAACAGATACATTTTAAAAGTGTAACTCTCTCTCTCTCTCTATATATATATATGAATGAGAAAGAGAGGGAGCAAGAGAGTGCTTTGGATATTATAGGAAACACTCTTGTGGCATTTGTTTTGCTGTCTGTGCCCCTGTCCAGAAGATTCCACCTCACTTTCTATCCCTGTGATATTTGGATTTCAAAAAAATTGGCGTGTTGTGGAAAGAAGGATTGGTGATACAGCTTCAGTTGAGACACCTTTTCCCCATGAGAACTCTTCCAGGAGTGGATTTCCTTTTTGAAGGGTAGATTTGTCCCACTTGCTGTTGTCTCACCTCCATTCTTAACTATGAATTATTTGTAAGTCGGATTTTAGTTACTTGGGGACTCCTTGTATATTGTCTATGTATTTGCCTGGATATAGATATGTGTGTGTGTGTATTTCTGTATGTACATAGATAGATAGAAAAACAGATATAAATGTAGATATATGTATATGCACACGTACTGTACACATATCCCCCAAAATTCAAATCTTCATTTTCCCCTTTTATGTAAGGGATCTCATGTTACTATGGCATTTTGTCTAGTGGGACTTGAGCATCTATGAGTTTTTGGTATCTACAGGGGGTCCTGGGACCAAACCCCAGTGGATATCAAAGTTCCATTGCAATAAAACAAATGAATAAGCAGGCCTTGAAAATAAGTGTTATATTACACACCAGTGATTCTTAGTCTTTGGTCCTGCAGATATTTTGGAGTTTTCCACCCAGAAGCTGCTGTACATGGTCAGGAATTCTGGAAGCTGAAGTCCCAAATGACTGCAAGACAAAACACTGAAAACCATTGGTGTAGACTCTTATAGTTCAGTATTTCAGCCGGCCATGTCATCTTCCAGGTTAATTCAGTTCTCTTTTCCTCTCTCCCAGTGGATGTAAGCATACAGACGTTGAACTTGTTGGATAATTTAGGTGCTTGGACTATGACTTGGGGAGATCAGAATTGGAATTCCTGCCCTGCTATAGAAAGGCATTGGAAGACATTGAGCATGTCACGTTATCTTGGCTTCAAAGGAAGGCAATAGCAAACGCCTTCTAAGTAAATATTGTCAAGAAAGCCCTGTGAAAAGGTCACCTTAAGTTGGAGTCCATTTGAAAACACAAGAGCAATACATTATCACTTAGAAAGGAACATGTGATCAGCTAGAAAAGAAGTAGTTTACGGAAGAAATGACCAAAAGCTTGCTGGTATCTCAGCTAAGTTACTTTTTTTCTGTTCAATAAGCAAGCCATCACTGATTTGAGTTCAATAAGATATCCAATAAACCATAAATCAGAGTCAGCTTGAAGGAAAATAACACCAAAAGCACCCTCAACGGTTGTTCAGAATTTTCCCATCCCTCAGTTGTTTCCAAATCCATCGGAACAAATTTTACAGGAATTGAACAAAATGTGTGAAGCTCAACATAGAATTGCATTGAAGGATCTAGAGCAGTGGTTCTCAACCTGTGGGTCTCCAGGTGTTTTGGCCTACAACTCCCAGAAATCCCAGCCAACTGTTAGGATTTCTGGGAGTTGAAGGCCAAAACACCTGGAGACCCACAGGTTGAGAACCACTGATCTAGAGATTCCTAGAGAACTGTTTCTCTCTGGAAATCTCTGTGTCTTCCAGCATGACTGGAAGAAGTTGAGAATAGAATCATCTAGAGCAGTGGTTCTCAACCTGGGGTCCCCAGATGTTTTTGGCCTACAACTCCCAGAAATCCCAGCTAGTTTACCAGCTGTTAGGATTTCTGGGAGTTGTAGGCCAAAAACATCTGGGGACCCCAGATTGAGAACCACTGATCTAGAGATTCCTAGAGAGAATTTTTAAATCAAATGCATGAATAATCACATCCGCAAAAGTAAAAACCACAGATGGTGGTGGGAAGACTCTACTTCTGCAAACATTGGGTTTCCCCCCAAAGCTTGTTTATGTCATACACATGGATGGTGTCACTTGGGCTGTATACACTCGAAAATTAGTGTACATCCACCTATTTGTTTCTCTGAAGACTTTTTACTGTCACTTTTGTCAAACAGAGTCTCTGAAAACTGCATCCAAAAATAAGACAGTCTATGCCATTAATTTCAGTGGCATAACACAAAAGGAAATGGGATTGGGATGGAGGAGGGAAAGAAATATAATAAGACTTTATTTTTGTTTTGTCCTATCTCTCCATGGAGACTCAGAAAGGACTGCTTCTTAGATTATTGTTAGTATAATGACCAGCTAGGGTACTTGTGGAGTATAGTGGTTTGCGGATTGGACTAGGAATTTGCAAGACCAGGGTTCAATTTCCTGCCCAGCCATGGAAATCAACTGGGTGATATTACAAAGTAGTAAAAAAGGTAAAGGTTTCTCTTGACATTAAGTCTAATCGTGTTCGACTCTGGAGATTGGTGCTCATCTCTATTTCTAAGCCAAAGAGCCACCGTTGTCCATAGACAACCCCTAGGTCATGTGGCCAGCATGACTGCATGGAGCGCTGTTACCTTCCTGCAGAAGCGGTACCTATTGATCTACTCGCATTTCCATGTTTTCGAACTTCCAGGTTGGCAGAAGCTGGGGCTAACAGCGGGAGCTCACCCCCGCTCCCCAGATTCAAACCATTGACCTTTTGGTCAGCAAGTTCAGCAGCTCAGCAGTTTAACCTGCTGCACCAGCAGGGGGTCCCTACTTATGAGGTAGTAGTGCTGGCTAAATGCAACAAAACCCATAAAACAGTGATACTCTTTTAGGAATGCTAGTCAAAAAGCACAAAATATATCACATATGTTAGAGCAAATCACACTCCCTTTGCTTCAGAGGAAGGCAATGGTAATCCCCCTTCAAACCAATCTTGCAAAACAAATGTCAACAGTAATCCTGCGACATGGTTGCCTTAGTTCAGACTCGACTTGCAGGCTCATGGGAGCTTGTTAGAAATGAAGTACCATACATACTAATGTGCAAGTTGACCTCATGGATAGGGCATTGATCCATGGATAATTTGACCCAGTCTTTTGGGTTGATTTTTGACTGTATGCATGAATATATAGGGTAGTTCAGTGAACAAGTGAGCTTGCTAGTATCACAACTAAGTCAATGCCTTGGCTCTGCTTTATTTCTCTTGGTCGCTGAGCTTGATGGAATAGCAATTACAAGGTGGCAGTTGATGAAGGATGGAGCCCAAGGGGGATCTGGCTCTTTGCAGAGCTGATGGTGGTCCTGGTTTCCTTCACTCCATCTGCTATGTACAACGCAACCCTGAGATCTGTTTTTTGTATAGCAAGATTTTCCAGATAAAGGAACCGATGCTGTGATTTGTCAGAGGCCGAACCCTACATGTGTAGACAGGGAAGGCTAAATGAAATCAACAGTGCTCTTAGGCAACCTGCTGAATCGTTTCAAAATATTTAATAAGGGCTCTGTAATTGTTTTAAGTTGTCACTTTGAGATTTGTAGATAAAGCTGGGAGTATAAATATTTTTAGAAAGTCCTCGGTAGTATCCTAAAGGCACCAGATCCCATCTGATCTTGGACGCCAAGCAAGGTCAACTTTGTTTGGTACTTGGATGGGAGATTGCCAGCAAATACCAGGTGCTATAGGCTATATTTCAGAGGAAGGAGCTGGCAAAACCATCTCTGAGTATTCCTTGCTTATGGCAGTACTATGAAGTTGGAGAAACCGTGCCTCCCTGTAGATGTTTATGGACAGTGTTTCCCAGGCCTGCAGAAGAAATGATATGAGAAGGAAAGTTGCAGGTTAATATCTAGAATGCCTCATCATTCCTGCTCCAGTCCAAGTATTTTTCACTTTGGTTTAAAGTTCCTAGAAGCATTATTCTCATCAATATTGTGTGCAGGAAAACAGCCTAGAAGTTCTGGCAGAAGAGAGGGAACTGATAGAAAAGGAAACCCTCACAACCTCCGAGGATGCTTGCCATAGATGCAGCGAAATGTCATGAGAGAATGCTTCTAGAACATGGCCATATAGCCCGAAAAAACCTACTACAACCCAGTGATTCCAGCCATGAAAGCCTTCGACAATACAGAAAAGGAAATGTTGGAAATAGCAACCGTCCCAATCCTCCACTGGTTATTTCTTATGTGTATAGTTCAGATTGCTTACTGTATTGTATACGTGTGTATCCGTATACAATTTGACCGTTACTCTTTGTTGTGGGAGGGGCTGCAAACCATGTGATCTGAACTGGGCTTGTTCAGGGCTCAGATTCCATTTTTTCTTGCACAGTTTGCTTTCAGATGCTAGCAGGAACAATATGCCTTTAGAAGATTGTAGGAACGTGTTCAGCTTGGAGACTTAAGTAGAAACAGATGTATGTTTTAGAAGTTATTCGAAACAGACTACATAGACTCTATTAGAATATTAAAACAGAGATATGTTACCTACACAGAGAAACTACTTCAAATCTACTTGTAACTTGATTGATAAGCAAAGTACCTGTATGCTGAATACATGAAGTTTCTGAGTAAACTAACTATGTTACTTTTAAAGAAGTCTGCTTATTTTTGTCTCTTGAGAGCATGATTTAAAGGCAAATATATTTTAAGGGAGAGTAGATGTTTTGGGGCAGAGCTCAAAAACTACTCAGAGTAGACGTTTTGGGGCAGAGCTCTGCGAGTGCAGCATTTTTCCGAATGAGGCACAGAGTGTTTGAGGACCAGGACATCCGTAGGGACACCAAGGTGCTTGTTTATAAAGCTATTGTCCTCCCAACCCTGCTATATGCTTGCGAGATGTAGACTGTCTACAAACGTCACATGCAACTCCTAGAACAATTCCATCAGCGCTGCCTCTGAAAAATCCTGCAAATCTCTTGGGAAGACAAGCGGACAAATGTCAGTGTGCTGGAAGAAGCAAAGACCACCAGCACTGAAGTGATGGTCCTCCGCCATCAACTCCGCTGGACCAGCCACGTTGTCCGAATGCCCGACCACCGTATCCCAAAGCAGTGCTCTGTTCCGAACTCAAGAACGGAGGGTTGCTGTAACTTAGAAATGACTTTTAGGCACATAGCAACAAAAGGATAAGTGGGGAAAAGGAGCTGTGTGTTCCACGTTTGAAAGTGGAAGGAAGTTGATGGAGGAAGACAGAGAAAAAAAGGATGAGATTTTTGAAGCCTTCTAGTCAAGGCGGTCTAATGTTCTGTCACTATATAACTCTAAAACAAAATAATTAACTGAGTTTAGCTTCTCTATTAATAAAGACAGCATATTATCGATCAAGCAGTTCACCTTGGTAGGTTTCCTTGCAAATAATTGCTCCTTGTGGAATGTGTAGCTGAGTCAGCAAGCAGTCTTTGAAATGAAAACCTGAAGGGAATTTGGCCGGGAGAGTGGGAATACTTGAGACAAAAATGGAATTAACAGTGTTTGAGCAAAGAAGGCTACATACCTTGTAAGAGGACAACTCCCATGATTCTGCAGCATTGAGTCATGGTGATTAAAGTGGTGTCAAAATGCATTAATTCTACAGTGCGAATGCACCATCAGATTTTATTGTTTTGAAAAAGAAAAATACTAGCCCTGATTGTGCTGAAGACAAGCTTGAAAAGGAGAACCAAGAGCAATGTGTTGAATAGGTTTCATAGCTTTTTGCAGCTCTACAAGAGCAAGGAAATCAAGACAAAGAAGCACTCTGACGACATCTGATGCAGCAGTTTAAAAAGCTAATGTGATTCTAGGCTGCCTCAACAGGTGTGTTGTATAGTGTCTAGATCAGGGGTCCTCAAACTAAGGCCCAGGGGCCGGATGCGGCCCCCCAAGGTCATTTACCGGGCCCTCACTCAGGGTCAACCTAAGTCTGAAATGACTTGAAAGCACACAACAACAACAATCCTATCTCAACCGCCAAAAGCAAAACCACACTTCCCATTGAAATACTAATAAGTTTATATTTGTTTAAATTATTCTTCGTTGTAATTATTGTATTGTTTTGTAGTGTTTTTTTGCACTACAAATAAGATATGTGCAGTGTGCATAGGAATTCATTTCTTTCTTTTCAAATTATAATCCAGCCCTCCAACAGTTTAAGGGACTGTGACCTGGCCCTCTCTTTAAAAAGTTTGAGGAACCCTGGTCTAGATCAAGGGAAGTCATAGTCCCACTCTATTCTGCTTTGATCGGTTCTGGGCACCACAGTTCAAGAAGGAGATGGAGAAGCTGAAAAAAAGGGTGAGCAAAATGATCAAAGGTTTGTAAACCAAGACTTATGAGGATTAGCTTAAAGAGATGGACATGTTTAGCTTGGAGGAGAGATGACTGAGAATGGACATGATAGCCGTGTTTCAATATATGAAAGAATCTCACATTGAGAAGTAAGAGAACTTGTTTTCTGCTGCTCTGGAGACTTAAGACACAGAGCAATAGATTCAAATGCAGGAAAGAAGATTCCTCCTAAACCAGTAGTTCCCAACCTGTTTTTGACCAGGGACCACTTTGACCAAGGACCACTCTCCAACATTAGTAACAAAAGGGTTACGACTCAGTTTTTGGTCAACTTTAGATTTAGTTTGGTTATTTTGGAGTGCAAATTCAGAAAATTACATTGGATAGACCCCACCAGCTCTAGTTTCTGTTACAGAACATACGCCACCTAGTAGTCGCCATCTGCTTGCCACAGAAAACCTCGGCACTATAAGAGAGTTTCGCAAGGCCAGTCACTCTTATTGCAGTGGTATGTATAGTAACAGTGAAGGCATGGACCATATTTTAGTCCTTGTGGACCTCCGGTGGTCCACGGACCATAGGTTGGGAACCACTGACCTAATCATTAGGAAGAACTTTCTTACAGCAAGAGCTCTTTAATAGTGGAATATGCTGCCTGAGAGTGTGGGTTGGTATCCTTCTCTTGAGGTTTTAAAGCAATGGTTGGATGGCCATCTTTTGGAGTGGTTTTGATTGTGCTTTTCCTGCATGGCAGGAGGTTGGACTGGATGTCCATGATTCTATTCATGAAAAATTGCAAAACAGCAGCCTTCTTATTCAAAAATGGACTATCTCTGGCCACCAGATGTTCTTTTTATAATAAATAACAAAATGGGATAAGAAATATCTTTTCATGGCTCTCTGCCTATTACCTTCCGCTCTGGCTTGATGCTGTCATTAGATAAAATTCTAAGATAAATGATTTTTTGGGTTGACCTGGTATTGCAATTCTTGTTGTCCTCAGCAGGAAACTTGGGGCTTAGTATGATCAGGAAGGATTTAGCCTGAGGTCAACATACTGACAATAAATGTGTACGGTGCACCTTCCACATTAAATCCCTATATCCCTATATAGTAATAAGATGTTGGACCACACCAGGCATCAGTCCTGGTCAGGATGCCTAAGAATGATGGAATATAGGAATTATAGTCGAACAGCATTTAGAAATCTATTTACTGATTTCATGGCCTATTTCCCCCAAACTCCACCAGTGTTCATATTTGGGCATATTGAGTATTCATGACAAGTTTGGTCCAGATCCATCATTGTTTGAGTCCACAGTGCTCTCTGGATGTAGGTGAACTACAACTCCAAAATTTAAGGTCAATTCCCACCAAACCCTTCCAGTATTTTCAGTTGATCATGGGAGTTCTGTGTGCCAAGCTTGGTTCAGTTCCATCGTTGGTGGAGTTTGAATGCTCTTTAATTGTGGGTGAATTATAAATCCCAGCAAGTACAACTTCCAAATGACAAAATCAATTCCCCTCCCACTTCACCAGTATTCAAATTTGGGTGTATCGGTTATTTGTGCCAAATTTGGTACAGTGAATGGAAATACATTCTGCATATCAGCTATTTACATCATGATTTATAACAGTAGCAAAATTACAGTTAGGAAGTAGCAACAAAAATAATTTTATGGTTGCGGGTCATCAAAACATGAGGAACTGTGGAGGACCAGAGCTTCAAACAGTTACTTTTTGAACCACGTTCCACAGCATCCCCTGCCAGGATGGCCAGAAGGAGCAAGATTTTTATCATTGTGGTTTCTTACAGTTTTGCTTGCATACCTGGAATTTTAGTAAATACCTTGTAGGATTAACATACAAGGTATGCAATTTTGGAGGCATGAGATCCTCAACTCCTTTCCTTTTAAAGGATTACCTACCATGCCTCGCCTCCCTTTTTTGCCCCTTTGAAACCATTAATTGTGGTCTCTTTGCACGCTACAATATATTTCCTCCTCTGCATTAAGATTATTGCTGCGAGCTGCGTGCCAAGAAGGTTTATTACAGCCTATCTTTCAGCACAGATGTATTTCTGAGAGATAGTATGTTCTTCTCAAAGTATAAATGGCTGAAAGAATGGAAAGCTGCCACATTCTTTTATTTTAAAAAAATCTATTCGGAGGGTCCTTTCTCCTCCACACTGCCTTCATTGTGCTATCATGCTAGCTCTCCCATGTAGGGACAATATGCAGACTCTGGAGTCTATTGACTTGGGGGCTGGTGATTGGCAGCTGAATTTCCATGATAATTCCTTGCAGAAAAGGATGCTTAACTCTTTGTTAAAGAGCCCTAGGAAATTGTGTGACTTTCTCCCAACTATCAGCTTCAACAGAATTTGAGTCTTGTACTTTTCTTTTGGTATTACACAGAACCCATTTATATAATAATAATAATAATAATAATAATAATAATAATAATAACTACAACAACTACTACAACCACAACACTTTATTTATATTCTGCCCTATCTCCCCAAGGGGACTCAGGGCAAATCACAGTACACATACAAACATTCAATGCCGTTTTTGGATAGATAGCACAGAGACTGACAGGACAGAATAGAACAGAATGGAGGTTTGTTGTGTTGACATCCAGCTTTTTCGTGCCTTGGAGGTTGTGCTTGAATCCAGCCACAGGGGGTGCTGTTGCTCTATCTTCTATGACGAATAACCATCAGGACTTCCTCCCTTTTGGTCGCTGGTCATTATCTGGTCCTTTTCTTTATGGTGTTGTAAAATACCTCCCCCACTTGTTTTAGCAGTACCTAATTTCTGTACTTTCAGCTCAAGCTGTTTTCTAACTGCTTAGGTAAACAGTAAGCAGGGCTGACAGTCGGGAGCTCACACCAATGCAGAGCTTCAAACTGTCAACCTTTCGGTTGGTAGATCTTATCATTGCTGGTGATTTACCATCTCACTTTGCCAGAGTTGTTCTCAGAAACTTTCAGACTCATGCACCATTTAACAGTTTTCTCCATGGAAATTGAATGGAATGATCACTTGGGAAGGACTGCTGTGTCAAAATAATTGGGACAATCCAAATGCAATTTTCAGGTGCAACCTGTCACCAGATGTTGTTTATCCTTCTTACAGGTCTTTCATTTGGAAAATCTGCATGTTAATTTAGTTCTAGTGTTTTTTAAAATGTAGGTGTCTGTTCATCCAAGGTGCCAGTCCAATGCTTTGGGAAAGGTGGCCTAGAGAGTTGCCCTGTTCTTTTCTTTGTTGGTGCTGCTAGCTGAGGAATCTGACAAGAAATATGTTGGAACTAGTCCTTGAGTTTTCCTTCTAGCAAGTGGTAGTAACAGCATCCTTAAACATTTGTGTTAAAAATGTGAATTCTGTGAGAGATACAAGTTGAGCATAACAACAACAACTTTATTTTTCTACTTCACCTTCATCTCCCCGAAGGGACTCGGGATGGCTTATAGATGGCACAAAGTGCCTAAAAGAAAGCATAACATACGAGTACAATAAAATAAAAACATATAGCATATAAACAACAATTTAAAACTCAAAGCACACAATAACCTATGGCAACAAGCTACTGTAGGACCTGGCCAAACTGCAAACAAAAGACAAGAGAGTGGAATAGTGCAAAATTGTAGCCATGGAACAAGGGCATGTGAAGAAGTGCAGTGTTATGTCATTATTGCATAAACCACTAAGGACTAGATCAGTGGTTCGCAACCTGTGGGTCCACAGATGTTTTGGCCTTCAACTCCCAGAAATCCTAACAGCTGGTAAACTGGCTGGGATTTCTAAGAGTTGTAGGCGAAAACACCTGGGGACCCACAGGTTGAGAACCACTGCACTAGATTCCCCCCCCCCCCCAAATGTCAGGAGTGACTTGAGAAATTGCTTCTGGTGTGAGAGAATTGGCTGTCTGGAAGGACGTTGCCCAGGGGACGCTGGGATGTTTTTATGTTTTACCATCCTTGTGGGAGGCTTCTCTCATGTCCCCGCATGGGGAGCCGGAGCTGACAGAGGGAGCTCATCTGTGTTCTCCCCAGATTCGAACCTGCAACCTGTTGGTATTCAGTCCTGCCAGCACAAGGGTTTAACTCACTGCCCACCATTCTCAAAACATTCTAAAATACTTCAGAATTGCCCACGTACATAATTGAAATCGTGCTAAGTTTCTTTTTTAACGGTTCAGTGTACACAAACATTCATGTTCAGTTATTAAAAATGATTTTCAGGCTCTTTCTTTGGAAGCTTTTAAACAGAGACTGGATGGCCATTTGTCAGGGGTACTTTGATTGTGCTTTCCCTGAAGATTTGGACTGGATGGCCCATGTGGTCTTTTCCAACTTTATAATTCTGTGATAATGTTTATACTTGGATCACATCTCCAAAATCATCCATGATTTATATATATGCAAATACAGGTATCCCAAAATCCAAAATACTTGGTCCCAAGCATTTCAGAGTAGGGATATTTGAACTTGTACAAATTAACTACATGTGCATATAAATACTTTGTTACCAATGGTTTTTATATTGTGTTTCCCTGCCTACTACAGTACTATGAGATGCCTGAAACCAAGCATTTATACCGGCTGCACTCTTGCAACCTATATCATAATAATCACTATCAGTGACTGAATGTTTAACAATAAAATACTAGAAACTCTTAGAAAGAGTAGATAAGAAGCTTGCACGCTTATAGCATAGGTCTAAGGAATACTTCTGTTTGTGGAGGTTGGTGAGCAGATAATTCCTCAGACCACTTTCCCTATGTGTGAATCATACAGACACCTTGGCTGGAGTCATGCATGATGGGAGGGGATTTGAGCTTGGCTTTGTGTTCTTGGTACAAGGGCCATGTGTTGAAGCAAAGAGAACTGGTGGTTGGCCAGATAGGTGTGTACCAAAACTCTAAAAAAAGAAATGGTGATATAACCGACAGTGGTCTAAATATATCCATGAGCTAGCATGATGTATGTTGTTAACATAGTAATATCTGGTTATTTATTTAATTATTTATTGCATTTCTATGCTGCTTTTCTCGCCCTTGGGTCAGACTTATGCTACATGTGGCAAACTCAAGGCTTATGGGGCAAATCCAGCCAACTATGTTATTTTATGTGGCCTTCCAGATGCTGGACTACAGCTCCTCATTAAGCATCATGACTAGAGCTGATGGGAGTTGAGATATAGTAACATTTGGAAAGCTACAAGTTTTTTTGTTTAGTCAGGAGAGTAGGGTTTGAATTGAGATACAAGGCTTGTGGATATGATATCTGACTTTCCTCAGACTCAGAGCCACAGGTCCTGCTGGGTTGCAGTTCCCATTATCCCCAGTCCACATAAAGTATAATAAAAAGGATAGGAGTGGATGTTCAATAATACCTGGGGATACAAACTGGGAAAAAACTAAAAAAACACCAACCACTGTGTAAAAAAATATAGTTGGCTCTCTTTCCATGGATTCTCCGTTCAGTGGGATTTGGAGGCAATCATAAGGTTGATGTGCTCTTCAATGAAATGCAGTATTATAATTATGTTTTGAAGGTGACCTTTTAAATCATGTAACAAGCAAACATAGATATCTGATTTTTTAGGTACAGTTGTTTTTATCGTGTCAGAAGCGTCTTGAGAAACTGCAAGTCGCTTCTGGTGTGAGAGAATTGGCCATCTGCAAGGACATTGCCCAGGGGACACCCGGATGTGTTACCATCCTGTGGGAGGCTTCTCTCGTGTCCCCGCATGGGAAGCTGGAGCTGACAGACAGGAGCTCACCCTATCTTGAAGTACACTAAGGTACAGTGAGATCATCCAGTGAAATATTTTTGCTGTAATCTGAGATATAGGCTAAAATACCTTGAAGGCACCAGATCCCATATGATCTTGGAAGCTAAGCAATATCAGCCCTGGTTAGGAATTCGGTGGGGTCTGATAGGGGATATGCGATGTTGCAGGCTATATTTCAGAGGCAGAAACTGGCAAAATCACCTCTGAATATCCCTTGCCTTAGAAAATCCTATTACATTTATTGGGTCACCATAAGATAATATAAAAGGGTAAAGGTTGTCCCCTGACATTGTCCAGTTGTGTCCAACTCTGGGCGGTGGTGCTCATTTCCATTTCTAAGACGAAGAGCCAGTGTTGTCTGTAGACACCTCCAAGGTCATGTGGCTGGCATGACTGCTTGGAGTGCCATTATCTTCCCACCGGAGCGGTACCTATTGATCTCCTCATATTGCTAGGTTGGCAGAGGCTGGGGCTAATAGCGGGAGGTCACCCCGCTCTCCGGTTTCGAACTTGTGACCTTTCAGTAAGCAAGTTCAGCAAGTCAGTGGTTTAACCCACTGTGCCACTGGGGACTCCTATAAGATAACATGGAGTCATACAATTAGAAGAAACCACAAAGGCGACCTAAGCTAAACCTCTACCAGGCAGAGACATACAATCAAAACATTGTTTAAAAGCATTCAAAGAAGGAGACTTCAAGACAGCTTATTCCACTGTCAAACTTTTATTGTGAGGAAGCTCTTCCTAATATTTAGGTGAAATTTCTTTTGCTGAAGTTTTAATCCATCGCTCCGCATCCTAATCTCTGGAGCAGCAGAAACCACTGTTCTGGAACATGGCCATACAGCCCGGAAAACTCACAACAACCCTAAGTGACTGTTAGTTTAATATTAAATCTCAGGATATATGTGTGTATGACTTCAAGTCACCTTTTATCATGTTTAAAATTCTCAAAGGATGCCATACTGAGGAGGGAGCTAGCTTGTTTCTCAACCTTCCAAATGCTGTGACCCCTTAATACAGTTCCGCGTATTGTGGTGACCCTCCAACCATAACATTATTTTCTGTTGCTACTACATAACTGTCATTTTGCTACTGTTATGAACGGTCATGTAAATATTTGATACGCAGGATGTATATTCATTCACTGGACCAAATTTTGCACAAATACCCAATACACCCAAATTTGAATACTGGTGGGGTTGATTTTGATTTTGTCATTTGGGAGTTACAGTTGCTGGGATTTATAGTTAACCTATAATCAAAGAGCATTCTGAACTCCACCAACGATGGAATTAAACCAACCTTGGCACACAGAACTCCCATGACTAACATAAAATACTGGAAGGGTTTGGTGGGCATTGACCTTGAGTATTGGAGTTGTAGTTCACCTACATCCAGAGAGCATCGTGGACTCAAACAATGATAGATATGGACCAAACTTGACACGAATACTCAATATGCCCAAATGTGAACACTGGTGCAGTTTGGAGAAAATAGACTTTGACATTTGGGAGTTGTAGTTGCTGGGATTTATAGTTCACCTACAATCAAATAGCATTCTGAATCCCACCAACAATAGAATTGGGCCGAACTTTACACACAGAATCCCCATGACCAACAGAAAATACTGTATTTTCTGATGGTCTTTGGCAACCCCTTTGACCCCCCAGAAACATTCTCTGCTGATGTTTCTTACCTTTCTCTGGACGGTCACTTACTTTTTGCATACTGGGGGGCAAAGAAGCAACTTTTTGTTAAGCTCCTGAGCTCCATAGTTTCTTGTATTTTGCCATAATAGCAAATTCTGAGTTGCCACATACCTAATCTCTCTATTTGCATAATAAAATGCAATAATAATAATAATAATAATAATGGTTAAGGGGAGTGTATATACAAACCTGAGGCTTGTTGCTTCTTGTATGTCTAATGATCAAACTATATTTAACTGTACGCTGGAATATAGCCAGTGTCTGGCAACAACATAAATATATTTTTAGAAGTCAACAATACTTTTCTTTCCGAGCGAGTGTTTATGAAATTGAGGGTCCATGATGCACCTAAGCCTGTAATTTCAAAATATTCTCTGATGAGGAAGTAAGGTATAGTAAAGGTACATTAATTGGGATTAGGGACACAAGACCTGCACAAAAGTGGAGAAACCTTGCATTAAAAAAACACTGTTTATTTTATCTAAGCAAATACCTATTTAAGAATCTCTAGGTTCTTCACAAAGCTATGGTCAACATCCACAGTAAAATGAAGGTTGTGTTGTATGGAGGACCTAGGTCAGGCATGGGCAAACTTTGGCCCTCCAGGTGTTTTGGACTTCAACTCCCACAATTCCTAACAGCCTCAGGCCTCTTCCTTTTCCCCCTCAGCCGCTTAAGCGCCAGTTGAACTGCCATGGCCCAATGCTATAGAATCCTGGGAATTGTAGTTTGGTGAGGCATTAGTACTTTTTGATAGAGAAGGCTAAAGACTTTGTAAACTACAACTCCCACAATTCCATAGCATTGAACCATGGCAATTAAAGTGGTGTCAGATTGGGTTGCTGTGAGTTTTTTGGGCTGTATGGCCATGTTCCAGACTCATTCTCTTTTGACGTTTCGCCTGCATCTATGGCAGGTATCCTCAGAGATAGTGAAGTCTGTTGGAAACTAGGAAGATGAGGTTTATATATCTGTAGAATGTCCAGGGTGGGAGAACGAACTCTTTCTCTTTTGGAAGTAGGTGTGAATGGTATGTCAACTCCACTGGCTGCCGGTCCATTTCTGAGCACATTTCAAAGTGCTGGTCTTGGCCTATAAAGCCCTATATAGCTCCGTCCCAGCTTGCTTGTCTGAATGTGTCTCCCTTTATGTGCTGCCTCATATTTTAAGATCCACCAGGAAGGCCTTGTTCTTGGCAAACACGTCTGGTGGAGACAAGGGACAGGGCCTTCTTGTGGTGATCCCCTGCTTGTGGAATCGCTCCCCAGTGGGATTAGATCAGCATCCTCCCTCCTTTCCTTTAGGAAAAAACCTGAAATCATGGTTTTGGAACCAGGCTTTTGGCTAGCAGGCACAACGGCACTTTGGACATTGAACTGGACCATATGATTGTTATGATAACTGAAACGGCTATGTGACTGTATAAGTAATGTTATTGTTTTTAATCTACTATGTATTTATGGTTTTATATTGATGTTACACTGTGAAATTGCAACATCGAATAGTTGCCATTGTTAGCCGCTCTGAGACCCCCCTCGGGGGTTGAGAAGGGTGGGGTAGAAATGTTGTAAATAAATAATTAATTAATGTTTCAGTTGGCCACCTTGATTAGCATTTTATGGCCTAGCAGTTTTCAAGGTGTGGCTTGTTAGTGTCTGGGGGGATCCTTTGTTGAGAAGTGATTAGCTGTCCCTGATTGTTTCATGTCTGGAGTTCCCCTGTTTTTGAATGTTGTTCTTTATTTACAGTTACGATTTTAGAGTTTCTTAATACTGGTGGTCAAGTTTTGGTGTCAAACTGCATTGATTCTACAGTATGGATATAACCTATGTCTCAGCCCAGCACCACACTGGAATATTGTGATGCATTCTGCTTGGAGACGCTAACGAGGACCACCATATGATAGAACCATCCGACCTCACTACCTCTGAGGATGCTTGCTATAGATGCAGGCGAAACGTTAGGAGAAATGCCTCTAGAACATGGCCATATAGCCCGAAAAAACCTACAACAACCCAGTGATTCCGGCCATGAAAGCCTTCGACAATACATTGACCCATCCGATTGCTTGCTTTCATATCAGTATTAGTGTTTGCTCTTGCATAGGGTCTAATTTTAGCTTCCTTTCGCTCCGTCCTTGTGCTTTAATGCCCCAGGCTCTGTTTTCCCATCCCAGTGTAATTCCAATATCAGACAGGCAAAGGGGAAAAAAGATTAAAAAGTTTCTTGCGTAAGTGAAGCAAGGGTGGGAATGCAGCCCTGACTTCCCTTTCTGCTCGCATGTCCCTTTTGATCCTAAAGTTAGATTCACCCACTTATCTTGTGTGCTAATAAGGGCAGACATGTGAACAAACAAACATGGTAGCCGCCTTCATGTCTAGGCTGGCTCTGAGATATGTAAAGTACTTTGAACAATCTGAAACACTTTGTAAATGCTAGTTAATTGTTAACCCTTCCCGAATCCTGCGCTCTCCATTCAAATCCAGACTTCTACCCACTTTGCTAGAATGCAACAGGGAGGCGGGCGTGGAAAGAATGACATTTCAACCCTCCAGGAAACTGAGTGGGAAACATACTTTCAGGGTATTGTTTCCTCTGGAAATGCTTTTCCTTTCTTTTCCTGTTTTTAAAACCCAGCCGCCGAGGCTGTCCTTTCCCCGTCTGAAGTCAGACAGTGCCGTGGTGTGAAATACTGGCTGTTCAGAAATGGAGTTTCCAAACCGAATGCAAAGAGTACCTTCGCCATGGGACTGCAAAGGCGATCCTATAATTAGAGAAAGCATTGCTTGGCGGTGACAGTGTGGGGAGGAATTTTTATAGAAGTCATGTAATCCTGTGCGGATCACCCTCCTCAATGGCTTTTCCTTTCTCAAAATTGATTTTCCAGCCAGACAAACAAAAAGGTGACAGTTTAGTAAGACGGAAATGTCAAATACGATGGAAATGATGAAATAGTTCTGATTTCAATGTGAAGTCGGGGACTGAAAAATATTTTTGTATATGTAGCACCAGAAAGCAAAATGCGTATACAGTGGAGGCTGAATATTAGATTCTGTGATCTGTAGACCCTAAAACTTGGTTTTAACAGGAATATATATTTCCCAGGTTCTTTAGAAAGTCTCCATGTGGGATGCATTGTCGAATGCTTTCACGACCGGAATCACTGGGTGATTGTGTGTTTTCCGGGCTGCATGGCCATGTTCCAGAAGCATTCTCTTCTGACATTTCACCTGCATCTATGGCAGGCATCTCCAGAGGTTGTGATGTCATCACAACCTCTGAGGATGCCTGCCATAGATGCACGCAAAATGTCAGGAGAGAATGCTTCTGGAACATGGTCATGCAGCCTGGAAAACACACAGCAAGCCAGAATTAATGCACCAGTTGAACTGCCATGGCCCCAGGTTCTTTAGAAAGTCTCCATATGGGATGTATCATCAAATGCTTTCACAGCTGGAATCACTGGAGTGTTGTGTGGTTTCCGGGCTGTATGGTTGTGTTCTAGCAGCATTTTCTCCTGGTTTTGCCTGCATCTGTGGCTGGCATCTTCAGAGGATCTGATGGTGGTAAAGCAAGTTGAGTATATATATACCTCTGGAATATCCAGGGCGATAATTTTAGAGTTCATGCATATAATAGCCATAGATCACATTTTTGGATTCTATAGAAACAAGTGGTAGCAGAATTAGCCTTCCTTCCTACCTTCCTTTCTCTCATTCCATCCCTCCCTCAATTCCTTATGCCTTCTCAATAACCCTGCTTACAAGTGTCAATCTATCAATCAATCAGACAGATTATAAATACAAACAAAACATTAACTTTGCATTTACACTATATCCACAGCCTGTTTAAAAGTGATCACTGATTCCCAATCTTTTATTACAGTGGTTCCCTATTTTTTTTGACCAGGGCCCACTTGGCCAGGGACCACTTTGATCACGGCCCACTTGGCCAGGAACCATTTTGATCAGGGCCCACTTTAACCAGGGTCCACTTTGACAAGGAACCACTTGACCGGGGACCACTTTGATCAGGGTCCACTTGGCCCGGGACCACATTGGCTGGGGACCACTTTGATTAAGGTCCATTTTGACCAGGGTCCATTATGACTGGGAACCACATGACTAGGCACCACTTTGATCAGGGCCCACTTTGCCTGGGAGTATATAGGCCAGGGACCATTTGGCCAGGGACCACTTTGATCAAGGTCCACTTTGACAAGGGTCTACTTTGACCGGGGACCACTTTGACCAGGGACCACTTTGATGAGGGACCACTCTCCAACATTAGTATCAAAAGGGGTGGGGCTGGTCAGCTCTGCAGAAAGGAGTGGAAATAAAATAAAATAAATAAGGAGGAAGGAGGTTTGCAGACCAGATTAGATACTTTAAATAGCTGAAGAAGAAACCATGTCAATGCAAGATGACGCATGCCAGTGCTAATGGTTGATTGATCTACACTAGTCAAGCATATCACTTTACCAAGAAGTTAGCAATGAGGGAAATTGTTTGACAGTATTGGGCTTCTAATAATAATAATAATAATAATAATAATAATAATAATAATAATGATAATCATCATCATCATTTGTATTTATACCCCACTTCTTTTCTCCCAAAGGAAACTCAGAGCAGTTAACACTAAAATAATCTGTATAGGTTTTACATTGCAAAGAAATCATATTTATTTATAAGTAGCTTCACTGATTGTCATTCCTTCTGTGACCTGTATTTGCTTGGTGGGTCTCACAGCATGCAGTCCCATTTCAGCAAGTCTGACGTGCAGATAATAACCTAGAGGCAATTGTCAGCCACTGTGTCTCTGTTCCACATAAATTTTGCTGAAGTTTCTGCATGAATGACCCATAATAACGCTGAATGGCAGGGGTCACCTTCCACCACCATTCAAGGAAAAAAAGATTCTTTCTTGCTTAGTCGGCCCCATTGAATGAATTGCTGTTAGGAACAGCCTATTTAAAAGACATATAATTATGAATAATAATAATAATGACAATAACAACAATAATAATCTTTATTTAAACCCTACCACCATCTCCCAAAAGGGACTCGGGGCGGCTCACAAAGTACTCAGAGGTGCAAACACAAAATGCAATACAGTATAAACAATAACACAGAAGCAGTAACAAACAACAAACATCATAAAACTCCATTGGATAAAATCAATAAAATACAACAACAGCTGCAGGTATAAACAAACTGCAGTGTATTCACCACTATTTATTTTTTTTGTTCCACCTTTCTCCTCATGGGGACTCAAGGTGGATAACAATAACCCCATTAGATCATTTAAAAACAGGTAAATACATATACATATGAATACAAAGACTCAAAAATAATTAAATAATTGTGTCACATATGCAAATATTAAAATAAAATTAAAATTATATTTAAAAGTTCCATTTATTGAGGTCTATATATCCTAGGGACAGTCACTATAGTGGTTTGGGAGTGGGACTACAACTGGATACCAAATTTCGAATCCTTGCTCAGCCACGGGTGGTCTTGGGCAAGTTACAATCTCTCAGCCTTAGGGGAAGGCAAAGGAATCAGTTTTGATAGGAAAAACCTGCGACAAGGTCACAATAAAATGTAAAACAACAACAGTTGATCTTAGGAAACTGTTCTGGCTAACAGATATACAATGGATTTTCTCTACTCTTCCATAACCTCCAACTGACTTGATTTCACAGGCACTATCCCAATAGTAATACTCTGTCATCCCATTTTCCAGCTGTTTTTGAAATATATCCCAGTTTTCCCCTCTTTCTCCCCCTTTGTCCCTCCCAAGTGTTAAAAGAAGTAGGAATTATGTAGACCAAATCTTCCTCATCCAGAGTGGCAATGTATACTATTTCATTCTGTTAACTTCCCATTTCATCTTGTGGAGCCCCCGGTGGCGCAGTGGGTTAAACCGCTGAGCTGCTGAACTTGTTGACCGAAAGGTTGCAGGTTGAAATCCGAGGAGCGGTCTGAGCTCCCGCTGTTAGCCCCAGCTTCTGCCAACCTAGCAGTTCGAAAACATGCAAATGTGAGTAGATCAATAGGTACCGCTTCTGCGGAAAGGTAATGGCACTTCATGCAGTCATGCTGGCCACATGACCTTGGAGGTGTCTATGGACAACCTTTGGCTTAGAAATAGAGATGAGCACCAACCTCCAGAGTTGGACACGACTGGACTTAATGTCAGGGGAAAACCTTTACCCTTTACCTTCATCTTGTACTCAAGTTACAAATTAGGAAACAACAAACCAGCTTTATTTGGAGGAAGGAACTGGCAAAACCACCTGTGAGTTTTCCTTGTCTAAGAAAACCCTAGGAAACCCCTGGAGTTGCCATAATTTGACAGCAAACTTGGAAGGCATTTTTTACTCTTTTCCAAGTTTATAGTCTATGTCATGGGACAAGCTCTTCCGAGCAAATGAAGACAAGATGAAAGAGAAAGATGAAAGGGTGAGCCAATTAAGCGCATGATCTATACGAGCATCGATGTTCTGATTGGCTGTTGGTTTATGCGGCTGGATCACGAGAGATTATGTCATAATTTCAGAGTTTCCAGTTCATTTTAGAAAAGAACGTGTTGGTACAATCGGGGCTGATCTTGTGACGCGTGGCACAGAAAGAGGAAAAAGCAAAGGAAAAAGCATTTTGGAATCAATTTGGCCATAGTGGCAGGAGTAATATTAGTGCAGGAGTCATATTAGTGTGAAATAAAAAAAAGAAAGTATGAGTAATGAGTAATTGAAGCATGAGCAAATATGAAATATTCTAGTGCTGAAAACAAGTGTTACTAAATAAATATCCATGTGGGGTTTCTAAAAGTGTGTCACTAATTTTTAGCCTTTTTTGAGTACATCAAGCAAGCATTTGTGAAGAAGTGATATTCAATCATTGCTTGCTAAGGAAACGTATCAGTTATGTGACTAAAGTAGCTCAGAGCTGGAGAAGTTATACGAGAGTTGAATGAAAAGTAATGCCTCCACCTTCATAACTCCTCAACGGATGGCAGTACTGGTATGCGGCAGGTACTGGCTTGTTCAGTAGACTCTCCTCCTACAGTTCCATTTCAGCGGGAAGCCTTAGCATTGAATGGTTGTGTTGTTAAAGTGCGAAGTATGGAACCCTGTTGGTCAATGCGAATTAAGCAACATGCAGTCATTGAATTCTTGACAACAAAAGGTGTCACCCCAAAGGAGATTCATCAGAAATCAAACTGTTTATGGTGATTGTGTTGATGTGAGTACTGTGTGTCGTTGGGTGACTATGTTTAAAGATGCTGAGGTGGAAACATCTGACTTGTGTGACAGACAGAGCGTTGGACATCCTGTGACAGCAACCACCGAGTTTCACAAGCAAAAGGTTGACAGATTGGTTCAGGATGATTGTTGTATCACTCAGAGAGAAATTTCAAGCATAATCGGCATTTCACAAGAACGTGTGGGTCACATTATTTCTTTGCTTGGTTATAGAAAGATCTGTGCACGATGGGTTGCGGAAACAGAGTGTCAACTTCTTCTGTGACGGCTTCACGGAGATTTCTCTCTATAGCATGGACTGCTAAAAAGACAAATAAATGGGTCCTAGAGCAAATCAAGGCTGAATTTTCCCTAGGAGCCAAGATGATTAAATGGAGACATTCATATTTTAGATATATCAAATGAAGACAGAACACATTAGAAAACAGAATGATTCTTGGGAAGGTAGAAGGCAGTAGGGAAAGAGGAAGACCACGTTCCTGGTGGATAGAATTAATCTTGGAAGGCATGGCCTTGAATTTGCAAGACCTGCACAAGCTATTGATGACTTGGAGGTCTCTCATTCATAGAGTCACCATAAGTCAAAATCAACTTAATAACAACAAATGACAACAAATAAAAATAGTAAATAAACTTGACAGCAGTTGCCTATTACAGCAAAGCTTTATCCAAGGATTGAGTTTATCCAACTCACTCAAGGAAGGCATAGCGCTGAATTTGCAAGACCCAAGCAGAGCTGTTGATGGCAGACTGCCTCAGAGATCTCTCATTCAGAGGGGCAAAGTTGACTTGACTACAGTTAGCAGCAACAACAAACATTATGCTTGGATAGACTCAATCAAGGAAGCCATAACCCTGAATTTGCAGGAACTGCTGATAAGAGGGTAACTTGAAGGCCTCTCATCCATAGGTTCACCATAAGCCAAAGTTCACTTGAAAGCTGTTAAGAACAAAAACATGATTCTATGATTCTATGAGCTTTCTTCCCAGTTGTTGTGAACTTACAAAGTTCATTATTTTACCTCTGCATGTGTTTACACATCTCCTTTATAGCTAGAAAAACATTTTTTTGCCTTTAGGTATGGTTTTTATGTGTTTTTAAAAATATAGCCTTGCATATCCATATCTTTCACTCTCCCTGGTGAGGAATGTTCTGTGCTCATGTAGATAAAACATATTGCTAGAGGCCAGCTTAGCTCTTGCTGTGCATGCTGGAGGGTGTCAGAACCATGGGGCCAGATGAGGATGATGAGGCGCAGGGTTTCCTCCTAGCAGCAGAATATCAGCCTCAGAAAGAGGAACAGCCTGAATCTACTAAGGCTCAGTAGGATCAGGCCTCTCCAGGAATGGAAACACCTGAGCTGGATCAGGATTAGGAGGAGGAAGAACAGGCGTTGGGTTGCCCTGCCCAGCTCCAGCTCAGGGTCAATGCCATACTGCTGTGAATGTCTAGTCCAGTGATTCTCAACTGTCCTAATGCCGTAGCCCCTTAACACAGTTCCTCATGTTGTGGTGATCCCCAACCATAACATTGTGTTCATTGCTACTTAATAACTGTAATTTTATTACTGTTATGAATTGTAATGTAAATATCCGATGTGCAGGATGAATTTTCATTCACTGGACCCGATATGCCTAAATTGATTTTGTCATTTGGGAGTTGTAGTTGCTGGGATTTATAGTTCACCTGCAATCAAAGAGGATTCTGAACTCCACCAATGATGGAATTGAACCAATCTTGGCACACATAATCATAGAATCATAGAGTTGGAAGAGACCTCATGTGCCATCCAGTCCAACCCCCTGCCAAAAAGCAGGAAATTTGCATTCAAAGCACCCCCAACAGATGGCCATCCAGCCTCTGTTTAAAAATAACTCCCATGACCAGCAGAAAATACTGGAAGGGTTTGATGTGCATTGGCCTTAAGTTTTAGAATTGTAGTTCACCTACACCCAAAGAGCACGGTGGACTCAAACAATGATGGATCTGGATCAAACTTGGCATAAATTCCCAATATGCCCAAATGTGAACACTGGTGGAGTTTGGGGGAAAATAGACATTGACATTTGGGAGATGTAGTTGCTGGGATTTATAGATCACCTACAATTAAAGAGCATTCTGAACCCCATCAACGATATAATTGGATAAACTTCTCACACAGAACCCCCATGACCAACAGAAAAGAATGTGAATTGTGATGGTCTTTGATGACACCTCTGAGACTCTGTCATGACACCCCCCCCCCCCCAAAGGGGTCCTGACTTCCAGGTTGAGAAACGCTGGTCTGATCGATTGGCCGAAAGAAGAAAATAGTAGCTGCAAAGGTTTATCAGGAGCTGCAAAAAAGGCTGGTGTTTGGAACAGTTGACTGCTGGAGGCAATCATTGTTTGGTACTACACCTGTGAATCCTGGATGCCCTTGGACCTTGAACTTTTGGGACTGCTCTTGTGGATATTGGACTTGTGCTTTAGTCCTTGGACTACATTTGGACATTAGACCTGTGCTTTGAACCCTTAGTTATCGGACCTGTACTTGCTGCAAACTTCTATGTATTTAGACCCCTTGGAAGGGACGTTGCAATTGGCTTGCTTGCTTCTGTTTACTGGACTGCTTTTGGTGTTAAATTCTGGACTGCCTCTGACTACTCTTAGTGCAGACTGCTGACAGAGGGCAGAAATATTTAAAGAATATAAAGGGAGTAGTAAGTTATGTTAAGTGGGGATTTTTTTTTTTTTTGCCTGTGGAGCGGAGGAGATAAGTTCAGCCTGTCTGAGAAGCTGGCAGAAGTATTTGAGCAAATG
The DNA here is from genome assembly GCF_025583915.1 of Anolis sagrei ordinatus. NCBI lineage: Eukaryota > Metazoa > Chordata > Lepidosauria > Squamata > Anolidae > Anolis > Anolis sagrei. Next base: position 290,776,138 of record NW_026845477.1, on the reverse strand, counting down.
CAAAGGGTTAGGCAGTTTATAAGACATTTTTTTCTTGGATCAGCAGTTTCTGGAGAAGACAAGAAGCAGTTCAGACTGGAAAGGAGATAGGGATTAGTTGTTGTACTGGTTGGGTGGATGCAGATACAGTTGACCGTGTTGTGCAAAGTCAGAGCATGCTCCCCTCCCTTTTGATCGTCTGGTTGCAAATGGAGAGCAATAAACATTTGCTTAATGAGCGGCTTGGATCCTCTGTATCTAAAATTTATCTTGACATGCAAGTCATGCCTCCTTGGCAGAGCAAAGCCTAGAGCCGGTTTTGTTGCCCACTCCTGGCTGGAATGAGCATAAGGAGGGTTGGAAAGGCGCCATTCTGGAGGGACACAGAGAAAGAAAACATGTGTGACAGAAGTGAGAACAAGCTGTTAAATCCTCATACAGTTGGGCCAAAATCAGATCTGTTCTCACTGACATGCATATCTGCTCGACATATATATACTGTTTAAAAATCAGGTGAAGGTAATGGGGAGAGTTTTCCATTTGCTTTGTTTTCCTGTTGAGTGTGATTTACTTAGTGGGTTTCCGTGGCCAAGTGAGGATTTGAACCCTCATCTCCAGAGGCATAGGGTGCATCTAGACAATAGAATTATTGCAGTTTGATACCACTTTACCATCATGGTACAGTGCTATGGAAATCCTGGGAGTTGTAGTTTTGCAGTGTCTTTTGCCTTCTCGGTCCAATAGTGCTGGTGCCTCACCAAACTACAGATCTCATGGTTCTGTAGCATTGAGCCCGGTGGATCAAATAGTATCAAACTGCACTCATTCTACAGTGTAGATGCACCCATTGTCCAGTGCCACCATGCTGGTGATGAGACACTTTTGGCAAATGATTCAGCCTTCAATTTCTTGTAGATTTATCCAGCAGGGCAATGGAAAGAGATAGTGAGATTTGTGTGGGCCACGGTTGGTCTAAAAGGTGGATTTCTAAAGATGGTTGAAAGTCTAGCTCCAGTTTTTCAGTTTTTTGTTTTGCTCAAAAAGTTTTTTTGTGGCCTAGCACCAACCAATTTCCCAAGAAGGAAGGAAGGAAAGAAGAAAAAAGGAAGGAAGAATGAATGAAGGAAATAAAAAAAGAAGGAAAGAAGGGAGAGAATGAAGGGAAAGAAGGAAAGAAGGAAGGAAGGAAGAAAAAGGAAGTAAAGAAGAAAAAAGGAAGGAAAGAAAGAAGGAAGGAAAGAAGGCAGGAAAGGAGGAAGGAAAGAAGGAAGGAAGGAAAGAAAGAAAGAAAGAAAGAAAGAAGAAGGAAGGGAAAGAAGGAAAGAAAGAAAGAAGGAAGGAAAGAAAGAAAGAAGAAGGAAGGGAAAGAAGGAAGGAAGGAAGGAAAGGAGGAAGAGAAGGAAGGAAATAAGAGAGGAAAGAAGGAAGGAAGGAAGGAAAGAAGGAAGGAAAGAAAGAAGAAAGGAAAGAAGGAAGGAAAGGAGGAAGGAAGGAAATAAGAGAGGAAAGAAGGAAGGAAGGAAAGAAAGAAGGAAGGAAAAGTTAATGTAGTTTGCATTAATATAGTTTCATACCACTTTAACTGATGTAGCTCAATGTTATGGAATCTTGGGATTTGTCGTCTGGTGAATCACCAGCCCTCTTTGGCAGAGCCAGGTGAAGACCTTGTAAAACTACAACTCCTGTGACTCTATACCATTGAGACATGACAGTTGAAGTGATGTCAAACTAGATGCACTGCTAGACAATGTGGTACCAACCCATGGCATGTTATGAGGGGGAAATATTCCGGTTCTCCCCATCAGAAGAAGCAATGTTATGGAGTATTTAAAGTATTGCCTGCTCATGGAAAAACTCTTTTAACAGTGTAGCTGAAAGGCTTGGGCCCCAAATCCATCTCTTCAAGTGGGTCCTAGCTTAAAGTCTATTGAATCTAATGGTTAATTTATTGCTGGCAGCCAGTCAGGACCGTGGGGCATCCACTGGCTTTGCAGCTCCCCACTGCAGGCCAGTTAAGCTGGGCTGGCACTGGGAGTCCAGCTGCCACGCATTCCCACCGCATAGCTGGGATTCCTTGCCTTCCTTGCCCCTTTCCTACATTTTGCCTTCCCTCCTTCCCGTCCAGAGATCCCTGGTTCAGTGGTTTGCAGAGGGTTAAAAGCCAGCTGGGCAAATTGAGGACACTCTTCTCAGCAGCAGGGCAGCCAGGCGCTCAGGAGAAGGGGGCAAAAGGAACACACAATTGGTTAGATGCCAAATTGCTAAGTACCAGTGCTTCATCGATACCCTATTAATCCTAGCCAGGTTAAATATGAGATGGACTTTTTAGCGGTATTCTTTAAGTCAAGAGCTCTGCGCAGGGACACCAGATTCAAGTGGATTTTAGTTTCAGGTTTTGGATGGGGGAATAGGAGGTGCATTGCCAATTTTAAAGATCTTGTTGTTGTGTGTCTTGAAGTCATTTCGGTTGTTTCGTGAACATACTGCAGGATTTTCTGGACAAGATTGAATCATAGAATCATAGAGTTGGAAGAGACCGCATGGACCATCAAGTACAACCCCCTGCCAAGAAGCAGGAATATTGCATTCAAAGCACCCCCAACAGATGGCCATCCAGCCTCTGTTTAAAAGCTTCCAAAGAAGGAGCCTCCACGACACTCTGGGGCAGAGAGTTCCACTGCTGAACGGCTCTCACACTCAGGAAGTTCTTCTTCATGTTCAGATTGGGTTCGTTTTTCCTTCCTCTGAGGCTCAGGGAATGTGATTTGCTCTTTGGTTGTAGAATAAACCACAACTCCCACTATGGTGAGTCAGTCTTCTCAAACCCCTCCAGTAAGTTAGTCATGGGGGTTCTGTGTGCCAGGTTTGGTCCAGGTCCATCATTGGTGGAGGTCACAGTTTCTCTGGTTGTGGGTGAAATATCACTCCCAAAAAAGAAGGCCAGTTCCCTCCAAACCCCTCCAGTAATCATTATGTGTTCCAGGTTTGGTCCAGATCCATTGGTGTTTGGGTTCACAGTGCTCTCTGGGTGTACGTAGGTGAACTACAACTCCCCCAAATACAGGTGAATTTTCCTCAGAGACCTTCAGTATTTTTTGCTGGTCATGGGGTCTCCGTATGCCAAGTTAATTCCTGGTCCATCATTGGTGGAGTTCACAGTGCTCTTCGATTTTTAAAAAATCCAGCTAGAGGTAGCACAAGGAAGAGGGTTGGGCAGATATAAAAAAGACTGCAAAAAAGAGCATTTTTGTCAGTGGCTTTGTTAACGGAGATATGCCTGCAATAACCTTTTGAGTTGAGGTAGATTATTCTAGACTTAAGAGATGCCTACCCAAGCACTTTAATTATTGTAAATACGTCCATCATGGTTATTTATCTGTTTGAAGAGCTCATCTTGTTTTGAAGCTTAATTGAAATTTTTCTTAAAGGTTACTCTTGAAGGGCCTTGAGTCACAGCAGGAAATGAATCCAATCTGGACAATAATCGGCAATATAGATGCTCAAGAGAAATAATCACCAAGATCAGCGCAAGAGTGGGGAGTGTTCTGCCTTTTATTAAAATGTTCCATGAACCTCTCATGCACAGGGATCTCTGAACAAACGAGAGCAAATGAGTGCCTTCAAAGAATGCTTTGCTCTCTCTCTGCTATGTAGTTCAATGATTGATAGATAGGACTGGGAGTGTCCAAAGGTGACTTTCAAGCAGGCTGTCTTAGAGTACATCTACACCAGGTATGGGGAAACCTAGGTCCAGGGGATGGATGTGGCTCCTTGAGCTCTTTTTCCAGAACCTATTCTCTCTCACCATCATATCCTTCCTTCTCTCTTTCCTTCCTCCTTCCCTTCCTTGCTTCCCTCCCTCTTCCTCCCTCCTTCCTTCTTTCCCTTCCACTCTTTCATCCTTCCTTCCCTCTTCCCTCTTTCTCCTTCCTTCCTTCCTTCCTTCCTTCCTTCCCTTTTGTCTTTCCTTCCTTCTCTCTTTCCTCCCATCCTCCTTCCCTCCATTCCCTTCCACCTTCCCTTACATCAGTTGTGACTGGGTGGACCTTTGTACAATTAAAACTTGTGTGCCAGCTGCAACCAGACCTCGTGAAGTCTGACTTGACCACAGTGGTCCACGCCTTAGTTACCTCTAGACTGGACTATTGCAATGCACTCTACATGGGGCTTCCCTTGAAGACAGACAGGAAACACCAATTGATCCAATGTTCGGCAGCCAGACTATTAACTGGGGCGAATTTCAGGGAGCGGTCAACTCCCCTGTTTAAGGAGCTCAACTGGCTGCTGTTCATCTTCCAGTCCCAATTCAAGGTGCAGGTTGTCATCCATAAAGCCCTGAATGTTTTGGGATCTGCCTACCTTCGTGACCACATCTCCTACCATAAAACCTGCTCTGGGTAGGCCCTCCTTTTGGTCCTTCCTCTATCTCAGGCATGACTTGTGGGAACGAGGGAGAGAGCCTTCTCCACTATGCCCCCCCAGCTTTAGAATTCGCTACCTGGTGAAATTAGGCAAGCCCCCATCCTAGCAGCCTTCAAGAAAGATGTGAAAACTTGGTTCTTCCGATGTGCCTTTGGAGAGTGACCATATATCTCATTTCTGTCCTCTCCACCTACAGTGTTCTCCTCATGATGCACTTTCCCCCCGTCCTTAATGTAGGCCTAACCCCACTGTTCGTCCTTTTCAGGCTCCTCTCCTACAAATACACTCCCCCCATCTCATCCAGGGTTTTATCATTTTATCTTGTCATTTGGCCCGCCCATTGTGTTCAACTTTTCATTATGTTATTTTGCACTGTTTATTTAATCTTGTTACTTTATGTATTTTATTGTGATGTAATTTTTTGTTGTTTTGCACTTTATTTTGCTGTATTGTATCTTTGGGCTTGGCCTCATGTTAGCTGCCCCGAGTCCCCTTGGGGAGATGAGGATGGGGTATAAATAAAGATTATTATTATTATTATTATTATTATTATTATTATTATTTGAAACACAACAAGATGAGTCCACAGCAGATACTCTGCTGGCTGTTGTATTGGATCACAAGTTGGACACTTCCCAAGTATCTAGGACTGTGTGATGTATCGGTGAATAATGCGTGCAGATCCCAGGAATGTGGCCTTCTGCAGTTGACAGATGGTAATTTTGTCAGTGCCGATTGTGTTTAAGTGCAGACCAAGGTCTTTAGGCACTGCACCCAGTATGCCGATCACCACTGGGACCACCTTGACTGGCTTGTGCCAGAGTCTTTGCAGTTCGATTTTTAAATCCTCATATCATGTCAGATTTTCCAGTTGTTTCTCTTCAATCTTGCTGTCACCTGCAATTGCAACATCAACAATCCATACTTTGTTTTTTAGCATGATTGTGAGGTCGGGAGTATTGTGCTCCAAAACCCTGTCTGTCTGAATCCAGAAATCCCAGAGTAGCTTGACGTGTTCATTCTCTGTAACCTTTTCAGGCTTGTGATCTCACCAGTTCTTTGTCGCAGACAGATGGTATTTGTGGCACAAGTATTATTATTGTTGTTGTTCCTATTATTATTATTATTATTATTATTATTATTATTATTACATCCTTCCTTCCATCCACCCATCCTTCTCTTCCTCCCTCCCTCCTTTCCTTCTGGGGATGTTTAGCTGGGAGAAGAGAAGCTAGAGAGAGAACATGAGAACCAGGTTTCAAGATTTATAAGGGTGCCCCATTGAGGAGGAAGAGGAGGAAACTGATTTTCTGCTGCTCTAGAGACCGGGCACAAGGGAGCAATGGTTTCAAATGGCAGGGAAAGAGATTCAACTAAAAAGATTAGGAAGATCTTCTTGAGAGTAAGAGCTGATGGAGCGTGGCATAGGCTGCCTTGGAGTGTGGTGGAGTCTCCTTCTCTGGAGGCTTTTCCGCAGAGGCTGTCTATTGGGAGTGCTTTCACTGTGCCTTCTTCATGGCAGGGGGTTGGACTGGATGGCCCTTGGGGGTTTCTTCCCGCTCTAGGACTCTATATCAGGAGTAGGCAATACAGGGTCTAATAGATACACTTTTTCTCTCCTGTCCACCATCTCTCCTAACCAAGGCTAACTCTTTTGCAACTCTTTGCATTTCCCATCTTTCCTTCATTTTCTGTCTCTGAAAGAGAAAAGGAAGGCGAGGAAAGGGCAGGAGGGGATTTGGGGAGAACTCTCTCCCTCCTGGCCCACCCACCCCACTCTGGCCTACCATGCGGCCTCTAAGTTAGAAAGATTGCCCATGCCAGATCTACATTATAGAATTAATGCAGTTTAATACCACTTTAACTGCCATGACTCAATGCTACGGACTCCTAGGAGCTGTAAGCCCCTTCCACAGTGCCATATATCCCAGGATCTGATCCCAGATTATCAGTTTATCAAATTAGATCCTGGGATATAGGGCAGTATAGATCGAGTCATAGTTTCGTGAGGTACCAGCACTCTTTGATAGATAAGGCTAAAGACCTTGTAAAACTACAACTCAGAAGACTCCATAGCATTGAGCCATGGCAATTAAAGTAGTGTCAAATTATATTAATTCTATAGTGTAGATTTATCCCAAGTTACTATTGACTGGGTTCATTTTCATAATTGTTTTGGGCCCATTTTAACTGCAGCTAGTGGAGTCACATTACATTAACTCTACAGTGTAGATGCACCCTTACTCTCCTTATAGATCCTGCCCCACACTTTTCATAGCCCTACAATTTCCTATAATCTTATGATCTATATCCCTAAGCAATATAGGAACTGCCTTGCACTAGATATCAGATGACTGGTATCTATTATCTGCTTTGAACTGGAATATATGGCAGTGTGGACTCGGATAACCCAATTCAAAGCAGATATTGTGGGATTTTATGCCTTGATATTCTGGGATATAGGGTTGTGTGGAAAGAACTGGGTACTTAAAATCACAGGTGCTTTTATTATATATCAGTAAAGCTTTTTTCTGTTGGTGGTACTGAAATCAGTGTGTATCTTACAATCAAGTGCATCTTAGAACCAAAGAAATACAGTAGTTGTCTCAGCCGGGGTTTGCGTCTGTAATGCATCATGCAGGGCGGCCTCTGGGTACAAAGGGGGTGCCTGATCAATGCTGTGATTCATCCCCTTCCTCTTTCTCATTGGCACCCCCTACTATGGCTTGTCAGCTGCTGTTTATGGCCTTAGATGGGGCAGCTGTTGGGAGGGACATTCCAGTGACGGATTATGGGAGCAGCTGGCCCAGGGCCCTTGCACACCCACACGCTTTCTCTCCACAAGTCATTGGTTCAGAAACAGAGGAGGAGGGCTGGGTTCCCAGGAAACTGGAATTTGGGATTCTTGCGCCAACTTCTTAGGGACATGCTGCAGTGCCGTGCAACTAGAGAATGTTGGAGTTTTAACGTGTGGCTCTCTCAAGAGGGAATTGCCCTTGAAATGGGCAGCATCTTGTTTGCTCCCAGTGATTAGCCCTGCGAGTGTATATCTATGCTGCAGAATCAATGCAGTTTGACACCACTTCACTGTATTGTCGAAGGCTTTCATGGCCAGAATCACTGGGTTGTTGTAGGTCTTTTTGGGCTATATGGCCATGGTCTAGAGGCATTCTCTCCTGACGTTTCGCCTGCATCTATGGCAAGCATTCTCAGAGGTACTACCTCTGAGGATGCTTGCCATAGATGCAGGCGAAACGTCAGGAGAGAATGCCTCTAGACCATGGCCATATAGCCCGAAAAAACCTACAACAACCCAGTTACAGGGAGTTCACAGAGAATTCCCATGGAGTTTGATGAGTCATCGGCAATCTTGCAGACCTAGTTAAAGATCTCGTGGCCACGAGATCTTTAACTATGTTTGCAAGATTGCTGATGACTCATCATTCCATAACAGTATAGATGAGGCATGGGCAAACTTCAGCCCTCCAGGTGTTTTGGACTTCAACTCCCACAGTTCCTAACAGCACTACAAAATAGTATTACCTAAAAGAATCCTACATCCTGTGTGAATGTGGAGCAGAACAGACAACTCTGCATCTCTATGCTTGTCCACTGTGCCCTGCTTCATGTACAGAGGAAGAGTTGTTGGAGGCTACAGACAATGCCATTGCTGTTGCCCGTTTTTGGTCAAAGGATATTTAGCTGCCTGCGCTCCTTCTATTTTTATCAGTTTCATGCTAATTTATGCAATGCTTTTGATACAAAATCTATATAAATAAAAATATAATGTTCGTTTGTGGGATTAACAGAATTCAAAAACCACTGGACGAATTGACACCAAATTTGGACACAAGACACCTAACAACCCAATGTATGTCCTTCACTCCAAAAAAAAATGATTTTGTCATTTGGGAGTTGTAGTTGTTGGGATTTATAGTTCACCTACCATCAAAGAGCATTCTGGACCCCACCAATGATGAAATTGAACCAAACTTGGCACACAATTCTCTCATGACCAACAGAAAATAATGGAAGGATTTGGTGGGCAGTGTCCTTTGGTTTTGGAGTTGTAGTTCACCTACATCCAGACATCACTGTAGACTCAAACAATGATGGATCTGGACCAAACTCTACACAAATACTCAATATGCCCAAATTTGAACACTTGTGGAGTTTGGGGAAAATAGAATCTTGACATTTGGGAGTTGTAGTTGCTGGGATTTATAGTTCACCTACAATCACAGAGCATTCTGAACCCGACCAATGATAGAATTGGGCCAAACCTCCCACACAGAACCCCCATGACCACCAGAGTGGGCCACAGCAACACGTGGCAGGGGACGGCTAGTAATAAAATGATAAAAATAAATGTGCATTTTCCCAAATATGTTCATATCATAGCATGTTTTTTTTAAATAGAAAGTATCACAAACTCAGGGATGCAAGGATGCCCCACTTCATGTTGTATCCATTTGTATGTTTGGCCTGGCAAGTGCCATTCCAGGACAATCTGTGAAAGAACAATCCAACCAAATCCCCACTTGACGAGAGTGGAGTTCTCTTTGGGGCGTCTGGTTAGCCTCTACTGAGAAGCAATGCACTGAATGAGACAGAGAAAGATGCTTTGTTTGATCCCGCATGGGCTGTTATGTTCTTTTGTGAACCCAGTGGAAGTCAAGCAGCCAAACCGCTGGGTGCATAGGAGCATTGCGTGTAGCTATCTGTGCTCTGTCATGAGCACGAGGCTCTCTGTTTCATTTCTAATAAATCACTCCATTGTTTGACCCTCTCTGAGCATGTTTCACCAATATTTGACCTTATTGAACCAAGTTGTTTGTTTTGACTGATCAAATGACAGGCTCTCTTGTTTGGTCTTGGGATCTCCCACATGTCCAGCGCATGCCCAAACCACAGCTTTGGCTTGCGTCCCTCTTGGATGAGTGATGAAGACAACGATGTGTCACACTGCTTGCTGTCAGAATGTGTCAACCCTGTTCCCTTTCTGGCCCAGATAGGAAAGTGAAGACAATGGCAGGATGCTCGTGACTCCTATCTGTGGAATGTGTACTGTTCAGTTGCAAAGGGAAAAGGGTCTGAATCGGGAAAGGGAAGGAGCACGGATGCCCGCTCATGTTGAGTCACCCAACCATGGCTCTCTCAATGAGGTGGCTTACAGAGACCCACTTGCGGCTAACGGCTGTTTTCTGCCCTTTCCTTACTTAGGCGATCCCTCGTTGTCTGAGTAAGATTGTCCTCCAAGTGCGGTGTTCTGGGTACGTAGGTGACTGCCCTTTCCAAAGGCATGACGGTTCTACTGTTGGTGTAGCCAGTAAGCCCAGCAAGGATGATGGGACCCATGATGCTTTGCTTGCTACTCTTGGCCTCCCTTGGTGCAGCTGAACTGGAAGAACACTTTGACCCAGGTAGGTTTGTTTGCCCATTTGTTTATTCATCATCATCATCATCATCATCATCATCATCATCATCATCATCATCACTTTATTTCTTAATTAGTCGCTCTCCACCAAAGTGCTCTGAGTGACTTACAATTTAAAATAGCTTATACACAATATAAAACATTCAATATAAAAACATTCAACATAAAAACATTCAACATAAAAACATTCAGCAGTGACTATGGCAAAATTTGATCCGGTTACTTAAATGCACAACCAAACAGCCAAGTCTTGAGCGCCTTTACAAAAGGTCGCAACTCCGACATTGCTCTAATATATGGAAGCAATGAGTTCCACAGAATTGGAGCATAGATCGAAAAAGCTCTACGCCTTGTAGCTTCCAAATGTGCCTCCCTAGGACCCGGTATGTATAGGAAGTATACAAAGTATATTCTGCATGCCAACACCTTAAATCAAGAAACAGCTTCCTAAGATCAACAGAGATACTTGCAGGAACACCTCAGCAAGCAAAAATCCAAAAGTGGCAAGCAAAACTCAGAACTTCAATCAGGGGCTGAGGCCAGATGAGAAACTCCCCCTTGGGCACACAGAAGACGGGGTGACTGGGAAGATGCTGAACAAGCTGTGCTCTGGCACCACGAAATGAAATGGTGTTACAAAGTGGAGTCCACAGCATGCGAGTGTGAAGAAGAACAAACCACAGGCCACCTACTACAATGCAACCCACACTCTGCCACATGCACAATGGAGGACCTTCTCACAGCGACACCAGAGGCTGTCCAGGTGGCCAGCTTCTGGTCAAAGGAAATTTAGCATAATGTCAAGTTTTTTTACTTTGTTTGTGTTTTAAATACATTTTAACTGTACCCTCAGTTTGCTTCTGATATGATAAACAAACACACGTAACATGCTTGACTCCAGTAAAGTGCACCTTTGTTTTTCCAGTGGCTTTCCCTTCTTGGAATTGATGATGTAGATATAGATATAAGCCTACAAATACTTTTGCCACTAACTTCTTTCTCTCAGAATCTCAAAAGTGCTGCAAAATCCCTTTGGACACTGATACTCTAGATTAGCACAGCTTTTTCTTTGGTATGAGGACAGACTGCCATCTAGTGGCTGACATTGGCACAACAGTATTAACTGTTTTGCTTATGCATGGCGAGATAATTACTTTTCTAAAAGCATGTTTGTTTGTTTTTTGGATATTGCAAAAATAGGATAGGATTTTAATTCCCCCTCCATCTTATCTTTCCAACACTTAACTGCTACTAACTGGTAACTAATATCTAGATGCTTGTCCATTCCTATTAACTAAGGGCCCTTCCACACAGTCGTATAACTCAGAATATCAAGGCAGAAAATCCCACAATAACTGCTTTGCACTGGGTTATCTGAGTCTATACTGCCATATTTATTTATTTATTTATGATATTTATAGCCCACCTTTCTCAGCCATGTGGTGACTCAAGGCGGGTTACAGATTGGCACAATGTGATGCCAGACATTCATAAAGTGCAAGTAAAAACAATCAACATGACAATATAAAACATATATAAAAAACATCAAAACATAATCATTGGTGTCATCCTGTTAAAAACATTTTCCAGTAACATCGTCTGACCATTCCATGTTCATCATTCATAGTTCCATGTTATCTATTCCACTGCATTCCTAAAAGCTTGCTCAAAAAGCCAAGTTTTTTACTTTTTTTTGGAAAGTCAGGAGGGAGGGGGACAATCTAATATCCCTGGGGAGGGAGTTCCATAGCCAGGGGGCCACCACTGAGAATGCCCTGTCCCTTGTCCCCACCAATCGCACTTGCGAAGCAGGTGGGATCAAGAGCAGGGCCTCCCCATATGATCTTAAACTCCTAGATGGTTCATAGGAGGAGATATGTTCAGACAACTAAACTGGGCTGGAACTATTTTAGGGCTTTATAGACTAAAGCCAGCACTTTGAATTCTAGTTCAAAGCAGATAATGTGGAATTTTACTCAGCTGTGTGGAAGGGGCCTGATTGTTGGTAATTGTTAAAGACTTCTTGCTGGCAATTGCTATTAACTAGTGGCTGGTAATTAAATTCCCTGCCCAAGTACCTAAGTATTTATTTATTTATTTACCGTATTTCTCAGCCCGAAGGCGACTCAAGGCAGTTTACAATCGGCATAAATCAATGCCCCCAACAACATAAAATATAATTAAAAACATTAACATATAATATAAACAATATAAAAGCAATAGCGACAATAAGAACAATAAAACACAAGTCTTCAGCGTCTCATTATTAAAATCATTTTCTGGTCGCATCGTCCAATCGTTCCGTGGATCTAAATTAGCCTGTTACACTGCATTTGCAAATTCTTGATAAAAAAGCCAGGCTTTAACTCTTTTTCGAAATGTTAGGAGGGAGGAGGCCAATCTAATATCCCTAGGAAGGGTGTTCCATAGCCGAGGGGCCACTGCTGTGAAGGCCCCGTCTCTTGTTCCCACCAATCGCATCTGTGAAGGAGGCGAGACTGAGAGCAGGGCCTCCTCAGATGATCTTAGAGTCCTAGATGGTTCATAGGAAGTAAATTCCATTAAGGTTATAATCCTGATTTAATGAAGGATAGCCTCACTTATTCAGCAATGTAATGGTTAGCTTTTAACCATTGTTATAGTTACATGGTCATAAAGAGCAGAATAGAAATATTACTTGGTCCATTATTGGAAGACAGATGAGATTTATATGAATGAAATATTAATAGCTTTCACTGTTTTCCTTTTCTTCCCCCTTACAGCTAAGTGCCGCTATGCACTGGGCATGCAAGATCGTGCCATCCCTGATGAAGCCCTCTCTGCCTCCAGCTCATGGTCCGACTCAACGGCCGCCAAGCACAGCAGGTGATGAGGATAGTAAAGGCATTTGAACCACCTGTCTATTATTTTATTGAGCACCCACATCTGGATTCAGCATTTTATTTTTAAAGTCTTTTAAAAACATTTTAGCACAAGTCAGACCAGACATAGGGTACATCTGTATTGTAGAATTAAAGCAGTTTGGCACCACTTTAACTGCCATGGATCATTGTTATGGAATCCTGGGGTTTATAGTTTGGTGAGGCATCAGCAAACTTTGGCAGCAAATCTAAAGATTTTTGTAAAGCTACAGCTTCCTTTAATTCCATAGCATTGATTATAGATATTCCCATGAAGGCATTTAACAAGACAACTCCTTATTGCTGACCTCTTTCCCATATATTGTCAAACGCTTTCATGGTTGGAATCACTGGGTTGTTGTAGGTTTTTCGGGCTGTATGGACATGATCTAGGGACATTCTCTCCTGATGTTTCGCCTGCATCTATGGCAGGCATCCTCAGAGGTTGTGAGGTCTGTTACTGATGAAGAAACAAAACATACAAACAATCTACAGACCCACTAAGCAACAAATGTTATGTTCAGCAAAGGACAAGAGGAATCCTTTCATCTCTACAGGAGTCTATTATATAGCATGCAGCTGTGGACAAGTCTACATAGGGACCACCAAGCACAGCAGCATTGATCAGATACAATTCAAAGAACATGAAAGGCACTGCAGACTACTTCAACCAGAGAAGTCAGCAATAGCAGAGCACTTGATGAACCAACCTGGACACAGCATATTATTTGAGAACACAGAAATGCTGGACCACATCCACAACCACCATGTCAGACTACAAAGAGAAGCCATTGAAATCCACAAGCATGTGGACAGTTTCAACAGAATGGAAGAAACCATGAAAATGAACAAAATCTGGCTACCAGTATTAAAAAACTCTAAAATTAAAAAAGTAAATTAAGAACAAAACTCAAACACAGGGAAAATCCAGAGAAGAAAAAATCAGGAACAGCTAATCACTTTCAACAAAGGATTCCCCCAGGTAGTAACAAGGCACACCTAAAAACTGTCAGGTCATTAAATGCTAATCAAGGTGGTCAGTTGAAACATTCATACCTACCTCCAGCAGACAAGAGTTCTTTCTCCTACCCCGGACTTTCCACAGATATATAAACCCAATTTTCTTAGTTTCCAACAGACCTCACAACCCCTTAGATAGATGCAGGCGAAATGTCAGGAGAAAATTCTTCTAGAACATGGCCATACAGCCTGAAAAACCTACAACAACTCTTTCCTATGCTTTCTGAAGAAGTGCTTGGAAAGTTACCTTTAAAAAAAAGATGTATTTAGCAAAAAGTTGAATTTAGCGTAAACACTTAATTTCAATGGCCAATCCTGATAAAATAGTAAAGAGTAGAGACATCACACTGGCAAGGAAGATCCGCAATGTTAAAGCAATGGTGTTCCCCATAGTAACCTATGGATGTGAGAGCTGGACCTTAGGGAAGGCTGAGCAAAGGAAGAGAGATGCTTTTGAACTGTGGTGCTGGAGGAAAGTTCTGAGAGTGCCTTGGACCACGAGAAGATCCGGCCAGTTCACACTCCAGGAAATAAAGCCTGACTGCTCACTGGAGGGAAGGATATTAGAGGCAAAGATGAAGTACTTTGGTCACATAATGAGAAGACAGGAAAAGAGAAGACAATGAAGCCGCGGAAAATGGAAGGAAAATGGAAGAAGGGCTGACCAAGGGCAAGATGGATGGAGGCTATCCTTGAAGTGACTGGCTTGACTCTGAAGGAGCTAGGGGTGGTGACAGCCGACAGGGAGCTCTGGCATGGGCTGGTCCATAAGGTCTCGCAGAGTCAGAAGCGACTGAACTAATAAACAATTTCATGTATATAGTTTTCAGAAATTCTGACTTTTTTTTTACATACTTTGAAAAATCTCTTTTAGTTGTGGATACTGGTAGTTAAGAAAGCTATCCTTTTGCACTGTGGTTCCTATAATATTCCAGCTGGAGGTTGTACACCTTGGGATCCTGACAGTTGTAATCTTAAAAAGTTAATTTCTCAAATTTTAATAAAACTGAGCAAAAATCCCGAAGTTCTTGGAGTTGTATACTTGGCCCTCCACAATTGCAGATGTGACTTTTGAGGATTTGATTATTTATAGAATTGATTAATATGTTCTCCCCAGGAATCTCTGGCCTCCCAGCACAACCCTATGATCAATTTCTGCTAGATGTTGTTCATACAGTTGCACTGGAGGCCCTAGAGCAGATGTGCTCAAACTGCAGCCCTCCTGCTGTTTGGGCCTCCAACTCCCAGAAGCCTTAACAAGCTTGTCAGTTGTCAGGAATGCTTGAAGTTGAAGGCCCAAACAGCTGGAGAGTCGCAGTTTGAGAATGCCTACCCTAGAGATTCCCAGAGAGGTGTTATCTCAGATCAGTAGAGTGTTGTTGAGTGTTTAATAGATAATTTATCCACTTTTGCAGGAATCTTGTGCCCCTAACCCAGGCATGGGCAAACTTTGGCCCTCCAGGTGTTTTGAACTGCAACTCCCACAATTCCTAACAGCCGCTAGGCTATTAGGAATTGTGGGAGTTAAAGTCCAAAACACCTGGAGGGCTGAAGTTTGCTCATGCCTGCCCTAACTGCAGTGATTGTATCCTGAAATCTGCAATCAAGCTGTGCAATTGGAAAACTCAGTACTCAAAACAAAGCCATATTTATTTTAAATTCAAATAACAAGTTTCTACTCCTTTAAACCATTCTTATGACCTCTACAGCAAGTTGTGTTTAATGAAGTATTGAAAGAAAGGATACTATGTGCCTGTGTGCACATCTGCAGAAATGTGTAGATTTTGAGTAATTTCCAATTATCAAAGAATGAGACTTCAGTTCATTCTTTTTATTCATCTCTGTCGGATCCTGGTAGAGTTACTTTGGGAAGGCCTTCCACTTTCATGTGATGGTAGGGGACACAGGACTCCTGCAAAAGTGGGAAAATGTTGAATTAAAAAAAAAACCCACTGTTATTTTACCTAAGAGTGTATCTGTCTAGGAATCTCTACATAGAATCATAGAATCAAAGAGTTGGAAGAGACCTCATGGGCCATCCAGTCCAACCCCCTGCCAAGAAGCAGGAATATTGCATTCAAACCACCCCTGACAAATGGCCATCCAGCCTCTGCTTAAAAGCTTCCAAAGAAGGAGCCTCCACCACACCACACATTATCTGACAGACATTGTTGTGCTTGATGAGCTGTGGATTTTGGAAAAAAAACATATTAACCAAATGTATACGTAATCACATTCACAAAAGTTAAACCCACAAATGTAAGGGTCAATTGGATTATTGTGTCTGATGCAAAAGGGATTTAAACATCATAGAATCGAAGAGACCAGAAGAGCCACCCAGTCCTGCTATTCAGGAACACACAATCAGAGTGTTATGTTTAAAGGCCAGTCATATGTTATTTATAATCAGCTTGCGCTCTCTCTTCGCCACCTAGGTTAGCACTGAATGAGGGAGATGGAGCGTGGTGCCCTGCAGGACCCGTCTACCCTAACGATGCTGAGTATTTGGAGATTGATCTGCGTCGGCTGCACTTCTTGACTTTGGTTGGGACCCAGGGGCGCCATGCCAATGGCCATGGCAAAGAGTTTGCCCGTGCTTACCGGCTCCACTACAGTCGCGATGGACACCGCTGGATGCCTTGGCGGGACCGGTGGGGCAATGAGGTAAGCAAAGGACTAAAGTGATTCAGCAAAAGCATTCTTCCATTGATTTGTGAGTATTAGTGACATGGTTTATAAGTCTAAATAACCATTCTCCAAGAGACATAGCTGCCAATGGTAGAGAGGAGTCAATATATGCTGAATGGAAGTTGAGCAAAGAGTGTCAACAGTATTGTCGAAGGCTTTCATGGCTGGAATCATTAGGTTCTTGTGGGTTTTTTCGGGCTATATGGCCATGTTCTAGAGGCATTTCTCCTGATGTTTCGCCTGCATCTATGGCAAGCATCCTAAGAGGTAGTGAGGTCTGTTGGAAGTAGAAAATGGGTTTATATATCTGTGGAATGACTGGGGTGGGGCAAGGAGCTCTTCTCTGCTGAAGCTAGGTGTGAATGTTTTGGCTGACCACCTTCATTAGCATTTGAAGGCCTGGCTGAGCCTGGGAAAATGTTTTGTTGAGAGGTGTTAAGATGTGCCGGGTTGTTTCCTCTCTGCTGTTTTGCTGTTGTAATTTTAGAGTTTTTTAATACTGGAAAAGCATTCACAGTCAAAAGCATTCTTATGAAAGCTAGTGTGGTGTAGTGATCTGAGTTTTGAACTCTGGCTCTGAAGGCCAGGGTTCAAATTCCCTTCTTGCCCATGGAAACCCACCTGGTGATCTTGAGCAAACCAAACATTTTCAGCCTTAGAGGAAGTCAATGGCAAAAATTGTTTTGGCAAGAAAACCCTGTGATATGTTTTTAGGACTTCTGTTAAGCCTGTTCCTTCTTGCTGGCTCTTTCTGATGCCCTTTGAAGTAGTGTTTGGAAAGTTTTTTTCACAGTTGACTAGTTCCACAATTAATTATTATTCCAATTAGAGCTTGCAAATAACTGGCAACAACTCATTAGAGTAGGTCCAGAGATAGGTTTACTTCTCTGTCTGGACTGACCCAATATGTCTTATTGATAAGAGTTCTCCTGGCATGCCAGGCTGAGCTACTAAGTTAGATACCATTGACAAATCTGAGTTAGAGTTCCCAAAATCCATCTGCCAGTGCCCATGCTGACTATGGATTATGGAAGCTATAAGGAGCCCCTGGTGGCGCAGTGGGTTAAACCCCTGTGCCGGCAGGACTGAAGACCGATAGGTTGCAGGTTCGAATCTGGGGAGAGGCAGATGAGCTCCCTCTATCAGCTCCAGCTCCTCATGCGGGGACATGAGAGAAGCCTCCCACAAGGATGATAAAACATCAAATAATCTGGGCATCCCCTGGACAATGTCCTTGCAGACGGCCAATTCTCTCACAACAGAAGCGACTTGCAGTTTCTCAAGTCACTCCTGACACGACAAAAAAAAATATGGAAGCTATAGCCTAAGACATATGTTTTTCAAACTGTGATGACTTTTCAGGGGTTCTGACAGAGCAGTATTTACCATGTAAAGAGCGTCATCCTGTTTTAAATCTTTGTCCCACATTAGAGTTGTTTTTTATGGATTCTTAAGTGACAGAAAAATGATGCCCCTTCATGGCTACTCCCTGTCCCTTAGGTTATTTCAGGTAACGATAACACGAAGGATGTGGTATTGAAGGATCTGGGACCACCAGTCATCGCCCGATATGTCCGCTTCTTCCCACGTGCAGACCGCGTCATGAGTGTCTGCCTGCGTGTGGAGCTCTATGGTTGCGTTTGGAAAGGTGAGTCCATTAACTTTTGTACTCTTCCCTAGAAATATGGTAACATTCAGCTGTTTGTGGAGTTTTTTAGTACTGTTCCTGGAAAACATCTCGTCTAATCCTTTGAAAACTGAGGTGTAATAATTGGAAGGCTGGTATGCCTCAAAACAAAATAAAATGCTCCTGGGCCATCCTTATTTCCATTAATGTCTCAAATGCCCACACCCTCTGGGAAATTTGCATAAAAGCAAACAGTGGCTGGTTTTAGTGCTCTACTTTTTGAAGTGTATCCAACTTCCAGAGAAAACAAAAATGATAAGCTGACCTGGGACATCTTGGGGAACCTGAAAGAATCTTGTGAAATGAGAAATCATTTTTGGTGTGATATGTGAGGAAGTGGGTGGGTCTGATTTGGCTTGGTGTGTGTTTTCCAAAGGCTTCTGTAGTCCAGCCAGCTACAAACTGTGTTTGGCCACTTCACATGTCACACCAAATCATGGTAAAACTTTCCTTAACAGCATGAAATCATTAAGTTGGGTGAGACCACAAAGACCATTCAGTCCAGGCCTTTTCTGCCATGCATGAATGTGTAATTCGGCATGAGATTTATACAGAGCCATGGTTTTCTGACCTTATTTTCTTAGCTTTCAAAGCATTTAGTTTGTTGCTGTAGTTGCTGAATTAAGTTGTTCCCAGTTGACACCAAAAATTGTATTATGCCTGCTCTATGTCTACATTGGATATGAGGTTATAGCTCAGTGTGAGAGCACATACTTTGCAAGCAGAAGTTGTCCAGTTTACACCCTGGTGTGTCGAGTTCCAAAATGATCCATTTATACATGGTGGGAAAGCACTCTGTCCCAAGGCCCTGAGAAACCACTATTGGGATGAAGCTAGGCTTAAGGACCTAGTGATTTTCGCTCAGCACAAGGTAGTTTTGAAGTTCCAATTTTATTGACTAATATTTGGCATACATAACTTTAGTGTTTTTCTCTCCACATACCTTTGCCATACTTTAGAATTGCATCTTTCCCAGGTTCCCAGGTGGAGTTTTTCTGCTAACTATGTTATGTGTGTCTCCATTTTCCCTCACAGATGGCCTTCAGTCATATACAGCTCCGCTAGGCCAAGTCATGCCTCTTGCCCCTGAACCTGTCTACCTGAATGACTCCACCTACGATGGGCACAGCGTCCACAAGTGAGTGAGTGGACCTGTTGTTCCATTCTGTCTCCGAACATGAATATTTGTACTGGAATCTTTAGCTTCAATGAGCAAGTTTAGATGATGACAGTAGTTCATAGAATCATAGAGTTGGAAGGAAGCACAAGGGCCATCCAGTTCAAACCCATTCTGCCATGCAGAAATACACAAAGAGAGCACTCCCAATAAATGGTCATCCGGTTTTTATCTAAAGACCTTCAGAGAAGGAGGCTTCACATAAGCTGAGGTAGAGTATTCCACTTGAATAGCTCTTACCACCAGGAAGTTCTTCCTGCTATTCAGATGGAATCCTTTTCCTGTAGTTTGGATCCATTTTTCTTCCTCCTGGTTTCTGGAGCAGCAGAAATCAAGCTGGCTCCATCTTCATCCTTCCAAATATTTAAACACGGCTATTGTGACACCTCTTAGCCATAGTTGCATATTGAACTCAACCGTCACATTGTAGCCTGGTAAGTTGACATGTTGTCATCTGTTGGCAGAAAATATTAAATAGCCATGCCTTAATCTCCTCAGAGAACAGTGTTAGGTGGTCAGATAGAATAGGATAGAATAGAATAGCTTTTATTTGTCATTGTGTTATAGCACAACGAAATTGTATTCACACACCACAAAACAACACACCCATCCCTTCACACCCTCAAGTGGTGAATGGGGTTGTTTCAGGCAGTTTGTTGTATAAACTCACCAAAGAGAAGTCTCATATGGGGACAGGATAGTTGCATGATCCTCAGACAGGTTACTACTTCAGCCTCACTGAACTCTCCAAAATGAAAATAATTGTGAAGACAGGATAAGATAAAGACAAGAAAGGGATTTGTACTCAAAAATTTGTAGGGCTGACAATTCAGAACATCCTTCAGTTATTCAGCAACCTCTGTATCCTCCAGTGGAGCAATAACATTTACAACCATTTCTGTTTGCATGTATCTTTTTTCCGTATTATCACCCCCGACCTGCCCACACAACCAGACATTCGTATACAATTGCAGGCTTGAAAACCAAGGGTGGCTGACAAGTGACATGTGGATTACAAAGAGCTGTTTTGGTATCTTTGTTGTTGTTCATTTGTTCAGTCATTTCAGGCTCTTCGTGACTTCATGAACCAGTCCACGCCAGAGCTCCCTGTTGGTCGTCACCACCCCCAGCTCCAGTTTTGGTATCTACCTGCCTGATAAAAACAATGAGGCAGAATCCGTCCATCCCGAAAGAAATGAAATGCTGTAATCCTGCCAGTCTATTCCTTATAATTTTATAATTCAAAGGACTTTTAAAACATTGCCCTCCATAACCCATATAAAGCAGCCAAGGGTAAACTTTGGCCCTCCAGGTGTTTTGGACTTCAACTCACACAATTCCTAACAGCCTACCGGCTGTTAGGAATTGTGTGAGTTTAAGTCCAAAACACCTGGACGGCCAAAGTTTGCCCATACCTAAAATAAAGCCACTGAAACCACTGACTTTCAGTGGCAACATAACTTTGACAGCAGAAGCAACAATATGGACATCAGGAGGTTGAATTCCCTAACTAGAAATTTGGGTTGTTGTAGGGTTTTTTTTGGGCTATATGGCCATTTTCTAGAGGCATTCTCTCCTGACATTTCTCCTGCATCTATGGCAAGCATCCTCAGAGGTAGTAGAAATTTGGCCTTTTTCGAGCTGTACTGTAGCTTCAATCCACAGAAACATCCATCCCTTGGGGAGATGGTAGCGGGGTATAAATAAAATTTATTATTATAATATTATTATTATATTCTTCTTGTTGAATAACTAAGCCTTTCTTCCAATCACAGGTTGCACTTTGGGGGTCTTGGCCAGTTGACCGATGGGGTGGTAGGCCTGGACGATTTCACCCAAACCAAGGAGCTGCGTGTTTGGCCGGGATATGACTACGTGGGCTGGAGGAACAGTTCTTTCCCTGGTGGCTTCATTGAGATGGAGTTTGAGTTCGATCAACTCAGAGCCTTCACTTACATGAAGGTAAACACAGGGAAGAGCTGAACTTTTTTTTGGAAAGCTTTGTTGGACATAAATAGGATGGCAGGATAAAGAACCAGCCCTGTCACAAGAAGCTGAAGTCAAATGATGTAGATGTTGGGAGAAAGAAATGAATCAATAGGTTCAGCTTATAAAGAAGGTTACAACTAACCCTTTGAATTTGCAGGTGTAACTTTTGGAAATGTGAGTATTCATGGAATTTTTAAAAGATTAATGAATTAATATTTTATTTTGGTCAACAACTAGCATTCATTTATTAAAATGTCCTTCTTGGGAACCTTTAGGTCTTCCATCTGACTTTTTTCAGATGTCCATGGAGTCATGTTGGAGGACCTAAAGATTTTTAGAAAGGTGATCCTCTCAGGCAAAAAAATTAGTAATCTGTTATTTATAAATTTTTACTTTCAAGGTGGTCTTGTGTCCCTGACCACAGCAAATATTGAGGAATGACTGTATTTCTAGGACTGTGAGAAGAGCAATTTCCAAATATGGAGTGAATGCCAGCATTTGAGCATTCAGAAAATCCATGTGAAGATATGTATTTATTTATTTATTTACAATTTTTATATTCCTCCCTTCTCACCCTGCAGGGGACTCAGGGTGGATCACAATGCATATATACATGGCAAACATTCAATGCCATACACACAACATATATAGACAGACACACAGAGGCTATTTAACTTTCCAGTTTCATGAGAGTGTGTTCAAATTACGGCCACTGGTAGAGCTGTTGCTTCACTGTCCACTTGTGACACCAATGGAGTACTTCCTCATTCTTTTGCATACTGCTTGAGATTTTTATGGCGTCATAAATTCATTAAGTTAACCTCCCCACATAAGCAGTACCTAAATTTCCTACTTGACAGATTCAACTGTCTTTTGGGTTGTAAAGCAGCTGGCTGAGTGTCAGCTGCATTAAGATCACTCTGACCAAAAGGTCATGAGTTCGAAGCCAGCCCGGGTTGGAGTGGGTTTCAAACCATTGTGTAGCCCGTTGTTGACCTTTGCAACCCGAAAGACAGTTGCATCTGTCAAGTAGGAAAATAAGGTACCACCTTAAAAGTGTGGGGAGGCTAAAATTAACTAATTTATGAGGCCATAAAGAAGCACTCCAGCGGGGAAGCATGCGAGGAATGCGGAGGTACTTCATCAGCATCACAGATGGACAATGAAAGCGACAGCTCCCCTGGTGGCCAGAAAAAGTTAAATAACCTCTGTGTATGTTGTACGTCAAAATTTGGCATTGAATGTTTGCCATATATGTGTACACTGTAATCCGCCCTGAGTCCCCTGCGGGGTGAAAAGGGCGGAATATAAAAGCTGTAAATAAATAAATAAATAAATAAAGGCTGACAGCAAGCTAGACAAATGGTCGGGAGCTTACTCTGACCCGGGCTGGCTTTGAACTCATGACCTTTCGGTCAGTAGTGATTTTAATGCAGCTGACTCCCAACCAGCTGTGCCACAACCTGATAGATAGATAGATAGACAGACAGACAGACAGACAGACAGACAGATGGACACAGATGATTATGGATTTGATTAAAATGTTTCACTTTAGGAATTTCTAGGTCTTACAGTGTGACTCTGTGGTTAACGTCTGCTTCATGCTTCTGGAGACAATATATCTCTGGATCCCTTTGTCCTCCAGTGCAATTCTATGGTCAGTTTTGGCAGACCCTGACTATACAGTCATGCTAGATGACCTAGAGTTTCTTAGAGGGATATTCTGTCCAGCTTTTAAAAAAAAGTGTTACATTTTATTTGAGGTTTTCCCACTTTTGCAAGGATTGTGCTTCGATGACCCCGATCAATGCGGAGGGCTGATTGTAGAGAGATATTTCTTCATTTTTGTACATACACCAGTGAATGACTTTAAATAAGTTTCTCACTTGCTTTAAAGAGCTCTGAACACCAGAATCAAGACAGTAAATAAGGAACACCACTCAGGAACAGGAGAATTAAGGACAGCTAACAATCAAGGGCCAGTTAACACCTCCCAAACAGGATGCCTCCAGGAAACAAATGTCAGGCTACCTCTATGCAGATACTCACACTGCTTGACTTTGCTGCTTCATGGCTACTGAAATGCTAATTCAAGCTTTCTAATTGTAGCATTCACACTTGCTTTAAACAGACAATGTTTTTTCCCCACCCTGGACATTCCACAGATATATAGACACTCCACTTGCTTTATTGCCAGCAGAACTTCTGAAGATGCCAGCCACAGATGTAGGTGATACATCAAGAGAGAATGCTGCTGAAACATAGCCATACAGCCCGAAAAACTCACAGCAACCCAGCTTTGCCTTTTATCTGGTGCCTCTGTTCTTTTTTTAAATGTTTCTTGAAGTAGATCAGAGCTGTAGAGGAAGGTGCTCTCCTATGTCTCCTGAGTATTCCTTTCCCCTATTCACGTCTCCTGCACCATTGTGCCCTTTCCAGGTTCACTGCAACAACATGCATACGCACGGGGTGAGCATCTTCCGGAAGGTGGACTGCCTCTTCAAGCGCAGCCTGGCCACGGCCTGGGAACCCGTCCCTGTCTCACAACAGCTTGCGGTTGATGTCAGGAACCCCAGCTCCCGGATCCTCACGGTGCCCCTGGAAGGACGCCTGGGCCTGTTTGTCCAGTGCCATTTTCACTTTGCTGGCGAGTGGATGCTCTTCAGTGAAATAGCCTTCCTCTCAGGTGAGCCGGTGTTCCTTTGCCCCTCTTTTTGATATTCTCGTACTCCACAGCCATGGTAGCTGTTGACAGTCTCCCAATGAGGCAGATTATTTCATTATTATTTAATTATTTACGCCATTTA
Source organism: Anolis sagrei ordinatus (assembly GCF_025583915.1). Classification (NCBI taxonomy): domain Eukaryota; kingdom Metazoa; phylum Chordata; class Lepidosauria; order Squamata; family Anolidae; genus Anolis; species Anolis sagrei. Next base: position 290,752,032 of record NW_026845477.1, on the reverse strand, counting down.
TATGCCATCCTTCTCATCCCAATGGGACTCAAAGCAGCTTATGATATATATATGTGTGTGTGTGTGTGTGTGTACACACACACACAATATATTATATTATTAGCATAGTACAACATCAGTATTGTATTGTAATGTTATTAGTAATATTACATGTAATATAAAATATATAATTATAATATTGTATTATTAGTAGTATTATATTGTATTACATTATAATATTATAAATATTATATGTATATACAATATATTATATTATATATTATAGAATCATAGAATCATAAAGTTGGAAGAGACCTCATGGGCCAGCCAGTCCAACCCCATTCTGCCAAGAAGCAGGAACATTGCATTCAAAGCACCCCTAACAGATGGCCATCCAGCCTCTGTTTAAAAGCTTCCAAAGAAGGAGCCTCCAACACAGTCTGGGACAGAGAGTTCCACTGCTGAATGGCTCTCACAGTCAGGAAGTTCTTCCTAATGTTCAGATAGAATCTCCTTTCTTGTAGTTTGATATTATTATTATTAGCATAGCACATAATTTATCCACTCTGGGTTTTCTTCAAACTTTAAGCAAGTGGTTTTCAGATTTAATTAAATTAAATTGCAAATCCTTGCAAATCCATGCTTGCTTTGCTTGCTGCTTTCCCTCTCTGCTTTCTGCATGGTTTTCCTGTTCCTTTCTCCTTCATCTTTTTGTTTTTTGTTTTTTTACCTTGCAGACATTGTAGATGATCCCACTCTCTCAGCATCGAGTCACCGTCCCCCAGTAGTGGCTCAACCTCGAGCATCAGGCCGTGGCACTCCACTCTCCCCAGCCCTAGGATCGGCATTGAATGAGAAAGCTGGCATCACCCCAAACCTTACAATCCAAGGTATGTATCCCACAAAGCTTGCATCAGACCCGAATCTCAGGCCCCGTCTACACTGCCGTATAATAAGTTTCACAATACATTGAACTGCATTATATGGCATTGTAAATGGGGTCTCACCCAATACATTTGAGTGTATAAGCTGAGTTTTTCAGTATATTTATACTTGAGTGAGGGTCCTGACGAGAAGGTGTGGGGGTGAAAGGAGCCCTTTGCAGGGCTTATACCAACTGCGCGCCTCCACCCCTTTTGGCACAGCAACCTAGCTGGGTTTCAGTGCTGAGAAAGGAGGAAAGGAAGGTGCGCAGCCTCTCCTCTCCCCTTGGCACAGAAATCCAGCTGAGTTGCTGTGTCAAGAGGGGAGGAGAGGAAGGTGCGTGGCTAATCAGCCATACACCTTCCTGCTGGGCCAGGCTTGGCCTCTCCTCTTGGTACAGCAACACAGCTGGGTTGCTGTGCCAAGAGGAGAGGAGAAGCTGCATGCCTTCCTCTTTTTCCCTCTCAGCACAGCAACCCAGTTGGATCTCGGTGCCAAAAGAAGAGGACAGGAAGGTGCATGGCCTCTCCTCTTGGCAAAGCAATCCAGCTGGGTTGCTATGATGAGAGTAGAGGAGAAGCTGCATGCGTTCCCTCCCAGCACAGCGACCCAGCTGTGTCTCTGTTGAGAGAGGAGGAAAGGAAGGCATGCGGCCTCTCCTCTCGGCACAGCAACCCAATTAGGTTGCTGTGCCGAGAGGAGAAGCTGCATGCCTCAAGTAATGTAATTTTATTGGTATCTATTTTTATTCTGAAATTTATCAATAGTGGCTGCATTTCTCACCCTGGGCTTATACTCAAGTCAAGTTTTCCCAGTTTTTGTGGTAAAATTAGGGGTCTTGTCTTATATTTTGGGTCGGCTTATATTCCAATATATACCCTAATTTGAGGCCACTGTAGGACTTTATTTATCTATTATTTCTTTTCCTCTAAGACCTTGAGGGCCAAGGGGGACCAAAATCGGGCCAGCCCATTCCGAAGGATGACAACAGCAACACCGCCATCCTGATTGGGTGCCTGGTAGCCATCATTCTACTTTTGCTGGTTGTGATATTCCTCATCCTTTGGCGACAATACTGGCAAAAGATTCTGGGGAAGGTGAGTGAGGCTGGGCTGGAGCAAACATGCTGCAATGCTATTAGACTGTGGGCAACTTAGACGTTCATAGCCAGTTCCCTGGATAGAAATGGTGTTTCTTAGTCACATATCTGCTGGTAGAGAATCTTTCTTCCTCAGTTATTACTGTATATAATCATGTATAAATCAAGGGCAGGTTTGGAGCACCAAATTATGGATTTTGATATAATCTGTGGATAAATGGAAGGTCATTCCTTTAAAGGCAAAAGTGTCTCAGGGAACCAAGACTCCTTGGTTGCAAGTTGCCATTTTCCTGTTGGGTATTTAGAAAGGCCTCTAACTATTCTATTCAAAGATGAGGAGGATTCATCTATATAAATAAAAATGTAATGCTTGTTTGTGGGATTAACATAACTCAAAAACTACTGGACGAATTGACACCAAATTTGGACACAATACACCTATCAGGCCAACGAGTGAGCATCAGGAACTAATAATGCTTCATATTCATTTATGGAAGGGGAGCTAAACCGAATTACTATGTGGAGGCTGTAACAGATTTGGGTTGTTGTAGGTTTTTTCGGGCTCTATGGCCATGTTCTAGAGGCATTATCTCCTGACGTTTCACCTGCATCTATGGCAAGCATCCTCAGAGGTAGTGAGGTGTAACAGATCTGTTTGTGTCTATCTGCCTTTCAGCAACATTTCCTATAGACCACTTAAAACAGAGGTATCAAATTCATTTTCATCAAGGGCCACATCAGTCTTATGGTTGCCTTCAAAGGGCCATTGAATCCATGAATGCAGAATCTGTAGATACATTCAGCAGCAGAGTAGCAAAGCGCAAGGGCAGATGTCTTCACTGTGTCTGGTTGTGATCCTCAAGTTGTGCCAGTCAGCTTTCATATTATATTATTTGTAGCACCCATTTTTTGCTTGATATTCAAGCACTGCTTCTTGTAAGTCAAAGCACGGTCCAGGGTAACTCCCAGGTATTTGGGTGTGCTGCAATGCTCCAGTGGAATTCCTTCCCAGGTAATCCTCAGAGCTCGAGATGCTTGTCTGTTCTTAAAGTGAAAAGCACACATCTATGTTTTACCGGGATTGTAGCGCAGCTGGCTGAGTGTCAGCTGCATTAAGATCACTCTGACCAAAAGGTCATGAGTTCGAAGCCAGCCCGGGTTGGAGTGGGCTTCCAACCAATTGTGTAGCCTGTTGTCGACCTTTGCAACCTGAAAGACAGTTGCATCTGTCAAGTAGGAAAATTAGATACCACCTTGTGTGGGGAGGCTAAATTAACTAATTTATGAGGCCATAAAAAAAGACTCCAGCAAAGCACTCCAGCAAAAGCATGCAGGGAATGTGGAAGTACTTCATCAGTGTCGCAGATGGACGATGAAAGCGACAGCTCCCCTGGCGGCCAGAAAAAGTTAAATAGCCTCTGTGTATGTCTGTATATGTTGTATGTCAAATTGGCATTGAATGTTTGCCATATATGTGTACATTGTAATCCGCCCTGAGTCCCCTGCGGGGTGAGAAGGGTGGAATATAAATACTGTAAATAAATAAAATAAATATGTTTTAGACGGATTAGGAATCAGCTGGTTTTCCCTGTAATACATGTTAATGAATTACAATTTCCATCAGCTGTAGTCATGATGTCTAATATTGAGGAATACAGCAGTTATAGTCCAGAATCTGGAAAGTGGCATAAAATGGTATGTCAGGCTGAATTTGGCCCACAGGCCTTGAGTTGGACACATGTGACTTTTTTGTTTGTCATTGTCTCTCTTCATTGACTGTCTTTTGTAGGCTCAACGCCGAATCTCTGATGATGATCTGACCGTTCACCTCTCTGCACCGAGTGACACCATTGTCATCAACAACACAATGGGTTCCCACAGACACTCCAATCGTTATGAGCGCATCCACTCGGGAGATACCGAATATCAGGAGCCCAACAGGGCACGCATGAAACTACCAGACTTGCCACACAGCACTGAGAACTCTGGTGAGGATGCCAATGGTGAAGGAACGAGCTCAAATGAAGGAACGAGGGAAGGAGAGTGAAACTATCGAAAAGTCAGAAAGTGAAGAGAATCAGATTGGGTTGGAAACAAGCAACAGTAGTTAACAAGAAACAGTGTGGTGTAGTAGTGATTTGAATGTTGTATTGTGATTCTGGAGACCAGGGTTTGTTTCCCTACTTGGCTATGGAGTGACCTTGGGCGAGTCATACATGATATAGCCTTAGGTTGCTTTGAGTTGCCCAAGGGCTGAGAAAAGCAGTATATAAATGAAGTAAATAAATAAATAAATAAATAAGGGTTGCCATAAATCGGAAACAGCCTGAAGGCACACAACAACAATAGGAGGAGGAGCAGCAGCAACTCTGTCAATGGAAATTCTGATCTAAGGAGCTAGAACAATTCAGATCTTTCACAGATGACTAGGGATGTATCTACATTGTAGAATTCATGCAGTTTGATGCCACTTGACTCAATGCTATGAAATAATGGGAGCTGTAGTTTTACAAGCTTTCTCTGCCAAATAGTTCTGGTACCTCAGTAAACTACAAGTCTCAGGATTCCATAGCATTGAGTCATGGCAGTGATGTCAAACTGCATTCATTCTATAGCAGATGCTCTCAGAATTAGCAACCCCTTTGCAAACATGATGCATGCTTTTTTGGCAACCGTCGCTTCAATGGCCAGGCTAACTGTAGCACCTTGTTATTCCAGAGTGTTAATGCAATAATATCCCCATGACATACATATAGAAATCTGTTGCTTCTTGTCCCCAAAATGATAACACCCAGAAAATTATTTCTCATAGTGTGCCTACAATTTGACAGGATTACTATGGGACATAACAAGTTGTGCCAAGGATTGAAGCTGTGAGCTCTTTAGCCATCCCTGATCTCTCCTCATTTTTCAAAATCCATTGTACATATAAATGGCATTTTCAATTGTTCCTCACACTGCTCTGAGAATAGGACTTGGTTTCCAGATCACTCCTCATTCTGATCACTTCTCCATATGTGTCATAGTCCGTCAGTGTCCTTTTTAATGTGTTGTGTCTGGTTTGGAAACTGGAGTTGCATGTACACTGTACATTTAATGCTGTTTGACACTGCTTTAGCTACCATGGCTGAATGCTATGGAATCATAGAAGCTGTAGTTTTACAAGGCCTTTAGCCTTCTTTTCCAAAGAGTGCTGGTGTCTCATCAGACTACATTTCCTATGATTCCATGGCAGAAGGTCATGGCTCTTAAAGTGGTGTCAAACTGCATTAATTATTAGTGTAGATGCACCCTGGGAAGAGTAATGAGTCAATGGAGATGAAATTCTTGAGAATCCCTTCAGAAAGAGAGGACTTAGTGAGCCAGGGCAGGTGATCTTTAATATCCCAGACTCAAAAGTCATTTCCTTCTGTCCAAGGTGCTAATGATAGGATGTGTCCATCATTTTATAGTGTGTGTCATTTGGTGTCTGTGTCTTTGGCTGCTCTGTTTGGGACAAGAGGCCTAACGGGACAGGAATCCCTAAAGCGCTGCCTCTTCTCTGTGTCATGCCTTCCCTTGTGTGTGCGTCTCTCTGTCCGTCTGTTCCTCATTCGTCCGTTTGTCTTCTCCTCCCACCCTCCCCATTTTCCCGACAGCTCTGCTGCTCAGCAACCCGGCTTATCATCTCTTCCTGGCCACTTATGCCCAGCCCATGGAAAGGCCTGCTTTCCCGCCACCCAGCCGGGTTAAGCCCATCAACACCAATGGTAAGGAGGGCGCCAAGCTTCCACGTGGCGCAGCTGGGGACCTGGGTGACCCATACTCCACGCTAATCGGAGCCTTTTGCCTTCGCAGTTTCTTTCCCTCCCTCCCTCCCTCGAAGGGTGCTGTTTGTCTCCATTGCTCTTTCTACATCACATCTGTGCCCCAGTTCAATTCCCTCTTGTCTTTGCTGTGCATGGCTAACCCTTCTTGCTTAACTCTTTAGCTTTGCAGGTTCTGTGATGCGGCAACTTCTGGGGCAGATGGGATGGTTGGGGCAGGGCTGAGAATTTACACAGCATCTCATTGGTCCAAAGCCAAAATGCAGCTAGCCTAGAGCTATAAAAGCAGCCACGGTTGGGGTGGAGCATATACCTGGTTGGTATAGGTTGAGCACCTCTTATCCAAAATCTTTGAGATCAGAAGTGTTTTGGATTCTGGAATATCTGTATTTGTGTAGACATGTATAGTGAGATATCTTGGAGATGGAACTCAAGTCTAAACATGAAGTTCCCTCACTATATGTCTTTGATTCTAAGATGCCATTGATTGTAAGCTGCACACAAAATTCAGTACCAACAGAAAAAAAAGTTATATACACACAAACATAGATAGATCAGAGCGAGCAATCAATCCTGTGATGCTAGGATGCATCCTGCTTTTAATTAAGTCCAGTCGTGTCTGACTCTGGGGATTGGTGCTCATCTCCATTCCTAAGCCGAAGAGCCAGCATTGTCCATAGACACCTCCAATGTCATGTGGCCAGTATGACTGCATGGAGTGCTGTTACCTTCCTGCTGGAGCAGTACCTATTGATCTACTCACATTTGTATGTTTTCAGGTATACATTTTATACCTGAAGGTAAATGTAAACAATGATTTAAATAATCTTATGCATGAAACAAAGTATGTGTACAATGATCTACCAGAAAGCCAAGATTTCGCTATCATAGCCACCCATGTAACCAACTTTTGAAATACTTCAGATTTTGGAATTCTGGATAAGGGATGCTCAGCCTGTAGTTGGATAGATGACTGTAAGCTACATACCAGAAGAAGGAACTAGCAAAACCATTTGAGTATTCCTTGCCTAAGAAAACCCTGCGAAATTCATGCAGTCACTACAGATATATAGGTGACTTGAAGGCACAACATCCACACATGTACGAGCATGAACTCAACTGTGGTTTCTCTCTTTCCAGCTACAGCATGTGGAGCAGATTACATGGAACCAGAAACCGCTAATTGCCAGCCAGGCTTCCAGAACAATGTGCCACATTATGCCGAAGCTGACATCATTAACCTGCAAGGGGTGACTGGTGGAAACACATATGCTGTACCAGCAGTGGCAGTAGATGCCCTTACGGGGAAGGATATGGCGCTAGGAGAGTTCCCCAGGGAGCGACTCATCTTCAAGGAGAAGCTAGGAGAAGGGCAGTTTGGAGAGGTGAGGAGTACCATGCAGCAGAAGATGAAGATTGTAAAGATTTATTAATGGAAGGCCCATTCTTGGGTACATCTGCACTGTAGAATTAATGGAGTTTGACACAACTTTAATTGCCATGGCTCAATGCTATGGAATCATGGGAGTTCTAACAATACTTTGGCCTTCTCTGCTCAAGATTGCTAGTGCTTCACAAACTACTCTTCCAAGGATTCCATAGAATTGAGTAATAGCAATTAAAATGGTGTCAGCCAGCATTAATTCTACAGTGAAGATGAACCTCTTGTCTTTTTTTGGGGGGGGGGAAGGGGGGAGAATGAAGATCTATGCAGTTTAATAAAAACAATGGGAGGACTACTGTAGTTTTGTATGTTTTTATGGATTTAATCTGAATTGTTTTCAGTTCTAATGATGTTTAATGATGTTTTAATATTTGTATATTTTAAATTGCATAGTAATGCTTTAATGTTAGCTGGTTTGAGTTTCCTTCTGGAGAGAAAAAGCAGGTTATAACAACAACAACAACACTTTATTTGTATTCTGTCTTATCTCCCCGAGGGGACTCAGGGTGGATTCTAGTATATAACAGACACAAGGAAACATTCAGTGCCTCAAAACAATGAAACACAGATACACAGATATCATCTCCAGCTTTGGGGATGGTGTTCATCTCACTTTCTAAGCCGAAGAGCTTGCATTGTCCGTAGGCATCTTCTAGGTCATGTGGCCAGTATGACTGCATGCACTGTTGTTTAACTTCCCACCAAGGCAGTACCTATTGATCTACTCTCATTTGCATGTTTTCGTTCTGCTAGGTTGGCAGGAGCAGGGGCTTACAGCGGGAGCTCACCCCGTCCTGCAGATTCAAACCGCCAACCTTCTGGTCAGCAAGTTCAGCAACTCAATGGTTTAACCTGTTGTGCCACTACAGCCCCTAAACAAACATAACAACAACAACAACCACAATACTGCTATCCCAGAATTCCCCCTATCTGAAGTACATTTTAAATTCCCTTTTTGAAGTTCAGTGCACTTACTTATTTAACACATACTTGATTATTGTAATTCACATTTCTCTCAACATGGGAATCAAAGGGGGCATACATCAACACTAAGACAAGATTAAGCTAAATACCTAGTAATAGAAAAGTTAAAACACAGTTAAACAGTGTTTCTTACTTAAATTCCATTTGTTTTAAAAGGTGTAATCTTTTGCAAACTCAATATTAAGATAAAATTACAACACATTGAGATGTACCCCTTAAAAAGACTCCCTGCACTGACTTATAATAATGATAGTTTGCATATGAAACTGTTGCTGTTTCTAAACAAAGCATTCCTATTACAATTGTTACTTCTTGCTAATATTATTTCATTATGATTATTGTATGTTACATTTTAAAAGAGAGGACTGATGAGAAGACATTACACTATGTTTCATGATTTCCCCCCTGGGTTATAAATGTCAATTCCTAAGTGATTGTATCATAAAACATGGGAAAAGTTTATTAAACTGTAAAAACTTGGTTCTTTTGAGACATATTGCAGCACATTTTGCTATAGTTTTTCAATGAATATCTCATTGAGTCTCAACCAATTTAAGATAGTTTTTTTTTGTCATGTCAGGAGCAACCGCTCCTGTTGTGAGAGAATTGGCCGTCTGCAAGGACGTTGCCCAGGGGGCGCCCGGATGATTTCTGATGTTTTGTCATCCTTGTGGGAGGCTTCTCTCTTGTCCCTGCATGAGGAGTTGGAGCTAATTGGGGGAGCTCATCCGCCTCTACCCGGATTCGAACCTGCGACCTGACGGTCTTCAGTCCTGCCAGCACAGGGCTTTAACCCACTGCGCCACCGGGGGCTCCTATTTAAGATAGTGTGTGGCATCCACAGAAACAAAGTTTCTGGAGTATAACAAGTACTTACAAAGTACGCACCGCACAATTAAACAAGAAATAACACTTTCAAACTAGGAGCAGATTTTTTTCAAATTTTGCTACTTAGTGTTATTTCTTACACCAACACATTGCTTTCACTTTTGCCCGTTTTAAAATGTAACCTCTCCTCTGTGTAACATATTACAATTCCATTAGTTGTAAATGGCATCTTCGAACCTCTACTTAGTGGCATTTTGGAATTCGCTACCTGGAGAGGTTAGGCAAGCGCCCATCTTGGCAGCTTTCAGGAAGAACCTAAAAACCTGGTTGTTTCGTTGTGCCTTTGAGGCATGAATACAATCCCCACACCATGACCAGCTCAGCACAATATGCCCATTGGTGCACTTTATCACATCCTTCAATGATATTCACCCCATTGCTGTTCCCACTTGAAATCTCTACCACCAGGCATACCACCCTACTCATCCATCTCACCCAGGGTTTTTTTTAATATTTAATTCTACCCTTTTAATAGCCCACTGTGCACATTTTTCTTATTTTATTTCATTTCCTGTATTTGATTTTGTATTAATTTGCTTTGTTTATATTTAATTTGATGCTATTATTTGTTGTATGTATTTTATTTTGATTTGTTGTTATTGTTGGGCTTGGCCTCATGTTAACCGCCCCGAGTCCCTGTTGGGGAGATGGTGGCAGGGTAAAAATAAAGATTATTATTATTATTATTATTATTATTATTATTATTATTATTATTATTATCTGGAGGAGCAGAGGAACTGAAGCTGGGAAAATCCCGGAAAGCTTCTAGTTAGGATAGATGAACACACTTACCAAACCTGGGACTAAAATCCGACCTAAATCCCTCTAAAATGAATGAGATTTTGGTAACTTATTCCTCCTCTATGTGTGAAAATATCAACCTGACACCTAACAAATGTGTTGAACCCTAAGTCCTATCATTCCCAAGCAGTATGAGGATGTTGTCCAACATATCTGGTGGGTGCCACTTTGGATAAGGCACTTGTCAATGACAGAAAGTCCCAGAGATGGGGGAACGGGGAAGGAGCCTGCCTCTTTCACAGCTGTAGCTTCTTCACTGTTTCCTAAAATTTCTCGGGGTTCATTTCTTCTAAGGTCCATTTGTGTGAGGTGGAGAACCCTCAAGACCTGCCAAGCTTGGAGTTCCCCTTCAATGTGCGCAAAGGGCGGCCTCTCCTTGTGGCTGTGAAGATTCTCCGCTCTGATGCCACTAAAAATGCAAGGTGAGTTTTTACCGCTTTCTCTGCCTAGATAGAGTTGTGATTTATTTATTTACTGCACTTGTGCCCCACTCTTTTCACCCCAAAGGGGACTCAGGGCTGCCTCACAAAGACAAATTCAATGCTGTATATACATATAGGCAAATAAACAACTACATTGCCATGCTTAATGCTATGAAATAATGGTAGTTTTACAGGGTTTTTAGTTTTCTGATAAAGAGTGCTGGTGGCCTTACCAAACTACAAACTCACGTGATTCTATAGCATTGAGCCATTGCAGTTCAAGTGGTGTCAAACTACATTCATTCTACAGCACAGATGCCTCCTCTGCTGTGTAAAGGGACACATGGCCTGTCAAATATCACAGAATGTGCATGTAGAAAGTCAATTTCTGGTTTTCAACAGGTATTTTTTAAAGTTAAACTCTGAGCTGGTTATTGGATTGTTAAAGTTGCTGTGTTGCTTCAGAGTGCCAAATTAACGTGTATTTTAAAAGATAAACCAGTTGAAGATTTTTGTTTGAATGTTTGGAAACTATTTGTGGAGTTTTGGGAATTTATTTATCGTGTCAGGCAACCGAACAGTTATGTTACATTTTTTACAGAACAAACAAACAAACATACATACATACAAAAGGCAGATTTTGCAAGCTTGGTAGTTGATTAAATGTCCTTTGACCAGTATCTGGCCACTTGGAGTGCTTCTGGCATTGCTGCAAGAAGGTTCTCCATTGTGCATGTAGCAGGGCTCAGGTTGCATTGCAGCAGGTGGTCTGTAGTTTGCTCTTCTCCACACTCGCATGTTGTGGATTCCACTTTGAAGCCCCATTTCTTAAGGTTGGCTCTGCATCTCGTGGTGCCAGAGCGCAGTCTGTTCAGCGCCTTCCAAGTTGCCCAGTCTTCTGTGTGCCCAGGGGGGAAGTCTCTCATTTAGTATCAGCCATTGATTGAGGCTCTGGGTTTGAGCCTGCCACTTTTGGACTCTCACTTGCTGAGGTGTTCCAGCGAGTGTTTTGGGAATAATATGAAACCATTTATGGACTTGGTTTTTCCTTCTTTCATTGCAGTTTTGGGGAGTGATCAGAATTCTTTAGTTTGTAAGTGTATTGGTATTAGTATCCTTACGACAGCCCTCCACATTTGCTTTGATTAGAGGCACCAAAAATAGTTCACTGACAGAAGCCTTTTCTACAACAAGTGGAGTAAAACAGGGATGTGTATTGGCTCCCACTCTTTTTAACATCTATATGAATGATTTAGTAACATGTTTATCCAAAATTGACTCTCCTTCACCAGCAATCAGGAACAGAAAGATATTCATCCTGATGTATTCAGATGATTTAGTGCTCTTACCCCTTTCTCGGTTGGGTCTCAAAAACCTCTTGAAGGCTTTCAGCAAATATTGCTAAGAAGAATATCTATCAATAAACTAAGACCAAAGTGATGGTTTGTGGAAGGCACTGTCCCAAGTACAAATGGACGTTAAACCAACATGCCATAGAACAAACCCAATTATTGATTAAGGGCACAGGACCCCTCTGAAAATGAAAAACTGAATAAAAAAATTGTTTTTTTTCCCTGAGAGAAAACTTCTTTAGACATTTCCAGGTCTTTTAGTACATTCCTGTGATCAACCTCCACTGGGAGGTGAACATAGAATTATATTGAAGGATCAGAAGAGTCCAAGAGAGATGTTCTCTCTAGAAATGTCTAAACCCTCCAGCAAAACTGGAGGAAGTTGACTATAGAGTCATATTGAAAGAACTAGAGATTCTTAGAGAACATTTTAAATCAAATCTGTGAATAATCAAGTCTGAAAAACTCAAAAGTGCAAATGTGGAGGGACAACTGTAGTGTTAGTTCCTGTTTCATATTTGAGGGTTGGTAGTGTGTTTTAATCATTATAGCTACATATCTTCTTTCTGTGAATATACAAATGTGCAGAGTTCACTGCAGATAAGGTATCCTCTCATTTCCACTCCTCACCTCACCGTCTCCTCTTCTTCCTGCCAACAAAGGAATGATTTCCTGAAAGAGGTGAAGATCATGTCGCGCCTCAAAGACCTCAACATTGTGCGGCTACTAGGTGTGTGCGTCCAGGACGATCCACTGTGTATGATCACGGAGTACATGGAGAATGGCGACCTCAACCAGTTCCTCAGTGGGCATGAGCTGGAAGACAAGCTGGGAGGCAGCCCCAGTGGGAAACCAACCATCAGGTATTAATCCTGAGAACTTAAAAGCAAAACACCTATATTCATAGTTAGGGTTGGAAAAAATTTCAGTATGAGACCTTTAGGCATGGAATACTGTAGACCCTTTCACAGCAGTTAGGAGCACAGGACCTCCGCAAAACTGTGAAAAGCATGAATAAAATAATATACTTTTTAAAAACTTTAGAGCTGGGCTTGATATACTTTTTCCACTTGTTACTTAGCACTTTATATCTGTATTCCGATGGGCATACAACTGGGATATTAAACCAATTGTTGTGGATCTTTTTAATTAATGACTATCGCTACATAATAATAATAATAATAATAATAATAATAATAATAATAATAATAATAATAATAAATAATGTAGTCATCGTGCATGTGAGTAGATCAATAGATAACGCTCCGGCGGGAAGGTAATGGCACTCCATGCAGTCATGCTGGCCACATAACCTTGGAGGTGTCTACGGACAACGCCGGCTCTTCGGCTTAGAAATGGAGATGAGCACCACACCCCAGAGTCGGACACGACTGGACTTCATGTCAGAGGAAAACCTTTACCTTTACCTTTACCTTTAGTCATCGGGTCATTGGTTGGGAGCTCCTCCCCCCAGCACCAACTAACACTCTGGAGCCGGAGTGAAGAAGAGGAGCCAGGAAGACAGAGTTCCACCATGTCTCCTGGGTCATCAGTTGGGAGCCCCTTTCCCCAGCAACAGTATAGTAATACTAATATTGTGCTGTGCTAATATTATAATATCTTGCATACACATATAATATTGGTAATAATACTATAATGTAATACAATATAATACTAATAATACAATATATTATTGTATATTGTAAACGCAGGCGCGTTTGGTGGGGACGAGGGACAGGGCCTTCTCTGTGCTGTTAAGCTGTGCCTGGTTGTTTCCTCTCTGCTGTTTTGCTGTAGTAATTTTAGAGTTTTTTTTAATACTGGTAGCCAGATTTTGTTCATTTTCATGGTTAACACATCTCAACAAAAGATTCTCCCAGGCTCAGCCAGGCCTTCAAATGCTAATGAAGGTAGTCAGTTGAAATATTCACACCTAGCTCCAGCAGAGAAGAGCTCTTTGCCCCACCCCAGTCATTCCACAGATATATAAACCCATTTTCCTAATTCCAACAGACCTCACTACCTCTGAGGATGCTTGCCATAGATGCAGGTGAAACGTCAGGAAAAAATGCCTCTAGAACATGGTCATATAGCCCGAAAAAACCCACAAGAACCTATGTATATGTATTTGATTAGTTTTGTATGCTAAAGCCAAGCACTGTGCATACAGTAGCTTACAGTGTCTTTAGAGATTGTTATCTTTAGAGAGTGGCTCAGGTCCTTCCTAGAGGATCGCACCCAGAAGGTGTTGCTGGGGGACAACTGCTCGGCCTCACAACCATTGACTTGTGGGGTCCCGCAGGGTTCAATATTGTCCCCCATGTTATTTAACATCTACATGAAGCCGTTGGGAGAGATCATCCGGAGTTTCGGGGTGCGGTGTTATCTGTACGCAGATGACGTCCAACTCTGTCACTCCTTTCCACCTACTACTAAGGAGGCTGTCCAGGTCCTGAACCGGTGCTTGGCCGCTGTGTCGGACTGGATGAGGGTGAACAAATTGAAACTTAATCCAGACAAGACAGAGGTACTCCTGGTCAGTCGTAAGGCCGAACAGGGTATAGGGTTACAGCCTGTGCTGGACGGGGTCGCACTCCCCCTGAAGACGCAGGTTCGCAGCTTGGGTGTGACCCTGGATTCTTCGCTAAGCTTGGAACCCCAGGTTTCAGCGGTTTCCAGGGGAGCATTTGCACAATTAAAACTCGTGCGCCAGCTGCGCCCGTATCTTGGGAAGCCGGACTTGGCCACGGTAGTCCACGCTCTCGTCACATCCCGCATAGATTACTGCAACACGCTCTACGTGGGGCTGCCCCTGAAGACTGCCTGGAAGCTTCAGATGGTACAGCGCTCGGCAGCCAGGTTGTTAACGGGAGCGGCACTCAGGGAGCATACCACCCCCCTGTTGAGCCAGCTCCACTGGTTGCCAATTCGCTACCGGGCACAATTCAAGGTGCTGGCTTTAGCCTTTAAAGCCCCAAACGGTTCCGGCCCCACTTACCTCTCCGAACGCATCTCCACCTATGAACTGGCGAGGACATTAAGATCGTCCGGGGAGGCCCTGCTCTCGGTCCCGCCGGCATCACAAGCACGGTTGGCGGGGACGAGAGACAGGGCCTTCTCGGTGGTGGCCCCTCGGCTATGGAATGCCCTACCAGCGGACATCAGGCAGGCCCCTTCGTTGCTGGTGTTTCGGAGGAGGGTTAAGACGTGGTTCTTTGAGCAGGCGTTCGGATAGCTATGCAATTGCAATTAAATTCAGGAAGACGGCATAACTGAACAAGGAATGGCAATGGAATGTGAGAACGGAATCTGATTTTATTCGAGGCGTTGATGTCTATATGTGTGTCGTCTGTGTATGTTTGTCTTATACATTGTTAGTGTGCACAACTTTTACTGTAAACCGCATTGAGTCGCTGGTCACGGCTGATAAATGCGGTATACAAATGGAGTAAATAAATAAATAAATAAAATAAATTATTGACGTGCCTCATTCTCTCTCATTCTTTCTCTCCTTACTGCTCAGCTATCCAACTTTGATCCATGTGGGAGCCCAGATAGCCTCAGGGATGGCTTTCCTTGCCTCCCTCAACTTTGTGCACCGGGACCTGGCTACACGAAACTGCCTGGTGGGCGAAGGGTTCACTATCAAGATTGCAGACTTTGGCATGAGCCGGAACCTCTATGCTGGGGACTATTATCGTATCCAAGGCCGGGCTGTGCTTCCCATACGCTGGATGGCTTGGGAGTGTATTCTCATGGTGAGAGAATGGAGCTGCAAATATTGTCAGAGCAGGGGTGGTCCTGCTGGTACTCAGCAGAAAAAATAGGTGAAAAACTGGGGAATTTTCTAGCTCCCATTTCTCCAATCTCAGTGATTAGAAATCTCAATAGTCGACTGTTTTATGCTCACATTCAGGAATGAAATATTCTGCAGTTTTTTTTCCTCCCAGCTGTGGGAGAAAGATGAACATTTTTCTACATTTTTCACTTTGTATGCACACATTTTGAATTGTCAAAGAAAATTATTATGCACATAGATATATGCATTTTAGTGAAATTTTATGAAAATACACTAATGTGGTTTTGTGCAAACAATGCTTTTTTCACACAGCAATGTGGCTGGAAAATTAGTTTTAGGTGGCTAATCTCAAAATGTTTTTGCATGAAAATTGTATTTTGCACAAAAATACTTTCCACAACTCAGGTCTCTAGAATCATAACCCAGTGTCTAATCAAAACACTCCCCACAGATGGTCTCTGTTTAAAAGCCTCCAAGGAAGGAGCTTCCATCAGCTTAAACTCTAGAGAGAAGAACAGTTTTCAATGATTCTGGCTCATGAATGCTTTATGTCATAATCAGCTTAAGCTTTAATGAACTAGCATCCTCTTTAACTGAAGTGGCTGGCAGTCCACAAATGCTTATGCCATAGTAAATTTAGTCATAATAAAAACTCATCCAAAAATCAGCAATGAAGCTGATGTCTTAGGACACTGGATTGTGTTCCTTTTCTTATGAATTACACCACAAAAATGATGTGGTCTCTTATTCAAGATTTTCAACAGGCATGGCAGAAAGAATAAATCATAAGGCTTTGGTTTGTGGAGGACACCTTGGTGGAGCTCTGAGTCTCTTTGGGGATATAGGGTGGAATATAAAATTATTATTATTATTATTATTATTATTATTATTATTATTATTATTATTATTATTATTAGAAACACAACAAGATGAGTCCACAGTAGACACTCTGTGGCTGTTATATTGGATCACATGTCAGACACTTCCTAAGTGTCTAGGACTGTGTGATGTATCGGTGAATAATGTGTGCAGATCCCAGTAAGGTGGCCAATTGTGTTTAAGTGCAGGCCAAGGTCTTTAGGCACTGCACCCAGTGTGCTGATCACCACTGGGATCACCTTGACTGGCTTGTGCCAGAGTATTTGCAGTTCAATCTTTAAATCCTCATGTCTTGTCAGCTTTTCCAGTTGTTTCTCTTCAATCCTGCTGTCACCTGGGATGGCAACATCAACAATCCATACTTGTTTTTTTAACACGATTGTGAGGTCAGGAGTATTGTGCTCCAACTCTGTCTGTCTGAATTCGGAAATCCCAGAGTAGCTTGGCATGTTAATTTTCTGTAACTTTTTCCAGCTTGTGATCCCACCAGTTCTTTGTCACAGGCAGATGGTATTTGTGGTACAAGTTCCAATGAATCATCTGAGCAACAGTATTATGCCTCTGCTTTATTATTATTATTATATTACTTTTGCCCATTTTATTTTCACCCCCTTTTCCATTTCTCCTCAGGGCAAGTTCACTACTGCCAGTGACGTCTGGGCCTTTGGAGTCACGCTGTGGGAGGTGTTGATGCTGTGCCAAGAACAGCCGTACAGCCAGCTGACAGATGAAGCCGTCATTGAGAATGCAGGCGAATTCTTCCGGCATCAGGGCAAGCAGGTAACTATGGGGAGGATAGCCCAAAAAGCCCCCAGATATTTAAGGATTTGTGTGCCTCTGAGGTTGTGATGGTATGCAAGACTTTTTTTGTCATCCATGTATCCAATCATATAGGGAGAAATAGAAAATGGTAGGGTTAACTTTTCAGAGCTTGTGACCTCTTATTTGGGACGTAGTCTGCTGGGGCTTGTCAGTTTATCTCCTCTTCTTGGCTGCCTGCCTGAGATGGCCACGGAAACAGCCTATGAACAGGAGTGGTTTAGGCCGTTAGAAGGTCATAAAATTGTGACTTTGGTGCTGCATTGGGTTTGTGGTTTGCACCTTGTGTTGATTTGATTGTAGGAATGCTGCTAAGAGAGTGGAGGGACTGCAGATTTGCCAGTGGTCTCTCTCAACAGTAGAAGTAGAAGTGTATTGCTATTGTTGTTGTTGTGTGCCCTCAAGCCATTGTTGATATATGGCGATTTTACGGAAAAACCTACCAAGGTTTTCTTCAGAAGTGGTTTGCCATGGCCTTCCATGGCTGAGAGAGTTTGACTGATCTAGCATCACCCAGTGGGTTTCAGTGATGGAGCAAGAATTTGAACTCTGGTTTTCATAGTCATAGCCCAACATTCAAACCACTACACCATACTGAATTTCACAAAAAAGAAATCCTTTTCCCTAAATAACTCCCATCACAACAAACTCTTTTATCAAAGAATTAGTAGGCTTGCAAGACAAGTTCCTGTTACCTTTCTGTGTGAGTGGTTAGGGGATTAGAGTTGTGGTCTGAACCGCTCAAACATGCTGCACTGCCTCTTGTGCATTTTTGTGTGTGTCAGAAGCGACTTGAGAAACTGCAAGTCACTTCTGGTGTGAGAGAATTGGTCATCTGCAAGGATGTTTTACTATCCTGTGGGAGAATTTTCTCACAGCTGGAGCTGACAGATGGGAGCTTACCTTATCTTGTGGATTTGAACCGGCACAAGGGGTTAACCCATTGCACCACCGCAGCTCCTGGCTATTGTAGTGTGTATGTGTGTGTATATATATATATACCAAGTTAATTGCCACAGGAGTCGAAAAATCTGTCAGCTTCTCTCCCTTACCTTGTGTGCCTTTCCGTCTGCCTCTAGGTCTATCTCTCCCGTCCTCCTGCCTGTCCCTTGGCTGTCTACGAGGTGATGCTGAGATGCTGGACCCGAGAGTCCAAGGACCGCCCACCTTTCCAATACTTGCAGCGTTTCCTGGCTGAGGATGCCCTCAATATGGTGTGAACCAGCTTGGCACTGGACAGCAGCGGCTACCTTAAGGAGCCGGACGATGACACAGAGACTCCTGGGAGCAGCATGTGGCAGGGTGGTGGGCGTAGTGCTCCGGAACTTACTCTACTGCAGTCCTGATGGGGGCATCGCCACATCCTCATGCTCGGCTGATGTCCTCACATCATCCTCCGCCTATCCCCAGTTTCTACTCACTCCATTTCATTTATTAGACTTTCCTTGGCCTGTTCAACTCCTTCGATCTCGTCATCCAATCCAACACGTTGCTTTTTCTCCGTTTTCCTGTTTGTATCTCAACCAGCAGACATACTTATTTTTATCGTGTGTCTTTGTCTAAACTAGTTCTGTACAATCTTCGTGAAAAATTGTGTTCAACACTCAGTTCATTAATGCACACACTGTTCTCTGCATTCTTTATGTATTCTAATTTTGCAACACATCTAATCTTTCAATCCATCTCTTCTCTTTGGTTTCCCAAAGGATGAGTTGAGCCTTATTTAAGGGAACAGGGATGTTGTTGGTGATATGAAATCCCGAGAGCTCATCCCTGATTGGTTTGGAAAGCGGAATGTCCAGCCAATAATGTATTTCTGATTAATTCATCACAAGCCTATTGGATATGTGCTACTTTGTGACTGATACAACACAATGGCTAAGTCTTTGAACCTGAAAGACTTCTGTTCAACTACTCAGTCCTTCCTTAGCAATTTGGAGGTATTAATACTTACCTACTTCACAGGACAGAAAGAGAGATCTAAAGCACTTTGAACAGTCTGAATAGTTTTTAAAAAGTGAATAGTTTTGCAGGCTTTGTGTTGTCATTTTGTCAAGGCAAATGGTGCAATGTCCTGATTCGGAATGGTGTTATTTTCTCCTGCTGTTGTTGTAAGCCCTGTGATACTTCCTTTGGCACTCTAGAACCAGAGGCTGTACTACTATGAGACAGTCCCCCTCTTTAGCAGGGTATGAAACATGTGGATGAGAGGAGAGATCCAGAGTTAGGAGAAGGAAGGGAAACTGGGGAGCGTTTAGCCTTCCTCACCTGCTAAACCGTGAAGGACTTGAATGCCCACAAAGAAGAACCTACTGAATTCATCCCTTGTTTGCCCTGTCTTTCTCTCTTTGCTCATTTCTTTCCATTTCCCTGATTACCACCAGGGCAATCCTGAGTAAATCAACTTTACTGAGCTGAGTATACTTATTCACAGGAGAATATGTATAGGATTGCAACTCTAGGGTTGGATTAATGTTATAATGCAGAGACTTTTTCACACAGCAGTAGGCTGCAAGACTTGAAAATAGGATAAACCTGGAAGCACTTCAGTCTGCAATGGCAAGACTGCAGTTCTGCTCTAGTTGTAGTTGGAATGAGCAATGGTCATCGGCTGAATTACTTTTCATATCTCAGTGCCTTAGACCTGAATCACATTATTGTTTTCTCTCACACAATTTTTAACTTTTCAAAACAATGCATTTTTTCTCTTCTTCTACCTCTACTATTTCCCCAATGAAAAGTCCTCTCTTAATGCTCTTTCCACCTGAGAAACTGGTACTAAAATAATGGTGGTGGAAAGATTCCTAGTCTTTAAACAACTCCACATTGGGGACTGCATTTCTGCCTTTAGACTTCACTTACAACTGGACTAACACTGGCTAAATAGAATAGAACCCTCGGGTTCATAAACACTGGGATTCACTGAGCACTGGATGCTTGGAGAGGCTGGAAGACGTAGTTTCAAAGGTACTTTACAAGCCCACTGTAGGCTGGGAGAACCTGTACTTGCTGCTCTTGAGAGGCAAGGGGATACCTCTTGATCTTACCCACTTTGACACGTTGGAGAAGCACCGATCCAGGCTGGTGAGATTTGACATGGCATAGAATGGACTTTAGGCTGGAAATGGTCACAATCTAATCTAAAGAATGCAATTTAACATCAGATATACCAAGGGGCCATCTTTCCAGTCTAGCTCCCCAATGTGCCACAGATCTGTCCTACCTGGAAGCCTGTCCACCTTCTTTATAACTTCATTTCATGTCTTTCTGCTTGGCTTTTGGCCATGATTCTGTGATGTGGGCACTCTTTTGTCGAGCCTCTTTGTTGCACTTCTTGTGGTCCTGCCAGAAGCTGCTGTTGCTGCCCCCATTTGATGTGCCCATTTGCTCGGTCACAGAAACTTCAATTCTTGAGTACTTGGATTTGACAAGCTTGAGCACCCACAAGCACTGGATGATTACTGGGATGTTTTGTCGAAGGCTTTCATGGCTGGAATCACTGGGTTGTTGTAAGTTTTGTGGGCTGTATGGCCATGTTCCAGAAGCATTCTTTCCTGATGTTGCACCTGCATATATGGCAGGCATCCTCAGTGGTTGTGAGGATGTCTGCCATAGGTGCAGGTGAAACGTCAGGAGAGAATGCTTCTGGAACATGGTCATACAGCCTGAAAAACTTACTACAGCCCAGATTCCTGGGATGTTTCATGCTTCAATGGTAATTTTCAGCTTGGAAGCGCCTCATCCCTCTTTTGTTATTTGTGCTTCAGGGGTATTATTTACACTTTATTATACAACTCCAGTTTATTGGACGTCTCAAACACACGTTAGTGAAATCTCAGCTTTTGTGGTGTGGCAAGGCCCAGCCCAGAAGCGCAGCCCGATAGCTTAGGTGGAGGATGAGTTTGTCTGGGTCCTTGAGTAGTCAGTCTGCAATTGCAGGACCCTGTCTGCTCCTCACACACAGGACCAGTTGACCCACCAATGTCACAATGGCATCCTGTCAGCCAAAACTACACACACACAAGTGTGATGCCTGGCTTCTTCTCCTCCTCAATCTCCTTTGGCTGCTGTGCCTGCTCCTTTTTCTTCTTCTCTGGCTGTGGCTCCTCTCTCAACCTGATTGTAGATATTCTACTGTACAAAGTGGCAGGGAAAGGAGGCACTTTCCCAAAGCAAATAGTGGGAGTTGGGGAAATTGATCTAAGTTTTGTGTTTTGCTTGCCTACTGTTTCATTGTGCCCCAGAGAAGGGTCTCCAAAATCAGCATTATTCTCACAGCAGTGAGATCCGTGCACATACATACACAAATTTCTGCAATTACCAATGCTTCTAGCAGATTATGAATGCAATAACCTTTCCTAATGTCAGTTTCTCTGTTTGGTGAGAAGAACCAGAAAATATACTTACCACCTCCCACCCCTTAAGTTTTGTTTTGTTGAAACAAAACAAAGGGAGGAAAGGTGCGATGTGATTGAAAGCAGTCTGCGTCTTCAGCCATCTATCAAAATGTAAATTTTGTTTAAGCTTAATAGCTGGAGGCAGCAGTTTGGGTGGTTGATTCTCAAATTATGTGCTCAGAATGTTCCAAATGATTAGAGCTAGCTATGCTTTGTATTTCAGCTTTTGGCAGGTACACCTGATTTGATAATAATAATAAGAAAGCATTAATGACAATTCTGCCTATGTTGTACACCATTTTATGAAAAGTTTGTCATGCTATCCAATCCTATCTGAGCATTGCACCCAGAAAATAGCTTTGATCCTCTTCCATTGTTTTGGCAATACAGCGAATCCTGATATTAACAGGAAATAAATATTCTGGCCCTGTTCCATGAACATTCAATGACTCTTGGAAGACATGATTTAAATTATCTGCTGCATTTAAAAAATAGCATATATTGAACACTGTTTTATTTGAAAGATAGTATGTCAGGGCCCATTGAATTATTATTTTCAAGTCTTGGGGAGGAAGGTGAATCCAGTTATGTGGGAATTGCCTGATCCAGATTCCGTATGTTTACATGCAAGTAAAATCCAAAAATAACTTGCAGTGTGTGCAGTTGGTGTGTGGCTTTATGGAAGAGATATTTTAACCATCCTTTTGTTAGCAAAAGTGCCTTACATTCACAGCTTTTTACAGCTGTGAATGTAAGTTTTCCAGCAGTGGAAAGGAAACGTAGCGTAACGTATTGCTACTCCCATTCTCCATCATAGGATGATGTTCATTGAGGCAGACAACATGGGGAGCAGCCCATAAACTCTTCAGTCTTGTTCATGCATCTGCTGTGTAGGGTTTAATATATTTTATGCTCTTTCCTTTGATCCTCATTCTTCGATTTTTAAAATAAAAATAGATTTTCTGAGTGGATACTACTGTGAACTTTGTCCAGCTCATGAGGGTAAATGGGAGAAGCAACCCACTATGGCGGTGGTTCTCAGCCTGTGGGTTTCCAGATGTTTTGGCCTTCCATTCCCAGAAATCCCAATATCTGGTAAACTGGCTGGGATTTCTGGAAGTTGTGGGCCAAAACACCTGGGAACTCACAGGTTGAGAACCACTGTACTATCGAATGTTTCCCTTTCCACTGTGGGAAATGAACACCTCGCTATTATTCTTATTTGGAGCATATTTACTTGGGTTCCATGAGAGAGCTTACATAGGGTTGCCACTACAATAATGACAAACTTTGGGTTAATTAAGAAATCTAATGTTTTGAATGTTTTGAACTGTGTGAAAATACTCATAACGAGATGTATATTTCTCCTTGAACATGTTTCCATGGCACACAATGCCTCTGTTTCAGTGACTGTTCTCTCCTCTTCGCTGACCCTGTTGGGTACCTTCTTTTGTGTGTGTGTTTCTCTGGGGCTACTTGTAGCTGTTTGTTTGTATTGTGCACCAGGATGTGTATATATTTGAAGAGCAGAAAAAAGATAGACAGATTTTTTTACACTAATATATAGATGTTTGGGGTTTTTTAGTCCTTTCCATTTATGTGGTGAAATAAAGCGCTTTGCATTTTGTACAGTATTTTGGTCTTGAGTTGTACTTTGAATCTGGGCAAAAGAGGAAATGATAAAATCTACCACCGAAAGGTTGCCAGTTCGAAGCTCGGTTCGGTTTGAGTACCTGACTGTCGGCCCAGCTCACTATTTGCCTAAGCAGTTTGGAAACAGCTTAGAGCTGTAAGTAGAGAAATTAGGTACCTTTAAAAGGGGGAGGGGGTATTTTACGACACCATAAAACAAAAAGATCAGAAAACGCCCAGTGACCAAAAGGAAGGAAGTTCTGATGGCTCTTCATCATAGAGGATGGAGTGACAGTACCCCCTGTGGCTTGATTCGACCACAACCTCTAAAGTGCTAAAAAACTGGACGTCGACACAACATACCTCCATTCTTTTCTGTCTGTCTCTGTCCTGCCTGCCCAAAAATGGCATTGAATGTTTACTGTGTATGTGTACTGTGATCCGCCCTGAGTCCCCTTGGGGAGATAGGGCAGAATATAAATAGTTATTATATTATTAGTACTTAGTAAAAAGTAGATGCTTTAGGCTACATTCCGAGGAATGTACTGGCAAAACCATTTCTGAACATTCCTTGCTTATGAAATTCACGGGGTCGCCTAAGTCAACAGACAATTTAAAGACACACATACACACATGTGATATAAAGTTTCTTTTTCTTTAAAAAGCCTACTACTTAATTCATTGGGGAATGAACAATGAATTAAGCAGTAGGACAGTAAATGAAGAGCAACAGTCAAAAACAGGAATTCCAGACAGGAAACAATCAGGTCCAGTTAACGCCTCCTAACAAAGGATTCCCCCAGGCAGGAAACAGCCAGGCTTTGAAGCTGCAAGGCCATTCAATGCTAATCAAAGTAGCCAATTGCAATGTTCACACTCGTCTCAAACAGGCAAGAGTTCTTTCTCCCACCCTGGACATTATTCCACAGATATATAAACCTCACTTGCCTAGGTTCCAACAGACCTCACAACCTCTGAGGATGCCTGCCATAGATGTGGATGAAATGTCAGGAGAGAATGCTTTTGGAACATGGCCATAGAGCCCAGAAAACGCACAGCAACTCACTGAGGGATGTTTTCAAATCAAGAGATCTTTCATCCATTTTTGTGTAACATTTTTATTAAATGTAAAACACAGACTATATCAGGGTACAGAACAGTACATCAAAAATAAACTATTCAAAACCGAGCAGATTAAACAGGGAAGAAAAGTGAAAGAAAAGAAAATACATAAAACTACAATTAACACTGCCCTAATATTCATCTGCACTAAGACATTATATTCTAAATACTGACTACTAACACACCATGGGGCTCTGACCCTACTGTTCAAACTAGAATAAATAAAAATAACTAAAAAGAAGAAATATATTATTCTATCGTCCGGAACCAAAATTACTGTATTTATTTGAGTCTAATGCACTGTCAAATCTAATGTCCACCTCATTTTTCAAAAACCTGAAACAAAAAAAAGATTTTGCTGGCGAACATGATGCTCCATATTCAATGGCGCATTAGAATTGTGAATGTAAACCAGTTGAGGGGACAGTTGGGAACTGATCAAAGCTGGTGAACTCGCCAGCCTCAAACGGTTGCCAACTGGCCCTTTGACTACGCGTGGCAGGGGACAGCTAGTACTCAATAAAAACATTTCTGGTATCATTACAAAGTCTACCTTTAGAACTTTTTGAATTATCATATATATTCCAGATTAATAACTTTTTAAAAATCCTGCATCTCTTGGCATCCTCAACATTGATTTGATACATGCTTAGACATTTCCAACAGCTTATTTTGGGTTAAATACAATCTATACATTGTCTTAACCATTTAAAGAAAGCTACCTGCAGTAAATTATAAATCTTTAGTCCATCAGATTAGTGGATCAGAATTTTTTTAGTTCTACTTTTCCTGGAAAAACTAGTCGTCGCAGTCCACTCTTTTGTGACACCACCCTGTATCTTAGAGAAGTCCCTTCTCTTTGCATTCTGGTGAGTCACTTCTAAATGGGTAAGAAATGGCAATCTGTTCTAAGGGCGCTTTGCTGAACTAGAGCCTTGACTGTCCCCACGACTTCCAGGGTGAGATGCCCGGTTTCCTGAGGATGCTCCACCCCTTTTCTTCCCAGACTTTCGTCCTTGTCCTGAACTTCCTTGTCCTGGTGGGGGACCACTTTTGGGTTTAGGTGGCTCTCTGCTTTGGCCTGAGCTGTTATCCACACTGGATTGGGAACTCCTCCAATCTCCTTCAGTCCTTGAGACATGGACCTGCTTGGGTTTGTGTGTCTCATTCTTTATGGACCCCGCTCCACTTTGGCTACCACCACTGGGTTGGGGCTTCTGTTTATTGAAACCACTCTGTCCTTGCCTCTCACCTTGACCTCCTCTAGGTTGGTGTGGATCTCTCCTTTGATATTTCCAGCTGTTCTGTTGTGAATAGGTTGGGAACTGGCCTATGCTAGGTTGGGATCCCTGTCTGTTTGGGCTATTTCCTCTTCCTTGTGCAAAGCTGGAGTAAAATATCTGCCTCTGCATGCTACAAGACCGCATGGGAGAAGGCCTCCAGAAACGTACATTCCCCCGTCCTGGCATGGGATTGGTATTATAGAAAGTCAGTGGCTGGAAGGGAGGCATTGGGAAAGTGGGTGAGTGAAAGAGTGGGTTATTAAAGGCTCCTCCCATGTTTGGTGCAGCATTGGAGACATTTCTTGGCAGGGGTGTCTGTTTAGCAAGGGAGCTCATACCTGGAGCTGCAGTCTTGATTTCTGTGTTATTATCTGGTTCCTTGGCCACTGCTGTCTCTTTTTCCTCACTTTCCTCAAAGATGTTTCTATCTTCAGAAGGGAGAACATCTCCCTCTAAAGATGGGGAGCCATAAGGGGAACTTGGAACAAACATCTCCTCAATGCTGATGCTTTTCAACATGTCCTTCAAGTTCTCAAAATCAAGTAATGTTTGCAATTCTTCAAGGGCTGGATTTACATGTACAAGCCCTGCATCTTCATCTTCCAAAACATCTTGAGCTTCTCCATAAGCTTCCACCTTGTCACCAATGGCTTTGTCTTCCTTGTTTTCTTCAGCCTTATTTTTACTCATGTCTTGAAGTTCATCCTCAATCTCTTCACCCTTAATAAACCTCAGGCCACTGTCAACTGCTTTGCTTTCTCTTTCGTCATTCTTTTCTCTAAGATGATCTGAGATTCTGCAGGGAAGGGAAGAGACAGTCCTTTTAAAATGTTTTGCATGATAAAAGGTCCAAGTTCAATTTCACTGAGTCTTCAGGCTATAAAAGGGTATTGGATAGAGGGTCTGGAAACAGCCAGTTAGTATAGCCATTGACCATCTTGGCTGAGGAATTCTGGGAGTTGTACAGTTATCCCTTCACACTTGCAGCTTTGACATTTTCAGATTAGATTATTCATGGAATTGATTTCAAATGTTATCTCTTGGAATCTCTATGTCCTCCAGTGTGATTCTATGGTCAACTTCTAGTCATACTAGAGAACATAGAAATTTCTAGGTTCTCCAAAGCGATTCTATGGCCAGTGTCCAGCTGTAGTTGAAAACAGAGTAATCTTTAGAGAGGTGTCCTCTCAGGAAAAAAAAAAGGAATTGCTTTATTCATAGATTTTTAAAATTTTCATCATGGTCCTATGTCCCTACCCCAGCCAATGAGGAGAAAGAAGTGTAGTCATAACAATACGTTTTATATGCTCTGTTGGAAACAGCCTCTGATATTTTTTCTCAGTATGACCATGGGTCTGATTAGATGTGTCAGAAAGCACATCATATACAGCAGTCCCTCCACTTTTGTGGTTTTGATCATTCATTGATTTAATTAAAGTATTATATTTAGGAATATCTAAGTCATTGGTTCTCATCCTGTGAATCCTCAGGTGTTTTGGCATACAACTCCCAGAAATCCCAGCCAGTTTACCAGCTGTTAGGATTTCTGGGAGTTGAAGGCCAAAACAACTGGGGACCCACAAGTTGAGAACCACTGCTCTAGGTTCTCCAGTGTCACAATGTGGTCAACTTCATATGGAAGAGTTACATTGGAAGACCTAGACCTTTCCAGAGAGAACACCTCTTGAGGAATCTGTGGGCCCTCTACTGTAATGCTATGGGGAAAAAAACCCCACTTTTGTCAGGACACGGCATTCTCAACTCCAGTGACTGCAGTGGCCTAACTGATTTTGAGACAGAGGTGAAGAACTTCTGAAATCCAGATGTTTTGGATAACAATTAGCTCACGCCCTTATCAATAGCCAAACTGGGTGCAGCTCATGGGAGATTTGTCCAAGCCTTATAGCTATCTTATAGGTTTTGGGGAAATTGGTGGGACATTATAAGCTATCAAGCAGTATTTGTATGGGAGTGTTTCCACTCTATAGTACTAAGACACTATTAATATCATGCTCATCTATTTTAATTTGAACTCAAACTGGATTTGAAAGCTACGCAGTTTCCTGAACCTGGAGTCAGTTGGTATGAATGGGCACTTCTAGCATATTCACATGTTCACAGCATTGGACTATTTTAGGTCACGATGCTGCACTCTCTCCCTCCATCCCCTGCATGCATATGAATATAAACACATCTGCATATCCATATAAACCAATAGCTTTTTTTGCTTTCCTGTCATTCTTAACACCCACCTGCACTCTCATTGGATAGCATTTAGACCTCAGAGGTTACCAGGCCCATACCTGGGCAGTTATCTTAGCCCTCAGACATGTTTCAACTATCTCATGTAATGGCAAATGTGATTGACTTTGCACACATCCTGCTCCATGAGACACCTCTCCTTTTTAATTGGCTTAAAAGGTAATTTGCTTTTATATAAAGTGAAACTGTAATGTGGGATTAAATGCTGATTTGTAATGTACAATCTGCTATCTTCAAATATATGAATACATTGATATCTGCATACAAACACTGAATTTACAAAACAGTTGGCAACACCACTCTTGCCAGATGTGGATACCCACATAAAAATTCACCTGTCTGGCCTGTCCTCCAACCAACTACCCCAGATTCTACCCCAATCCCAATTTGAGGCATAGAGCAGATATCTTGATCCCCACCCTCCAAAGAAACAGCAGAGTAAAACACATTGAAGTCTTCAGGCATCTAAAAATAGCTTCCATTTTGAAACCAGAGGGATGTCATGTGTTCAAAGAAGACTAGGGTTATGGTAAGGATTAGTTATGTTATAGGAGTGGACAAAGCCATATTCTAAGCAAACCCAGGTTAGGAAGTACACTGATCACAAAATATATATCAGATTAGGGCTTTTTTGGCAGGTGTGTCTGTGTGTGTGGCTCTAATGCTAACCCCATGAAAGATTTGCCACTCCTACAAGCTTCCAAGAACAGTGACTGTCCCTCAAAACAAGGCATAGTGTTCCTCAATCCTCAAGTGGAGCTTGATAAACTGGTCTCCAAATCCCTTATATATAGCACAGAACTAAACTCAAGACACTCACCTCACCATTAGCTCCTTAGTTTCCTGTTGGAGATGAGAGAAAAGACACAGATGAAGTTTATTTTTGGAAGTGCCTTTCAAAACATGTGGATCTTGTGGAACAACTTTTTAAAGAGTATAGATATCAGAGCCCCCAAGTATAAAAATTATAGGTCTCAGGGGTGCCCTAAATTCGACCGAGTTTGGGCTCAGTCCAACTGGTTTTACCTGGCATAGGTCAGAATTGCATGGATATTTGGATGTATACGACACTGTGTTGATATTTGTGAAGATATAAACTTTGTCTATGCTGCCTTTGGATTCTTATATTAATTGTAATAGCAAACACAGGAATACATAGAAAAACCACTGAGACTAACCTTCAGGAAAGCAAATTCATTGGGTTCCTCCAAGGCAGCTTGGATGCTGGAAATTGACTCTTCGTGGGATGACTCATGTTCCTTCAAATACTCCACATTCCTTTCCATGGCTGCTAGGTTGTCTTCCTTCATCTGTTTCACAGCTTCCATCATGTTTTGCTCTCTCTCATTCAGGATTTCCCGTAGTTCTTCAAATGCAATGAAGATCAAGCCATACAGATTTTGAGTTAGCTCCTGTAATTGGGGCAGACAAACCATGTGGAGTTGATAAAAGTGCTTATTATAGTAATATTTGTTTGTTCTTATAATTTATGAATTACTTAATGTACAACAGATTAGAAACAAAACAAGCCGTGAAGTGTATGACCCCCTTATCCATGGATTTGATAGCCATATTCACCCACGTTCCGAAAAAAGTTCCCTCCCTCAAGTGCAATTCTATGGTAGGCTTCCTGCCAAAGTTTAGTCAAAATATATGCTTTGCTATTATCCAGCATCAGGTACCCATGGGGGTATGTGTCTTGGAACATATCCTACATGGATACAGGGGCCATATTGTATCTAATTCAATCTCCTCCTGGCTTTAGCCAAGTTGAAATCCTGCATAAGAATTTTTGCCAGTCTTCTGTGAAGTCACACAGATCTGGTTCAGGTGAGCAAATGTATCTTGTACAAGTAGAATGGACTTCTCCTGAAATGGAAGAATGTATAACAACTGTTGGTTTTACTGATGGGTCTATGGACCATAATAAATATTGTTGTTGTTGTTGGTTGTGGCAGTGGTGGTTCTGGTGAGCAGCTGGAGGATCTTCCTTTGTTCATCAGGACCACCTGAACCTGCTCATGACAGTCCTGCTCAGAAAACTTCAGGATGGACAAGGGACAGAAAAGGATTCTCCTTGGGATTGCTGGTCATAAATCATTGATGGCTAAATTGGAATTTGGTTCAGTAAAACAGTCAATCAAGCAATCAATTAACCAACCAACCAACCAACCAAACTAATAAGCAAAAGATTGCCAGTGGAGAGCTTTTAGGAAAAGTGTGACATGGACCAGGACACCTTCAGGTTTTTGTCTAGTTACTATTTCTCAACCTGTGCTCCTCACAGGACTCTTGTGAGGGCAGAAAGCATATGCCACTCTGAACACATTAAAGGAAAGGTGGGATAAAAGGTGGGGAAGTACAGCTGAAATGCCTGGAGATAACTGGTTGTATTCGTGTGAAGGTTGAAGTCTTGAAGCTGAGTTGACACAATTAGTATGATTGATTACCTTTTGGGATGAAGCAATTAAACATTAGCTAGTTGTATTCAGCGTATCAGAAATACTGTGTGGCAGCGACTGTTTGCTTAACAAACAGAGCCAGGTGAATGTGCACTGATGAGAAGATAGCAACACCATGTCCAAGGTCGTGCAGACAATTTGAGCCAGGATGCTCAATGAGCTGGAGCAATTGCCCCAGGAGGGAAAATGGCCACATTTACAGGGGTGTTTAGCTTAGAAAAAAGGGAAAGCAAGGAGAGACATGACAAAAGTGTGGATTGGCAGTAACTTTTCTTCCTTTCTGAAAATAACTAGTAGAAGCTATATGGTAGGAGATCTGGGATAAAAAGAAGTACCATATATACTCTTGAATAAGTCAACCGTATGTGTAAGTTGAAAGCAGGTTTTGGGGCCAAAATTGTAGATTTTGATATGACCCGTGGATATGTTGAGGGCATTCCGAGAAGAGGGGAAAGTGCCGCCTCAGGGGAACAGTCGACCTGAATACCAACACCACCATTTTCTCCACTACGTAGAAAAGGAAATGTTTCATTTTCAAAAATAAATATTAAGATTACAGAATTAACTATTATATAAAAAAGGACCATCCCCTTCTCTGAGTAGAACAGTGAAAAGCAAGAACTTGTTCTGTCCTGGGAGAACCTGCACAAAGTATTGGCCTCATTTATTCTCTCAGTGCTCCTTTGAGGAGCTGCAACAAAAAACCATCACTGTCATTTCACCACCCAGACATTCAAAAAGGCCAGAAGCAGCACCATAGCAGAGAAAGGGTAGAGGGCATCAGTGCTTCTTTTAGGTTTCCCTGGGATGGACTTTTAGGTTCTCCTGGGTTTGCCTATCAGAGAAGGGAATGGTTCCTTTTAAAATAAGTATTATAGTACAGTACTTGTATTGACCTGTAAATCAATCAAGCTACGTTTTGGGGCTTGATTGTTTGACTATATTTCTAGATTTATACATGAGTATATACATCACTTCTTCACATAGCACATAGTTAAATTGAGGGATTCACTGCCACAAGAGGAAATGATGGCTCTCAACTCAGATGACTTTAATAAGAGGATTCAATAAATTAATAAAAGCTAGAACCATTGATGGCTAGTGGTTGAGTTTCCTCTGTATCATCACTAGTATGGCTGTATATCCCTTGCTGGGGAGCATGAAATGCAAAGGATGCAATTGTACTCATATTCTGTTCATGGTCTTTCTTCAGTCTGATCTAGCATGAATCTCCTTATGTTTTTAAGATTGGGAGTCCTGACCCAAGTTGTCTTAATAGAGCGTCTTCCTAAATGGAGAGCTGAGCCAGTAACTGGTCAGAGTCTGAGAAAAAAACCCACATTTCATGTTTTTTGGGTTCTTGAGTTGTTGGAACATTTTCCATGATCCCAGCTAAAAGTAGCACTTGACAAACAGCCTCACTGTAACAGCAAGTCCCCATTTTCTTCCTGCCTCTAGGTGCGTCTGCTGATGTCCCATCACCCACAAAGTTGTCTCAGGCTCTCACAAGTCCCATCATAGCTCTCTTGTCTCTTCCCTTAAATTTACCTCAAGTTCTTCCTTTTTCTCCTGTTGATAGGACTGATGATTTGTGGCCCACTTCACCTGATCCTTCAGAGGCCCCAGAGATGCCTTCAGTTTCTCCTGCATGGGAAACACATGCATAAATAAACATAAAACAATTAGAAGAGCACAAAAGAAAAAAAATGGATGGATCCTTGTCACTGCCACAATCCATGTTACTGTTTGAGGTTAACTACAAGATGGCACTCCTTCCTTGTACACATGATGACTGAGTGACTGTTGAATTTTAATTCAACTGTTAACAGTAAGCTTTGGGAGTTAAGTCTGATGACATCTATAGACATCCCCATCACAACACAATGACAATGGCTGCACATTAGTTCCTAATGTGCACTAGTATCCTATGCCACCCTATTTTTCTTTGGAATGAAACCATGTGAGGACAGATCAAGCTAGGACATTCAAATAAAAGTATACTTAACTAAGTATCTGATGTAGAATACTGGTCACAAAAATCAATTTGCAAAGTAAGAAGAAGGAAACTGAAAATTTTCCTGCTTTGGCATCTTCTTCATTGAAACCCACCGATTGATTTCCTATGGGATCCACACTTTACCAGATAAGAACCCTGTGTAATAGTAATAGTAGTTATGGTTCTGCAGCAACTCCAAAAGTAGCTCTCCCTTCTCTGGGTGTGAGCATTTGTGAGTTATTCTCCAAATAATGACATAGAAATTAAATACATGAATGAATACATACATACATAATAAACAAGTTGTGAAATACAGTAGGAAGGAGGGCAACAATCTTCATGCATGAACTCACAATACCCTGCAACTTCAGCACATTGTTTTATATTTATTGTTAGCTGCCTTGTGTCCCTGTATCAGGAGAAAGACAAGATAGCATCAAAGAAAGAAATATGAACATAGGAAGTCTATTCCTCAATCGACCTGTTGGGAACTCCTGGAATGGTGGTGAGGAATGCTCACCTTTACATGGTGTGCAATGAAGTTTATAGGCTTTCCTTATTGTTCCAGGAGTTCCCAGCAGTCCTTTTGAGGAATAGACTTGCTAGGACTGAAACTCACCAGAAGTTGTCAATGGCTCTCTTGGCCAGAATCACTGGGTTGCTGTGAGGTTTTCAGGTTGGATGTCTACTGGAACATGGCAATACAGCCAGAAGACTTGCTAGTGATACATTTAGTGATACATCATGAAGACTTGCTAGTGATACATTTACTGTGGGCAAGTCAGGAAACAATTAGGAAATTTGAGGGACCACCGACATATTTTTCCATAGCAATGGGCCCTCAGTTGACAGACTTGGAATCACGACACTAGTTCAACTCTTGGTAATTTAACTTGGATTATAACACATTACAGACTTAACAGAAGCACTCCAAATGCTCACAGGCTCTTACCCGATAACTGTTCACAGCATTCTTGATAGGCAAAAAGTTGTGCCCTTGATGCTGAGGTAGATCCCTGCAGATCACGCAGACTGGGGCCTCATCCTGGCTGCAGAAGAGTTTGAGGGGCTCCTCATGTTCTTCACAAATATGCCAGCTCCCAGTCACACCAGATTGGCACCCTGCCTCCAACTTGAGGAGCCGGGCTTTCTCAGACAAGTTGGCCAAGACACGGTTGTGAACAGCATCTTGGAGGTCAAAGGGATCTCGGCACTCAGGGCACGTTCCCTGAAGCTGCCCCTTGGCAAGGACACAGCTCTCCAAGCAAGAAAGGCAGAAATTGTGGCCACAAACCAGCATCCGAGGGTCCTGGAAGATGGAGAGGCAGACTGGGCAGAGTAGGTCTTCAGTAATCCCAGACACTTCTCGGACGGAGGCCATTTCAGCCGATTTAGAGTTGTATCTATTCCTGAGATGGGAACCAACAAAGGTACTTGATGAAGGAAATACAGTATTTCATAAGATACCATTGATTGTAAGACACACACTGGCTGCGGTGTAAGACACCAACAAAAAAGCACATGAGATTCTAAAATGCAGATTCTATCTGCAGTAGTGATCTGAAGGCTGGACAAGGTCCCAGGAGACCGGGGTGCAAATCCCAGCTGAGCAAGTCACACTCCCCTTTAATCCAAAACAATGGCAATCCTCCTCTGAGTAAAGTCAAGAAAACTCTATGATAAGGTCACCACAAAACAGAGGCTGGGCAAATTTTAGCTGGCAACTCCTCAGTTTGTTTCTATAACACCAAACAAGAACATATGACTCACCTAAATTGCCAAGCCAATATAGATCTTAAAAGACAAATAATCTGAAGATTTTCTGAAGGACTGGGAGCTGAACAAAAAGGACAGTACTGATCACTTAAAAGTAACATGAATTAAGAGTACTATTGTAATATAAAAAGAACATTTTTAGGGGAACTGGACCACCTAAACTGGGCTTTACAGGCCAATGGATACTCCACCACAGACATCAGAAGAGCTGCAAGACTGAGAACAAGCCACAAGAGTAAAGACAAAGATCCACCCAGAGGAAAAGTGTTCTCGCCATAGATCAAGGGAACCACTGATCACATAGGGAAGCTGATGAAGAAACACAACATACAAACTATCTACAGACCCACTAAGAAAATCCAACAAATGCTTTCTTCAGCAAAGGACAAGAGGGATGCACTTACCTCTGCAGGAGTCTACAGTATACAATGCAGCTGTGGTCAAGTCTACATAGCCACCACCAAACGCAGCAGCATTGCCCAGACACAAATCAAGGAACATGAAAGGCACTGCAGACTACTTCAATCGGAGAAGTCAGCTATAGCAGAGCACCCGATGGACCAACCTGGACATCATATTATTTGAGAATACAGAAATGTTGGACCACTCTAACAACAACCATGTCAGGCTACACAGAGAAACTATTGAAATCCACAAGCATGTGGACAATTTCAACAGAGCCACATGCACAATGGACGACCTTCTTGCAGCAATACCAGAAGCACTCCAAGTGGCCATCTACTGGTCAAAGGACATTTAGTAGAACACCAAGTCTGCAAACTTTGTGTTTTGTTTGTTAGTGTGTTTGTCTTTAATGCAATACAACCATTTTGGTTCACTCCTGACACAACAAATAAATAAATAAATTTCAACAGAAAGGAAGAAACCATGAAATGAACAAAGTTTGGCTACTACTATTAAAAAACTCTAAAATTATAACAGTAAATAAAGAACAACACTAAAACACAGGGGAACTCCAGACAAGAAACAATCAGGAACAGCTAATCAGCTCTCAACAAAGGATTCCCCCAAGCAGGAACAAGCCACACCTAAAAACTGTCAGGCCACTAAATGCTACTCATGATGGCCAATTGAAACATTCACACCTAGCTCCAACAGACAAGAGTTTTTCCTCCCACCCTTGACTTTCCAGAGATATATAAACTCAATTTTCCTAGTTTCAACTGACCTCACAACCTCTGAGGATACTTACCATTGATGCAGGCAAAACATCTGGAGAGAATGCTTCTAGAACATGGCCATATAGCCCCAAAAACCTACAACAACCCTCTCTGTAATTGCTGTATCAATTGCAATATTTTAATTGTATATTGCTGGCATCTAATGGTTGCTTGTTGTAAGCCACCCTGAATCCTCCTCCAGGGGTGAGAAGGACGGGGATATAAATTCTCAAAATAAATAAATACAAGTTGGGTAATACTGGGCTAATATTATGGCTCAAAGCTACACTTATATCATCATTTATTTTCAATCGATTCCTTGACTTGTTTTTAATTATCAGCAAAGCAGAAAACCCTTGTTTGCATACATAAGTTGTGGAGAAGAGGATAAGATAGGGTAAGGTGATTCCTCAAAATTTAGTATAAAATTGCTTTTTTACACCAAAACTCCTCAAAATTATCAGATCAAACACATCCTTGTAGTTTCTATCATTTTGAAATTCAATGAGCTCTTTCTGGATTTCTTCTGCAATCTCTCCAACATTAGTACCAAAAGGGTTACATAATTGAGTATAAGTGAAACAAACAAAAGCTAGATTGTCTTTTCCAGAACAATTGAGATTTATTTCAATCATCATTAAATAAGTCAAAAATTAATATGAATATTGAGGGCTCTCAGTCAGTAAAACTATTGGAGTCATTGAATCACTAAACAGCAAAACAAAAGAATCTGCAGGACTGATGCTGGATGGCATGAGTACGTGACACATGAAGTCAATTGCTTGCCCTTCCCATGGCCTCCTGTGCTTGCCTGACATCCTACTCATTGGTGCTGCCTGCATAACAACGGATTCATTAAAATGAATAAAAGTTTAACATTTTAAACATTTTGTAGACCATATTTTAGTTCTTGTGGACCACTGGTTGGGAATCACTGTACTAGAGCCGTGTTTCTCAACCTTCCTAATGCCGCAACCCCTTAATATAGTTTCTCATATTGTGGTGACCCCAACCATAAAATTATTTTCATTGCTACTATAATTTTGCTACTGTTATGAATTGTAAGGTAAATATCTGACATGCAGGATGTATTTCCATTCACTGGACGAAATTTGGCACAAATACCCAATATGCCCAAATTTGAATATTGATGGAAAACAGACCTTAACATTTGGGAGTTGTAGTTGCTGGGAATTTATAGTTCACCTACAATCAAAGAGCATTCTGAACTCCACCAACGATGGAATTGAACCAAACTTGGCACAAAAAACTCCCATGACCAACAGAAAATACTGGAAAGTTTGGTGGGCATTGACTTTGCGTTTTGGAGTTGTAGTTCACCTACATTCTTCACAAAGTGTGGGCCTGTTTTTGGCTGATGACATAGGATTGTTATTCTCATCTGATTTGATGGAGCCCCCGGTGGCGCAGTGGGTTAAAGCCTTGTGCTGGCAGGACTGAAGACCGACAGGTCGCAGGTTCGAATCCCGGGAGAGGCGGATGAGCTCCCTCTATCGGCTCCAGCTCCTCATGCGGGGACATGAGAGAAGCCTCCCACAAGGATGATAAAACATCAGAAATCATCCGGGCGTCCCCTGGGCAACGTCCTTGCAGACGGCCAATTCTCTCACAACAGGAGCGGTTGCTCCTGACACGACAAATAAATAAATAAATATGACTGCTCTGAACCCCACCAGCAATAGAATTGGGCCAGATTTCCCACACAGAACCCCCATGACCAACAGAAAATATTGTGTTTTCTGATGGTCTTTGGTGACCCCTCTGACACCCCCCCCCTCGACCCCCCCCCGGGGTCCCAAACCCCCAGGTTGATGAAATACAAGTAGAAATGACCTTTCATAGAATCATAGAATCAAAGAGTTGGAAGAGACCTCATG
Source organism: Anolis sagrei ordinatus (assembly GCF_025583915.1). Lineage (NCBI taxonomy): Eukaryota > Metazoa > Chordata > Lepidosauria > Squamata > Anolidae > Anolis > Anolis sagrei. The sequence continues at coordinate 290,714,827 of NW_026845477.1, read as the reverse complement.
GGCCATCCAGTCCAACCCCCTGCCAAGAAGCAGGAATATTGCATTCAAATCACCCCTGACAGATGGCCATCCAGCCTCTGCTTAAAAGCTTCCAAAGAAGGAGCCTCCACCACACTCCGGGGCAGAGAGTTCCACTGCTGAACGGCACTCACAGTCAGGAAGTTCTTCCTCATGTTCAGATGGAATCTCCTTTAGAAGACACACTTTGACCAAGATTCTGGTGTGGCTCCTGGAAATGATCAAAGTTCATTAAAGGCAGAAAAATAATTAATTAAGCAAGCTACCCTCCCAAGATTAAGCTTAAAAAAGGGAGAAGTGAGGGAAAACAAGAAAGAATATTAACCTTGCAACAATCAATCCTATGCATAATTATTAGGAATTGAGTTATGTGAATACAGTGGATGGGGACTGACTGGTGAGTAGACACTGTTCATGCTGCTAGTTGTGGGACAAGGAATGCCAGGAAGCTAAAGGACTGAGGAAAATAATATCCTTTTTGAAAGAGGAAGAATAACAGTCTTGCAGATAAAATTTGGATAGGAAGGGGTAGAGGCAGGTTGTGGTTTGGGGAGGGGAATGTGCAAACATTGCCACAAAGCTGAAGAAAAAAGGTAGTGGAGCAAATACATTAGAAAGAGAAAGCAGAAACAGGACTCAGGAATTTAGCTAGAAACGGACTTCAAATTGCAACTACCTTGTCAGCCTGAACTGGTTCCTTACAATTGGCTATCGAAGAAGAGAAAAACTCTGAAGATCCCAGGAAAAGCTGGCAGAAGTTGCCACGGTGGTGCATTTCATCATGGAAACTGAAAGAAGATTGCGCAAAGTTCAGTCAACATTCACGGCAGTACCACACCTTTTGGAGGACAGCTTTAGAGACTTTCCAAAGCCTTCTTCCTTCCTTCCTTCCTTCCTTCCTTCCTTCCTCTCACTGATTCTAGTTCTACAGTGGGTCTGAGTCAGTCTTTGGACTACAGTCAAGCACAGTAAACCATGAAAACTGTGCACACACACACGCACACAGAATGTCAACACAGTCACAAGACATTGCAACACCCCACCCTCTTCTAGGTTTCGTTTTCCCTGGAAGAGGCAAGGCTATGCAAGGGAAATTCCATCTGACTGTTAAATAATGCCACATTGCTAAAGACGTTCAGGGTTTAGTGCTCTCTACTTCTGCCTCAGAATATTGCATTTCAATATTAACATAAGATATGTGTTGTGTGCCTTCAAACTGTTTAAAATTAAGGCAAACTTGTTACAGGGTTTTCTTGAAAAGAGTTGTTCATAGAATCATAGAATCAAAGAGTTGGAAGAGACCTCATGGGCCATCCAGTCCAACCCCCTGCCAAGAAGCAGGAATATTGCATTCAAATCACCCCTGACAGATGGCCATCCAGCCTCTGCGTAAAAGCTTCCAAAGAAGGAGCCTCCACCACACTCCGGGGCAGAGAGTTCCACTGCTGAACGGCTCTCACAGTCAGGAAGTTCTTCCTCATGTTCAGATGGAATCTCCTCTCTTGTAGTTTGAAGCCATTGTTCCCTTGTGTCCTAGTCTCCAAGGAAGCAGAAAACAAGCTTGCTCCCTCCTCCCTGTGGCTTCCTCTCACATATTTATACATGGCTATCATATCTCCTCTCAGCCTTCTCTTCTTCAGGCTAAACATGCCTAGCTCCTTAAGCCGCTCCTCATAGGGCTTGTTCTCCAGACCCTTCACTGGAATTCCACAAGTAGGACTTTCCGCTGTCGACCTTCCACAGAGATCTAAAGACATGGATGTTCCGCCGTGCTTTTGAACAGGTAGCTGGCCCCAACTAGGACCCAAAATCTTGTCCTCACACTGTCCTATTGTTTTGTATCTAAAGCCATAATGACCTATTTTATATGGCTCTTATCCTGACTGTTGCCATATGATCCATGCACTTTATCCACTAGTCCTATCCTCTAAATTGTTGTTGCACCAGTCCGCCTACCCTTGACAAGAAATTAAAATTGAATTTTATCATTGGTTGTTGGTTTTGATGCCTCTTTTATATATTGTTATAATGTTGTTGTTGGTTTATTTTGTCTTATATTGTTGATACGTATTTTAATGTGTTACATTTTAACTGTGTTGATCAGTCTTGGCCCCATGTAAGCCACCCCAAGTCCCCTCGGGGAGATGGAGGCAGGGTACAAAAATAAAGTCAGCCCATTGTATGCTAATCAAGGTGGTCAGTTGAAACATTCACACCCAGCTCCAGCAGACAAGAGTCCTTTGTCTCACCCTGGTCATTCCACAGATATATAAACCCTTTTTCCTACTTCCAACAGACCTCACTACCTCTGAGGATGCTTGCCATAGATGCAGGCGAAACGTCAGGAGCGAATGCCTCTAGACCATGGCCATACAGCCCGACAAAACCTACAACAACCCATGAAAGCCTTCGACAATACAAAAATAAAGTTATTATTATTCAGAGTAAGTTTGCCATTGCTTTGCTCTGAGGCCAAGAATGTGTGGCTTGCCAAAGTCACCCAGTGGGTTTTATGAATGAGCAGGGATGTGAACCCTGGTCTCCAGAGCCTTAATTCAATCTACAGCACATTAGTTGTAGATGTGAAATCCGGAAATGGAAAAGTTATTTCTATTTTTCCCCATCTGATTTCCTGATGGAAGAAATTTCAAAATAGATAAAACATGGGTTCTTGTGGGTTTTTTCGGGCTATATGTCCATGTTCTAGAGGCATTTTCTCCTGACGTTTCGCTTGCATCTATGGCAAGCATCCTCAGAGGTAGTGAGGTTTGTTGGAATTAGGAAAATGGGTTTATATATCTATGGAATGACTGGGGTGGGGCAAAGAGCACTTCTCTGCTGGAGCTAGGTGTGAATGTTTCAACTGACCACCTTCATTAGCATTTGAAGGCCTGGCTGAGCCTGGGGGAATCTTTTGTTGAGAGGTGTTAAGCTGTGCCTGGTTGTTCCCTCTCTGTTGTTTAGAGTTTTTTTAAATACTGGTAGCCAGATTTTGTTCATTTTTCATGGTTTCTTCCTTTCTGTTGAAATTGTCCACATGCTTGTGGATTTCAATGGCTTCTCTGTGTAGCCTGACATGGTGGTTGTGAGAGTGGTCCAGCATTTCTGTGTTCTCAAATAATATGCTGTATCCAGGCTGGTCCACAAGCATGTGTACAATTTCAACAGAAAGGAGGAGACCATGACTGACCACCTTGATTAGCATATAATGGCCTGACCAGAGGTGGCCCTAGGTAATTTTCAACGGTAAGCAAACAGTATTTTGGCACACACACACCCCCCCAACCAATCACTGATATATATTTTCTGTTCGTTGTGGGAGTTCTGTGTGCCATATTTGGTTCAATTCCATCATTAGTGGAGTTCAGAATGCTATTTGATTGTAGGCGAACTATACATCCCAGTAACTACAACTCGCATATGTCAAGGTCTATTTTCCCCCACGAGCGCCTTAAGAGTGCCCCTAGGCAAAATCAACTATACTGCAAATGCTTACTTTGCGTAATAGGTTGAGCCGCCGCTGGGCCTGACACTATCTGGAGCAAACCTTTGTTGAGAGGAAACAAACAAGGACATCTAATCACCTCTCAACAAAAGTTTGCTCCAGGCACTGTCAGGCCATTATATGTTAATCAAGGTGGCCAGTTGAAACATTCACACCTAGCTCCAGCAGATAAGAGTCCTTTGTCCCACCCTGGTCATTCCACAGATATATAAACCCCTTTTCCTAGTTCCAACAGACCTCACTACCTCTGAGGATGCTTGCCATAGATGCAGGCGAAACATCAGGAGAGAATGCTTCTAGACCATGACCATATAGCCCGAAAAAACCTACAACAACCCAGTGATTCCGGCCATGAAAGCCTTCGACATTACATAACTTCCTTATATTTTCTGAATATCCTGTGGGCATCATTGCAAGCTTTGTTCATTTCAGCACAGAAAATCTTTGTGCAATTTGAAATCCTGATAGTGAAGGGATCTAAATCATGAAGGCATATATCAGCCTTTCCCTCTTCAGAACTTGGTGCCCAGTTTGGATAGTAATGGCGTTGAGACAGCAGGGCTGCAAACGGCTGCATCGCCCCTTAGCTAGTATTTCCTTGTTCGTTAATAACTTTTACTACTTTGGTTGAGGTTGCGTGATCGTATGTCTCCCAGCTTTATGTTTGAAATGTGGAATGCACGGTGCATAATTTTTCAACCTGCTTGAACTCCCCTGCTCTATTTTGGAGCTTATAGCGTTAATTTGGCAAGAAAAGTGCCGAGTCAGATTTGCAAGGTTGCTGGCAGTTTGCAGAGGAAAGAGATGCCGCATCATCAGTATCATATGGATGTGAGCCCTGCTGCAGTTTGCTGGTACCAAAGTCCTTGCTTACCGCATTTACGCTCAATTGCAAATCTTAAGGGAAAATGGGAGGGGAGTGAGATGCTGAGAGGGGAAGCGCATCCCAATACATGAGAAGGTGGTACTTAGCTTAGCCGGGGAGAAAAAGACCTGAAACTGACTCTCAAACTGGAAAAGAATGGGATAGAGAAGCTCAAGAGGAGGAAAAGTATTTCAGCTATAAGGGTAAGAAAGTGTTTTTGACTCCCTTCGTTTGTAATAAGATCTTATCATTTTAGTCTTGCAAAAGAAATGGCTTGTACTTTCTTTGGGAAAAGAAGGCAGTCTAGAAATTAAGTTTTATTATATTGTATTATTATATTATAAGATGCAGATATTGTTCTAAATGAAGCTTAGGGATAAGTAAGCCCTATTGAATCAGATGGACTGGCTCCTGAGAAGAGCTATTCTTCACATATGTATTGTTGAAGGCTTTCATGGCTGGAATCAATAGGTTCTTGTGGGTTTTTTCGGGCTAAATGGCCATGTTCTAGAGGCATTTTCTCCTGACGTTTCACCTGCATCTATGGCAAGCATCCTCAGAGGTAGTGAGGTCTGTTGGAATTAGGAAAATGGGTTTATATATCTGTTTATATATCCACTGTACCCTCAATTCACTCGAGGCACAATAAATAAATAGCACATCAATTAGTCTCTTTGCTACCAGTATTAAAAAAAACTCTAAAATTACAACAGCACAACAACAGAGAAGAAACAAACAAGGACATCTAATCACCTCTCAACAAAAGTTTGCTCTAGGCACTGTCAGGCCATTATATGCTAATCAAGGTGGTCAGTTGAAACATTCACACCTAGCTCCAGCAGACAAGAGTCTTGTCCTATCCTGGTCATTCCATAGATATGTAAACCCATTTTCCTAGTTCCAACAGACATCACTACTACCCCTAAGGATGCTTGCCATAGATGCAGGCAAAACGACAGAAGAGAATGCCTCTAAAACATGGCCATATAGCCCGAAAAAAACCTACAACAACCTAGTGATTCCATAATTTGTGAGAAACTAGCGACATAAATGCAGAAACAAAAAGAGTAAGATATTATTTTAAAGTTACTAGTAATTAAATTTTAAGGGAGAAATAGCTAAATTTTGCAAAATAAAATGCACCTACATTTTAATATTTATATTACATTTATATACATTATGGAGCTCTTTGAATGAACAAGGGTTGTGATTTCTTAATAGTTAATTGACTGTTTTGTGCTATTTTCTATTGATCTTTTTTTAAAAAAAATCTTGAAAATCAAAGTTACTAGAAGATGACTTTGGGTGCATCCACATTGTAGAATGACTGCTATTTCTCACCACTTTAACTACCATGGCTCAGTGTTAAGGAGGCATGAGATCTGCAGTTTGGTGAAGGACAAGCAAGCATTTGGCAGAGAAGGCTAAATTCCCACGATTCCACAGCATTGAGCCATTACAGTTTTTTTTTTGTGTTAGGAGCAACTTGAGAAACTGCAAGTCTGGGTTGTTGTAGGTTTTTCGGGCTATATAGCCATGTTCTAGAAGCATTCTCTCCTGACGTTTCGCCTGCATCTATGGCAAGCATCCTTAAGAGGTTGTGAGGTCTAGAACATGGCCATATAGTCTGAAAAGCCTACAACAATCAGTTGTGAGGTCTAGCCATGAAAGCCTTTGACAATAAACTGTAAGTAGCTTCTGGTGTGAGAGAATTGGCCGTCTGCAAGGACATTGCCCAGGAGCTGACAGAGGGAGCTCAGCCCGCTCTCCCTGGATTGGAACCACTGACCTGTTGGTCAGCAATCCTGCCAGCACAAGGGTTTAACCCACTGTGCCATCAGGGGCTGCCATGACAGTAAAAGTGGTGTCAAACGCCATTCATTCTACAATGTGGATGCACCTCTTGTGTTATCTAACAGCCCTTCCACACAGCCATATAACCCAGAATATCAAGGCAGATAATGATGATGATGATGATGATGATGATGATAATAATAATTGTAGTTCTGACCCGCCTCTCTCTGTGGCTCGAGGCAGGTTAAAAAGCAGATAATCCACAATATCTGCTTTGAACTCTGTTATTTGAGTCCACACTGCTGTATAATCCAGTTCAGTATGGATTTTATACAGCAATGTGGAAGGGGCCTCAGTCAATGGCAATCATGTGGCTTTCTAGTTGTTATTAGACTGTCCCTGTGCCCACATTTCTCTCCTTTGGCTATGCTGGCTAGGGCAATTGGAACATTCAGTCCAACAACTTCTGGAAGGATAGACGATTCCCGTCCCTACACCAAATGGATTGGCAGGTGATGCCAGCTGGCTGCCTTCTAGATGTGTTGGACTACAACAAGAATTGCCAAATGTTTCAGCCTCAAGGACCCCATCTGATGCTTGTTTCTGAGTTTTCTGGGATGTGCAGCATTCTTCCTCTTTTCCTTGCTGTGTTAACAACATGCAAGCTAAGTTTATACACTGAACTAAAATTGCAGCAATTGAAGTAAGCTGAGGGCAATGAAGGGGAATGGGAAGAGGAGAGAGAAAGCATGACATTTTCAAAGCAGCTGAAAAGAACAAATGATTAATCTATCCAAAACATGCCTTGTTGGATGGTACTGAACAGAAAAATAGATTGATTAGGACTGTCCCTGACAAATCAAGAAAGTTGGACGGGTATGTAGATAGTGCAGAGGGAAACTGAACTATGCAACTCAGTTCTTCATATTTTTATTAAAATTCATTAATGGGTCAATTTGATCATTTTTTTCCTGATATTTTTTCTTAAAAACAGGGCATCCTAATTCATGGGCCATTGATGGTTTTGTTCAGCTAAAGAAAGAATACAACTTGAGATACGTTTGAGGATCCCAGCCTGCAAAGAAACCAAATTTGTGGCCATCTAGGAGACACCTGAGGAAACACACTAGTCTAGTTGGTGACGATCACTCCATACCTGGGGAAGAGAGTAGGCATTTTTTCTGACAGCTGAAGATGGCCTCTGTACGAGAGGTCTCCAGTTTCACAGAGGACCTGCTCTGCCCCATTTGCCTCTCCATCTTTCGGGACCCTCACATGCTGGAGTGTGGCCACAGTTTCTGTGCCCCGTGCTTGGAGCCCTGCATCCCCAAAGGCCAGAGGCGTGGGCTTTGCCCTGAATGTCGGCGTCCATTCGCCTTGCGCCACATGGCCATCAACCGAGCCCTGTGCAGCCTGGCGGAGAAGGCAAGGCTTCTCAAACTGGATGAAGGGCCCCAACTGGGTGCCACTGGAGGCTGGTATTTCTGTGAGGAACATGAAGAGCCCCTCAAACTCTTCTGCAGTCAAGATGAGGGACCTGTTTGTGTCATCTGTCGGGACTTGCCTCAACATCGTGGACATGACTTCCTGCCCATCAAAAATGCAGTTCAGGCTTATCAGGTGAGAGACTGGCACACTCTGGTGTCAGTGCAAAAGATAAGGAGCAACAACTCCTAAACTTTGGTTTTCCAGTTGGTTTGGACTCCTAAAAGTCCCAGACAGCTGGTCCAATGGTCAGAGATTCTAGGAGCTAAAATCTAAAACATCTGGAGAAGCAAAGTTTAGGAAGTACTGACATGGAGCATAGTTGTTCAGATCAGAAGAGTCTAGGATCTTCTCTTCTGAGATGACTGGGCAGCCAACAATTTGGAGAGTGTCATTGTCATCTTGGGGTACATCTAGCTGTAGAATTAATGTGGTTTGATACCATTTTAACTGCCATAGCTCAATGCTATGGAATACTGGGAGTTGTAGTTTGGTGAGGCACTCTTGGGCAGAGACAGATGCACCCTATGTGGCCTGCACCCTATGTGGCCTGCTGTGGAATATAATATACTAGAATAACTTTATTGTTATTGTACATTGCACTTACTTTACTTAGTTAGGCGATCCCTCGTTGTATGTGTAAGATCGTCCTCCAAGTTCAGTGTCCTGGTGGTGGGTACGTAGGTGGCTGTGGAGCCCTGTTCTTGATCTGCATGTTCTCCGGCAGTAAAGGCATCAGTTTCCAGGTGGAAGGCGGTCCTGGTCAGGGTTGGCTTGATGCTCCTTCCTCTTGGGACATTTCTCTCTTTCGCCCTCCATTTGTGCCTCTTCAAATTCTACAGCACTGCTAGTCACAGCTGACCTCCAGCTGGAGCGCTCAAGGGCCAGGGCTTCCCAGTTCTCGGTGTCTATGCCACAGTTTTTAAGGTTGGCTTTGAGCCCATCTTTGTACAATGAAATTAAATGTTTTCTCAAGCACACATCCCAAAAACAACACTGCTGTTTTGGGAGACATTTACCCCTCTGTGTCAGAGAACTGTGATGTCACAACAAAGTACAAGACCCTGGATTCCATAAGACGAAGAAGGCTAAAGTGATGTTTAACTGCTACGATTGTGTACTGTAGATGGGAGGATAGACTTCTCAGTGACAGCTTTTGGGTTGTAAAAGTCCTTTCCAAGACTGACCAGCCCTATGACTGGCTCCATCTCATGTTGTCCTTCTTTCGGCAAACCACAATTTTTTTCACTCAAATGGAATTCTGGTGATTACAGATGGGATTTAAACAAGATGCTTCTTGGCTTTTAAACTGATGTTCATATAAAATTGTTTTTAATTCAGCCTATTTATTTATTTATTTATTTATTTATTTATTTATTGTGTCAGAAGCAAACTGAGAATACTGTTATAATGTATAGAAAAACCATAAACAAAGTTAAAACTTGGTATTATACTAAATTTCCTTTGACCAGAAGCTGGCCACTTGGAGTGCCTCTGGTGTCACTGTGAGAAGGTCCTCCAATGTGTGTGTAGTTGGGCTCAGACTGCATTGTAGTAAGTGGTCTGTGGTTTGCTTTTCTCTACACTCACATGCCATGAACTCCCCATTTAATTCAGCTTTTTTCATGTCAGGAGTGACTTGAGAAACTGCAAGTCACTTCTGGTGTGACAGAATTGGCCATCTGCAAGGATGTTGCCCAAGGGACACCCGGAATTTTTTTTGATGTTTTACCATCTTTGTGGGAGTCTTCTCTCATGTCCCAGCATGGGGAGCTGGAGCTGACAGAGGGAGCTCATCCACGCTCTCCCCAGATATGAACCTCCGACCTGTCAGTCATCAGTCCTACCAGCACAAGGGTTTAACCCACTGTGCCACTGGAGGCTCCTTTAATTCAGCTGCGACATAGGTTTATAAAGTCCTTAAATGTATTTTAATCTTTTTTTTAAGTTCCTGTTTTTAATTTTTTTAAATATTTTGTGAGCCTCTCTGAGTTTCTCTCTGAGGAACAAGTGGACAATAAATCCAATAAATAAACAAAGGTTGAGATCCTTCATAATCACAATGGCATAGCTTTAACTTCCCATCCAACCCTTGAAACACTTCTGCTCATTCTTGGAAGTGCTCTTTACAAAGCTCCATCCCAGAGCTCTCTANTAAACTCCATTATATAAGTCTACGCTGACCATGTAATGTAGCTTCAACCTGCCTAATATGGCAGTGTAGATGGGGCCTGACTCTGGGGCCCCATTTACATTGACCATTTCATTTAATGCAGATCAAACTTCCCTAAGTGATGCTGGCTATTCACTCTTCGTTTCCTTCTAGGACCAACTAAAGGCATCTCTAGAGCCCCTGGAGGATGGTCTCAGGCGTCTGAAAATGAGCCAGTGTCGCCAGCAAGAGAACATTATAGAATTGAAGGTGTGCTTGAAACATTTCAAATGGTGTTGAATTTGATCTCCCCTGTTTTGTTGTCACTGCAAAATAGACAACTGTGGGTATTTTTCTGGGTCTGTGTTATGTCTGTTATTTTACATTCAGCACTTGTGATTCTGATCAGAAGGAGGATGTCAGCTTGGGGTATTTGTTGACAGCATTCTTCAAATCTGACTTCCAAGAAAATGTTGCAGTGTGGAGTCCTTCCGTCGAGAGTTTGTTCCCATTTTGGGTTACTTCATTCCATTCCCATATCTCCCGGTTTTTTGGTTCTCGTGTCCTCCTACATTCTTACTTTTCATAATGCTACCTCCCTCATTCCACTCCCCTCAAAGCACTTTCAAGCTCCTCTCCCCAAAGGAATGTTTCTTCTTCTATTATTGGGGTCCTACAGATATGTCTCTTGTTTGTGTGGTGCTGTTCTGTTTACATAAAGATTTATGTGAAAAATAGGTGATTTTGGAATCCAAATCAGATCAAAGGAAGCAATTCAGAAAATGAGAGCATGGATCAACTGAGAGATCACTCTTGTTTTTGTATTTTCATTACTAATACCAGCTTTTCTTCCTCCTTCTCTCCCTCCTCTCTTTCTGCCTTCAGTTTGGTAAACACTACAGCATCAACAGGCTTTCCACTTGTCTGGGATGAAGAAGGTTTTGGATAAGGTGGAAGGGGTTACAGAATAGTGCTCTGCATCCTGTCCAAAATAAAGTATATGAGTGCATAAGCTAGGGTTATATGTTTATATTGGAGCCCCCAGTGACGCAATGAGTTAAACCCTTGTGCCGGTAGGACTGATGACGGAAAGATTGGCAGTCTGAATCTGGCGAGCGGGGTGAACTCCTATCCAGCTTCCCATGTGGGGACATGAGAGAAGCCTCCCACAGGATGGTAAACATCTGGGCATCCCTGGGCAATGTTCTTGCAGACAGTCAATTCTCTTACACTAGAAGCGGCTTGTAGTTTCTCAAGTCGTTCCTGACACGGAAACATGTTTCCAATCCAGGATTTTTCTGTTAGTATCTTGTGTCCTTCTTCTATAAAGAATCCATAGAGGTGGTGAATGATTCCAGCTCAGCTTGACATTGTTAGATGTACTGAGGTGCTCAAAGTCTTTGAACGCAAACAGATTCCTCTGGTAGCTACCAGGTGATGGTGATGAAGTTGTAGTGTGATGGCAAAGTGTTATACACTGTTATAAACTCAGTGGAAATTAATAATCCATGACATCAAGAATAAACTTCAGTCTTGCACAACCATCAATAATTATGCTGGTGATGGCACAAGAGAAATCTATTATTTTCATGGCATTTTAGTTAGGACCCAAAGATGTGTTCTGGGACTTAAAATGGATAACAGAGATTTCAGACAATGGGGAATCCAGTGAGACTTCTTGTACCTTTGCACAACTGTTGGCCAGCTAGTATCATCTGTCTCAACTATGCTCGGCACAGCTCCTCTTCCATTTCCAGTTCATTCTTCTCTGCCACCTTGGACTCTGTTATTTGAGGAGCAAAACAGAATAAACTGGAGGAGGAAGAGGAGGAAGAGAGCTGGATGCATCAGAGACAGATGCTGTTGCCATCAGTTGTGCAAAGCAGGCAGTGGTGGCAAAGGGGACACCCTCCCATCTTGGTTGCATGGAGTCACTGTGCATCTCTTTGCTGAGCAAGGAAACTCTCTGTCAAGAGAGATGCATGGGACTGCATGTTTTACAGTAAGAAATAGAAATGATTAAATAGATATACATATGGGATGTATGTAACTGCATGCTCTGCCAAGTGTGTATGTACCAAGAAATGTACTAATTAGTAAGGTAGCTATGATGCATTAAGGTGCTCTTTGTAATTTCCATGTAGAAATAATGAGTCCTTTGTCTTGCTCAGGGTGTGTGTTTGGTGAAGCACTGGCTCCCTTGAAGGCATAAGACCTTGTAACTATGGTTCCCAGGATTCCATAACTTAAAAACTTAACTTTATTTTTTATACCCCAGGGATTTAGGGCAGCTTACGGAGGGACATGTCCAACAAATACAGGTTAAAATAAGTACAGAAAATACAATCAATAACAACTCAATAAACATCATGATCAGACAACATAATAAAAACAATATAAAACAGTGTCATGGCTGGACAACTAAAGATGGATTCAGGCCCTTGGTTCCTAAGTGCGATGATTCCTATGTAGAGCCAAGGGAAAAGTGTGATAATTGAAGGGCAGAATAGGAGGCTAGTCTTATACTATCAAAGTGTTAAAGTGTTAAAATAGTTTTCGCTGCAGCTAAAATTAACCTTTGTGATTTACCACTTAGTGACCCTATTGGGTGGAAATGTGCCAAGGACAAGACCCCATATTTAGGGGTCACACCATCTCACTACCAATATGAACTAGAGGAGGTGGAGGTCAGCCAGGTGCAACCAAGGCAGATGCAATGATCAGTAAGGATTTTGGTCAGTAGGGCAGTTTTGGGTCACAGATACATAAAACCACTGGTACCAATCCTGCAGATGGGGAAGTCCTACTATATTTCCATCATCTGTTCTAGAAAGAAAATATTTGGAAGCATAATCAATCAGTTGCCCGGATTAACGGATTATATAGTTCTGATAGCCGGTCTTGGGGAAATAGGTCTAGATCTATAGGTTTTGGTCTTGCCTTTGGGGGTAAATGTGAGTCATGTTTTAACAGACCAGAATTTTGTCACGATCTCTCCTTGTAGACCTGCTCTGAATCCTTGTCTGACCACGTGTCTGGGGAATTTGTGAAGATGCACCAGCTGCTAAATGACAGAGAGTTGGGTTTAAAGGAAGCCCTGGAGAACCAGCGAGAGAAGAACCTGGCCCAAATGGAAACCAAATTGAAGGAACTGAATGAGAAAGTGGCTTCTTGGTCGGAAACCCTCTGTCAAGTGCGGGCAGGACTTGAATGCAAGGATCACATCAGTTTCCTCAAGGTGAGAATGAGCTCGTGTTTAGGAAAGAGGTCAAAAATATCAAGCTTAGCCACTTAGATGATGCTTCATAAAATTGTAGGATTATGGTTATTTGCTTCCTGAAACAGAAACTATCATTTAGTAAGGAAGTTAATTTGTAACTTTGCTGAAATTTAATATCTCTGTAGCCACTAGTTTAATTTATCCAATTTGTTTTTTTCTACTTCCCTTTTTTAACTACCACTCTCTTCTCTTCCTAGCAAGTTTCCTTTTGTTTGTTTCAAGCTTATCCAAGTAAATGCTGGATTAATATTTCTAGAAACAATCAGATATTCTTCACCAAACAAATGAAAATTTTCTCAACATTTCTATTTTGTTCAGATGTCCATTTTTTATGACATGGAGTCATTGAAAACTGTTGATCTGCCTCTGATAAGATAAGTGATGGCTGGCTACTATAGGGAAGAGACATTTTAGTTATTTAATCTTTTTGCCCTTTTCTATTCCTTTCTCTCCAGGAAGCAAAGGACTTGCTGGAGAGGTGAGTAGTGTCTCCTTTCCCTGTATAGGGAAAGTAAAGCATTATTGGATTGCCACAAGTTGAACAATCAGGATATTGTTTTTGTTTTGTGAATCATATATGTAGAGACATAAGAAACTGTATTATACTGAATTAGACCATTGTTTTATCTAGTTCATTATTATGTACACTAGCCTTCCTCATACCAGTAGCCAGTATATACGAGGGTTGAATGAAAAGTAATGCCTCCACCTTCGTAACTCCTCAACAGATGGCAGTACTGATATGTGGCATGTACTGGCTTGTTCAGTAGACTCTCCTCTACAGTTCCATTTTGGTGGGAAGCCTTAGCATTGAATGTGTTGTTAAAGTGCGAAGTATGGAACCCTGCGCAGACGGTCAGTCAATGTGACTTAAGCAACGTGCAGTCATTGAATTCTTGACAGCAGAAGGTGTCACCCCAAAGGAGATTCATTAGAGAATGCAAACTGTTTATGGGGATTGTGTTGATGTGAGTACTGTGCATCATTGGGTGAGTAAGTTTAAAGTTGTTGAGGTGGGAACATCTGACTTGTGTGACAAACAAAGAGTTGGACGTCCTGTGACAGCAACCACTGAGTTTCCCAAGCAAAAGGTTGACAGATTGATTCAGGATGATCGTCGTATCACTCAGAGAGAAATTTCAAACATAATCGGCATTTCACAAGAATGTGGGGGTCACATTACTGCTTTGCTTGGCTATTGAAAGATCTGTGCACAATGGGTTGCAGAAACAGAGTGTCGACTTCTTCCGTGACGGCTTCAGAAAACTTGTTCATCGTTGGCAGAAATGTAACCAATTGTCTGGTGATTATGTGGAAAAGTGAATAGTGGTAGTTAAAGAGCACATTCTAAGGATTATTTCTGCGTTTGATTTATTAAAATATTCCCATCCAAACCCAAGTAACGAAGGTGGAGGCATTACTTTTCATTCAACCCTCGTAGTTGAGACTACATTTATCAACCCAAGGTATCATGGTGGCCATAAATGGATTATATTTTTCATAGGCTGTGTTTACACCTGCTAAATAGAGTAGTTTGTCTTGGAGCTCCCATTTATACAATGTAAGGAGTCTCCACCTAATAGCATGGAACTGTCACAAAGTCCTATTTTAGTCCACATGGATGGCTAGTCTGACAGCAGATCTGCACCAGTACCTTGTCTTTTTGGGGAGCATCACTACTGTTACACCACCTGGAAAAAAAGCCTCAAGAAACTCCATGGAAGCGCTTTGCTATTGACATCATTTCTGATGTCTTCAGGCATAAGCTTGCCAGGAACAATGTTTCCAGCAAGGCTGTGCTGAGGAGCTACTTCAGGTCAGCAAAAGAGCAGCAGAACTTTTTGATGTGTGGACACTGAATCACCCTGGATCCTTGATCCAGCCTTCCACACATCAAAAACCCTGAGGGTCACTCAAGAGTTTCTTGAAAGTTCAGGATTAGTTCTTGTGTCAGATTAACATCTGGAAGCAGCACTTCACCTTTGGAACCAACTGTACATTGTGTGGACTTGCAGTTCTTCGAAGTGAGTACATTTCATTTGGCCTCTGTAGACATAGGGATTGTCCTCATTATATATGGAGGACATCAGGTATGAAAGGCTGGTCTTCCTTGAACAGATATAGCTTGTGAAGGTTACAGTCAGGGATTTCTTCCAGTTGTTTCTAAATGCCTTTGCTAAATCTGAGATGTTTTCAAATAAAGTCTGTGCTCTGCCCCTATGGGTCTTTGTTTCACACATTTGGCTCCTTATTGTGGATCTAGGTAAGGCTGACCTATGGAGTCATGGAGATGAACCACATTGACTTATTGTGGATATAGGTAAGGCAGACCTGTGGAGTCATGGAGATGAACCACATTGACTTGCTTTTGTATCCTTTAAACCGCAGATCAGTCTGCAGAGATTAGGGGAAGATGTTTCTCCCAGTATGAATATAAACATCCCCCCCTAACATCTTGTCAACACAGGAAACCATGGTTTCTGCTACAGTTGAAAGTTGGCACCACTAACTTGGGGAGGCATGGTCAAGCGATATATACTTTTGGGATTTATTTTTTTAAAGCCATG
>NW_026845477.1:290686592-290699061 GCF_025583915.1 Anolis sagrei ordinatus | reverse complement strand
CTTTCTAGTTGTTATTAGACTGTCCCTGTGCCCACATTTCTCTCCTTTGGCTATGCTGGCTAGGGCAATTGGAACATTCAGTCCAACCGCTTCTGGAAGGATAGATGATTCCCGTCCCTACACCAAATGGATTGGCAGGTGATGCCAGTTGGATGCCTTCTAGATGTGTTGGACTACAACAAGAATTGCCAAATGTTTCAGCCTCAAAGACCCCATCTGATGCTTTTTTCTTAATTTTCTGGGATGGGCAGCATTATTTCCCTCCTCTTCTCCTTACTATGTTAACAGCATGCAAGCTAAGTTTATCCACTGAACTAAAACTGCAGCAATTGAAGTAAGCTAAGGACAACGAAGAGGAATGGGAAGGGGAGAGAGAAAGCATGACATTTTCAAAGCAGCTGAAATGAACAAATGATTAATCCATCAGAAACATGGATTGTTGGATGGTATTGCACAGAAAAATAGTTTAATTAGGATTGTCCCTGCCAAAACAAGAAAGTTGGAAGAGTATATAGATAGTGCAGAGAGAAACTGAACTATGCAACTCAGTTGTTCATATTCTTATTAAAATTCATTAATGGGTCAATTTGATCATTTCCCCCCTGATATTTTTCTTAAAAACAGGGCATACTAAGTCATGGGCCATTGATGGTTTTGCTCAACTAAAGAAAGAATACAACTTGAGATACGTTTGAGGATCCCAGCCTGCAAGAAGACCAAATTTGTGGCCATCTAGGAGACACCTGAGGAAACACACTAGTCTAGTTGGTGAAGATCACTCCATACCTGGGGAAGAGAGTGGGCATTTCTTCTGACAGCTGAAGATGGCCTCTGTACGAGAGGTCTCCAGTTTCACAGAGGACCTGCTCTGTCCCATCTGCCTCTCCATCTTTCGGGACCCTCACATGCTGGAGTGTGGTCACAGTTTCTGTGCCCCGTGCTTGGAGCCCTGCATTCCCAAAGGCCAGAGACGTGGGCTTTGCCCCGAATGCCGGCGCCCATTCGCCTTGCGCCACATGGCCATCAACCGAGCCCTGTGCAGCCTGGCGGAGAAGGCACGGCTTCTCAAACTGGATGAAGGGCCCCAACTGGGTGCCACTGGAGGCTGGTATTTCTGTGAGGAACATGAAGAGCCCCTCAAACTCTTCTGCAGTCAAGATGAGGGACCTGTTTGTGTCATCTGTCGGGACTTGCCTCAACATCGTGGACATGACTTCCTGCCCATCAAAAATGCAGTTCAGGCTTATCAGGTGAGAGACTGGCACACTCTGGTGTCAGTGCAAAAGATATGGAGCAACAACTCCTAAACTTTGGTCTTCCAGTTGGTTTGGACTCCTAAAAGTCCCAAACACCCTGTCCAATGGTCAGAGATTCTAGGAGCTAAAATCTATGTGTTTTTAGTATGACGACTGACCACTGTAGTTTTAAATATATGGGTTATTGTTTTAATGGGTTATTGTAATTATTTACTATGATGTTTTACCAATTGTATGTGCTTTTATGGTTGGAAACCGGTCTGAGTCCCTCGGAGAGGTGAGAAGGTTGGTATAGAAAACTTGGAAATAAATAAACAAAAACATCTGGAGAAGCAAAGTTTAGGAAGTACTGACATGGAGCATAGTTGTTCAGATCAGAAGAGTCTAGGATCTTCTCTTCTGAGGTGACTGGGCAGCCGACAATGTGGAGAGTGTTACTGTCCTCTTGGGGTGCATCTAGCTGTAGAATTAATGCGGTTTGATACCATTTTAACTGCCATAGCTCAATGCTATGGAATACTGGGAGTTGTAGTTTGGTGAGGCATTCTTGGGCAGAGACAGATGCACCCTATGTGGCCTGCAGTGTGGAGGTAGACATGGACTGTATCCACACTTCAGAAGTATAGCAGTCTGATAGCATATTGCTATGGCTCAGTGCTGTGGAATATAATATACTAGAATAACTTTATTGTTATTGTACATTGTACTTACTTTATTTAGTTAGGCGATCCCTCGTTGTCTGAGTAAGATCATCCTCCAAGTTCAGTGTCCTGGTGCTGGGTACGAAGGTGGCTGTGGAGCCCTATTATTGACCTTCCTGTTCTCCTTCAGTGAGGGCATCGGTTTCCAGGTGGAAGGTGGTCCTGGTTGGGGTTGGCTTGATGCGCCTTCCTCTTGGCACATTTCTCTCTTTCGCCCTCCATTCGTGCCTCTTCAAATTCTACAGCACTGCTGGTCACAGCTGACCTCCAGCTGGAGCACTCAAGGGCCAGGGCTTCCCAGTTCTCAGTGTCTATGCCAGAGTTTTTAAGGTTGACTTTGAGCCCATCTTTGTACAATGAAATTAAATGTTTTCTCAAGCACACATCCCAAAAACAACACTGCCATTTTGGGAGACATTTACCCCTCTGTGTCAGCGAACTCTGATGACACAACAAAGTACAAGACCCTGGATTCCATAAGATGAAGAAGGCTAAAGTGATGTTTAACTGCTACAATTCTGTACTGTAGATGGGAGGATAGACTTCTCAGTGACAGCTTTTGGGTTGTAAAAGTCCCTTCCAAGACTGACCAGCCCTATGACTGGCTCCATCCCATGTTGTTCTTCTTTCAGCAGGCCACTATTTTTTTCACTCAAATGGACTTCTGGTGATTAAATATGGGATTTAAACAAGATGCTTCTTGGCTTTTAAACTGATATTCATGTAATATTTTTTAATCTAACTTATTTATTTATTTATCTATCATGTCAGAAGCGAATTGACAATAGTTATAATGTATAGAAAAACCACACACAAAGTTTAAACTTGGCATTATACAAAATGTACTTTGACCAGAAGCTGACCACTTTGAGTGTCTCTGGTGTCGCTGTGAAAAGGTCCTCCATTGTGCATGTGGCAGGGCTCAGGCTGCATTGGAGTAAGTGGTCTGTGGTTTGCTCTTCTCCACACTCGCATGTTATGGACTCCAATTTGTAGTCCCATTTAATTCAGCTGTGACATAGGTTCATAATGTCATTAAATGTGTTTTAATCTTTTTTAAAAAATAAAAGTTCCTGTTTTGTATTTAAAAAAATATTTTGTGAGCCTCTCTGAGACTCAGTTTTTAGGAACAAGTGGATGATAAATCCAGTAAATAAAAATAGGCTGAGATCCTTCATAGCCACAATGGCACAGCTTTAACTGTCCATCCAACACTTTTACTCATTTTTGGAAGTGCTCTTTAGTTTACAACGCTCCACCCCAGAGCTCTCTAACCGGGACCTCATCTACACTGCTGTATAATGCAGCTTAAAACTGCATTTTATGCTCAGCATAGACTCATACAAAACAATTCAATGCAGTTAAAATGCATTATATGAGTCTATGCTGACCATAAAATGTCATTTCAAACTGCATTATATGGCAGTGTAAATGGGGCCTGACTCTGTGGCCCCATTTTCACCGATCATTTAATGAAGATTGAACTTCCCTAAGTGATGTTGGCTATTCACTCTTCTTTTCCTTCTAGGACCAACTAAAGGCATCTCTAGAGCCCTTGGAGGATGGTCTCAGGCGTCTGAAAATGAGTCAGTGTCGCCAGCAAGAGAACATTATAGAATTAAAGGTGTGCTTGAAACATTTCAACTGGTGTTGAATTTGATCTCCCCTGTTTCCTTGTCACTGCAAAATAGAGAACTGTAGGTATTTTTCCGGGTCTGTGTTATGCCTGATATTTTGCATTCAGCACTCGTGATTCTGTTCAGAATGAGGATGTCAGCTTGAGGTATTTGTTGTCTGTATTCTTCAAGAAAATATTGTAGAGTGGAGTCCTTCTGTTCAGAGTTTGTCAGTTCTCATTGTGGATTACTTTATTCCATTCCCATATCTCCCTGTTTTTTGGTTCCTGTGTCTTCCTACAGTCTTACTTTTCATAATGCTACCTCCCTCATTCCATTCCATTTTCAAGCTCCCCTCACCAAAGGAATGTTTCTTCTTCAATTGTTGGGCTCCTACTGATAAGTCTCTTGTGTGTGGTGCTGTTCTGTTTACATAAAGATCTATATGAAAGATATGTTATTTTGAAATTCAAATCAGATCAGAGGAATCAGTTCAGAAAATGAGAGCATGCATCATCTGAGAGATCACTCTTGTTTTCATATTTCCATTGCTAATATCATCAACAATATCAACACAACAGCATCAACAGGCTTTCCACTTGTCTGGGATGAAGGAGGTTTTGGATAAAGTGGAATGGCTTACAGAATAGCACTCTACATCCTGTCCAAAATAAAGTATATGAATGCATAAGACAGGGTTATATGTTTATATTATACCGACTTGTTTCCAATCCAGGATTTTTCTGTTAGTGTCTTGTGTTCTTCTTCTATGAAGAATCCATAGAGGTGGTGAATGATTCCTGCTCACCTTGACGTTTTTAGATGCACTGTGGTGCTCAAAGTATTTGCTCGCAAACAGATCACTCAGGCAGCTACCAGGTGATGGTGATAAAGTTGTACTGTGATGGCAAAGTGTTGCACACTGTTATAAACTCAGTGGAAATTAATAATCCATGATATCAAGAATAAACTCCAGTCTTGCACAACCACCAATAATTGTGCTGGTGATGGCACAAACCTATTACTTTCATGGCATTTTAGTCAGGACCCAGAGATGTGTTCTGGGACTTAAAATGGATAATAGAGATTGCAGGCAATGTGGAATCCAGTGAGACTTCTTGTACCTTTGCACAACTGTTGGCCAGCAAGTGTCGTCTGCCTCAACTATGTTTGGCTCAGCTTCTCCTCTGTTTCCAGTTCATTCTTCTCTGCCACCTTGGACTCTGTTATTTGAGGAGCAAAACAGAATAAACTGGAGGAGGAAGAGGAGGAAGAGAGCTGGATGCATCAGAGACAGATGCTGTTGCCATCAGTTGTGCAAAGCAGGCAGTGGTGGCAAAGGGGACACCCTCCCATCTTGGTTGCATGGAGTCACTGTGCATCTCTTTGCTGAGCAAGGAAACTCTCTGTCAAGAGAGATGCATGGGACTGCACAACCAGGATGGCGTCTTCCCTGATTGATGTTCTACAGTAAGAAATAGAAATTATTAAATGTACTTAATTACATGGCCTCCAAGTATGGGATGTACTTAACTACATGGCTTCCAAGTATGTATATACCAAGAAATGTACTAATTAGTAAGGTAGCTATGATGCGTTAAGGTGCTCTTTGTAATTTCCATGTAGAAATAATGAGTCCTTTGTCTTGCTCAGGGTGTGTGTTTGGTGAGGCACTGGCTCCCTTTAGTACAGAAGGCTTAATACCTTGTAACTATGGTTCCGAGGATTCCATAACTTAAAAACTTAACTTTATGTTTTATACCCTGCCTCCATCTCCCCGAAGGGATTCGGGGCGGCTTACAGAGGGACATGGCCAACAAATACAGATTGAAATAAGTACAGAAAATACAATCAATAACAACTCAATAAACATCATAATCAGACAACACCATAAAAACAATATAAAACAATGTCATGGCTGAACAACAAAAGATGGGATCGGCTCTTGGTTCCTAAGTGCGATGATTCCTATGTAGAGCCAAGGAAAAAGTGGGACAATTGAAGGGCAGGCTAGGAGGCTGGTGCCTTTATACTATTAAAGTGTTAAAATAGTTTTCGCTGCAGCTAAAATTAACCTTTGTGATTTACCACTTAGTGACCCTATTGGGTGGAAATGTGCCAAGGACAAGACCCCATATTTAGGGGTCACACCATCTCACTACCAATATGAACTAGAGGAGGTGGAGGTCAGCCAGGTGCAACCAAGGCAGATGCAATGATCAGTAAGGATTTTGGTCAGTAGGGCAGTTTTGGGTCACAGATACATAAAACCACTGGTACCAATCCTGCAGATGGGGAAGTCCTACTATATTTCCATCATCTGTTCTAGAAAGAAAATATTTGGAAGCATAATCAATCAGTTGCCCGGATTAACGGATTATATAGTTCTGATAGCCGGTCTTGGGGAAATAGGTCTAGATCTATAGGTTTTGGTCTTGCCTTTGGGGGTAAATGTGAGTCATGTTTTAACAGACCAGAATTTTGTCACGATCTCTCCTTGTAGACCTGCTCTGAATCCTTGTCTGACCACGTGTCTGGGGAATTTGTGAAGATGCACCAGCTGCTAAATGACAGAGAGTTGGGTTTAAAGGAAGCCCTGGAGAACCAGCGAGAGAAGAACCTGGCCCAAATGGAAACCAAATTGAAGGAACTGAATGAGAAAGTGGCTTCTTGGTCGGAAACCCTCTGTCAAGTGCGGGCAGGACTTGAATGCAAGGATCACATCAGTTTCCTCAAGGTGAGAATGAGCTCGTGTTTAGGAAAGAGGTCAAAAATATCAAGCTTAGCCACTTAGATGATGCTTCATAAAATTGTAGGATTATGGTTATTTGCTTCCTGAAACAGAAACTATCATTTAGTAAGGAAGTTAATTTGTAACTTTGCTGAAATTTAATATCTCTGTAGCCACTAGTTTAATTTATCCAATTTGTTTTTTTCTACTTCCCTTTTTTAACTACCACTCTCTTCTCTTCCTAGCAAGTTTCCTTTTGTTTGTTTCAAGCTTATCCAAGTAAATGCTGGATTAATATTTCTAGAAACAATCAGATATTCTTCACCAAACAAATGAAAATTTTCTCAACATTTCTATTTTGTTCAGATGTCCATTTTTTATGACATGGAGTCATTGAAAACTGTTGATCTGCCTCTGATAAGATAAGTGATGGCTGGCTACTATAGGGAAGAGACATTTTAGTTATTTAATCTTTTTGCCCTTTTCTATTCCTTTCTCTCCAGGAAGCAAAGGACTTGCTGGAGAGGTGAGTAGTGTCTCCTTTCCCTGTATAGGGAAAGTAAAGCATTATTGGATTGCCACAAGTTGAACAATCAGGATATTGTTTTTGTTTTGTGAATCATATATGTAGAGACATAAGAAACTGTATTATACTGAATTAGACCATTGTTTTATCTAGTTCATTATTATGTACACTAGCCTTCCTCATACCAGTAGCCAGTATATACAAGGGTTGAATGAAAAGTAATGCCTCCACCTTCGTAACTCCTCAACAGATGGCAGTACTGGTATGCGGCATGCACTGGCTTGTTCAGTAGACTCTCCTCTACAGTTCCATTTTGGTGGGAAGCATTAGCATTGAATGTTTGTGTTGTTAAAACGCGAAGTATGGAACCCTGCACAGATGGTCGGTCAGTGCGACTTAAGCAACGTGCAGTCATTGAATTTCTTGACAGCAGAAGGTGTCACCCAAAGGAGATTCATCAGAGAATGCAAGCTGTTTATGGTGATTGTGTTGATGTGAGTACTGTGCATCGTTGGGCAAGTAAGTTTAAAGATGTTGAGGTGGGAACATCTGACTTGCATGACAAACAGAGAATTGGATGTGACAGTAACCACTGAGTTTCACAAGCAAAAGGTTGACAGATTGATTGAGGATGATCATCGCATCACTCAGAGAAATTTCAAGCATAATCGGCATTTCACATGAATGTGTGGGTCACATTATTGCTTTGCTTGGCTATTGGAAAATCTGTGCATGATGGGTTGCGGAAACAGAGTGTTGAGTTCTTTCGTGATGACTTCAGAAAACTTGTTCATCGTTGGCAGAAATGTATCCAATTATCTGGTGATTATGTGGGAAAGTGAATAGTGGTAAGAAGCGCATTCTAAGGATTATTTCTGTGTTTGATTTATTAAAATATTCCCATCCAAACCCAAGTAATGAAGGTAGAGGCATTACTTTTCATTCAACCCTCATAGTTGAGACTACATCTATCAACCCAAGGTATCATGGTGGCCATGAATGGATTATATTTTTCATAGGCTGTGTTTACACCTGCCAAATAGAGTAGTTTGTCTTGGAGCTCCCATTCATACAATGTAAGGAGTCTCCACCTAATAGCATGGAACTGTCACAAAGTCCTGTTTTAGTCCACATGGATGGCTAGTCTAACAGCAGATCTGCACTAGTGCCTTGTCTTTTTGGGGAGCATCACTACTGTTACACCACCTGGAAAAAAAGCCTCAAGAAACTTCATGGTAGAGCTTTGCTATTGACATCATTTCTGATGCCTTCAGGTATGAGCTTGCCAGGAACAATGTTTCCAGTAAGGCTGTGCTGAGGAGCTACTTCAGGTCAGCAAAAGAGCAGCAGAACTTTTTTGATGTGTGGACACTGAATCACCCTTGATCCAGCCTTCCACAAATCAAAAACACTGAGGGTCACTCAAGAATTTCTTGAAAGTTCAGGAATAGTTCTCCTTGTGTCAGATTAACATCTGGAAGCAGCACTTCACCTTTGGAACCAACTGTACATTGTGTGGACTTGCAGTGGCTTCGAAGTGAGTACATTTCATTTGGCCTGTGTAGATGTAGGGATTGTCCTCATTATATATGGAGGGCATCAGGTATGAAAGGCTGGTCTTCCTTGAACAGAAATAGCTTGTGAAAGTTACAGTCAGGGATTTCTTCCAGTTGTGTCTAA
Organism: Anolis sagrei ordinatus; assembly: GCF_025583915.1. NCBI lineage: Eukaryota > Metazoa > Chordata > Lepidosauria > Squamata > Anolidae > Anolis > Anolis sagrei. The sequence goes on along the minus strand of NW_026845477.1, from coordinate 290,690,551 downwards.
TGCCTTTACTAAATCTGAGATGTTTTCAAATAAAGCCTGTACGCTGCCTCTATGGGTCTTTGTTTCACACATTTGGCTCCTTATTGTGGATATAAATAAGGCTGATCTATGGAGATGAACTACGTTGACTTGCTCTTGTATCCTTTAAACCGCAGATCAGCCTGCAGAGATTAGGGGAAGATATTTCTCAGTATGGATATAAAATCCCCTCCTAACCTCTTGTCAACACAGGAAACCATGGTTTCTGCTACAGTTGAAAGTTGGCGCCACTAACTTGGGGAGGCATGGTCAAGCAATATATACTTTTGGGATTTAATTATTTAAAGCCATGGATGGTTGAATCCATGGATACAGAATATGTAGAAATGGAGGGTTGACTGTATTTTGTAGGAGCCCTTGGTGGCACAATGAGCCGGCAGGACAGTTGACCTAAAGGTCGGCGGTTCGAATCTGGGGAGCTGGGTGACCTTCTGTCTGTCAGATCCAGCTTCCCATGCAGGGACATGAGAGAAGCCTCCCACAGGATGGTAAAACATCCGGGTGTCCCCTGGCAATGTCCTTGCAGACAGCTAATTCTCTCACACCAGAAGCGACTTGCAGTATATTCTCAAGTTGCTCCTGACACGAAAAACAAAACAAAAAACAAACCCTGTATTTTGTGATCCTTGGCCTTTGAAAGTTTTGACAGAGAATCCCCCTTTTAGCTATCAAATAGTTAATACTAATGCTACTTGAAATTAAGTGTGCCCAGCCCTTGGCATTATACTGAAAACTGAAGCACTTCAATAAATATGATTCAGGCTTGAAGGGTAGTATGGATAGTGTGATGAATCACTCTGTCAATAAAAACAGATACTACTAAACTGGCTGACTCTGAGGTGTTTCCTCCCTGCAGGGTCCGTAAGGAACAACGATCCCAAGGTGAAGAGGAAGAGGAATTAGAGGCAGAGATGATGGAAGAAGGTTTGGGGGCCAGCAGTGAAGACACAGATGAGTGTGAGAATGAGGCAGAGGAAGGTGGGGAGAGTGAAGAGGAGAGGAAGAAGAGGAGGAGGAAGAAGAAGAGGAGGAGGAGGAGGAAGATGAGGAAGAAGAGGTGGAGGAGCAAGAGAGAACAGCAGAGGAAGAGGAAGAGGAAGATGGAGTCGTGCCTGTAGATTTGAACCTGGGCGAGTTCAAAGGTCCTCTGCAGTTCTATGCCTGGAAAGAACTCTTGGGTGCAGTGCATCCAGGTGAGAGATGCCTTCTGGGAGTGGGGCTTACAAACCAAATGGCACAATCCCCAAATAGATAGATTTGTGGTTGTCTTTTTCTTCACCTCAACATTTTAATCAGTCACATAGTCCTCAGGATACAGTCATCACACATGGATGGTTGGTAGGCCCTTCCTTGGCCTTTTTGCATTCTGTTGACCATGGGAGTAGTTCCAATGTGGGGCCAGGAACCATGCAAATGCAACATACCCACAGAGTGTAAATGGTGCTCTAACTGAGATAAAGAAGTTTGGGAAAATGTCATTGCAGACATTATCCTTTTTGAATGACTATTAACTAGTAAATATACTCCCACTTCAGTCTTGGTCCAAAAGTAAAAACAGATCTTTGGGTTTTCCTTATATGATTATCTATCAGTTATAGACAGATGAATGAATTTTGAAAACAGGGATAAATGAGTTCTCTCTGTATTTTCAAGTCAAGGATGGTACAGTTTTGTGGGTGGATAGCCACCTCTGTGGAGCTTTTACTGTATAATATCTCACTACTTTTTTTAAAAAAAGTAGGTGGACAATGTGGAAAACAGTTAACGTGGGATGGATTTCCCAGTAAGTGAATTAGAGGGTTGAACTATGAAGTCTCATTGCTAGACTAGTACTGTTATGGCACTGTAATACAGTGTGATCCCTGTGTCTGCATGGGATATAGGAGCCCCCGGTGGCGCAATGGGTTAAACCCTTGTTCTGGCAGGACTGAAGACTGACAGGTCAGAGGTTCGAATCCTGGGAGAGCGTGGATGAGCTCCCTCTGTCAGCTCCAGCTCCCCATGCGGGGACATGAGAGAAGCCTCCCACAAGGATGATAAACATTAAACATCTGGGCATCCCCTGGGCAACGTCCTTGCAGATGGCCAATTCTCTCACACCAGAAGTGACTTGCAGTTTCTCAAGTCACTCCTGACATGGAAAAAAATCCCATAGGATATGTGTTTCTGAACCTACCATAGAAACAGGATAGTAGTAGATCCTATTGAAGTGAACAACTTCCACCAGAAAATATTAGATAATTACACAGGGAGACCTAGTCCTCCAGTATGTCTCTATAATAATATCCAGAAGAAGTATAATGTAGAACCAGAAGACCAAGAAAATTTCTAGAGAGAACATAATTTTGTGGGGTGGAGGTGGGGGTAGGTAAAACCATTGGTACTGGTTTGTGATTATGGGGATCATATTGTACTGCCAAAAATAGATGTGTATGCATGTTTGATTAAGTCCCCTTTTATTTTATTCTTCGTGGAGCTCTATTGACTTTCATACCAACCTACTTATTTTGCAAGCTTGTTGAACATAGTTTTGAAAGAGCACTGAATACTATAGAATCATGTAGGAAGGCCTAGCGATACCAGGCAATTATGTGTCTACTCTAGATTTCCAGCAGGATTCTGCAGTCAACTTGTGCTGGACATTTTGGTGTAAGCTCACCAAAGCTGGAGATGTAGAGCAGTGGTTTTCAACCTGTTGGCCTTCAACTCTCAGAAATCCCATCAGTTTATCAGCTGTTGGGATTTCTGCGAGTTGAAGGCCAAAACATCTGGGGACCCACAGGTTGAGAACCACTGTGCTAGGGGGTCAAATAAACTACTTCAGAAGTTCTCCTCGGAGCATTGGGTCCAAATTACAGGAAAGAAGATCCTACCTGAACATTAGGAAGAACCTCCTGACTGTAAGAGCTGTTCACAGTCTCAGAGTGTGGCGGAGGCTCCTTCTTTGGAGGTTTTTAAACAGAGGCTGGATGGCCACCCTTAGAGGGTGCTTGGATTGACCTTTTCCTGCATGGCAGGGGTTGGACTGGATGTCCCATGGGATCTCCAATTATATGATTCTGTGATTCTATGGTATTGCTAGTCCTCCTGAACGATTCTATGATATATTAGGGAGAGAAGCCCAAGCCATTGTTTACTTTAGGTAAAAAAAGGATAAGGTTCCAGATTATACATCGAAATTGCATTATGTGAAGGGCCCTGGAAGGGTCCTTCACGTAATATCCTTGTCTACTGTATGTGCCACCACAGATAATTAACATGTCATCTTTCATTGTAATTTTTTCTCTCTGTCCTCTTCCACCACATCAGTCCCAGCCTGCATCACCTTGGACTGCAACTCTGCTCATCCCAGCCTGGTCCTTGTGGAGGAAGCAACTGGGGTCAAGTTCAGTCCAGGCAGACGTTTTTGGCGACGAAAACCAGAACGCTTCACTGCCAGCCCTTGTGTGGTGGGTCGGAAGGGCTTCACTTCGGGGCGCTTCTATTGGGAAATACGGGTTGGGGATAGCATGGGGTGGGTGGTGGGGGCAGCTAAGAAGTCTGTGAAACGTAAGAAGCGCCTGAATTTCCAGCCCAAGGAAGGTGTGTGGGCTATTGAGCTGAGGGCAGGACAGTACCAAGCCTTGAGTGAGCCCCGCACTCCTCTCTCGGTCTGTGGGAGGATGGATAAGGTTGGGATCTACTTGGATTGCGAAGGGGGACAACTCTCTTTCTACAACAGCAGCAGCATGAACCATCTCTACACCTTCCAAGAATCATTCCACGAGGAGCTCCTTCCCTTTCTCAGCACCCAAGGGAACCATCCCCTCTCAGTTTGGGACCTGGAGCTCTGAGCCCTAGTTTCAGATGGTAGGGTTTGAAAGAGGAAATATTAGTTGAGGACAGGAAACAGTCTCGATTGTAAGGTAAAGTTAAAGGTT
>NW_026845477.1:290616096-290685127 GCF_025583915.1 Anolis sagrei ordinatus | reverse complement strand
CCTTATTCTATGTTTCTTACAAGGACTATCTAAGTTTCTTGCATTGTTTGTTTTTTGTATGCAGCATTGCAAGTTTGTGTTTCATCTCTGCTATTAAAAGTAAAGATTTTTCTGTTCATTTTTTCCTCTTGCCTGTGTGTCTTTTGCCTGGGACATTGGATAGAATCAGCTTGCTGCGCAACAGACACAACTGGACTTAATGTCAGGGAAAAACCTTTACCTACTGAAATGGCTATTTTTTGGTAAACCTCAGAGAACACTATATGAATATTTAGATCCCCTAACATGACCCTATGGTTAACATCTGCTGAAAGCTAACCATATAATTATACTGGAATACATGAAGATTCCCAGTGAAAACACTTCTGTGAATAATCAAATCAGCAAAAGTCAAATCCATAAATGTGGAGCAGTCTATAGTTTTATTATTACAGAATACTAGTGGTTGCACATAATTCTTCCCAGTAATACCACACAGAGAGATATACACAAACACACATAAGGACCACTATTTATTTTTCAATTCAATGTTCCTTGCTAGCTGTTCCTCTTGCCTGAGATTTTCAGATCTGATTCCCTCGTGCACTCTGAATATGTAACGATTTGTATGAATGAATATATTTATTAGTAGAACTGTATGCCTACCAAATTCTCCTCCCTCAAATGTGCCAAAATGTGAATTAAGTCAAATATTTGCGACAAGTAAGGCTGTGTGTTCTTCCTGCCCTAAGTGTATATACATTGAATCCCATTTAAACATATGTTCCGAATTGTTCTATTATTTCACTTAACTGTAATGTTCAAATGAACTCTGTCAGTGGCAATAAATGTTAGGTGCTTGGAGGAATTATCAGCACTGTGTTTGGGTTTTTTATTTGATATTTACATTTGCCTGGCATATTTCATCATATATTCTCATGTTTTTCAATCACCACTAGTCCTCATTTAACCTCATAGCAATTCTAACTCCTATATCCATGAAGCCTTGATGCCAATTTTCAGAATTAATGCATAGAAGTAATCATAAAACTTAATGTGTACTATTAATAGTAATTGGGTTGCTGTGAGTTTTCCAGGTTGTGTGGCCATGTTCCAGAAACACTCTCTCCTGACATTTTGTCTGCATCTATGACAGCCATCCTCAGAGGTTGTGAGGTCTGTTGGAAATAGGCAAGTGAGGTTTATATATCTGTGGAATGTCCAGGGTGATAGTAAGAACTATTTGGCCACCTTGATTAGCATTTAATGGCCTTGCAGCTTCAAAGCCTGGCTGATTGCTGCCTGGGGGAATCATTTGTTGGGAGTCTTAGCTGGCCCTGATTGATTCTTGTCCTGAATTCTCCTGCTTTCTGAGTGTTGCTCTTTATTTACTATCCTGATTTTAGAGTTTTTAAAATACTGTTAGTCACATTTTGTTCATTTTCATTGTTTACTCCTTTCTGTTGAAATTGTCCACATACTTGTAGATTTTAGTGGCTTCTCTATGTAGTCTGACATGGTGGTTATTAGAGTGATTCAGCATTTCTGTGTTCTCAAATAATATGCTGTGTTCTCAAATAATATGCTGTGTCCAGGTTGGTTCATCTCTGTTGGAGTAGTCTGCAGTGCCTTTCATGTTCCTTGATTAGTGTTTGGGCGCTGCGTTTGGTGCTCCCTATGTAGACTTGTCCACAGCTGCATGGTATGCGGTAGACTCCTGCAGAGGTGAGAAGAATCCCTCTTGTCCTTTGCTGAACGTTGCATTTGTTGGATTTTTTTAAGTGGATCTGTAGATTGTTCGTAGGTTGTGTTTCTCCATCAGCTTCCTTAAGCGGTCAGTGGTTACCTTGATGTATGGTAAGAACACTTTTCTTCTGGGTGGATCTTGGCCTTTACTCTTGTGGCTTGTTCTTGGTCTTGCAGCTCTTCTGATGGAATTCCCCAGGCAGCAATCTGTAATCTTTGAAGCTGCAAGGCCATTAAATCAAAGTGGCCAATTGCAACATTCACACTTGCCTCCAACAGGCAAGAGTTCTTTCTCCCACCCTGGACATTCCACAAATATATAAACCCCATTTTCCTAGTTACCAACAGACCTCACAACCTTTGAGGATGCCTGCCACAGATACAGGCAAAATGTCTGGAGAGAATGCTTCTGTAACCTGGCAATATAGCCTGGAAAGCTCACAGCAACCCAGTGATTCTGGCTATGAAAGCCTTCGACAACACATAATAATAATAATAATAATAATAATAATAATAATAATTTATTTTTAGACTTCATTTTTCTCTAAAAGAGAAATGTAGTCTTTGTTAGGATTCAGAAAGCTACACATGACCAAAATAGAAATGATGTTGATGCAGATCTTTTTAAAAAAATGTAACTGCAAAGGAGTCCGAATAGCAGGACAGTAGCCAATAATCATGAAAAGTTTGACCTATTCTCTACTAAAGGCATGAAAAGAACCTGATTGCTATTGGCTTATCACCAAACAAAAATGAAAGACCTGTTCAATTTGTAAATCTTTATTCAATACACCCATGAGAGATGGAAGAAACAAATAAAACAAAATCAGGATTCAATCAAGACATTTGCAAAAATGATAGGCATTTACAAGCCATTCATACAGCTCAAGCAGGGGGTCACATTCATAGGAGTTGTTTCTGTCATGAATGATCACAATGGCTGGACTTCCATTACAGGCTGCTACTCAGATCCGATGGAGAGATGACATGCTGAATCCGGTCGCTGGCTATTTCCTCCTCTTCAGAGATAGCAAGCTGATTCCGTGCTTTTATCAGGCAGTCCCACAGCAGACCCATCCCACAAAGGAACATGATGCCCGGGACCAGGAGGAAGATCCGATAAATAAATAATGGACCTGGCATTGAAAAAAGGCATGAGGAAAGATGTAAAAATTCAGTCTCTAAATGTCATAAACCAGTTGGATGTGAATACAGTGAGCCCCCAGTGGTGCAATGGGTTAAACCTTTGTGCTGGCAGGACTGAAGACTGACAGGTCGGAGGTTCGAATCCGGAGAGAGCACGGATGAGCTCCTTCTGTCAGCTCCAGCTCCCCATGTGGGGCCATGAGAGAAGTCTCCCATAAGGATGGTAAAACATCAAAACATCCGGGCGTTCCCTGGGCAATGCCCTTACAGATGGCCAATTCTCTCACACCAGAAGCAACTTGCAGTTTCTCAAGTTGCACCTGACACCACCATAATAATAATAATAATAATAATAATAATAATAATTTTTAAAAAATCAAAAGCCACCACATTGCTCTAACTAAGGCTTATTGTCATTTTGTTGTCTCACTCAGTGGGAATAAGTCCCAATGTACTTATTTGAGTGAACATGTAGTGATTTTCCCATTTATATCGGACTATTCCATCATTCCTCTAAAGCAGCATTTCTCAACCTGGGGGTGGGGTTCATGAGGGTTTTCAGAGGGGTCACCAAAGACCACCAGAAAACATATATTTCTGATAATCTTAGGAACCCCTTTGGCAGAGAACGCTGAAGATCTCGCCGCCTGTCCTTCTCTTCCTTTTTGGAAACAGACGGCAAATCTTCCCACCAAAAGCCCTCCTCTGCTGTGATTGGCCACCCTCTCAGCCGAGGGGAGGGCTGTTTCTCAGACTTCAAGTGGGGAGGGGAGAGCAGGTGTGCTCGGCACATGGCGGTGTGGTGTGCATGTGCAGGTGAGGGAGGCTGGAGGGAGGTTCACGCAAGGAGGTAGGTTCACGCAAGTTTGACAAAAGAGTGAGAGTGAGTGTGACATCAAGAGGGCAAGTGAGCAAATTATGTGTGCCAAAGTCTGTGTTTCACCAGAAAGAAGACAGATAATTTGCAACATGAAGAGTAAGGCAACCTTGTGCTGAAACAAACAGATGTATGTAAACTCATAAGGAAGCTCCATTAACTATTCCATCTAGTTGGGTCCAAAGTCTAGAATTTAGTTTTTACTATTAGAATTAAACTGAGCTCATAGCTGTTTACTGGTTATGCTAATTTTGCTTACCAGGAACTTCAGGTATAACAAGTAAATGTGTTGCTCCTGTTGTTAAACAATTGGCATTTGATCCTTGCCCATCAATTGCTAATGATTTGGAGATAGATTCCTCATACGCTAGTCCTAACCTATAACCCAGCCGTCACTCTTGAAACAATGATTGAACTTCATTACTGGTTGTTGGTTTTGATGCCTGTTTTTATATATTGTTATGATGTTGTTGTTGTATTTCATATTGTATATTACTGTGCTATGTTTTTAACTATGTTGATCGGGTTTGGCCTTATGTAAGCCACCCCGAGTCCCTTCGGGGAGATAAAGGTGGGGTAAAAAAATAAAGTTGTTGTTGTTGTTGTTGTTGTTATTTTACTGACACAAAAACAAAGTATGTCACAGCAAATGAGATCTATATGCTGGATTTCGTACCACAAAATCACAGGTTGAACACTTCCCAAGCATCTAGGACTGTGTGATGTATTTCCAAATGATGCACGCAGATCCAAGTAAGGTGGCCTTTTGCAGTTGACAGATCGTGATTTTGAGATGTTTATTGTTTCCAAATGCCGGCTGAGATCTTTTGGCATGGCACCCACTGTGCCAATGACCACTGGGACCACCTGTACTGGTTTATGCCAGAGCCTTTGCAGTTCGATTTTGAGGTCCTGATAACGGCTGAGTTTTTCCTGTTGTTTTTCCTCAATGCGACTGTCACCTGGTATGGCGACATCAATAATCCAAACTTTTTTCTTTTCCACAATTGTGATGTCTGGTGTATTGTGTTCCAAAACTTTTGTACTTCTTCTTCTTGTTATCCTGAAGATGGTGCAGGCTTGTTTTCTGATGCTCCAGAGATTAGGACACAAAGAAATGGATTTGAACTACAAGAAAAGAGATTCCACTTAAACGCTAGGAAAAAAACTTTCTGACCATAATTTCCTCGGAGGGTAGTGGAGTCTTGTTCTCTGGAGGTTTTGAAGCAGAGGCTGGGTGGCCATCTGTTGGGAGTGCTTTCACTGTGTGTTCCTACATAGCAGAATGGAGTTGGATTGGATTTTTTTACAATCACATGATTCCCCAAGATACTCACCCACAGCTGTCATCAAGACTCGACTCATACAGGTCTTGTTGATGCCCGAGAGAACATGGTACTCCCCTTCCAGCTCCTTGTTCATGTGCGTGACGATGAGACCCATGGGGTGCAAGATGATGTGGTTTTTCAGGTCCCTGTTGAAATAGTAGGAGCGATCTCTGGTGGCAATCAGGATCCATTCACAGTGGGATGTAGAGGTATTCACTCTGCACAGGATGGAGAAACCCTCTGAACGGGGTACAGGGATGAGGTCTCTGGAGTCGAGGGGGATATGGCGGTAGATAGTGGGGCACATGTCAGGTACTGTGGAAAAAAAATTGGGTGGGTGACTGTTATCAACTGATATTCTTTGCCTATTCCAAAGTGTCAAAATTCACTTTTAACAGAACAGAATTGGAATTACCCTTGATACATGCAATTAAAACAGAATCATACTGAAATTTGATACTTTGGAGGCTTTGCAGTAGTTTCCGTTTCAGACAGTAGATGCTGTGTTAACTGGCACCCATGAAGATGCCAGATACATGTAGTTTCTGCATGTTTGAGAGTTACTATTAAAAATAGGCCCAACTAGGACTATATATACTATAACTATATACTACAACTAGTATATAGGAGCCCCGTGTGGCGCAGTGGGTTAAAGCACTGAGCAACTGAACTTGTTGACCGAAAGTTCACAGGTTCAAATCCGGGAAGCGGCATGAGCACCTGCTGTTAGCCCCAGGTTCTGCCAACCTAGCACTTCGAAACCATGCAAATGTGAGTACATCAATAGGTACCACTCTGGTGGGAAGGTAATGGTGCTCCTTGCAGTCATGCTGGCCACATTACCTAGGACGTGTCTATGGACAACGCCGGCTCTTCGGCTTAGAAAAGGAGATGAGCACCACACCCCAGAGTCAGACACGACTGGACTTAATGTCAGGGGAAAACCTTTACCTTTACCTAGTATATCCCATACTATATTCTACCATAAACTCTGTGTTGATATTAATATAGAAATATTGTAATTGAAAACAAATAAAGACAAACTTAATGTTCATAATTTTACTGTATTATGAAAACAGCTTTGTGACTTCAGTGCAATTACTTCCATTTTTGCCAGTTGCTTGAGAGTTCTAGTTGCTTGAGTTCTGGTTAACTGAGAGTCTACTGTATTATTATTATTATTATTATTATCATTATCATTATTATTATTATTATGTTTGAATACCAACTTTCTTCCAAACTAGAGACTGTAGGTGGCTTACAATTTAAAAAGAACAATATACCTAAAGGCCTAAAGTAAAGGTTTACCTTGACATTAAGTCTAGTTGTGTCCGACTCTGAGGTTGGTGCTCATCTCCATTTCTAAGCCGAAGAGCTGGCGTTGTACGCAGACACCTTCAAGGTCAAGTGGCCAGCATGACTGCATGGAGTGCAGTTACCTTCCTGCTGAGGCAGTACCTATTGATTTACTCCGTAACCATAAGGCAACCGTAAGGGAATGTGCCTTCAAGTCCCTTATTTACTTAATTTTTATTTTACCTTTATTAAAACACATTTTAATAATTTGTACAAATGTCTGTAGGATAAAATACATCAGTGTCATTGAGTTTTCTGAGGCAAGAATATTCAGAAGTGATTTTGCTGAAATATAGCCTACAGTGCCTGGTTTTCATTGGCAGTCTCCCATCCAAATACTCACCTGTTCTGACCCTGCTTGACTTCCAAGTTTTTTGTGTGAATGTACCTTTAAGTCAGCAGACTTATGGCAACCCCATAGATTTCGTAAGAATATTCAGTAGTGGTTTTCCCTATTTCTTCCCTGAAGCATCACCTCAGGCACTTGATATTTTGGGTGGTCTCCTATCCATGTACTAACCATGGGGACGAGAGACAGGGCCTTCTCAGTGGTAGCCCCTCGGCGATGGAACGCCCTCCCTAAGGATATTAGATTGGCCCCCTCTCCCTTCTAACTTTTTGAAAGAGAGTCAATACTTGGCTCTTTGAGCAGGCATTTCCAAATACAATGTAACAGACAGGAAAAATGTAATGATTTGATTATGTGATTGGACAATGTTTTTAATAGGAGACTCTAATGTTAATGTTTTTACTGATTTTTGTTATGGTTTTATTATTTGATGGTTTTATTGTATTGATATTGTGTTTTATGGTCTTGGTACCGACTGTAAACTATCCCGAGTTGCCTGCGGGCTGAGAGGGGCAGTATATAAATATAGTAAATAAATAAATAAATAAATAAATAACCAGACCTGATCTTTCTTAGCTTCCAAGGCCAGGCAGAATCTGGTGTACTTTGTGGCAATCCTAAGTTCTATATTTAGTCCCTCATAGTAACCCTAATTGCCATAAATAAGAAGAGCTTGACAGACTCCTCTCCAGGGCAGATAAGTTGGTCTCTTACCTTCTGCCCCTCCACCAATGGGTCCAGCTCTGACCTCAGTGATCCAGAGCCCTAAAAAAACCCTTAATATTAGTATCAAGCTGGGGATGTCCCCATATACTCTGTTCCCTGCTTTCAGTAGAGATGTACAGGCCCACATCTCAGCAATGACCATGCGGCAGTTGGCCAGGGTTGTGAAGCTGAGGCTCCTGGACTGATGTCACAATAGAATCCCAGCAGAGATGGAGGTTGGAGTAACTGTCAACAAGAGAGACTTTATATATGTGTGTGATGCTTTTCACAACATCATGCCACTGGTGTTCCCCCTTGAATATGTATCACTTCGGGATTGTGATCCAGGAGAGCATGGTCTTGGGCTGGATAGGGGTCAGAAATGGTTTTAGACAGGGTACATCTGCACTGTGGAACTAGTGCAGTTTGACACCACTTTAACTGCTGTGGCTCAATTCTATGGAATCATGGGAGCTGCAGTTTTACAAGGTCTTTAGTCTTTTCTGCCAAAGGATGCTGGTACTTCACCAAACTACAACTCCCAAAATGGCATGGAACCATGGTAGTTAAAGTGGGGTAAAACTGCATGTAGATACATCTGCAAATTTCCCAAGGGGAAATCCAGGGTACTTACAGGCTGGATCTACAGTGCCATATAATCCAGCTTCTGAATCCATTTTATCTGTTTGAACTGGATTCTATTTATTTATTTACTATATTTGTATACCACCCTTTCCAACCCTCAGGAGACTCAGGGTGGTTTACAGAGGTAACGATTCGATGCCCAAGAACATCATAAAACATTTAAAACATTAATACATAGTATAAAATCTAACAAAAGTAATAAAAACATAAGCCATTTGTGTCTCCTAATTAAAAACATTATGTATCTCGTCATCTAGTCGTTCCAAGTTCCTATGTCTTTTACATTGCATTTTCAAATGCTTGCTTGAACAGCCAAGCCTTGACTCTTTTCTGGAATGTTAAGAGGGAGGGGACCTATCTAATGTCCCTAGGAAGGACGTTCCATAGCCGAGGAGCCACCACTGAGAAGGCCCTGTCTCTCATTCCCACCAAACGTATTTGTGATGCAGGCAGGATTGAGAGCAGGGCCTCCCCAGACAATCTTAAAGTTCTAGCAGGTTCATAACAGGTAAGTTGGGCCATAATCATTTAGGGCTTTATAGGCTAAAGCCAGCACTTTGAATTGTGCCCAGTAGCAGACTGGCAGCCAGTGGAGATGGTGCAGCAGAGGAGTTGTATGCTCTCTGAGCACTACTCCTGTTAGTAATCTGGCTGCCGTCCGTTGCACCAATTGAAGCTTCTGGACAGTCTTCAAGGGCAATCCCATGTAGAGCGTGTTGCAGTAGTCTATATAGGATGTAACCAGAGCATGGCCAAGTCAGACATTCCAAGATATGGGTGCAGCTGGCACACAAGTTTTAACTGTGAGTTAAAACTTGTGCGCCAAGTCTACACTGCCATATAATTCAGTTCAAAGCAGATCTGGATTCGGAAACTGGAGTATATGGTAGTGTAGATGAGGCCTCATATAATCCAGTTCACTGTATTACACTGCATCCCGAAACTTGGTTATTTGGCAGTGTAGATCCAGGCATAGAGACATGGGGTGCATTTTAGCACAGGTGAAAGATTCATTCAAGATGCATCTACATTGAAATTTGGAAAAGAAAATCAAAATACATTCTTGTCAGAGGGCGTTTGCCATTGCCTTCCTCTAAAACTGAAAATGTATTGCTTGCCTAATGTTACCCAGTGAGTTTATTTGTCAAGCAACAATTGGAACCCTGTTCTCCCAGAGTCCTTTCCAACATTCATTCTGATCATACTTCGCACTTGCCTTATAATCTCTTTCCTGCTTAATCTCTCACAAGGGGTCCATCTACACTTTAGAATTACGGTAATGCAGTTTGATACTGCTTTAACTGGCATGGCTCAACATTCTGGAATCCTGGGAGTGGAGGTTTGCTGAGACACTACGGTAGTACCAGAGTGGGTTAAAGACCTGCAAAACAACAACTTCCAGGATGCCATAGCACTGAGCCATATCAGTGAAAGTGGTGTAGATGCATATAAGGAGACCACTTACACTACAGAATTATTGCAGTTTGACACCACTTTAACTGCTCTAGCTCCGGCTTATGGAACTTGTAGTTTGTTGTGCCACTGTAGCCCTCAGAAGGATAACTATTTTACAAAACTACAAACACTGGGTTTCCTAAGCATTGAGCAATAGCAGTTAATGTGGTATCAAAATGCTACAATTCTGCAGCGCGAATAAAGGCAAGGTCTGTCATTTGTCTCGCACTCCGTTCATTGACACATACTTCTAGCTTGTCATCTGAAAGCATGTGAAACTGAAATGAGGAAAAGAGAGGTGCATAACTGCTGAAAAGAGAGAAAATGCCTCTGTCAATGTTTGACCCCAAATACTTGTCATCAAAACATGGCCTGGTTATTATTCAGTGGGGGAAGAAATCTTTTCTTCTATTACTATCTTGTTTTTGTTTTTTTCACAAAAAGGGAAACAAAGTTTAATCAAGATGTTAGCTTTCCCATTGCTTTTTTGTTTTGTTTTTCTCATAGAGGGAAATACATTTTAGAGGTCAAGAAGTCCATGCTTGTTTATCCATGTGTTATGTGAAGTCATCTTGCCAAGAAAATCTTGCAATAGGTTCACCTTAGGGAAACCATAGGAAACACTTAGAAAGTATCTTCTTAGCTATGGAAATGGGAGAAAGCAGGAGGTAACACATGGGATGGGATATGTCAAATTTGTCCATGTTGAATCATTTCAGTGACGTGGAGTTATGGGCATTCCTATGGGCGGTTTCCTACTGAACATTGACATTTCTCTCCCAGCATCCTGCTTTGTGGGCCTGTTATGGTAATTAAAAAAACTAATTTAATCAGTAGGAATACTGCAATTTCAGCACATTAAAAAGTAAAGGGTTTCCCCTGACATTAAGTCCAGTCGTGTCCAACTGGAGATGAGCACCAACCGGGGGTTGGTGCTCATCTCCATTTCTAAGCTGAAGAGCCTGCGTTGTCCATAGACACCTCCAAGGTCATGTGGCCGGCATGACTTCATGGAGTGCTGTTACCTTCCCGCTGGAGCAGTACCTATTGATCTACTCACGTTTGCATGTTTTCGACCTGGTAGGTTGGCAGAAGTTGGGCGTAAGAATGGGAGCTCACGTCGCTCCCCAGATTTGAACCTGTAACCTTTCGGTCAGCAAGTTCAGCAGTTCAGTGGTTTAACCCACTGTGTCACTGGGGGCACATTACCACATTGTTTTTCCTATCATCTCACTGTCATAGTAATCTTGGCTTTCGAAGTGCATTACTACTAGCTCTTCCACTTTGTTTCACTTCTTTTTTAAGCCACTACAGTAAGTTCCAGTGCCTAGTAGATTTTGGTCTTCTGTGACTGAGATTAAGGAGATTGGGAGAGAAAGGAGCCCCGAGAAATGATGTCTTCTGTCTACTTGAGAGTAAGGATATTGGGAGAGAAAAGCAAAGAGCCCAGAAAAGGGATGCCTGCCTTAAGAATGATGCCATGTATCTCATTGACAGTAAGGAAATTAGGAGGAAAAAAAGAGGAGCCCAGAGAAGGGGTGTCTGCATTAAGAACCATGCCTTGTGTCTCTTTACTGAAGGTTGAGCTAGAGGCAGGAGGAAGTGATCCTGTGTGATGGGGATAACTAAATTCTCTGTCTTATTTAAATACAGATCCCACATAAAGAAGACAATTATACACACAAAGAAGATAATTTCCCCTGCTTGCCCCTGTTTTCCCCAGTTCTGTTGGATGAAGTCATTTTAAACTGTGATAATTTAATGTGTGTTCTTAGCTACCATACTTAATTTTAACTTCATGTCATATAATGTCTGGTATTGTATCTTAATTTATTAGTGATTTTTGTTTAAATTTCGCAATTATTGTCTTGTTATGGGCATTGTTGGGGCCCTCCTGGTGGCACAGCGGGTTAAACCACTGAGCTGCTGAGCTTGCTGACCGAAATGTTGGCAGTTCAAATCTAGGAACGGGGTGAACTCCTGCTATTATCCCCAGCTTCTGCCAACCTAGCAGTTCAAAAACATGCACATGTGATTAGATCAATAGGTACCACTTTGGCGGGAAGGTAATGGTGCTCTATGCAGTGATGCTGGCCACATGACTTTGGAGGCATCTATGGACAATGCTGGCTCTTCGGCTTAGAAATGCAGATGAGCACCACCTCCCAGAGTAGGACATGACAGTACTTAATGTCAGGGGAAACCTTTACCTTTATGCACATTGAATGTTTGCCTTTGTTTGTTGATAACTGCCCTGAGTCCCCACAAGGAGATTGAGCAGGATATAAATTTATTTCGGATTTATTTATTTCAGACATTTGGATCCTGTCCTATCTCGACCTCCGCAGAAGGACTCAGGGCGGCTAACAATAAAGTGGTGTTGTTGTTGTTGTTGTTGTTGTTGTTGTCAGGGTTTATGTAGAACTGTTGTGGCTAACGCTACCATTATTTTTTTTTTTTACAAAATAGCATTTCAGAGACCAGTTGCTGAACAAAACAATACTAAGCAGAAAATGTGGCAGTTGTATTTCATTCCATTATATTTGTATCTCATGTTTTCCCCAAAATTGAGACTCAAGGTACCTTAGAACCAGATGAAGAAAAAAAATACAATCGATTTTTTCTTTGCCATCCAACCATAAGGTTGTGGTTACTTGCAAGAAAATGAGATATAGCAAAATCACTATATATGCAGGGCATATGTTCCTGGATGGGCCTCTAGCCCAGGGCTAAACTTTTCCACTCCCCAACCCCTTTTCACACGAGAAATTTTTACACGACTCCAGATATATAGGTATATAAGATAAGTATAAAAATCAGACATTTACTGATAACAAATCAGCATTTGGAAGGCTTTCTAAACAGGCTGATTTTTCTTTTTATGAAATACAGTTAAAGAATCTGTTGCAAAGTCCATATAAAAGCAGCATAATATATTCCTGTTCCTGTAAATGTCTACAGCAGCCACTAGTGACCTCATCATACGGGGCTAAATTTGGTGGTAAATGCCGATCTAGCCCCGGTCACTGACAGAGCAGACAGGCTCCAACCACATGATGTCGTGCCACCTCCGTGGGTGAAGGAAGGTGGAACTGGCATGCCACTGCCACCCTGGCAACACAGGAAGGTGGAAGCTGTACGCTCCATGTGTGCACTATGCTTCCTGCTGTGTAAAGAGCTGCCAAAGGAGTCTGGTGAAGCGGAGCATTTGAAGCGCTGCCAAAAGCCGCTGCTGAAGGTATAATAAGGTGGTAGGTGATGTTCAGAATAACTTTACTATTGCTAATTTTTTGGGACCCCAACAAAGAGCTAAGGCGACCCCATTTGGGGTTGGGGTCCACAGTTTAAGAAGCAATCCTTTTAGGCAATTCTATGGTATTCTTCCCCAAGACATAGCCCAAAGCCATCAAATTACCTGAGCACCATTAAATTTGGTCTGATCATACTATAGTTTCCCTAGATGACCAAGAAATTTCGAGAGATATCCTCAGAGGTTTTAAACATGTTGGATGACTATCTGTCGGGAATGCTTTGATGGTGTAATCCTGCCTGACAGAATGGGTTAGATAGTTTTTGGTATCACTATGTTTATATAATTCTAGGAAGACAACTTGTCTGGGGCTCCATCAAAGCCACTCAATCATCTCCTTGAGTTGCCATTTGCCTAACCAAAAAAAAAAAATTGTTTCTCTTTTCAAACTTGTTTACCATTTAAAGCAGAACTAAGAATGGCCCAGCCAGGAGTCCTGGCTCCGTCGAACTTCCCTTGGAGGGAGCACGTGAATGTCAAAAGGAAGATTTTTGAGATAGCAGCACAGCAAAACACAGTCTCCTGCAGAAGCAGTGGAGAATGGACATCACAATGGCAAAACTGTGGTTCTATCTGATGCTGGTAGGTGAGTAAAGGGACTCATTTGCAGAGATACTTCTCTAGACTTAGAAAAGCATTGTGAATCTGACGTGACATGCTGCAGGTGTTTCTCTGGGTGGTACTATTTAATCTGCAGGGGACACACAACAGAAGATGACAGGTGGAGCACAGTAGTTATTCTGCAGTGATCAGAGTGTCCAGCTGAGATTTGGGACATCCAAGTATAGTTTCCGCTAAGCTTTAAAACTACTGAGTTGCTTTGGGACTGTCACAGGGCCCTTCCAGACAGGCCCAATATCCCAGGATTTGATCCCAGGTTTTCAGTTTTAAACTGGATTATATGAGTCTACACTGCCAAATAATACAGGATAAACAGAAAACCTGGGATCAGATCCTGGGATATAGGGCCTGTCTGGAAGGGCCCTAAGTAGATTATATTGTTGACTTCCTTAAGATAGAAAATGGCTCTTCCCCAAGCCTTGGGAAGCTTTGTGTATAGCCAAAGGTAGCAAGTATCCACAGTGTCACAGGGCTTTCTGTAGCTTTAGTACAAAAGAAGTACTACTCGTCTTTGAAACCATTTCACAATCCACAATTATCTGTTCCACTTTAAATGGTAAAGTCCCATCTGATGAAATCATGGGATTTGCAATTTAAAACTATGAATCCAAAATTCCTTAACATGTTTCCTAGGCAGTAAAAATAGAATCATAGAAATGGTGAAGTGTCAAAGCCCTTCGTTGCTTTACAATGTAAAGACTCCTCAAAGGTAGATTGTAACAAGCAATAGAATATTTGTATGAAATAACACGTGCTTATTTTTGTTGTTGATTGCCTTCAAGTTAACTTTGATTTGTAGAAACCCTATGAACGGGAGACCTCCAAATCCCTCTGTTTTTACCTCATATTTTGCAGACTGAGGGTCATGGCTTTCTTGGTTGAGTCTATCCATTTGGAGTGTGGCTTTCCTCTTTCCCTATTGCCTTCTTCCTTACTAAGTATTATTGTCTTTTCTCCCAGGTCCTACTGGAGCCTTCATGTTGACTGTGCCCAAATCCTCCGTTTCCATTCCAGCCAGAAATACAGTCTGGCTCTCTGCCTTACTGAGCCATCCAACATCACTGCCAAATTATTTCCAGATACGATGGTATTTTGTCACTGGCTCCGAGTTGGTGCTGATTCTCATGGCTGATAACTGCAAGACAAATGGGACAAACCAACATTGGAGGGACTCCTGTAAGATCAGAATTGAAAAGACAGAGGGATACAAACATCGAGCAGAAGTGTCTTCAGATGATGTGTCACTGATGATCCAGGATGTAAGAGTTGAAGATTCTGGGATTTATTCCATCACGTTGCTGGCTTTGGGCAGGAAGATATCAGCCAACATCAACCTAATGGTGACCAAAGGTGAGAAAGCTTGATGGAATGATGGTGATGGTGATGGTGATGGTGGTGATGATGAACTCCTCTGACTGCCAGTCTGTTTCTGGGCACAATTCAAAGTGCTGGTTATGACCTTTGAACCCCTAAACAGTTCAGGTCCAGGCTATTTGGCTGACTACACCCCCATGTACAAAACTGTCCAGCCCTGAGATCTTCAGGAGAAGCCCTTCTCTCGGTCCCACCTCCATCTCAAGCTTGGTTGGTGGGATTGAGAGAGTGGGCCTTCCTTCTTGGTGGCTTCCCCTCGACTCTAGATCTCCCTTCTTTCCAGGGAAGCCAGAATGGCCCCCTCTTTGTTATCCTTCCAGTGGCAGGCTATTTTGTTCAAACAGGCATTTAAAGAAAATAGTTTTAAAGATCATGTCAGGGGCTGCTGTGGTTTTATATGTTTTCATGGATTTAACCTGAATTGTTTTTGATATTAACTAGCCATCCCCTGCCACGTGTTGCTGTGGCCCAGCCTGTGTATATGTGTTTTGTATATGTGTTGTTGTTGTTGTTGTTGTTGTTGTTCATTCGTTCATTCGTTTCTGACTTCATGACCTCATGGACCAGCCTACGCCAGAGCTCCCTGTCGGCCGTCACCACCCCCAGCTCCTTCAGAGTCAAACCAGTCACTTCAAGGATGCCATCCATCCATCTTGCCTTTGGTCAGCCCCACTTCCTTTTTCGTTCCATTTTCCCCAGCATAATTGTCTTCTCTAAGTTTTCCTGTCTCCTGATGATGTGGCCAAGGTACTTCAACTTTGTCTCTAATATCCTTCCCTCCAATGAGCAGTCGTGATGTAGTAGAGCCTGTTAGTAACGTTACAAACAATAGTATGGGTGCAGGAAGGGGGAAAAGGGCTACTCGGGAGCAGGAATCTGATGACAAGCAGCAGAGAAAGAGGATCCAGGACATATTTACAGCACCTACAGATGAGGAGTCGTTTGAGGGATTCTTTGGGGATGATAGGGCAATGAGTGAAAGAGAAGAAGGAGACACCATGGATTGAACTAAGATAAGAGAAGTGCAAGCTATTTGTGAGGAGCTAAAAACTAGTGATGCCTTTATGGGGTTCTCTGGGGGTGAAGACTGGCAATCAGGGGATCCAACTGAGTCTTGGGGGGACCTAAGTCTTGACAGGAGATGGAGGAATTGGAGGGAAGGACAAGGGAATTCATGTGAAGAGCTGGGAGCAGCTGCGGGGGATAATGATGGGGCAGTGGTCAGTTCATCTTCTGATGAAGATTTGTAAATAAAAGTGGGTTCAGGGGTGATGGGTCCTTGTAGAAGGCAAGGGGTTGATGAGCAATTCGTCCTGTGGTTTTTGAGCTATGTTAATCTCACAAACAAACATTACACACACACATATATATAGATGTTTAATACTTGAATATTTAATATTTGAATATTTTAAGTTGTATTGTAATGTGTTTAATTGTGAGCTGCTTTGAGTTTCCTTATGGAAAGAAAAAGTGGGATATGAAGAAACATAACAGCAACAACAACTTTATTTCTATCCTGCCTTTCCCCCCATAGGGACTCAAGGTGGTTAACAATAACATGATACTAATAAAAAATTAAAACAAGGCAAATACAGATTTTTTTTTAAAAAAACCAATTAGATGTTTATGTCATGGATACAATTGAAATACAATATATAAAATAAATACAATCAAAGTTACATTCAAAGCTCACAATGCCCGCGACATCCCCAGCAGTGTGCCCCTCATCCTTCCCCAAATGCCTGCTGGCACAGAAAGGTCTTGACCTGCCTGGTCTCTTTTGGAAAGGAGTTCCACAGTCTGGGAGAAGCCATTGAAAAAGCTCCCTGGGTGGGGATTCGGTCACAAGGATAGGCAGGGCCCGAGCCATTAAGGGCTTTATAGGTGATGACCTGCACTTTGAATTGGGACTGGAAACGTATCGGCTATGTGTCAACCAGTGGAGTTGTTGCAACAGAGGAGTTGTCCGTTTCCGTAGCCAGCCCCAGTTAGTACCCTGGCGCCTCTTTGGACCAACTGAATTTTCTGGGCATTTCCAAAGACAGCCCTATGTAGATCACATTATAGTAGTCCAACCAGGATGTAATGAAGACATGTAGGATAGTCTTCTCTTCTGCATGGCCCTAGTTCACTTGGTGTTGCTTTGACTTTGACTTGATAGATAGATAGATAGAGATCTATCTATCTATCTATCTATCTATCTATCTATCTATCTATCTATCTATCTTACTATCTATCATCTCAGTTGAAGCTCTTACCCCCAAACCATGACATTGAGGAATGTGGTTAACCCTAGCCATATATTTATCTCCATCTTTTCTTCCTTCTTCCCAGCAGAATATAGTTCTTCAAGCAATCAGACTGAAAGTTCCACCAGGAGTCCATTACTGACATTTGTCTCAAGTAAGTCCCCTTCAGGGTAAGAAGGGAAGAATATAAATAAAGTGTTATTATTTGAAACACAACAAGATGAGTCCACAGCAATTATTATTATTATTATTATTATTATTATTATTATTATTGACACAAAAGCACAGTATGTCACAGCAAACGAGATCTATATGCTGGATTTCGTATCACAAAATCCCAAGTTGAACACTTCCCAAGCGTCTAGGACTGTGTGATGTATTTTCGAATAATGCGTGCAGATCCAAGTAAGCTGGCCTTTTGCAGTTGACAGATCGTGATTTTGTCAATGTTTATTGTTTCCAAATGCTGGCTGAGATCTTTTGGCACAACACCCACTGCGCCAATGACCACTGGGACCACCTGTACTGGTTTATGCCAGAGCCTCCTTTGCAGTTCGATTTTGAGGTCTTGATATTGGCTGAGTTTTTCCTGTTGTTTTTCCTCAATGCGACTGTCATCTGGTATGGCAACATCAATAATCCAAACTTTTTTCTTTTCCACAATCATGATGCCTGTTGTATTGTGTTGCAAAACTTTGTCAGTCTGGCTTTGAAAGTCCCACAGTATTTTGTTGCTTTTCTGTTCATCTGACAAGATGTTATTTTCTTCAAGGTAATCTTGACTTCTGTCAGCTATGGTGTGCCGGTCAATAGTTTAAACATAGTGGATAGATATGTTATCGGCCTGTAGTTTCCTGGTGCTGCTCCTTCTCCTGGATCCTTTTCTATCAGTTCTTGACTTTTTACACTTGTTTGCTGATCATTTCAGTTATTTCCATCTGTTCCATTTTGTTCTGTGAGAATTTTTCTTCAAACTCCTTTATTCACCCAGCATTTTTGTTGTAGTTCTTATTATTTTTCCAGAGTTCTATATAAAACTTATTTGTTGCGGTTTTCTCAGGCTTTATGACTACCGTATCTGTTGTTTGGTTCAGACTCTGGTAGAATCATCTTTGGTCTGATTGAAATAGTTGATTTTGTCTGTACTGAATGATTCTGGCATCATATCTTTCAATTTTCCTGGCTGTTGCTGTAATTTGTTCTTTCATGATTTCCAAAGCTTCTTCAATTTTTCTGGTGTTCAATCAGTACTTTCTGATCAGATATTGCTTGATTTTGTCATTATTCAATTTGTTCTCCTTCATATTTTTCAGGTTACTTGCATCTGATCGTAGATTTTTGATTTTCAGCTCCAACCTGACCTTCCATTTTGGTTTTCCATTCAGTTTTCTTGGAGGCTGCATTGGTTGTAGGAGCCCAAGCTCTTCTGTTACTATCACTGCTGTACTGTAGGCAAACTGATGTGTTTGTTCAATTGATGTTATTTCTACAGTAGAAAGTAATGTATTCACATCCTTCATGAGAGGTGCCAGTTGTCTCTTAAGTACTGTTTTTAAACTTGAGAGTTGCTTTCTTATTGCATTTGATACCACATGGGCCATGATTTTATCTTTGAGCTCTTGTTGTCTTGCTGTCAATGTTCCTGATAGTTCAACAAGTGCTTCAAGTGCTGGTTCTTCAAATTCTTGCAAAAGCTCCACATTTTCTTCTGGTTCAGTCTGCCCCAGTCTGTTGTTGTTGTTGTTGTTGTTGTTGTTGTTGTTGTTGTTGTTGTTGTTGTTATTATAGCTCTCTCTGTGGATCTCCTTGAAGAAGCCTATCCTATCTCAAACCTTCCCCATTTGTGGGTTTAACCTCTGTGACTTTGATTATTTGCAGATTTGTTTAATATGTTCTCTGAACGAATCTCTAGATCTTTCAGCATAACTCTATGGTCTACTAGTAGTTGACTTACAAGTTGCATTGGAGGACTTAGAGACTTCTGTGCATTTGTTAATCCTCCTATGCAATTTGATGGTCCTCCAGAAGTTGACTATCAAGCCACATTGGGGGATCTACAAATGCCTAGAAAATTGTACACTGCATTAATAAAGTAGTATTGATGATGATGCCCTGCCTTCAGCAGGAGAGGAACAGGAAGAAGAAGGAAATAATAATGGTATTGATGCAGACACTAATCTCTTCTCTGCAGTGGATGTGGAAGTCTCTATCTCATCAGTGAAAGCAACAAATACCAGAGACCATACGGTGCCAAACATCATCCAACTAAGTTTAGCTGGCCTGATCCTCCTTCTCCTTGGAGTGATAATAGCTGAGGTGCGTGAATTATCATTTTCTTTTTTCTGCCTAAGGCATATTGTTTTGCACTTCCCTTTTACTCCACAGTGGGGACTTATAGGGCAACATTTACATGTTGTACACTTAGAAGAAGGAGAACACTGGTACAGATATGGTTGGCAGTATTTAAAAAAAAGCTGAGATGGGCAAAATATGATGTGCAGGGGCAATGCACAGCTTCTTAAGGCCTTTCCCTTTCTTTTTGCAGCATGATAATTCACCTTTTAAATAATGATGATGGTGATAATGATGTATTTATTTCCTACCTCTCCTCATGGAGGAAGGCAGGGAATAACAACATTTAAAATGCAACAAGCATCACATCAGTTAAAAATGCATAACATCATTCAAAGGCACGTACATCAATTATGTCATGACGGCATTCAGATTTTATGAAAAACCACCATACTTCCTCCATGCCACTTCGAGGTCAGAGATAGGCCTCATGGAGGACAGAAAGATCACATCTGCACATCTGGAAATTTTAAACCCATAACATCAGTTTAAAAGAGCCTATTAAAAGAGTACAGATTAAGACAGGCGGTTTAAAATGCACAATTTAAATATCGTGTTTATGCTTTTAAGAATAGATTGCTGTAGCACAGCTGATTAATCACCAGCAGTAATAGATCACTGCTGACTGGAAGGTGGCAAATTTGAAGCCCCAGTCAGATTGAGCACCCGACTGTCAGCCTAAGCTCATGTCCACCAAAGCAGTTTGAAAACTGCTGAGCTGTGAGTAGACAAATTAGGCTCCGATTTGGCGAGTAGGTATTTTATGACACTATAAATGCTGGCAATCAAATGGCAAGGAGGGGCATTCTATGATCAAAATGGATTCATTGTCACAGCTGACAGAGCAACAGCACCCTCCTGTGGCGAGAATCAAGCATAACCTCCAGGCGCCAAAGTTAGAAAATGCCAAAATACCTCTATCTGTCTACCTGTCTTGTATGTCTAAAAAAACCACTGAATATTGGCTGTGCATGTGTGCATTGTGATCTGCCCTGAGTCCCATTTGGGGTGAGAAGGGCAAAATATAAACAAACAAACAAAAATACTGTAAATAAATATATAAATACACTTCAGGCATACACCAAATTTTCCCCCACACTCACACATAATGTTCAGTATAAAAATTCACATATATTTCAAAATCTTCTGGGCACTTCCGATTGTTGTGTGTTGCTTTTCCTTTTCTGGCATTTTTGGGAAAAGCTTCCTCAGTTGCCTATTCATATATTGAAGTGTAATGTATTTAAATTATATAACACATAATTAGGCATTCTATATAATTTCATTCCAGAGTAATTTGAAATGTATCTTTCAATAATCTCGTTTTAGACCTACAAGATTCCCATTAACTTGAACAGCTTTAATAGAGGATTGGATAACTTAAATCCAGGTTGAATTCTCAACAACTATCAGTTTTTTGGAGATATTGTGTCTCCAGATTCAAGAACATTATGTATCAGTTGCAGTTGAATTGGAATGGAACTATTGTATCTAACTCCTGCTTGAGGGACTTCCAATGAGAGTCATTGGATCATAATTATGGAGCAGGTAGATGTTTGGTATGGTGGAGCAGGATTCTGTTCTTGTTGTTTTTGTTCTTGTTGATGTTGTTCTTACATTTGCATCTAAATTGTACCGACGGTGGCTCTCAGGGCTTCTTCACACGATACACTTCCAGCACCTTGATTCCACTTTAATTGACATTGTCTCCCCTCCCCTTAATTCCTGAAACTTGTAATTTGGGTGGGTGGTGATGCTCTCAGGTGAAGAATTCCTCCTCCTCCCTAAATTGCCAATTAAAATATTCCATAGGATGTTGCCATGGCAGCTCAAGCTCATTAGTCTTAAAGGTGTCACAGGACTCTTCGTTGCTTTTTCTACAACAGACAGACATGGCTCCTCCTTTTGGAAATGATTTTTACTTCTTATCATATACAGGATGTCCCCCAAAATATGTACACCCTTTAACAGTCAATAGTCGGAGGATAAATAAATACATTTACATTGAATCACAAATGTAATGATAATGAATTTATCTGAGTACAAAATTCCATCCTAAATTACAATTTTATGTCAGGGTTTCAAATGGTCAGCAATGCTTATGGGCTCATTTACAATTTATCTTATATGTTGCAACATTTCTCTAATATTGGTACCCTTATTTATTTATCATATCAGGAGCAAACCAACAGTTGTATTGTATTTAAAAACAAAAAAAAAACCCCACAAAGTTTGCAGACTTGGCATTCTATTAAATGCCCTTTGACCAGTAGATGGTCACTTGGAGTGTCTCTGGTGTTGCTGTAAGAAGGTCCTCCATTGTGCATGTGGCAGGGCTCAGGTTGCATTGCAGCAGGTGGTCAGTGGTTTGCTCTTCTCCACACTCGCATGTCGTGGATTCCACTTTGTGGCCCCATTTCTTAAGGTTGGCTCTGCATCTCGTGGTGCCAGAGTGCAGTCTGTTCAGTGCCTTCCAAGTCCAGTTTTCTGTGTGCCCAGGAGGGAGTCTCTCATTTGGTATCAGCCATTGATTGAGGTTCTGGGTTTTAGCCTGCCACTTTTGGACTCTCGCTTGCTGAGGTGTTCCAGTGAGTGTCTCTGTAGATCTTAGAAAACTATTTCTTGATTTAAGTTGTTGGCGTGCTGGCTGATATCCAAACAGGGGATGGGCTGGAGATGTCACTGCCTTGGTTCTTATTCCTATTGGTACCCTGAGTGCATATTTTTATTCCAGTACAATAAGCTGTTAAGATCATATTTAGGAAGACAATGGAGATATGGAATGGTTGGACTACTTCCACAATTGTGACTACATGGTCTTCCTTAAGAAGAAGCAGTTACAAATAGATTATCCTATCCATAACTGCCATAAAGAATGCCAACTATTATTTTAACACAGGTATGTTGTATTCCCTACCTGTTAGGCTAGGAAAATCTCAGAAAAGTAGGCCCAGGAAGTTCAGCAGCCATTTTAGCAGGGTGCCTAGGGGCATCCATCTTGGAATCTCATTTCCTGGAGGGGGCATGCTTAGGAGCAGCTTGGAGGGAAATGAGGAGAGTTTGTGATTGGCTGGGTGAGAGTAGGTGGAGCTTAACTTGAGAAAAGAAAAAAAAATGACTTTAAGGGTGCATTTTAAAACCTGACAGCTCAGTTAGGGTCTGTGTGTCAGAGAAAAAGGAGTTTTGGGTTTGGTGTGAAGAAGAACAGAGTTAGAGAAGACTGAAGTTGGTCAGTTAGTCAGCAGAGTTAGTTAGTGAGAAGATTACAGCTATTGGGAAGGATAGCTGGGGGAGTGGAGAGACAGATCCCAAAAGGAAAGGACTGTCTGTGTGGAGTTTAGGATTACTAGCCAGAAAGGAATCCTGTCAGTAGTTTCTGGAGGGAGAGAGGAGTGTTATTTGCAACTAAGTTTTGAACTTATTTAAAGAAACCATACACTTTATTCAACATTGAAATAGCAACGCTTAAAGTCTGTTTTGTTCAAGTTCTCTCAAATAAACAACATTATTCTTTGTTCACAATCACTGCCTCAGTGTGCCTCTGTGTGAGAAATTCCAAGCAGTTTATAGAAGAAATCAAGGTTAAATGATGGCAGCGTGTATTTTAAAAAGGAATCTCTTCAGTATTACCCCAGAATCCAAAGCCTGAGTGTGAATCCAGCTCATTCTAGTCTAAAGATACCTCAAGACAAGACAAGGGCTAAATATTTATTTTAAGTGTGGTGGGGGCCAGTGTTCTTTTGAAAGATTTTCAGCCAGAAAATTGTTTTAGCTTTTCAGCTTTTGATTTTACATTACCTAAACCACATTCCATTACAAGTGGTTAGGATTTTGTTAATAATCCATTACAGGTGGTGTCAGCTTGTGGGATTTGCTAACAAATAATCCCCGTATCCTTTATAATTGGTTGCAGCGTGTGGGATTTTGTTCCTAATCTTTTTAGGAACAAGGGAGGAAACGAGGCAAGGGATTTCTACTCTTTGCTGCTCTAGGATCAGCCCCTCTAATATCCATGTCAATTAAGAGTTCTTCTTCCTTTCCACAGAATATTTCCTTTACTTATTGCATGGATAAAAAAACATCAGCCGGAGATGGAAGAGAGACAATCTCATCCCCAATTGGAATGGAGTGCAGCTTTCCTCCTTTGCCACGCAACCCCTCCATGTTTGTGAAAATGCCAGGGTCAGATGAATTCCATGGTATCATTGGCCGCTGATCTTCCTGGT
The DNA here is from genome assembly GCF_025583915.1 of Anolis sagrei ordinatus. Classification (NCBI taxonomy): domain Eukaryota; kingdom Metazoa; phylum Chordata; class Lepidosauria; order Squamata; family Anolidae; genus Anolis; species Anolis sagrei. The sequence continues at coordinate 290,661,409 of NW_026845477.1, read as the reverse complement.
TTTTATAACAGACTATGTTGTATTGCTGAGTTGTCCAAATACATGCTTATATCAATTTCCCCACCCAGGTACCCTCCAGATGTTTTAAAATGTAGAAAGCATATCAAACAAACCCTTGTTGTGACCTCCTTCCACCTGGAAATCAATGTGCTCAATGTGAAAGACCATGTAGATCCAGAATAGGTCTCTACAATCACTAAGACTTTGCTCTTGAAAGACAATCACACTCAGCCACGGGTTACCACCTATAGAATAGAATAGTATAATATCCCACCAGTTCCAGCAAACCAAATCAAGGATGTATTAACAAATGAATTGAACTAGGTTGAAGCAGTCTTGCTGGTATGTTGATATACATACAACAGTACAAAAATGGCAATTGTCTATTCACTGAAGCACGGGTAAATTCTGCTTTGACGGGACTAGCTGTAAAATACTGGGCAAGGAGGACATTGTGAATCCTGCAATGTAATAGCATGGCATAGATGGGCTATAATGTGTAATTAATCTTATTTTTTAGGTTCAACTTTTACAGATTTGATTACAGTATGTAACAAAATTTGAGAAAAAATCTGTTCCTGGTTTGAAAGTGTTATGTCCTGTTTAATTGTGTGGTAATTGCTTTGAAAGTAGTTGTTAAATTCCAGAACCTTTGTTTTTGTGGCTGCCACAAACTATCTTGAATTGGTTGAGACTCTATGAGATATTCATTGAAAAACTATAGCAAAATGTGATTCAGGAGTTTTGCAGTTTAATAAACCTTTTCCATGTTTTCATGATAGAACCAATTAGGAAATGACATTTATAACCTGGGATCATAAATCATGTTACATAGTATTATTTGTGGACTTGTTTGGGAATCTCTGGAGCCCCCGGTGGCGCAGTGGGTTAATCCACTGAGCTGCTAAACTTGCTGACCAAAAGGTCAGTGGTTCGAATCCGGGAAGTGGGATGAGCTCCCGCTGTTAGCCCCAGCTTCTGCCAACATAGCAGTTCAAAAACATAAAAATGTGAGTAGATCAATAGGTACTGCTTCTGTGGGAAGGTAATGGTGCTCCATGCAGTCATGCTGGCCACATGACCTTGGAGGTGTCTATGGACAACGCCGGCTCTTTGGCTTAGAAATGGAGATGAACACCAACCACTATTGGACATGACTACACTTAATGTCAAGGTGAAACCTTTACCTTTACCTTGAGAATCTCTAGCCATCCAGTGCAACTCTATGACCAACTTCCTCTAGAAGATTACTATAAAGTCACACTGAAGTACTTACAGATTCCAACAGTACATCTACATTCTAAAATTAATGCAGTTTCATACCATTTTAACTGCCAGGCTTTGAAGGCCATTAAATGCTAATCAAGGTGGCCATTTGCAACATTCACACTTGCCTCAAGCAGACAAGAGTTTTTTCTCCCACCCTCGACATTCCAGTTATACAACCTCACTTGTCTAGTTTCCAACAGACCCCTCAACCTCTGAGGATGCCTGCCAAAGATGTGGGCGAAATGTCAGGGGAGAATGCTTCTGGAACATGGCCATACAGCCTGGAAAACTCACAGAAACCCAGTGATTCTGGCCATGAAAGCCTTTGACAATGACCTCCATTTTGTGGAAAGTAGGTAGGAAGAAGCTCTCAATTAGAGTTTTACATTCAGAACAAAACATCCTTAAACAAAGGCACATGATTCTTTCAGGTTTCCTTTTCATTGCAAAAATATTGTTTGTATATAAAAATGAACAGACACAGAAAAAAAAGAACACAGGATCAAATATGCAATAAATCATAATTTATAAAATTGGGGCGGACTCTTTTCTTTTTCCAATGTACTAGGAGAAGGAGATGGCTTCTTCTCTGATAAGAGCAAAGATACAGTATTTACATTGGCCTCTGGATAAGCCAATCCAGTTTTTTTGGATTAATTTTTGACCATTTCTTTTAGACTTATACATGGATATATACAGTAAGTCCATTTCCCCCTTTTATTCTTTCTTCCTGGAAAAAAAACCGGAAGCTGAATCCATGTAGGTCTTTGTGCTCACATGCAGCACAAAAAAAGTTCACAAAAACACAAGTGCAATCACAAGCGGAATGAGAATCACTACCCAATTGGAAAAATTGCGGCTCCCACTGTTCCTTGATGAAGAATCTGAAAAAAGGAGAAAAAGACACAAAATGATCAAGGAAGCCTCTAGAACAGTGGTTCTCAACCTTCCGAATGCTGTGACCTCTTAATACAGTTCCTCATGTGGTGACCCCCATCCATAAAATTATTTTCATTGCTACTTCATAACTGTTATGTTGCTACTGTTATGAATCATAATGTAAATATCTGATATGCAGGATGTATTTTCATTCACTGGACCAAATTTGGCACAAATACTCGACACACCCAAATTTGAATACTGGTGGGGTGGGGTGGTTGGGGGGGGGGGTTGATTTGTCATTTGGGAGTTGTAGTTGCTGGGATTTATAGTTTATCTACAATCAAAGAGCATTCTGAACCCCACCAATGAGAGAATTGGGCCAAACTTCCCACACAGAAACCCCATGACCAACAGAAAATACTGTTTTCTGATGGTCTTTGGTGACCCCTCTGACACCCCCTTGCGACCCCCCCAGGGGTCCCGACCCCCAGGTTGAGAAACACTGGGCTAGGAACTAGAGGGGTTCAGCATGAGGTTTGATTGTAGGTGAACTATAAATCCCAGTTACTACAACTCTCAAATGTCAAGGTCTATTTTCCTCAAACTCCATCTGTGTTCATATTCGGGCATATTGAGTATTCATGCCAAGTTTGGTCCAGATCCATCATTGTTTGAGTCCATAGTGCTCTCTGGATGTAGGTGAACTACAACTCCAAAACTCAAGGTCAATGCCCACCAAACCCTTCCAGTATTTTCTGTTGGTCATGGGAGTCCTGTGTGCCAAGTTTGGTTCAATTCAATCATTGGTGGAGTTGAGAATGCTCTTTGATTGTAGGTGAACTAAATCCCAGAAACTACAACTCCCAAATAGTCACTAATTGGGTTGTTAGGTGTATTCTGTCCAAATTTGGTGTCAATTCCTCCAGTGGTTTTTGAGTTTTGGTAATCCCACAAACGAACATTACATATAGACACATACATTACATATAGATGTATGTGTCTGTATCTCTTATAAGGTTATAAGGGGTTGGTTTAACCTCTAGTAAAACTGAATGACTGTATCACAAAATGATGCATGCCTTCAAAGTGTGTCACTAAATGTTTGGAAAACTTGGTTATTTGGGTTTCACATATATATTCTTTTCCCCATCTGTTTTTGGGGGGGCTCTCATGCTCCTGGCAGTATAGCAATAATTCATAGAATCATAGAGCTGGAAGAGACCTTGTGGGCCATCTCATCTAACTTTCCTGCCAAGAAGCAGGAAAATTGCATTCAAAGCACCCCCGACAGATGGCCATCCAGCCTCTGTTTAAAAGCCTCCAAAGAAGGAGCCTCCACCACACTCCGGGGCAGAGAGTTCCACTGCTGAACAGCTCTCACAGTTAGGAAGTTCTTCCTAATGTTCAGATGGAATCTCCTTTCTTGTAGTTTGAAGCCATTGTTCCGCGTCCTAGTCTCCAGGGCAGCAGAAAACAAGCTTGCTCCCTCCCCTTATGACTTCCTTCACATATTTATACATGGCCATATCAACAACAGACTGGTTCAAGATTGGGAAAGGCGTACGGCAAGGCTGCATAATCTCACCCAACCTTTTTAACTTGTATGCAGAACACATCATGCGATGTGCGGGGCTGATGAATGCAAAGCTGGGGTGAAAATTGCTGGAAGAAACATTAACAACCTCAGATATGCAGATGACACCACTCTGATGGCCGAAAGCGAGGAGGAGCTGAGGAGCCTTCTAATCAAGGTGAAAGAAGAAAGCGCAAAAGCTGGGTTGCAGCTAAACGTCAAAAAAACCAAGATTATGGCAACAAGAATGATTGACAACTGGAAAATAGAGGGAGAAAATGTGGAGGCCGTGACAGACTTTGTATTTCTAGGTGCAAAGATTATTGCAGATGCAGACTGTGGCCAGGAAATCAGAAGACGCTTACTTCTTGAGAGGAGAGCAATGTCCAATCTCGATAAAATAGTAAAGAGTAGAGACATCAGACTGGCAACAAAGATCCGCATAGTCAAAGCCATGGTATTCCCTGTAGTAACCTACGGATGTGAGAGCTGGACCTTAGGGAAGGCTGAGCGAAGGAAGATAGATGCTTTTGAACTGTGGTGGAGGAAAGTTCTGAGAGTGCCTTGGACTGCGAGAAGATCCAACCAGTCCATCCTCCAGGAAATAAAGCCCGACTGCTCACTGGAGGGAAGGATACTAGAGACAAAGTTGAAGTACTTTGGCCACATCATGAGGAGACAGCAAAGCCTAGAGAAGACAATTATTCTGGGGAAAGTGGAAGGTAAAAGGAAGAGGGGCCGACCAAGGGCAAGATGGATGGATGGCATCCTTGAAGTGACTGGACTGACCTTGAAGGAGCTGGGGGTGGTGACGGCCGACAGGGAGCTCTGGCGTGGGCTGGTCCATGAGGTCACGAAGAGTTGGAGACGACTGAACGAATGAACAACAACAAACAGTCTTCTCTTCTGCCAGTTAAATATGCCCAGCACTTTAAGCCACTCCTCATAGGGCTTGTTCTCCAGACCCTTGATAATTCATCTCTTAATGGAATTAATGCACACATGGAATGGTGTCTTCTTCATGTTTGCTCTGACTGCATGGAATTTGTTTACCCCATTTTTTTGTATTTTATTGAATTGCACTTATTTTATGTTGCAAGCCACTCCGAGTCCTCCGGAGATAGGGGAAGGAATATTATTATTATTATTATTATTATTATTATTATTATTATTTTATTGTCAAAACGTCAGGAGAGAATGCTTCTAGAACATGGCCATATAGCCCGAAAAACCTACAACAACCCTATCAATAATAATAATAATAATAATAATAATAATAATAATAATAATAATAATGGCCAAATGTCATACCTAACTTTGTGCAGTGGAGGGGACTGCAGTCACCATCACCCCTGGCAATAATTGCTATATTGATTACAGTGGATGGGAGCTGGAGCACGACAACATCGGAAGGGACCAGGGGATCCCCAGTCTATTCTATAAGCACAATTATAGATCCACTTTCATATAGACATTTACCCAACACGGAGACATTTCTTCCCAAGCAATCTCCATCCAGGTCCAGAATCCTGTAGTAGCCGCTGTTTTCTACCTTCATATTCGACATGACCAAAGTTTCCTTTTCCACAGAGATATGCATGTTGAAATTCGGAATGAGAGGCTCACAGATTTCTCCAACAAATTGGCAGGCGCTGTCCCATTTTGACGTTGAGCTATTCCAAAAACAGACATCACGAAGGATTCCAAAGTTGCTCAGGCTCACATTTAAGCTGCCTCCTTCTTGCACAGTCTTTTCATACAAATTGCATCCCCTATTTTCTAGGGATGGAAAACACAAAGGAGTTCGTTTCTGGCAGCTGTAACAGGTAATCAAAAAAGGTTAGACAATTGAAAATAGAACTGAGATAGGGAATCACTGATTTTGGCCCCTTCTACATTGCTACATAACATCCAGATTATTTGATTTTAACTTTATTATATGGCAGTGTAGACTCAAATCAGATAATGTGGATCATTTGCTTTGATAATCTGGATTATATGGCAGTGCTGAAGGGGCCTTAAATTTCACACCTCAGAAGTCTCAGACTGCATGATCAAAGGCAAGAGATGGTGAGAATAGCAATCCCAAGAGCTCCCTAGCTCTGGAACAGAAGGTATGCACAATTTACACTGGAAGCCCGATATGATATCATTTACAACGCCCAAGAACTGTTCTTTTTTGTGTGAATTCAGTGGCTCTCTGTGAAACACAACTAATAATCATATGGTTCTCTGGACATTGATCCACCTGCAGCTTCCAGATTTCTTGACTTAGGGCACAGCTAGATATGCACTTTAATCTGAGGCTGGTCAGCAGTAATAATATTCCATTAATACTCCAGACTAGGGGTTCCCAAATTAAAGTCTCTAGGCCAGATGTAGCCCTCCAAGGTCATTTACCTGGGCTCTGCCCTAAACTTAGGGACACCCTAAGTCTGAAATGACTTGAAGGTAAACAGCAACAACAATCCTAATAAATTTGACTACCTCATCAGCCAAAAGCAGGCCCACACTTCCAACTGAAACCGCCAATACTGGTAGATTTCTGTTGGTTAAATTGTTATTAATTTAAAATATTGTATTGTTCTTTCATGGGTTTTTTTTGGCACTACAAATAGGCCCCTGATGGCGCAGTGGGTTAAATCGCTGAGCTGCTGAACTTGCTGGCCAAAAGGTTGGCGGTTCAAATCCAGAGAGCGGGTGAGTTCCCCGCTATTAGGCCCAGCTTCTGCCACTCTGTGAGTAGATCAATAGGTACCGCTTCTGCGGGAAGGTAACAGCAGTCCATCCAGTCATGCTGGCCACATGCCCTTGGAGGTGTGTACAGACAACGCCGGCTCTTCGGTTTAGAAATGGAGATGAGCACCACACCCCAGAGTTGGATGCTACTACACTTAATGTCAAGGGAAACCTTTACCTACACAAATAAGTTATGTGCAGTGTGCATATAAATTTGTTCATTTTTTCAAACTATGATAAGTGAGACTCTACTGCAGGGGTCCTCAAACTAGGGCCCGAGGGCCGGATATGGTCCCCCCAAGGTCATTTACCTGGCTCGGGGTCAACCTAATTCTGAAACGACTTGACAGCACACAGCAACAACTACACAATCCTACCTCATCAGCCAAAAGCAGGCTCACACTTCCTATTGAAATACTAATAAGTTTATATTTGCTAAAATTGTTCTTCATTTGAATTATTGTATTGTTTTTAAGTGTTTTTACACTACAAATAAGATATGTGCAGTGTGCAAAGGAATTCATTCATTTTTTTTCAAATTATAATCCAGCCCTCCAACACTTTGAGGGACTTTGACCTGGCCCTCTGTTTAAAAAGTTTGAGGACCCCTGCTCTACTGTATTTCCAACAGTGTTAGGAAGCTGGACAAATGGGCAATCATGTTGGAAATTGCAATCCAGCTATGTATGAATGGTATACCATGCCTAGTCTTACCTGAACTATTTTATTTTATTTTAGTAAAATGTAATTCCATACTCACTTTGATGTTCACAAGTGTTTATGAAAGCCTGATGGGAAGTTAGCCAGATGATAGAAAAAAGACATACACATTTTCTGAAAAGGTTGGCCATGCTCTCCTGTAGAGTTGTTCAGAAAACCTGGAACAATTAAGGCACGAGGGAGATTCTTGTTAATATAGGCATATCTCAGGTAATCAAGTTTGGTCCATCATTGTTTGAGTCCACAGTGCTCTATGGATGTAGGTGAACTACAACTCCAAAACCAAAGGACACTGCCCACCAAACCTTTCCAGTGTTTTCTGTTGGTCATGGGGGTTCTGTGTGCTAAGTTTGGTTCAATTCCATCGTTGGTGGGGTTCAGAATGCTCTTTGATTGTAGGTGAACTATAAATCTCAGCAAGTACAACTCTCAAATGACAAAATCAAAATTTTTGATTGAAGGACATAGACTGGGTTGTTAGGTGTCTTGTGTCCAAATTTGGTGGCAAATCGTCCAGTGGTTTTTGAGTTCTGTTAATCCCACAAACGAACATTACATTTTTATTTATATAGATGTCAGAAGCAAGCTGAGGGTCCAGTTAAAATAGATTTAAAACACAAACAATGTTTAAAATGTCATTTGACCATTTAGTATGAGGGTTGGGCTGGGGATGATGAAGGAGGGCTGGAGAAACACAGAAGTTCACCACTTTTAAGAACCATTCATTTTATCATGTGATGCATGGCTTACATCTTTCTCAGTGAAAGCACCTCCTTCCTGGAAACAATGTAGAGACATTAGGAATGTAGTAGCACTGAAATGAATGACAGGAAACAGCCACCGATCTCTGCCAAACAGCCACAGGAACATGTGAGCTTTCCTTCCACATGCCAGTTGCTTCCAGATATGGTAGATTACAAGTCACATTAGTCTTCACATGGGAGGAGGCAATCAAACTCATATTGAAGGCAGTGGTCTACAAACTTTTGACCTCTATGACCCCTTTTGCATCTACATGTGGACCCCATCCCACTGAATATAGTATATGACTAAAAATATTTTTATTATGTATTTTATCATAACTTACAGTTTGCCTTAAAGCTGAATTCTTGCGTTCTCCATCTCTCTTCCCTTTGCCCGCCATTTTTTCTCCACTTTCAGCGTCTTCTATTCACTTCCCCTTGCCCCCGCCCAAGACACGTCACTTCTCTTATGCTGTTTGCCTTTGATCTTGTGTTATTGGCTCCCTTCATTGCTCCACCCCATCCAGAAAACTGGGCTTGGCTGCTCCAATGATAGAACGCTATGAAAAGCATTTTTTAAATGCATGAAAGCATTTTACGGTCATCTCCGTGCATTTCCCCATATAATGGGGAAATGCACGGAGATGACCGTAGGACCATTTGTGGCCTCCTTTCAACTTCCCTCTCCTTCTCGCTGGGTCTGGACATTGTGAATGCCAACCAGGAAGAGTTTCTTCGGGTGCTTGGATGATCCACTTCCTCATCCCCAACAACCCAATCTGGAGTAAACACTCAGCATGTTAAGATGATGACAGACAGACAGGGTGCCCCGGGGTACGTGCAAAGTGCCTCCTTCCCTCCCCTGGTCCTGACTGGTGTCTACATGGTGTGGGCCGGAGGAGGAGGACCAGCAGTAACAGCAGCCTCCTCCTCTGGCCCTCTCTCAGCCTCCCACCCTGACTTTTACCTTGGCTCGAATATGGCTTATATTCGAGTATATATGGTAATTCAGTGCATCAATAATAATAATCATCATCATCTTTATTTATACCCTGCTACTATCTCCCCAATGGGGACTCGGAACGGCTTACATGGGGCCAAGCCCAGACAACATATTACAGCAAAATAAAACCAAAACATAAACAACAAACAACATCATCAAAATTACATTAAAAACATATAAAAACAGTAACAAAATAATATTACAATAAACACAGTCTCAGTAACAATGGGCAGTAACAATCAACAGTTAGACCCATTAATGGACGCAGTTTTTGAGATACTGACTACTTCATCAGGTGGGCCGATTTGCCCATCGTACACTGCGTCTCCTCTTCAGCACGGAGCCCTTCTCATGATGCACAGGAACCTCTGGCCAGGCTCCATACCAAAAAGGGAGAGGAAGCAGCATACGATGGGCATATTGGCCTGCCATTATAATGTTGTTACCTCAAGATTGGACTACTGTAATGCACTCTACATAGGGCTTCCCTTGAAGATGGTTCGGAAACTACAGCTGGTGCAAAGGTCAGTGGCCAGATTGTTAACTGGAGCAAGTTACAGGGAGCAGTCAACCCTCTTGTTTAAACAGCTCCACTGGCTGCCGATAAGTTGCTGGTCCCAATACAAGATGTAGGTTATTACCTATACAGCTCTCAACAGTTCAGAACCTGCCTATCTTCGAGACCACATCCTCCCCTACAAGCCCATAGGGTCCTTAAGATCTTCCTGGGATGATCTTCTCTCACTCCCACCCCTATCTCAGGCGCAGTTGGTGGGGATGAGGGAGAGGGCATTCTCGGTGGTGGCCCCTCGTCTCTGGAACTCCCTCTCCAGGGAGATTAGGCTGGCACCCTCCCTACCCACATTCCGTAAGGAATTAAAGACATGGCTGTTTCGCTGTGCATTCGACTGATGACCCCTATGACAAATGATTTATATTATGATCTGAATCATGACCTGAATCTGAATTCCTATATCACATTACTATACATATTTTTAAGTTAAGCTGAATTGATCCTGTTAAATTGCTCTGTTTCCATGCTAGTTCCTATGCTATTATACGTTTCTATCCACCGTTGAACCACCCTATCCTTAAACCAGTTCGCATAGTTCCCTCTTCCCCCGTCCTCCTCCAAAATTAGTCTGCTGCTGTTGCTTTGATGTTTGTTTATTACTCTTTATGCTGTTTTATGGTATTTTAACTTATTATTATTCTGTTTTAATTGTATTGTGCCCTGGGCTTGGCCCCATGTAAGCCGCTCCAAGTCCCCTCGGGGAGATGGAAGTGGGGTAGAAAAATAAAGTTCTTCTTCTTGCCTTCCCAGCAATGGGATGCAGGACACAGTAACACAAGTGATTCGTGGTGTGGAGCGGTGGCATCTCCACGCCCCTGCCAGGAGTCCATGGATTCACCCCAATGCAGAGCAAATCCGTGGACCTTTTTGATGAGGTCCTAAGACACCAAGTTTTTTTTTGAGGGGGGGGGGCACTGTGTAATACATTTTCAGAAAGAGAGAAAAAAGAAACTTTCATCTGACAACACTGAAAGAAAAGCCAAACGTTTGTCGTTTCTTTTTCCTGGAAAAGATGAATCCTTTGTTTCACTACAGGATATTACAACAGGTCATTTACAATCTTCTCTGGGGCATCATCTACACTAGTTTATAATCCAGTTTCGGAATACAGATGAACTGCATTGAACTGGATTATATGGCAGTATCGACTCATATAATTCAGTTTAATGACGGTAATCTGCATCCTGAAACTGGATTATATGGCAGTGTAGATCTGGCCTAATAGAATTAAAATAAGTAAGAATTCAATGAAAGAATATTTCACTCACCTGCTTATTGTCTTCCTTGTTGAAAGCGTTGCATCAATCCAGTCCCCTGCTCCAAAAGGGAGCCATTGCTGGAAGAATTCGATCTTGCAGTCCTTTAAGGCAACAATTCAGAAAAATGTTCCATAAATGCTTTCACTTATTCTGAAATTCAGACACCACTTTCTTTGGTCTCTTTGACAGAGGTTAACTACTGATGTGAGATCTTTCTACAGTCCAACCAGCTCCTAAACCTTTGGATGATCTGAGCTTTGTCATATGATGGACTCAGAAACAGAACATGTCACAGGAAAAATACTGACTGCATTACTCAGCAGACAACACATGAAGAACCTCATTGGTGGTGAAATGCATAGTTTCTTGGAAGTGGACAGGCACAGGAAACATCACCAACAATTCATAGTAAAATAAAATAGTTTCATTTTCAGAGTGTTTCCTCATCCTGCAGGCTTTTCCATCAGATTAAATTTCTTGTAAAATATGTGAGGAAGAAATTCTCTTCTTGTCACATATCTAACCAAATTATTACAATCTAACCAAATTATTTGGAATTCCTAAATATTCTTAAGGCACTAAAATTTCTCTGATCTTCGAAGGCAAACAGTGTAATCTCTAGTTAATATTTGATGGAAGATGACTCTCAAAAACCATTGTGCTGTGGGCTATATTTTAGAGGAAGGAACGAGCAGAACCATCTTGGCTAAGAAAAACCTATGAAATTTGTGGGGTCATCATAAGTCTGCAGACACATTCACATGCTAGCTAATGATTAAATTTTACAATTTATTTTCCTAATGGGATGTGATCAATGGTTCATCAGTTCCACAGATATTAATGATGAGAGCGAGACTTTGAACAGGAAAAGAAGTTTTAATAAACAAAGGCAGTTTGGGCAGCAATTAAGACGCTCAGCTCGAATTCAACAGAAGATAGATAGTAACCTGAAACTAAGAAATAATGTGTTCCTAACACTTATGGAGTCAGGGAAGAGTTTATCATGATTTGTGGGAGACAACTGCTTCAGTTGAGGCAATGTTTGGATAATGCCAAGTTTCATGGACCAAAGTCTGCCTTGTTCATGTTTTTGCCAATGGGATATGTTTCTGTATTGCTCATGGATTCAAGTGCCTAGTTTCGTGGATTTACTTTGACTCTTTCTTCCTGTTTCCCTTTGTATCTGATTAATTAAATTGGAATTTTTTTTAGTGTGGATTCCTTTTTCCTCCTTTGGCTACATATATTACTAAATAAACTGCTTGTTGATTTTACCTAGCTGGTGTGGTGTTTAAAGTCAGAGCTGATTCTTCTCTGAAGTACATCAGGTCCTTCCAGACAGTCCCTACATCCCAGGATCTGATCCCAGGTTTTTTTGTTTATTCCAGATTATCTGGCAGTGGGGACTCATATAATCCAGTTTAATGCAGAACACCTGGGATCAGATCCTGGTATATAGGGCCTGTTTGGAAGGGTCCAATTATAGCCAATGTTGAGAGATAACAGATTTGCAGCCCAGCAACATCTGGATGACCACAGCACCATGTTTCCCATGATCTAAGCAAAATATCCGAAGCTGCTTTTTCAAAGGAATGATGGCTATTAAGAGCCTCGAATCTTGAAATGTGACTCATTACTGTTACTCAACATGTGGTCAGTGGCTGGGACTTTTTTGTTGTTGCAAGCGCAAACAAAGCACCTAGTCTTGTGACTACTTCTTGTGGTTATGTACCTATGTCATTTACAAACTATAGCAACTCTATCATATGCCTTTTTTAAAGAAAAAAAGCAACAGGATTTACTTAAAAGAGATTTGCCTTGCTAGAGCCATATTCCTTTTAAACATTTTTTAATGGTAACTACTATGTTCTGTAGAAAAATCTTCATGCCCTTACATTGCCCTTTTTGGAGACTAGGATCTTGAGGTGACCTTAAAAGGAGCAATCCTCTTGGGAGATATGTAATTGTACCTTTCTTCCTCATAGAAGATTTTTACACTTTACTCAGAAGGTAAAACTTACCTGTCCGAACATAGAGTATCTCCCTCTATGAACCAGTTTGTAGATTAGGATCTTCCAGGGAGGTCCTGCTCTCGGTCCCACCGGCTTCACAGGTGCAGCTGGTGGGGACGAGGGACAGGTACTTCTTGGTGGTGACCCCATGGCTGTGGAACTCCCGCCCAAGTGAGATCAGGTTGGCCCCCTCACTCCTGACCTTTAGGAGACAGTTTACGACCTAGCCGTGGAACTAAGTGTTCAGCCCATCATAGGAATATTTAAAGTTAAAGTTGAAAGTGCAATGACCCAGGACTGTTTATGTCTCTGTGTGATATATGATGTTATTTTATGTGAAGTGCTTAATAATGTTTAATTTTTATCAGGGGAAGGTCAATTTTGATGTTTTGGATGTTTCATCGATGGCACTGAATTGTTGCCAACATTGTGAACCACCCTGAGTCCCCTTTGGGGTTGAGAAGGGCGGTACACAAATACCGCAAATAAATAAATAAATAAATTGCAAAATGCTACAAAAGGACAGTGTATATTCCCTGTGAGTCTATGGTGGCCTCAGAGAAAGAGAAGAGGCTAAACCTAGAGGTGAGGCAGGGTCCTTCATTATCATTTCTACCCCGCCTTTCTCACCCCAGAATGGACTCAAGGCGGCTTTACATACAGAAAATAATTCGATGCCCTAAAACACAATGTATACTTAAATAAATATTAAAATAGAATTTTTAAATTAAATTAAATTAAAACATTTAAAAAACAAACATTCAGAGTTAAACACATAATCCACAAGCATAATCCGGGCCATTCCAATGATCATTGCACATTGTTCCAAGTCCATCCATTGCACAAGTTCTCTAAAGGTTTGGTCACAAAGCCATGTTTTCACTCTCTTGCGGAAGGTCAGCAGAGAGGGGGCTGATCTTACATCGCTGGGGAGGGAGTTCCACAGCTGAGGGGCCACCAGTGAGAAGGCCGTGTCTCTTGTCCCTGCCAATCGTGCCTGTTTGGACAGATAATCTGGGCCAGAACCATTTAGAGCAGTGGTTCTCAATCTTCCTAATGCTACGACCCCTGAATAAATTTCCTTGTGTTGTGGTGACCCTCCAACCAAAAAATTATTTTTGTTGCTACTTCATAACTGTAATTTTGCTACTAGATCGTAATGTAAATATCTGATATGCAGGATGCATTTTCATTCACTGGACCAAATTGGCACAAATACCCAATACACCCAAATTTGAATACTGGTGGAGTTGGAGAGGGGATTGATTTTGTCATTTGGGAGTGGTAGTTACTGGGATTTATAGTTCACCTACAATCAAAGGGCATTCTGAACTCCACCAATGATGGAACTGAACCAAACTTCCCACACAGGACCCCCATGACCAACAGAAAATACTTGATGGGTTTGGTGGGCATTGACCTTGAGTTTTGGAGTTGTAGTTCAACTACAATCCAGAGAGCACTGTGGACTCAAACAATGATGGGTCTACACCAAACGTGGCACAAATACTCAATATGCCCAAATATGAACACTGGTGGAGTTTGGGGAAAATAGATCTTGACATTTGGACGTTGTAGTTGCTCGGATTTATAGTTCACCTACAATCAAAGAGCATTCTGAGCCCCACCAATGATAGAATTGGGATAAACTTCCTGCACCCCTATGACCAATAGAAAATCCTGTGTTTTCTGATGGTCTTTGGCGACCCCTCTGACACCCCTCTCGTGACTCCCTCAGGGGTTCCGACCCCCAGGTTGAGAAACACTGGTTTAGAGCTTTATAGCTGGTTTAGAGCTTTGAATTGAGCTCGGTAGCAGATTGGCAGCCAGTGGAGCTGACACAACAGGGGGATTGCATGCTCCCTGTACCCTGCTCTGGTGAGCAATCTGGCTGCTGTCCGTTGGACTATTTGTAGCTTCCAAACAGTCTTCCATGGCAGAAGACTTTTTTACTTTTTACTTTTTTTTTTTACTTTTTACTCTCCTTCTGAAGGCTAGGAGGGAGGGGGCTAATCTAATATCGCTAGGAAGGGAGTTCCACAAAAAAGGGGGCACCACTGAGAAGGCCCTGTCTCTTGTTCCCACCAGCCACCCTTGCGAGGAAAGTGGAATCAAGAGTAGGGTCTCCGCAGATGGTCTTAGTCTCCAGGTTGGTTTGTAGGGGGAGATACATTTGGACAGGTAAACTGGGCCTATATTCTGGGATATAGGGCTATGTGGAAGGGCCCTCTGTGTTCACTGCTTTTGATTTCCCTAGTTATATTTAATGTCTATAACTTCAAGGAAAAGGAGAAAAGCCCAACAGCGGTTCCTTCCTTTTTTGTGTGTGTGCAGAATACCAACTGTTTCCTTTTTTTGCAGAACCAAAACCAAGCCAACCATATCTTATGAAACAGCCCTTCTAACTTACATGCTTACTGAATAACTTTAAAAAAAACTTATGTCATTCTGATATGAATTAGTAATATATATAAGCTTGAATAAGTTCAAATCTTGGCTTTATAAAGTACAATAGTCAGCTAGTTGACATTGCATGCATCTGTACTGTAGAATTAATGCAGTTGAACACTACTTTAGCTGCCGCTGTTCCATGCTATCGGTCCCTGGGAGTTGTAGCTTGGTGAGGCACCAGCTCTCTATGGCAGAAAAAGTGAAAGAATAGGCTCATAGCCAGAAAAAAATGGAGGGGTAGTGTTAGTGTTGAAACAAATCATGAAGAGTAGGTCAGTAACACAAAATAATTTAAATTCTAGAACACATTCTATATTTTTATATAGACTGAATTGAATCAAATTTCTATTTTAGTTACAAAGTTTCAAGTCTTAAAAAACCTTGAAAACAACTCTCAGTTGGTAATTTAGCTGATAAAAACAACACCTTTTGGAAACACTTGAAAACTGTGTCAATACACTTTGACAGAAATCAGGCTCCATTAATAAACTTTGGTGGACACTCAAGAGGACAAGTCCAGCCAGTCATTCTTGCCCCATTGTACTTCTTATGCATATTTTCAAACATTTAAGAGTTGATAACGACCTTTCATTGCTAGCTGTTAACAATGCCAATGTTGCAGAAATCTGAAGAAGTTTTTTTCATATAGAAAAAACTGTCTATCACAGACAAGATGTTGATTAGAATCAGAGATACAACATTTTGAAAGATCTAATACATATATTTTCACTTTAAATTAGAATACCTAAAAATCAGGATCTATAACCCTCACATATTATTATATTTTTAGAAACTCCATAAAAATAACCTTTAATTCAGTACCTCGTTATTAAAAAAATACTTGATAGTTTCAGAGAACTTAAAGTATAAACATTTAAAGTAAGCACAAATTATACATGGAAACACCATAAATTGCATTTAAACAAGTTTTTTCTTATGGAATTTAAACTGGGAAGTCCTATTCCGATTTCAGTTTTGGTGGGTTATGTCGTATTCACATTAAAATGTTGATTAAATGTCTGCAGTTCAAAACTTGGTTGCTTCCACTATGTCGGCTATTACTGCTATTCCACTCTAAATTGGCAGAAAGGTAGGTAATTATATTGTGAATAAATGATCAACATTTGATTGAGATAGTGCTTGCAGTTCTGGAGGAACTCTAATTTTTGCATCTCATAGCATGGGGATTTTGGTTAATTAATTAAAATTAATGAGTAAACCTGTTTTTTTTAACATGAACAGCGGGGGGAGGGGGGGCCTGTTGGACCTGTAACCCCCATCCCTTTGCTATGAGTTTTCTAAAGACTGTGCTTTACTCACAGAGCTCAAGTGGTGTTGTGTTCAATGTCAATGTTGACTTTTGCGGAGAGGTGGCTGCCAAGGTAGTGGAAATGTTCAACATTTTCTAATGTTACACCATTAAGTTATATTTTTGGCATTGCAGAGGGATTGGCTGGTGCCTGCTGGAAGAGCACTCAATGTTCAATGAGAGGCTGAGTTTCTCATATGCTTCTGCAAAGGTGTTTAGAGTGGTTCGTAGGTCTTCTTCTGAATGAGCACAGACTACATTGTCATCAGCATATTGGAGTTCTAGATGTTGTTGTGACCTTGTTTTTGGCTTTCAGTTTGCTGAGGCTAAATAGCTTGCCATCCAAATGAAGCAGAGAGTGTTTGAGGATCAGGACATCTGTAGGGACACCAAGGTGCTTGTTTATAAAGCCATTGTCTTTCCAACCCTGTTATGYGYCTGTGAAATGTGGACTGTTTACAGATGTCACACTCAACTCCTGGAACAATTCCATCAGCGTTGCCTCCAAAAAATCCTGCAAATCTCTTGGGAAGACAGATGGACAAATGTCGACATGCTGGAAGAACCAAAGACCACCAGCAYTGAAGTGATGCTCCTAYGCCATCAACTCTKTTGGACTTGCCACATTGTCTGAATGCTCAATCACTATGTCCCAAAGCAGTTACTCTACTCCCAACTCAAGAACGGAAAACAGAATGTTGGTGGACAGGAAGAGAGATTTAAAGACGGGCTTAAAGCTAGCCTTAAAAACTGTGGCAAAGACACCGAGAACTGGGAAGCCCCGGCCCTTGACCACTCTAGTTGGAGGTCAGCTGTGACCAACAGTGCTGTAGAATTCAAAGAGGCACAAATAGAGAGCAAAAGGAAGAAACATGCCAAGAGGAAGGCACATCAAGGCAACCCTGACCGGAACCCCCTTCCTCTGGAAACTGATGTCCTCACTGTGGAAGAACATGCAGATCAAAAACAGGGCTTCACAGTCACCTACATATCCACTGCCAAGACACTACACTTGGAAAGCCATCATACTGGAACAACAAAGGATCGCCTAAGTATCATATACTCAAGTATAAGCTGAGTTTTTAAGCCCTTTTTTAGGCTGAAAAAGCTCCCCTCAGCTTATACTCGAGTCAAAGTTAATTATTATTTTACTCTGTTATTATTATTATTATTATTGATACAAAAGCACAGTATGCCACATCAAACGAGATCTATATGCTGGATTTCGTATCACAAATTATCACAGGGACAGAAAGTGAGATGAAATCTTCTGAATAGGGGCACAGACAGCAAGACAAACTTCACAGGGGTGTTATCCCTTCCCTATGCTATTGAAAGTATTATGTGTATGTATGTGTGTGTATGTATGTGTGCATGAATCTATCTATCTATCTATCTATCTATCTATCTATCTATCTATCTATCTATCTATCTATCTATCTATCTATCTATCTATGGCTGGAGTTACACTTTAAATGAGTAAACCTGTTTTTTTTAACATGAATGGCATGGGGGGGAGGGTGTTGGACCTGTAACCCCCATCCCTTTGCTATGAGTTTTCTAAAGACTGTGCTGCACTCACAGAGCTCAAGTGGTGTTGTGTTCAGTGTCAATGTTGACTTTTGTGGAGAAGTGGCTGCCAAGGTAGTGGAAATGTTCAACTGTTCTGACTTAATAAACAAATTCAACTCAATAACAAACTTGCAAAGCCTATAGAACATATCTTGTTTGTAACTTGGGGACTGTCTGTAGTTGTGCTTGTAAGGATAACCTGAGAGATGCGTGATAATTAAGCACTGTAATAATAATTAAAAAAAACCAACCTTTGTTATTGGGCCAGGAGATTAATTTTTCAATATTTGGTTTCATTTCCCCCCAGAAAAGGGTATATGGACAAGAAAAGGGTATTACCAGTGATCAGATGGAAACAAAGGAGACTTAGTGTATAACAACACCATAATTACCTTTCTAGGAGCCCCCTGTGGTGCAATGGATTAAACCGCTGAGCTGCTGAACTTGCTGATCAAAAGGTTGAGGTTCGAATCTGGGCAGCCCTGGGTCTCCTGCTGTTAGCCCCAGCTTCTGTCAACCTAGCAGTTCGAAAAATGCAAATGTGAGTAGTTCAATATGTACCACTCTGGAAGGAAGGTAATGGTGCTCCATGCAGTCATGCCAGCCACATGACCTTGGAAGTGTCTACGGACAACACTGGCTCTTCGGCTTAGAAATAGAGATGAGCACCAACCCCCAGAGAGTCAGACACGACTGGACTTAATGTCAGGGGAAAACCTTTACCTAATTACCTTTCTGCTTATCTTAAAAAAAATCAAAAACTTGAAGTTGTCGTGACTCTTACTTATTTTGTAAACCATGTTACAGGAAACCAATGAAAAGTCAGAACGAGTTTGTGGCATCTGAGTCACAAGATCAGTTTCACATTCATGGTGTGTTGTGGCCATAGCTCTCTGGAAACAAAGGAAACATGGGTTGAATTCTCAACATGGGGTGACCTCACATTGCACCGCATCTCTTCAGTATTTATCATTTATCTCTCATGTAATCCTAATATGTAGAATTAATGCAATGATGGAGGAGGAGGAGGAGGAGAATGATTCTATATAAATGGGTGCAAATGGGTGCATCTACACTGTAGAATTAATGCTGTTTGACACCATTTTAACTGCCATGGCTCAGTGCTATGGATACCCTGAAATTGCAGGCTTTCAAGGTCTTTAGCCTCCTGCTGCTGATTGTTTGCTTGTCCCTTTTTCAAACCATCTACAATCTGTAACCCTTTCAAGATTCGGCTTGGCTTCTATCAGAAAAACTAGTCTACCTGAAGAGAACATGGCACGGAGTTGGAAAGAACCTGAATGTTGTAAACCAGCTATTAACTTAGTTGTTCTATGTTGAGATTGCTTTTATTTGTAAGACATCCAACAACAAACAAAGCAAAATGAAAAAAGTCCTATTGGATCAGATAAAAATAGGATTTATAGTTTGCTGTTCTGTTCCCATAGTGGAACATAGAACATGGAAAGCCCCCAAACATAACATGGGACATAGTAAGATGTAGTACATTCCCACTGTTCAAACCCTGGTATTTAGGGTAATATGATTTCTAATACAGGATGTCTAGATGCTTTATCTAGACATGCCAAATTTCACTTCTTCAAATCTAAGCAGCTATTCTGAATATGATAATTAGGCAATTTTGCTTTCAAATTCTGCAAATTATAAACCTTAACTGTTGCATTTTTCATACAACTTTTTAGCACTGGAGGATACTGGGGTTTTAATTTAGACACAAGGCTTGTGGATAGGATGCCTGGCTCTACAATGTTCTATGATTTTTTCCTAACTTCAGACCCACAAGTGTTGCAATTCCCTTTATCCCCAGTCCACATGGTGGATAATAAAATATGATGCGAGTTGTCAATTAGTAACATATTGTAATTTTCCTACTGTTATAAATCTTAATGGAAATATCTATTATGCTACACGTATTTTCATTTTAAACAGAGGCTGGATGGCCATCTGTCAGGGGTGCTTTGAATGCAATATTCCTGCTTCTTGGCAGGTGGTTGGACTGGATGGCCCACGAGGTCTCTTCCAACTATATGATTCTATGATTTGATTTACAGACTCTTGGATATTTGTTGAAAAGCTGACACAGAGTTTTCCATGTTAAGTACAAAATTTCACAACAAATATGATCCAGCCAGACAGATGAGAAACTGAAGCAAAAACCTGAGATAACTTTCGGTTCTTGGCTAGTGTCTACTCTTCTTCTTCAGTTGCCTCATAACATTAGCATTTCTCAAAATCGCTGAGGCAAGAGGTCTACCACCTTCTGTGTGAGATCACAAATCACATGCAGATCAGCTGATATGAGTTTTGCTACACCCTGCGGAAGCAGGAGTGAATCATCGTGGTTCATGCGTTCACATAAATTCCCCTCCCTGAGTTTTTTTTCTACATTTAGCTATTTTTCCAGTGTTGACATCTGAGCAGCTCTATAACTGTCAACGAAGGGGAACACTGCAAAACACACTGTGAAAATGATTTCTTCTAGTTCCATCCATCAATCACAACATAATCTATTCCATTTAGTAGATTTGAAAGGGTGCAGCCAATTGCATGGGTGGCGCACACAGAAAAGTAAAACACGGGAATAAAGACGAGGAATTGTCCCTCTCTACGTGTGAAAAGTGAATAGAAACTATTGTGAGTCAGTCGGATCAATCCACCGATTCTTTCATCCACAGATACAATCAGCTTTAAAAGATTATATTAAAATATAATGTTATTGTTGTTTTGCTGATGTATTGTGGGCTCGGCCTCATGTAAGCCGCACCGAGTCCCTCGGGGAGATGGTAGCGGGGTACAAATAAAGTTTTATTATTATAAAATCCCAAAAGGCAAAGGTTGATTATTTTTGCCTTGTCTAAATGAAGTTTCAAGTTCCCAAAATCCTAGCACTGCAGTAACTTTACAAACTTCAGCTGGATGTTTGGAATTGTTCAGACATCCAAAGAGAAGAGGCAGATAAAGTTACCAAGAAAGTGCTAACACAGAAGATATATTTATTTTATTATTTATATTTATTTATATACTGCCCCTCTCAGCCCAGAGGCGACTCGGAGCAGTTCACAAATTGGCAACAATTTGATGCCTCAACAATTATATAGGAGCTCTTGATGTGAACTGTTTTCAATTCCTCTCTCGCTGTGGCCCCATCTACACTGCTATATAATACAGTTTCAGAATGCAGTTTAACTGCATTGAATTGCATTATATGGCAATATAGACTTATATAATCCAGTTCAATACAGTCAAGCATTCTAAAACGATATTATATGGCAGTGTAGATGGGGCCTGTGGTGCCAGAAATTTGGGGGCTGCAGGAAAACTTCAATGGGGCCCAGTTTGGGGTCAACGTCATCTTTTTGCCACCACCACCACCACATAACTATACCAATAAACATCTAGGACTTCAAATTACACTTTGTTGCTGTTGGCAAGGGCAGATTTGAATGGAAGCAACAAAAAAGCATAGTACCTGGCTTTCTGTTTTTTGAGGGTTTTTTAAATTATTTATACTTCCTTGTTATATCTTTGCTTCAGCTTCTTGCCTTCACTCTGGGCTTCTCTTACTTACTTACTTAGGCGATATCTTGTCTGAGTAGGATTGTCTTCCACTGGCGGTGGGTCCGTATGTGACTGTAGAGCCATATTCTTTATCTGCATTGGTTCCAGGTGGAAGGCGGTCCTGGTCAGGGTTGGCTTGCCACGTTTCTCGCTTTCACCCTCCATATGTGCCTCTTCAAATTCGACAGCACTGCTGGTCACAGCTGAGCTCCAGCTGGAGTGCTCAAGGGCCAGGGCTTCCCAGTTCTCAGTGTCTATGCCAGAGATTTTAAGGTTGGCTTTGAGCCCATTTTTAAATCTCTTTTCCTGCCCACCAACATTCCATTTTCCATTCTTGAGTTTGGAGTAGAGCAACTGCTTTGGGAGACAGTGGTCGGGCATCTGGACAATGTGGTCGGTCGAGTG
Organism: Anolis sagrei ordinatus; assembly: GCF_025583915.1. Classification (NCBI taxonomy): domain Eukaryota; kingdom Metazoa; phylum Chordata; class Lepidosauria; order Squamata; family Anolidae; genus Anolis; species Anolis sagrei. The sequence continues at coordinate 290,639,319 of NW_026845477.1, read as the reverse complement.
GAGTTGATGACAGAGGACCATCGCTTTAATTCTGGTGGTCTTTGCTTCTTCCAGCACGCTGACATTTGTCCACTTGTCTTCCCAAGAGATTAGCAGGATTTTTCAGAGGCAACACTAATGGAATTGTTTTAGGAATTGCATGTGACGTCTGTAGATAGTCTACATCTCACAGGCATATAGCAGAGTTGGGAGGACAATAACTTTATAAACAAGCACCTTGGTATCCCTATGGATGTCCCGGTCCTCAAACACCCTCTGCTTCATTCGGGAAAATGCTGCACTCGCAGAGCTCAGGAGGTGTTGTATTTCAGTGTCGATGTTGAGTTTTGTGGAGAGGTGGTTGCCAAGGTAGCGGAAATGGTGAACATTTTCTAATGTTACACCATTAAGCTGTATTTCTGGCATTGGAGCGAGTCTGGGCTTCTCTATTATATAGATAAAGAACCTACAACAATCTTCAAACTGAAACAGCTCTGTCCTTGGAGTAATCAAACACAGCAGTGCTTACACTGAGCCATTCTTTACACAGAAGGAAGTCTTCACAGAGGAGGAGCAAGTAACTCACAGGCACACCTGCTTATATTAACCTATTGGCTTTGCTTAGTCATTAAAACATTTTAACTCTTCCAGTGCCTGTACATCATTTTTGTAATTAAAAATACAGTTAACTTTCAATATTTCTGACAATGCTGTCGCACGCTGGGCCTTTGCATAAGACTGTAGACAGGACGTAAATTCTGTGTGCCCAACGGGATGCCGGGGCTGCCTCAGTTTAAAGGCCCTTGGATTTCCTTAAAACAAAGTCTTTAGATTGCTTAAAGGTTCAACAAAGTTCTTTATTCATGAAAACAAACAGGTACTTTAAGGCTTTCTTAACAGTCTATTGGCGCTCTCTCAATCTTGTCCACAGGGAACAGGCACTATCTTCATAACTTTAACTAATGGGGAAATCCTTAACTCCTAATCTGGGCAGACTGTCTTTGCCTCTGTTGGCGTGGAGCTCCTGCACTCGGTACCAACTGCTTCTGGCTTCCGCGAGCGACCCTTACCAAGCAGAGCTTTGTAGACTTCCAGGGGAAAAAGAATTCAGGTTTCCGTGATGGCTGACTGAAGTCCTTCAGCAAAGGAGATGTAGGGCTGTATAACCCCAGCCAAGCTGTGGGCTGTATATCTCCTCGGCCAAGCCGTAGAAGACGAAGCTTTCTACAGGAGCTCTTGGTATTATGTCCTGCATCGAAAACTTCTCTGTGTGGACTGAACCCAAACTGGCTCCTATTCCCTCCAAAACCCAAAAAGGGGCGGGACCAGGGAACCTAACTATAATTGACAGGTGGCTTGCCCTATGATTGCAGCCAAAAGAAGCCACCTATCTGCAGAGTCCCTGAAACTTAGGACTATAACAAACATTAAATGCAAAGCAAACAAAATTGGAGCTCCTGGTTCAGCTATACCTGCACACTGACACATATCTCAATTTTGATTTCTATTTATTAGGGCCTTCAGAAAGAGAGTAAAAACATGGCTTTGGGATCACGCCTTCACAGAAGTGCAATAGAAGGATATGGGGTATGTCCAGTGACTATTGACATGTCCCCGGATTACAACTGTGGATGGCATGGTTTTAATAATGGATGTAACGTTTTTAACTGCTTTAATGTGTATTAATTTTAATCTTCATTTAAATGTTTATTTCAATTGTATGTTGTTTTTAATGCAGTGAATAGTTGCCTATGTGCAAAGCCACCTTGAGTCCTCTTCGGGGTTTAGAAGGGCGGGGTATTAATATGGTAAATACATAAATAAATAATATATAAACCTCACTACCTCTGAGGATGCTTGCCATAGATGCAGGCGAAACGTCAGGAGAGAATGCCTCTAGAGCATGGCCATATAGCTCCAAAAAACCTATAACTACCCAATACAGAAATCTTCATTGTTTTGAAGATTTTGTTCAGACTGGCAACAAAAAAAGCATTGTATTTGAGATCTCCCTGCCACTGTTTAGTGCAATTCTATAATATTATCAAGTCACATTTGTGTTGTTTTAAATTTTACCCTAAAACAACATATTAAAACAACACAAAACAACCACTGAACAAACAACCAGTAGCCTGACATAGTAAACAAATACTGAGCTCAGGCGGGTGGTCTGGTGTAATTCAGCTACAAAGACAGGGCTGATGGATAAAATGCAGGAGCCAGGTGATAAATTAGGACTAGGAGGGCAATATGAAATGAAACAGTATGTGTATAGGTTAGGGAACAGTGGTAAAAGGCAAGGGTGGGACCTTGAGTTATGGTGGTGGTGGGGAATTATCTGGTGAACATCCACATCCACGTTTTTAGGTCTTTAGGAAATGTGGACAGGGTGGGACCAGTCTAATCTGGAAAACTCACTCTGGTGCTCCAGTGGTGGTGAAATAATAATAATAATAACAACAACAACAACAACAACAATAGTTACAGAGAATGAACACATCAAGCTACTCTGGGACTTCCGAATTCAGACAGACAGAGTTTTGGAGCATGATACTCCTGACCTCACAATTGTGTTAAAAAACAAAGTATGGATTGCCGATGTTGCAATCCTGGGTGACAGCAGGATTGAAGAGAAACAACTGGAAAAGGTGACACAATATGAGGATTTAAAGATCGAACTGCAAAGACTCTGGCACAAACCAGTAAAGGTGGTCCTAGTGGTGATCGGCACATTGGGTGCAGTGTCTAAAGACCTTGGCTTGAACTTAAACACAATCGGCACTGACAAGATTACCATCTGCCAGCTGCAAAAGGCCACCTTACTGGGATCTGAACGCATTATTCGCCGATACATCACACAGTCCTAGACTCTTGGGAAGTGTCCGGCGTGTGATCCAATACAACAGCCAGCAGAGTGTGTGCTGTGGACTCATCTTGTTGTGTTTCAAATATTAATAATAATAATAATAATAATAATAATAATAATAATAAATTATTTTATAATTCTTTTCTGCCTTTCCTCGTGGCTTGAGGAAGGTAACATCATTAAAAACATACAATCATCTAAACATATTCTATAAAACACACATATTAAACATATTTGAAATTAAACAAAGAGTTCAAAGTGGGGGGAAAGGAGATTTTGAGTAATTGTTATGAAGAATTCCTGGATAGTACAAGACTATAAGTTGGGAACAGAGCACCCCAGAAGGTCATAGACTCTCATTTTTGTAGACCTAAGAATACTGAAATAATGTACTTCATGTTGTAAAGGATTGAAAGAAATCACCTTTGTGAACACATCCAAACTCACACTTTAAGTACAGGTGAATCCTACTCCAAAATTATTTCATAGTAACAAGATTACAGTCTAGAGAAAAACACAAAATACAATAAGGAATAAAACTTACACATAATATTTATAAGATCAGTAACTATTTATTTACTTATTGGAACTTGTAAAGATAGCAGAAAACTTTGACTACAGGTTCCAGGATCCCACAGCCAGAATGACCACTGGAGATTCTGAGAATAGTAGTCCCACACACTCCAAAGAACAAAGGAACAAAAACTTTTACAGGGCTCCATTGGATGTCACAGAACGACTCAATATCTTTAGGCACTGCTAGACGGAGCAGCAAATGGCAAGCTAAGACCAAAGACTGCTCACAGCAAAGGTCAAGGAATCCAGTTCGGTCTGTTCTTATTGAAAATAACAAGAAATATTATGTAGCTCTGAAATAATAATAAAAACAATTGAAGACTTAGTTGAAGAATTTCTCATCACTAGCCCCTTTGCAAGATGCTATTTTCCTCAAAAGAGGCTGGTGAAATTGATCCTTAAGGATTGGTAAATTTAATCCACTGGCTCATCATTTATTTATTTATTGCATTTGTTGACCGCCGTTCTCAGCCCCTTAGGGCGACTCACGGCGGTGTACAACATATAAAAACAGTTTACAATAAGTCATAGCATAACGAATATCTACATAACAATCAATAATACCACAATCATATAATTAAACTAAATCATCCGCGTCGTCTCATCATAGAATCATAAACCAATCTCATAATCCATATTCTGTTCCAGTCGTCAGCCAATTGCTATAGCACTTAGTTAAACGCCTTCTCGAATAGCTTTTTTTTTAGGCTCTTACGAAATGACATAAGGGAGGGCGCCTGTCTGATGTCAACAGGGAGGGTGCTCCATAGCCGGGGGGCCACCACTGAGAAGGCCCTATCTCTCGTCCCCGCCAGACGTGCCTGTGAGGCAGGCGGGATCGAGAGAAGGGCCTCCCCAGATGATCTCAAGGCCCTCGTGGGCTCATAGGCCGAGATGCGGTCATCTGTTGCTTCCTCTTCATTCTCCTTTCCAGCCATGATTTCCTGTAGCAACATTTCCTTCCAAGCCTCAAAGTCCATGTTATCCTTAAATTCCTCAAGGGCTGGATCCACCAATACCACGTTTCCCTCATCTTCTTCTTCCTCTTTCTCGTCCCCAAACTCTTCAATTTCATACTCCCTTTCATCACCATCCTCTTCTAACTCATCACCATCCTCTTCTAACTCATCACCATCCTCTTCTAACTCATCACCATCCTCTTCTAACTCATCATCATCCTCTTCTAACTCATCATCATCCTCTTCTAACTCATCACCATCCCCTTCCTCTTCATCATTACTTGCCTCTTCTTGCTCAGAGTGTTCTCTATTTTTGTTGGATGCCTCCTCCTCATCGCTACTGCTTTCACCTTTATCTTCCTCCTCTAGAGGGTATTTCTGAACTCTGAAAGGATAGAGAGGGTTAAGTTTAAAAATTTAACAGCTTATATATAGTTCAAAGAGCCTGAAATATAATAATAATAATAAGAAGAAGAAGAAGAAGAAGAAAAAGAAGAAGAAGAACCAAGGCCATCAAAGCCAGAATTGAAAAGTCGACAACAGATCCCAAATGTAGACTCCGCAAGGAAGCAGATGAAACAATAGATCACATCCTCAGCTGCTGCAAGAAGATTGGACAGACAGACTACAAGCAGAGGCACAACACCGTTGCTCAGATGATTAATTGGAACTTGTGCCACAAATACCATCTGCTTGCGACAAAGAACTGGTGGGATCACAAGCCAGAAAATGTTACAGAAAATGAACACACCAAACTCCTCCATTTTTGTTCCCTTCTGCTTCAGGTAAGCCTTGTCTTAGGGGGCACTAAGAATCTGAGTGTGTTTTTAAAATTAGCTGCTGAGTGTGTTTCTAAAATTAGAAAGGGTTTAAAAAGAGGTGTTTATACAGTGACAAGTTGCGGAAATACGTTTTAAAACTTACTTGTCCATCAGATTCTTGAAATCCTAGACAAAAGAGAAAGGACTGAAATGTAGTCATATATAGTCTTATCATTATTATCATTTATTGCATTTATATAGTGCTTTTCTCACTCTTGGGGTGACTCAAAGAGGTTCACAACATAATCAATGGCAAAATTCAGTGCCTCACATGTATAGAACATCACATATCAAATCAACAACATATGACAATGAATTAAAACCACAAAACTATAAAACAACAATCATAGACACAATATAAAGCATTTAGACGTGCATCAATCCAGAGGTTATCTACTTCCATATTTCCATATTACTGTCATTCACCAGATGCCTGCTTGAAAAGCTAGGTCTAAAGTTGTTTACTAAATGCTAGGAGGGAGGGGGGTGATCTAATCTCATTGGGGAGTTTCATAGATGAGGGGCCATCACCGAGAAGGCCGTCTCTTGTCCCCACCAGTTGCGCCTGTGAGGGCAGCATGACCGAGAGCAGGACCTCCCTGGTAGATCTTAGTGTTCTAACTGGCTCATAAAGGGAGATGGGTTTGGACAGGTAAGCTGGACCAGAACCATTTAGGGATTTATAGACTAAAGCAAGTACTGTGGAGCTGACACAACAGGGTGCTATGCTCCTTGTATGCCGCTTCGGTGAGCAACCTGGCTGTGGCCCATTGGGCTGCTAGAAGTTTCTGACCAATCTTCAAAGGCAAACCCACGTAGAGCACGTTGCAGTAATCTGTTCAAGATGTGATGAGAGCGTGGACCACTGTGGCCAAGCCTGGCTTCTCAAGGTACGGGAGCAGCTGGCGCACAAGTTTTAATTGTGTGAATGCTCCCCTGGCCACCGCCAAAACCTGAAGTTCTAGGCTCAGAGACGAATCCAAGACAACTCCCAAGCTGCAAACCTATGTCTTCAGGGGAAGTGTAACACTGTTTAACACAGGCTGTAACCTTATACCTTGTTCAGCCTTACGACTGACCAGAAGTACCTCTGTTTTGTCTGCATTCTGAACAGCCTTCTTAGCAGCACGTGGAAAGGAGTAGTAGAGGTGCAGATGGCACTGAACTCCAAAACTCAGGATGACCTCTCCCAGCGGCTTCATGTAGATGTTAAACAACATGGGGGAAAGTATTGAACCCTGCGGGACCCCACAGGACAAAGGCTGTGGGGCCGAGCAGGTGTCCCCAAACAACACTTTCTCACTTCCAATTCAATAAAAAGTATTGTTTTATCTCTATTATTATCTGCAAGTATCATTATTATTCAACAACCTTTGAAAAATCCCCTCATTATGTCAAAATAAGCTGGAAATAAGTACAAACTATTGCAAACTACAGCACCACATAATGGTCAATAATAAAGGCATATAACTTACAATTTGACACTCAGACACTCAGTATTTGGTATGAGATAGTTATGGGGGTCAGTGATTAGAGCATGATCTGGAGAACAAGCCCTGTGAGGAGCGGTTTAGAGAGCTGGGAATGTTTAGCCTGCAGAAGAGAAGACTGAGAAGAGACATGATAGCCATGTATAAATATGTGAGGGGAAATCATAGGGAGGAGGGAACAAGCTTGTTTTCTGCCACCCTGGAGACTAGGGCGCAATGGAGGAATGGCTTCAAACTACAGGAAAGGAGATTCCACCTCAACATTAGGAAGAACTTCCTGACTGTGAGAGCTGTTCAGCAGTGGAACTCTCTGCCCCGAAGTGTGGTTGAGACTCCTTCTTTTGAGGCTTTTAAAAAGAGGCTGGATGGCCATCTGTTGGGGGTGCTTTGAACACGATTGCCCTGCTTCTTGGCAGGGGGTTGGACTGGATGGCCCAAGAGGTCCCTTCCAACTAACTCTATGATTCCTGATCAGTTTTGACCTTAGTCTATCTCAGGAAGCTGTTGAAAAGATATAATTTTATGAGGACATCTATATCACCTTGATCACCAAGATGAAGGCTAGGAAAAATAAGCATATATAAATGGCATTTATACACAGCGGGTTCTCTGGATTTGCAAGATTCACTTCTGGGACCTTTTTGCGGATGTCAAAAAGTGCAGACGTTGACCATAGAATTGCACTGGAGAACCTACATATTCTGAGAGATGTGTTCTCTCAGATTAAAGAAAATAGCATTTATAATTCATGCTCCCCCCTCCCCCACTTTTACATGGGTTCTGTGATCCTAACCCGGTGAATGTGGGGGATCTGTGTATGCTCTTGCCTACCTTAAGAAAGGCAATATGATCTGTAGTGACCAATGCTGCTTTGATGTTGGAAAGAGTCTCAGCTTGCGAAGCCCTGTCCTCTTCCAAGGAAGCCAAGGCGGTCTTCATCTCCTTCAGGTTTTCCTCCTTCATCCCCTGAACAATCTTCTTAAAACTTTGTTCTTTTTCATGCAAGGTCTGGTGAAGAACTTCAAAACCTTTCGAAATGTCCTTCAAGATATCTTCAGTTAAACTCTGAAACCAGAAAAAAACAAAACCCCATGTTCAATTTTAATATTGACTAGCCGTCCCCTGCCATGTGTTGCTGTGGCCCAGTCTGTGTATATGCGTTTTGTGTGTGTATATATGTGTTTATGTGTGTGTGTGTTTTCTTGTCATGTCAGGAGCGACTTGAGAAACTGCAAGTCGCTTCTGGTGTGAAAGAATTGGCCATCTGCAAGGACGTTGCCCAGGGGACGCCCAGATGATTTGATGTTTTTATCATCCTTGTGGGAGGCTTCTCTCATGTCCCTGCATGAGGAGCTGGAGCTGATAAAGGGAGCTCATCCGCCTCTCCCCGGATTTGAACCTGCGACCTGTCGGTCTTCAGTCCTGCCGGCACAGGGGTTTAACCCACTGCGCCACCGGGGGCTCCGTGTTTATGTGTGTGTATATATGTGTGTTTGTATGTGCATGTATATTTATCTATCTATCTTTCTTTCTATCTATCTATCTATGAGTGTATATATGTGTGTGCATGTATTTGTGTGTTTATATGTGTCCATGTATACTGTGTATATGTGTGTGCTAGTCTATATGCATATTTGTGTGTATATATATATGTATATGTGTGTGCATGTGTATATGTATATGTGCATATATGTATATTTGTGTGCACATGTGTATATATATATATGTGTGTGTGTGTATGTATCTGTATGTGTGTGTATATTTGTGTGTGTTTGTGAATATATATACGTGTATGTGTATGAATGTGTGCATGTGTATATGTATATGAGTGTATTTGTACATGTATATATGGTGTATTTTTTGGGGTTTAAAGTCTGTTCTGCTGAGGTTTTGTGTGTGTGTGTGTGTGTTTAGGGGTGATGGACACTTGTTGGCCTGAGAGGTGTTTTGTGTCCAAATTTGGAGTCAGTTCATCCAGTGGTTTTTGAGTTATGTTAATCCGACAAACGAACATTACATGTTTATTTATATAGATTGTTAAAGAAAGCATCAAATACACCAAGAGGGCTATCTTGCAGTCTGCATGCCGCACTGAAAGGGTGGGAGGCAGAATTACCAAACTGATTAATTGATTGATTAATTGGGGCTCTTCCTTTAAATTAAAGTATCTCACAACCAAAACCACTTTTACCTCCAGTGTTGCAATTTCCTTTTCCTGAAGAGATTCATCTCTAGTGATAGATGCCAGATTCTTCTTCAGTACTTTCAGATATGGCTTCAGTTTTCCCTGAAGAGCACAGAAACCCAAACATCAGTGAAAAAATGTATTGTCGAGGTTTTCATGGCAGGAATCACTGGGTTGTTGTAGGTTTTTTCGGGCTATACGGCCATGTTCTAAAGGCATTTTCTCCTGACGTTTCGCCTGCATCTATGGCAAGCGTCCTCAGAGGTGACCTCACTACCTCTGAGGATGCTTGCCATAGATGCAGGAGAAACGTCAGGATAAAATGCCTTTAGAACATGGCCTTATAGCCCGAAAAAACCTACAACAACATCAGTGAAATCCTCTCCCCGGATTCAAACCTGCGACCTTTCAGTCTTCAGTCCTGCTGGCATGGGGGTTTAACCCACTGCACCACCGGGGGCTCCTAACACTTTAAGTAATGTACTAGTAAGGCCTTTTTGCAGACCACCATGAGAATTTCGGGGGGGGGGGCTTCAGCCCCCACAGCCCCCCCCCCCCAGCTACATGCCTGAGTGCAGGGGTCCATAAACCTTTAAATCAGAGGGCCAGGTCACAGTCCCTCAAACTGTTGGAGGGGTGGATTATAATTTGAAAAAAACAACAACGAATGAATTCCTATGCACACTGCGCATATCTTATTTGTAGTGCAAAAACCGCTTGAAAACAATGCAATCATTAAAATGAAGAACAATTTTAACAAATATAAATTTATTAGTATTTCAATGGGAAGTGTGGGCCTGCTTTTGGCTGATGAGATAGGATTGTTGTTGTTGTTGTGTGCTTTCAAGTTGTTACAAACTTAGGTTGACCCTGAGCGAGGGCCTGGTAAATGACCTCAGAGGGCTGCATTTCGCCCCCGGGCCTTAGTTTGCGGACCCCTCCTCTAGTGTGATGAGGTCCTCCCCAGAGGCAGGCATGTAGCGGGGGGGGGGGGGGGGGGGTGCGGGGGGGGGGGGGGGGGGGCGGGGGGGGGGGGGGGGGGGGGCCTTGAGGGGCTTCAACCCCCCCCCCCAAAATTCTCATGGTGGTTCGCGAAAAGGCCTTACTGGTACATTATTCAAACTTATGTTTATTCATATCATGCATGATCTGATCACCATGCTCAATATATCCCATATGCATGGGGGTATTGAGGTAACCAGGCCCGCAGCCAGGATTTCGATTCGGGGGGGGGGCTGTTTTTTTCAGGGGGGGGGGGGTTGGGGGGCTGAGTTTCGGGGGGACTGAGTCTGAGTGAAAGAGGGTCTACCCTAGCAAACCTTTTGTATCGTTACCCAATACCCCCATAGGTAGGTAGGTAGTCCCCTGACATTAAGTCCAGTCATGTCTGACTCTGGGGTGTGGTGCTCATCTCCATTTCTAAGCCAAAGAGCCGGCATTGTCCATAGACACCTCCAAGGTCATGTGGCCAGCATGACTGTATGGAGCGGACGTTACCTTCCCGCTGGAGCGGTACCTATTGATCTACTCACATTTGCATGTTTTCGAACTGCTAGGTTGGCAGAAGCTAGGGCTGACAGCGGAAGCTCACGCCGCTCCCCGGAATCGAACCTGCGACCTTTCGATCAACAGGCTCAGCAGCTCAGCGCTTTAACCCACTGCACCACCGGGGGCTCCCTAATACCCCCATGCATATGGGATATATTGAGTATGGTGATCAGATCATGATATGAATAAACATAACAGTTTAAATAATGTACCAGTAAGGCCTTTTCGCGAACCACCATGAGAATTTCGGGGGGGGGGGGCTGAAGCCCCTCAAGCCCCCCCCCCCGCTACATGCCTGGCTGTAGTAACGATATAAAAGATTTGCTAGGGTAGACCCCCCCTCCCCGAAACAAACTCAGCCCCCCCTCCCATTGAAATCCTGGCTACGGGCCTGCCCAGAGGAGATGCGCACTTGGGTGTGCGTGTGTGTGTGTGTGAGTCTCACCTGGGCATCTTGCACCGCATCCTTAGTGGGCAGGAAACGGTGCCTTCGGTGGCGGGGCAGATCCCGGCAGATGACGCAGATGGGGAGCTGGTCCTGGAGGCAGAAGAGCTTGAGGGGCTCGTCGTGCTCCTCGCAGAAGTCCCCCTCCCCCGGCAGCGCCCCCAATCCCTGGTCGCGCTCCAAGCGGCGGACCTTCCTAGCCACATTGGCCAGGGCGCGGTTTCGCACTAGGTCCCGCATCTGGAAGGGGAGGCGGCACTCCGGGCAGGGCGCCCCTTGAGCCCCGAGGGACAGGCAGCCCTGGAGGCAGGCCAGGCAGAAGTTGTGCCCGCAGCTCAGCATGTGCGGGTCCTGGAAGAGGGACAGGCAGATGGGGCACACCAGGTCTTCCGCGAGGCTGGAAGCCATGGCGCTGGGGGTGGCAGGGTGGCTTAGGGGGGCGCGCACACTCTCCGGGCTCCTCTCCCCAGGGGGCAGGGCAGGGCAGGCTCCTCTTTGCACGGCTGCTTTGCTTTCGCTTTTGTTACCAACTCTCCGGAAGGGAGGGCGCCGCTTGGAAAAGCAGAGAGGAGACCACAGGCTAGAGCTCAGCCCTGGGCAAACGTGGGCCCTCCGGGAGTTTTGGACTCCACCTCCCACAATTCCCAACAGCCTCAGCCCCCTTCCTTTCCCCCCTCAGTTGATTAAGTTCGCCCAGGCCTGCTATAGCTGCACAGTCCTGGACAAACCTGCCCCCCCCCCCCGGGAGTTTTGGACTCCAACACCCACAATTCCTAACAGTCTCTGATTAGGTTTGCCCAGGTCTGCTATAGCTGCACAGGTATGGGCAAACTTGGGCTGTCCGGGTGTTTTGGACTCCAACACCCACAATTCCTAACAGTCTCTGATTAGGTTTGCCCAGGTCTGCTATAGCTGCACAGTCCTGGACAAACTTGGCCCCCCCGGGAGTTTTGGACTCCAACTCCCACAATTCCTAACAGTCTCTGATTAAGCTTGCCCAGGTCTGCTATAGCTGCACAGGTATGGGCAAACTTGGGCCCTCCGGATATTTTGGACTCCAACTCCCACAATTCCTAACAGACTCAGGCCCCTTCCTTTCCCTTCTCAGCTGATTATGTTTGCCCAGGCCTGCTGTAGCTGCACAGTCCTGGGCAAACTTGGGACCTCCGGGTGTTTTGGACTTCTACTCCCACAACTCCTAACAGCCCCAGGCCCCTTTGTTTTCCCCCTCAGCCGATTAAGTTTGCCCTGCACAGGTCTGGGCAAACTTGGGCCGTCCAGGTGTTTTGGATGTCAACTTCCACAATTTCTAACCACTGGTAGGTTGTGAGGAATTGTGGGAGTTGAAGTCCAAAACACCTGGACGGCCAATTGCCCAGGCCTGCTAATGAAATTTATTTATTTATTGTGTCAGGAGCAGACCAAACAGTTGTATTGCATTTTTAAACAAACAAACAAACAAAACAAAAAAAAAACCCCACAGATTTTGCAAACTTGGTAGTTGATTAAATGTCCGTTGACCAGTATCTGGCCACTTGGAGTGCCTCTGGGGTTGCCGCAAGAAAGTCCTCCATGGTGCATGTGGCAGGGCTCAGGTTGCATTGCAGCAGGTGGTCAGTGGTTTGCTCTTCTCCACACTCGCATGTTGTGGATTCCACTTTGTAGCCCCATTTCTGAAGGTTGGCTCTGCATCTCGTGGTGCCAGAGCGCAGTCTGTTCAGCGCCTTCCAAGTCGCCCAGTTTTCTGTGTGCCCAGGGGGGAGTCTCTCATTGGGTATCAGCCATTGATTGAGGTTCTGGGTTTGAGCCTGCCACTTTTGGACTCTCGCTTGCTGGGGTGTTCCAGCGAGTGTCTCTGTAGATCTTGGAAAACTATTTCTTGATTTAAGTAAGACTTAAGCACCTCTTATGCAGAATCCAGAAATCTAAACTCTGAAATTGTCCACTTGGAAGGTAGAGGCTTGGGGTACATCTTTAACAGCAGGAACAACAACCACTACAACCAAGTTTTGTCCAGACCCATCATTGTTTGAGTCCACAGCACTCTCTGGATGTGTTGACTTTTGTGGACAGCTGGCTGCCAAGGTAGCAGAAATGGTCAACGTTTTCTAATGTTACACCATTAAACTGTATTTCTGGCAATGCAGATGGCCCACTATACAGGATGTTTCAAAATGATAGACCCAATTTCAAAGCAGTATATTTCATGATAGAAACTTATTAAAATAAGAGCCCCTGGTGGCACAGTGGGTTAAACCCCTGTGCCGGTAGGACTGAAGACCGACAGGTCGCAGGTTCGAATCCGGGGAGAGGTGGATGAGCTCCCTCTATCAGCTCCAGCTCCTCATGTGAGGACATGAGAGAAGCCTCCCACAAAGATGATAAAAACATCATATCATCCAGGCGTCCCCTGGGCAATGTCCTTGCAGATGGCCAATTCTCTCACACCAGAAGCGACTTACAGTTTCTGAAGTCACTCCTGACACGACAAAAAAAAAAACATTAAAATTACTCAATAAGTTAAAAAGAGTTTAATTAGTGTAACAGAGTTGCACTTAGGGAGGGCACCACCCAAGCAGAGGATTCTGAGTGGAGCCTATAAGAGTGCACTGGATTGTAAAGGATTAGTAGTAATAGGAAACCATTTAGAGGCCCAGAGAGATTGGGAAAGAGAGACCAGTGAAGGAAAGTTGTAATGGCATACAAGAAGAATTGCTGAGAGACAAATTGTGGAAGAAGGAGTCAGAAAAAACTTCTCTGGCTTTGAAGCCTCTGGGCATATCTTGGAGACAGATAACTAGGAGTTGTATTGTAAATAGCAGCTGTGCTAAACCTGACGTTTTTGAATGAGAAGTTTGACAGGCTTGGACCGAACACTAATGCCATCTAGTGGCTCATGGTTGTATAATTTCATTGTGTTGAAGAGCACCAAAATAAAGACATCACACTTTCTTGTGTCTCCTGAGCATGCAGACCTGTATTTTCAAGGATCCACTTATTATGGAGGAGGGCTAACCTGAAACAATGAGTTATCAAGTTATCAATTTTTACTAACCATTTTGAGCCAAATCTGCAAATGGAGATTTAGGCCTGATGTTTCAGGGTTGTGTAGTTGTAATATTTTACTCTATTATTATTATTATTATTATTATTATTATTATTATTATTATTATTATTATTATTATTATTTTATTTTATTTATTATTATTGGAAGGACACGTAAGTACATTTACATTGAAGAAAGTTAGACAGTCTTAAATTACAGTTTTATGTAAATATTCAAAAACATTTAACCTGCTGATGTCTCAATTAATGTAATTTCACTGATATCTATTTTTATGTTTAAATGCAGTAGCTGCTGCATTTCCCACCCCCAGCTTATACTCGAGTCAATAAGTTTTCCCAGTTTTTTTGTGGTAAGATTAGGTGCTTTGGCTTACATTCGGGTCAGTTTATACTCAAGTATATAAGGTGATGGGCCCTTGGTATACAGTTTGGCTCCAAAACTTCTACTGTGCTGTCGCACGCTGGGCCTGTGCATCAGACTGTAGACAGGACATAAATTCTGTGTGCCCAACGGGACGCCGGGGCTGCCTCAGATTAAAGGCCTTTGGATTTCCTTAAAACAGAGTCTTTAGATTGCTCAAAGGTTCAACAAAGTTCTTTATTCATGAAAACAAACAGGTACTTTAAGGCTTTCTTAACAGTATATTGGCTCTCTCTCAATCTTGTCCACAGGGAACAGGCACTATCTTCATAACTGTAACCAATGGGGAAATCCTTAACTTCTAATCTGGGCAGTCTGTCTTTGCCTCTGTTGGCGTTGAGCCCCTGCACCCGGTACCAACTGCTTCTGGCTTCCGCGAGCGACCCTTACCAAGCAGAGCTTTGTAGACTTCCAGGGGGAAAAGAATTCAGGTTTCCGTGATGGCTGACTAAAGTCCTTGAGCAAAGGAGATGTAGGGCTGTGTAATCCTGGCCAAGCTGTGGGCTGTATATCTTCCTGGCCAAGACGTAGAAGACGAAGCTTTCTACAGGAGCTCTTGGTATTATGTCCTGCATGAAAGGCTTCTCTGTGTGGACTGAATCCAAAATGGCTCCTATTCCCTCTAAAACTCAAAAAGAGGGCGGGAACAGGGAACCTAACTATAATTGAGAGGTGGCTTGCCCTATGATTGCAGCCAAAGGAAGCCACCTATCTGCAGAGTCCCTGAAACTTAGGACTACAACAAACATTCAATGCAAAGCAAACAAAATTGGAGCTCCTGGTACAGTTGTACCTGCACATCTACGGATATCAAAATCCATAGATGCTGAAGTCCCAGTTTATACAAAGATGTAAAATGGTGCCCCTCATATAAAATGGCATTATATATATATAGTTTGGATTTTTAAAAACATATTTTCAACTCATGAAAGTAGAATCCATGGGTAAGGAGGGTTGAAAGTGTGTAAAGTTTTAAACTGCTCTGGACACTTCATCTGCTAACCTAATTCTAATACTTGTCAAAATCGAATATTATCAGCTCATTTTCTTTCTTCTGCAAAAAATCTATAAAAGTTTTACAATCTTGGAAGATTAAAAACAGTTTTAAAATATGTGCCGCCATATTTTATCCAACCAAAGTTTTTTTTTTTGGCTAAAAGTAGGCCTATCTGAGGCTGGAACTATACTGCCATTTAACGCAGTTTGACACTGCATTATAAAGTGAATATAGATTCATACAATGTAGTCCCATATAATGCAGTTAAACTGCATTATATCGGACTACACTGATCAGTGGAGCCCCATGTGGTGCAGTGGGTTTAATCCTTGTGCTGGCAGGACTGCTGACCATTAGGTCAGTGGTTCGAATCTGGGGAGAGCGGGTGAGCTCTCTCTGTCAGCTCCAGCTCACCATGCAGGGGAATGAGAGAAGCCTCCCACAGAATGGCAAAACATCAAACATCTGGGTTTCCCCTGGGCATGCAGACCTGTATCCTTGCAGATGGCCAGTTTTCTCTCACCAGAAGTGACACAGTTTCTCAACTCATTCCTCAGACACACACACACACACACACACACAAAACCTGATCATATAATTCTGTTTCAAACTGCATTACATGGCAGTGTGGATCCAGCCTGAGATAGTTCATCGAACAGTTTGCCTTGGATGATAGTGAACACGTCTTCTGTTGATGTCTTTGAAAAGGGGTTGGATGGCCATCTTTCAGAAGTGCTTTCATGGCATATTTCTATACGGCAGTGGACTCCACTAAAGGGTGCATGTAATGGATACAACAACCCAGTGATTCCAGCCATGAAAGCCTTCAACAATACGATGTTTATCTAGATTCTCCAGAGTAACCAAGTGAAGGTGGTCAGTTTAGGACATAACACTATTTTCCAGGTGGACAGTCAAGGAGCCTAAGATGAGTATTGAACCCCAGACAGAAGAAGGGGTAGATTTTCTCTCCTAAGAACACAGCTTGTATTTCGTAAAGCTGATCTCCACTGTCAGCATCAAAGAACAACACCTGGCCACCACTATAGTTCAGAACAACTCTTATTCTATGGATCATATATAAGGAGTAATAGCGATTTTCAATAGTCCAATAGGGCAATTCTTCATGAAACTGGGAGTTCTCTTTCTGATCCACAAATTCTCTGGCAACACCCAGGGCCCAGGCGTGGCCGCTGACTACTTCTACATTCCACCAGTGGCTTCCTGAGGTGAATCCTTCTTGGCCCAGCACACAGGTGCCGACATTAAACCTTTTTGAGTTGTTTGTCACAGTCTGTGTTGACTTTTCCCACCATACATTTTTTAAATTCATAGAGATGGCAAGTTTATGATATGCAGTATCTGGATCGAGCATCACATTTGCTACAACAAAGAGGAATGGTGTGGAAAAAGAAGGAAAAGAATTTGTTAGCATCGAAGTTGGAGACAGTTACAGGAAGCCCCCACTTATCTGACAGGAGCCCCCACTTATCTGTCACAGGATCCTTGAGGCTGTGAGAGAGATCACTTGTGCCCTGGACCCTTGCCCTTCTTGGCTAGTTAAACTGGCCAGAGGTGGGTTAGTAGAGTGGTTTGTGGCTATAATAAATGCTTCATTGGTTCAAGAGAAATTTCTGTCATGCCTTAAGCAGGCAATATTGAAAAAGATCTCCCTCGACTCTGCTGTATTAAACAACTACAGACCAATCTCTAACCTCCCTTTTTGGGCAGGGTGCTAGAGCAGGTGGTCACCTCTCAGGTCCAGGGATTCCTAGATGACACCAATTTTCTAGACCAGTCGCAGTCTGGTTTCAGACCTGGGCACGGTACTGACACGGCTTGGGTTGCCTTGGTGGATGATCTCCGCAGGGATCTGGACAGGGGGACTGTGAGCCTGCTGGTTCTCTTGGACATCTCAGTGGCTTCAGATACCATCAGTCGTGGTATCATTCTGGGTCGGCTCTCTGGGATAGGGCTTGGGAGCATGGCTCTGCTGTGGCTCTGGTCCTTCTTGGAGGGCCGTTCCCAGTTGGTGAAGCTGGGGGACACCTGCTCTGACCCCTGGCCATTGCCCTGTGGGGTCCCGCAAGGCTCCACTCTGTCCCCCATGCTTTTCAACATCTACATGAAACCACTGGGAGAGGTCATCCGGAGTTTTGGAGTTCGGTGCCATCTCTAGGCATATGACACCCAACTCTACTACTCTTCCATCAAAATCCAAGGAAGCCCCTTGGATACTGGACCAGTGTCTGACCACTGTGATGGCCTGGATGAGGGCAAACAAGTTGCTTAATCCCAACAAGACAAAGATCCTCCAGTTCAGTCACAAGTCAGATCGGGGTATGGGGCGGCAACCTGTGCTTGACAGGGTCGTACTGCCCCTGAAGACACAGGTCCGCAGTCTGGGGGTTCTGGATTCAGCATTGACACTTGATGCGCAGGTGTCAGCAGTGGCTAGGAGGACTTTTGCACAACTAAAACTCATTCGTCAGCTGTGACAGTACCTCAGGAAGTCTGATCTGGCCATGGTGGTCCATGTCTTAGTTACCTCTAGATTGGACTATTGCAATGCACTCTACGTGGGGCTACCCTTGAAGAACTTCAATTGGTCCAGCAATTGGCAGCCAAACTACTAACTGGAGCGAATCACAAGGAGCGGTCAACACCCCTGTTTATGGAACTCCATTGGCTGCCGCTCATTTTCTGGTCCCAATTCAAGGTGCAGGCTATCACCTACAAAGCCCTGAATGGTTTGGGACCTGCCTACCTTCATGATCGCATCTCCCCCTACGAACCTGTGCAATCCCTTTGATCTTCAGGGGAGACCCTCCTCTTACTCCCTCCTCCATCACAAGCACGGCTTGTGGGGACGAGGTAGAGGGCCTTCTCCGTGGTGGCCCCTCAGCTCTGGAACTTGCTCCCCAGGGAGATTAGGCAAGCACCCACCCTGGCAGCCTTTAGGAAAAGTTTAAAAACTTGGGTTTTCCAGTGTGCTTTTGATGAATGAATAATTCCCATGCTAGGTCCCATCCCAGTGTCAATTGTTTTTCTAATGCCCTTTATCTCATCCCTCAGTGGAGATTAACTTCATCGTTTATCCCACCCGAGACTCCCACTAGACACAGTACTTTATCTGGTTACCTCACCCACGGGTTTTACAATTTTTACCCTTTGCATTTGGCCAGCTCGCCTTCATTTAATCCTTGTATACCATTTTACACTCTGTTTTATTATGTTATTGTAACTATTTTATGGTATTACCATGTAACTTGATGTTATTGTCTGTCCTGTATTTTATTTTGCCTTATTGTAATTGCTTGGGCTTGGCCCCATGTTAGCCGCCCCAAGTCCCTTCGGGGAGATAGTGTTAGGGTACAAATAAAGTAATAGTAGTAGTTGTTGTTATTATTTAAAGTAGAATCAGTTGAAAAGTGGAACCCGGGTTATTTTGTCTTGCAAATGCATTTTGGCTGCCACAAACCTTAACTAAAACATTACAGTCATCCCTCCACATTTGCTGGGGTTAGGGATCGAGGCCCCTGCAAAGGTGGGAAAAACTTTTTTTTACATTTCAAGAGAACACCTTCCTAAACTCCTCTAGCAAGAGTCTATGGTCAACTTCTTCCAGAAGTAAACATTTGGAAATAAATTTTGGGAAGAAGACTACTATACACAAATGGAAGCATTTAAAATATTTTCCTCCAACAGAAGGAAGGCTATGGAACTCTCTACCTAAGGAGATCAGACTGGCACCTACTCTATCCATTTTACACAAGGACTTAAAAACCTGGATGTTCTGTTGTGCATTTGACTTTGATCTCACCAAAGCTCCTGTACTTTAGTTTGGCCCTCCTTCCTGTAATCCTGACACTTTAATTGACTAAGGGCATTACCCTCCCAGCTGGGCTTTATTGTATTTGAATTGAATCTTGCACTTTCCCTCGGCCCTATTTAGGAACCATTGTACATACCCTGAGCCCTCCGTATTCAGCACCTAATTGTTCAACCATTATATGGTTTTAAATGTTTGCTTGTGATTGTGATATGTTTTTTTCCTGATGTGTTGTTGTTGATTTTATTTTATTGTGTGTGTTTTAATCTGTATTTTTGGGCTTGTCCCCTTGTAAGCTGCCCTGAGTCACTTCAGGGAGATGAAGGTTGGTAATAATAATCATAATAATGATAATGATAATAATAATAATAATAATAATAATAATAATAATAATAGGCTTGCAGAGAAACAACTGGAAAAGCTGTCAAAATACAAGGATTTAAAGATTGAACTGCAAAGACTCTTGCACAAGCCAGTAAAGGTGGTCCCAGTGGTGATTGGAATACTGGGTGCAGTGCCTAAAGACCTTGGCCTGCACTTAAATACAATCGGCGCTGACAAAACTACCATCTGCCAACTGCCAAAGGCCACCCTACTCGGATCTGCACGCATTATTCACCAATACATCACACAGTCCTAGACACTTGGGAAGTGTTCGATGTGTGATCCAATACAAAAGCGAGCAGAATGATCTTGTTTGCTCTGGACTCATCTTGTTGTGTTTCTTCTTCTTCTTCTTCTTCTTCTTCTTCTTCTTCTTCTTCTTCTTCTTCTTCTGCTTCTGCTTCTTCTGCTTCTTCTGCTTCTTCTGCTTCTTCTTCTTCTTCTTCAGACACTTAAACACAGTATGTCACAGCAAATGAGATATATGTGCTGGATTTTGTATAATAACATGACAAGTCGAA
Organism: Anolis sagrei ordinatus; assembly: GCF_025583915.1. Lineage (NCBI taxonomy): Eukaryota > Metazoa > Chordata > Lepidosauria > Squamata > Anolidae > Anolis > Anolis sagrei. Next base: position 290,619,229 of record NW_026845477.1, on the reverse strand, counting down.
CACTTCCCAAGCATCTAGGACTGTGTAATGTATTTTGGAATGATGTGCGCAGATCCAAGTAAGGTGGCCTTTTGCAGTTGACAGATTGTGATTTTGTCGATGTTTATTGTTTCCAAATGCTGGCTAAGATCTTTTGGCATGGCACTCAGTATTCCGATTACCACTGGGACCACCTGTACTGGATTATGCCAGAGCCTTTGCAGTTCGATTTTGAGGTCCTGATAACGGCTAAGTTTTTCCTGTTGTTTTTCCTCAATGCGACTGTCACCTGGAATGGCGACATCAATAATCCAAACTTTTTTTCTTTTCCACAACCGTGATGTTATTATTATTCTTATTTCATTCGTGTCCCATCTGATCTTGGGAGCTAAGCACAGTTGGCTCTATGTCGTACTTGTATGGGAGATCACCAATTAATACCCTATATTTTAGAAGAAGGAATTGGCAAAATAATCCTTGCCTAAGAAATCTCTCATAAATTCTTGGTGTTGCCCAGCATCTTAATCAGTGGCTGAGAATGGGGGAGAGACTCCCTCCTGGGCACACAGAAGACTGGGTGACCTGGAATGCGCTGAACAGGCTGTCCTCTGGCATCACGAGATGCAGAGCTAACCTTAAGAAATGGGGCTACAAAGTGGACTCCATGATATGCAAGTGTGGAGAAGAGCAAACCACAGACCACCTACTACAGTGCAACCTGAGCCCTGCCACATGCACAATGGAGGACCTTTTTTACAGCGACACCAGAGGCACTCCAAGTGGCCAGCTTCTGGCCAACGGACATTTAGAATAATGCCAAGTTTTTAAAACTTTGTTTGTGTTTTTAAATACATTTTAACTGTACCCTCAACTCACTTCTGACACAATAAATAAATAAATTGGGGTTGCCTCAAGTAAATGAGGCAAATTGAAAGTATATATACAGTACACACAAAATCAATGGGAGAGATTCAAGCCTCTCCTAATCTTTCTCACTGAAATAGCTGGGACGTTCAAAACACTGAATTAGATTGTGGCAAAAGTTGTTACAGCAAACATACTTATCAGACCAAATACTTACCAAATACACTGTTTTTTGGTGCTGTGCAGGGCTGATGAATATTTTTTGCTTTAAACATGGGATCAGCTTTGTTGTCCTTACACTGGGAAGCTTCAAAACAAAAAGTCAAAAGTCTGAGACTACTTTAGTACTCACACAGAGCAAGGGAAATGGTGAGCAAGGGGAATGGTTCCCACATTCCTATGTTTGTAACTGGATAAGCAATTTACCTGAGAAGAGGAGAAGAATCACAGCCAATTTTAGAGCAATGCTTCCCAACAGCAGAATTCCCAGGATGATTTTGCACCAGAGGAAGAGTGAAGGAGCTGTGAAAATGAATTAAAAAAACTTCAGCCGAAACTGGGCCAGTGTCTCCTGGAAAAGATCATAGGATTGACCCCACTTTTTGCAGGGCTTTTACAAAGGGAGATCATAACAACGGGAGAAGCAGAGATATTGAAACAAATACTTCATCATCCCCACCATCATGGTGTATTGTGTGGGTCAAGGGAACTAATACAGTCACTGTTGCAGATTCCTTATCCAAGATACTTGGCTATTTTTTTTAATCTGCATTGCACACACACACACATACATAATGGGATATCTTGGAAATGGGTGGCAGCCAGGTTCCTCAGTGTACAGGGAGCAAACAACTCTCCTGTTGCATCAACTCCACTGGCTGCCAGTCTTTACCAAGTACAACTCAAAGTGCTGGCTTTAGCTTATAAAGCCCTAAATGGCTCCAGACCAGCTTGCCTATCTGAACATATCTCCCTCTATGACAGTGTTTCTCAACCTTCCTAACGCTGCGACCCCTTAATACAGCGCCTCATGTTGTGGTGACCCTCAACCATAAAATAATTATTGTTGCTACTTCCTAATGGTAATTGTGTTATTGTTATGAATCATAATAAAAATATCTGAAATGCAAGATGAATTTTCATTCACTAGACCAAATTTGGCACAAATAACCAGTAACAGAGCTCCATGCAGACATGTTGGCCTTGGAAGTGTCTATGGACAACACCGGCTCTTCGGCCTAGAAATTGAGCACCAATCCCCAGTCTTGGACATGACTGGGCTTAATGTCAGGGGAAAACTTTTACCTTACCTTACCCAATATGCCAAATTTCAATACTGGTGGGGTTGGAGGGAGAATTGATTTTGTCTTTTGGGAGTTGTAGTTACTGGGATTTATAGTTCACCTACAATCAAAGAGCATTCTGAACCCCACCAATGATAGAATTGAACAAAACTTGGCGCACAGAACTCCTATGACCAAGCGAAAATACTGGAAATGTTTGGTAGGCATTGACCTTGAGTTTTGGAGTTGTAGTTCATCTGCATCCAGAGAGCACTGTGGACTCAAACGATAGATCTGGATCAAACTTGGCACGGATACTCAATATGCCCAAATGTGAACACTGGTGGAATTTGGGGAAAATAGACCTTGACATTTGGGAGTTGGTAGTTGCTGGGAGTTATAGTTCACTTACAATGAAAGAGCATTCTGAATCTTGTCAACGATAGAATTAGGCCAAACTTCCTACATAGTACCCCCATGACCAACAGAAAATATTGTGTTTTTAATGGTCTTTGGTGACCCCTCTGACACCCCCTCGCGACCCCCTCAGGGTTCCCGACCCCCTGGTTGAGAAACACTGCTCTATGAACCATCGTCGAATTAAGATCTTCTGAGGAGGCCCTGCTCTCAGTCCCACCTCCTTTGCAGGTGTGGTTGGTGGGTATGAGAGACAGGCCTTCTCAGTGGTGGCCCCTTGGCTGTGGAACTCCCTCCCCAGTGATATTCGATCAGCCCCTTCCCTTCTAGCCATCAGAAAGAAAGTTAAAACATGGCTGTGGGACCAAGCTTTTGGAGAATAACCGCAGTGCAATAAATGGACGTAGAATCTGTGCAATGACAATTGAAATGGCCCTGAATTACGACTTTGGATTTTGTGATTTTAATAATAGATGTAACTGTTTTTAGATGTTTTAATTCTTTGGTTTCTAATGTAGATGTTTACCAATTATATGATTCTAAGGCGCTGATATATGAGGCCAGGCCCGTAGCCAGGATTTTGTTTGGGG
>NW_026845477.1:290587226-290614935 GCF_025583915.1 Anolis sagrei ordinatus | reverse complement strand
TGGCATACCGACATATCTCTGGTTGTACTGGTCCATTTAGTTTTCTTGGCAAGGATACTGGAGTGGTTTGCCATTGCCTTCCCCAGGGATCACGCTTGGTCTGACCTCTCTGCTACAACCGTCCCGTCTTGGGTGGCCCTTCACGGTTTCGCTCATGACATCATTGAGGTGCTCAAGCTCCAGCGCCCCGACAAGGCGGTGATCCTTTGCTGGAGACCCCAAAAAATGCATATGGGATATATTGAGCATGGTGATCAGATCATGATATGAATAAACATAACAGTTTAAATAATGTACCAGTAAGGCCTTCTCGTGGACCGCCATGAGAATTTGGAGGGGGGGGGGCTGAAGCCCCCCAAGCCCCCCCCCCAGCTACATGCCTGTATGAGGCCACTCTGAGTCCCCCTCGGGGTTGAGAAGGGCAGGGCACAAATATGGTAAATAAATAAATAAGACTTGGATTGAAGCAACAAATTCTTTTATGTTTTATATAACCTTATGCACATAATGTGAAAGTCATTTTATACAACATGAAACAAAATGTGTGTGCAATAAAACATAGGAAAGCAAAGGTGTCCCCATCTCAACATTGTTCACATGGCTATCCATGGAGTACTTTGGCGCACTTTGAATTTTGGCATTCTGAATGAGATGCGAGACGAAGATGGGGTGAAGGAGAGAGGGAGGGAAGCCAGGCAGGTGCTCAGCCTCCAGGGCTCACCTTTCCTGGCTATGCAGTTGCAGCGAGTACCTGGGGCAAGCAGGGTAATTGGGGAGCCTTCCCTTGCAAAGAAATAAAGAAGATTGAGAGAGACAAGGGACCACTGGGATGGGATGACCATCCCAGTGGTCACACATAACACTGAAAAAGGTGACACATAACACTGAAAAACAGATATTTTTCAGTGTTATTCTCTTGATTCTGAAGATATATTCTCTGCCTTGCAAGGAATTCCTTTAAAAAAATTACATTAGGATCTTTGCATATGATATGGAGGGGAGGGGATTAGCTGATGGTACTATTGCTATTATCCCGATTGAAACAGTTTTTCCTAAAACATAGTAACCAATAATTCTAGCTAAAATAGTTTTGCATAGATTTTGCTTTGAAAATGTATTGAATTCCAGTGAATGGTAAAGTATGTTATACTTATTTTGCACAAATTGCCATTTGAATATAGATCTAGACACGTTTCATTATTTTTGAATGTAATTTTTCTAATTGTATTATAGATTGTGTCAAATAATTAATGAATTAAAAAAAAAAAGAATACTACCTTGAGGTGTGCCAACTTCATTTTTACTTCTCCTAGGATCAAGTTCCTGATGCCTCCCTTCACCTTGGTCCATCTTCCTACTCAAACAATTAATAGCAGAATGTTAAAAAAACCAAGAGGGTTTAATAAATATAGTCTTTAAAAAAGAGAAGTGAATGTTTTGCAAGCCTGGTATGCATGTTGCTTCATGTGTAGTACCTTCTACGAAGCATTGTTCCTAAGAAACATTTAACACAGCATTTTGCAATCTGGAGGTCAGAACCCCTAGGAGGGTTGCAAGGGGGTGTTGGAGGGGTCACCAAAGACATGGGAAGTGAGGAAGGGGGATAACCAGCAAAAATTGGGGAAAATGTTTTTCCTCTTTCAACACCCTCTCCCCCCCCCCAGCAGTAAAATTGACTATCCTTCGGTCTCTAGCACACCCTTGTAGCCTCCACCCGGATAATGGAACAGTACACTTGGAGTTTTAGGACCTGATAACATCCCCTTTCGAACATTTGCTTTCTCCACTGCTGTCCCAGTGTCATCTGGATCCCTATCTCTACAGCAGTATTTCTCAACTTGGAGGTCAGGACCCCTGGGGGGGTTGTGAGTGGATGTCAGAGTCGCCAAAGACCATCAGGAAACACAGTATTTTCTGTTGGTCATGGGGCTTCTGTGTGGGAAGTTTGGCCCAATTCTATCATTGGTGGCGTTCAGAATGCTCTTTGATTGTAGGTGAACTAGATATCCCAGCAACCACAACTCCCAAATGTAGAGGTCTATTTTCCACCAGTGTTCACATTTGGGCATATTGAGTATTCATGTCAAGTTTGGTCCAGATCCATCAATTTTAGAGTTCACAGTACTCTCTGGATGTAGGTGAACTACAACTCCAAAACCCAAGGTCAATATTCACTGAACCCTTCAAGTATTTTCTGTTGGTCATGGGAGTTCTTCGTGCCAAGTTTGGTTCAATTCCATTGTTGGTGGAGTTCAGAATGCTCTTTGATTGTAGGTTAACTATAAATCCCAGAAACCACAACTCCCAAATGACAAAATCAATTCTGCCCCAAACCCACCAAATTTGGGCGTATCGGGGATTTGTGCCAAATTTGACCAGTGAATGAAAATACCTCCTGCATATCAGATATTCACATGACAATTCATCACAGTAGCAAAATTACAGCTATGAAGTAGCAAAGAAAATAATTTTATGGTTGGGGGCCACCAAAACATGAGGAACCTTATTAAGGGGTCGCAGAATTAGGAAGGTTGAGAACCACTGGCATAGAGCAAGGCATATTGCCCACATAGTTTGGTTCACCAAAACATATAGCCAGGAAGATTTGGAATTTTTGTATTGCACTTTTAAAAACTGTGACCAAAGTTTGAGATTGTTAGCTGCCTTGAGTCCTCAAAGGGAGAAAGGCGGTGCATGAACAGTGTGTGTATGTGTGTGTATATATATAATTGGCCAGACTATTTCAGTATAAACATGGAAAGCTTCACAAACTTGAATGTTTATTGTATTCAGTCCTTCTTAGAGTTCTTTTAATCACTGTGGAGAGACTACGGATGTAGTGGGACATAAAGGAACTTGTAGAAACATTAGCAAAATCTCTCACAAATGGAAGGGCACTGATGAGAACCTTGAATTAATGACATGTTGGACTACTGGAGCGGAAGAATGCTACACTAGTTCCTTGATCGCACGTCTGTTTTAAAAAGGCCACAACTATCAAACAGGACTAGGATGAGGACAACATCTTACAGCAATGAACACAGTTTAATCTCCCATGCTTTTTAACATCTACATGAAACCGCTGGGAGAGGTCTTTGGAGTCGGGTGCCATCTCTACGCAGATGACACACAACTCTACTACTCTTTCCACCAACTCCAAGGAGGCCTCTCGGGTGCTGGACGAGTGCCTGGGCGCTGTGTCTATCTGGATGAGGAGGAACAAGCTGAAGATCAATCCCGACAAGACAGAGGTCCTCCTGGTCGATCGCAAACCGGATCGGGGTATAGGGTGGCAACCTGTGCTGGACGGGGTTACACTCGCCCTGAAGCCACAGGTTCGCAGCTTGGGAGTCCTCTTGGATTCATCGCTCACGCTTGAGGCTCAGGCGTCGGCGGTGTCCAGGAGGGCTTTTGCACAATTGAGACTCGTGCGCCAGCTGCGACCGTACCTCGCGAAGGCTGATCTGGCCGGGGTGGTCCATGCCTTGGTCACCTCTAGATTGGACTACTGCAATGCGCTCTACGTGGGGCTGCCCTTGAAAACGGCTCGGAAATTCCAACTGGTCCAATGGGCAGCAGCCAGGATGTTAACCGGGGCTCCTTACAGAGAGAGGTCAACCCTCCTGTTCAAGGAGCTTCACTGGCTGCCGTTTATCTTCCGAGCCCAATTTAAGGTGCAGGTGCTTACCTACAAAGCCCTGAACGGTTTGAGACCACCCTACCTGCGTGACCGCATTTCCGTCTACGAACCCACGCATTCACTTCGGTCATCTGGAGAGGCCCTGCTCGTGATCCCGCCTGCGTCGCAAGCGTGCTTGATGGGGACTCGAGACAGGGCCTTTTCTGTGGTGGCCCCCCGACTCTGGAACGCCCTCCCAAAAGATCTTAGACAGGCCCCTACATTGGCAGTCTTCAGAAAGAACTTGAAGACCTGGCTGTTCCGATGTGCCTTCTCAGATTAGGAATCTCCAATACCAAGTCCTAGAAGCACTTTAGTAGAATTAAGATTGCTGCACACCGCACACTGCACTTACTTTATAACCCTACATACCCCCTGCCACATCAGCACTTTTAATCTTGTACCCATTACTCTGGCCCGGCCCAGTTTTATAGTGTCTTGATGTATTGTTTATTGCTTGTTGTTTATATTGCTTTAACTGTTTTTAATTTGCTTTGGGTGTTGTATTGTTGTGTTGTGTTTTGAGGCCTTGGCCTATGTAAGCCGCATCGAGTCCTTTGGGAGATGCTAGCGGGGTACAAATAAAGTAATAATAATAATAATAATAATAATAATAATAATAATAATATTATTATTATAATAATAATAATCTCTAAATTTTGTAGTGTGTGCATGTGTTCCTTCAAGTTGCCTGTGAGTAAGGCAACCCCATGAATTTTATAGGGCTTTCTTAGGCAAAAAATACTCAGAGGTGTTTTTGCTAGTTCCTTCCTCTAGCCTACAACATCTGGTAATCATTGGTGGTCTCTGATCTAAATACTAAGCAGGGTTGACTCTGCTTATCTTTCAAGATCAGATGTGATTTGATGAATATCTGGCATCAAGTCAATTTTTATTTATTTATATCCCATCTTTCTTTCCTCGCTGGGATGCAAAGCTGCTTGCAACACATTAGGGGTGCTCAAGGGTCATATTCAAAACAAGCACCAGTGGTTAATATGTACATGGGCAGAGTCATGGTGAAACAACTTCCTTCCAGTGATTCAGGCCATGAAAGCCTTCGACAAGACATTCAACTTCCTTCTGTTTGTCTGAAAAGGAGGAAGAAATAGTAACACCGTGTAACAAAATTTGAAAAAAATGCTGGTCTGGGTTTGAAAGTGTTATTTCCTGTTTAATTGTGAGATGATGATGATGATGATGATGATGATGATAAACTTTTATTTATCCACGGCCTCCATCTCCCATAGAGACTTTTTGCAGCTTACAAGATAACACACAATGGTGCCATACAACATATAAGATGCAATACAAACAACATATAAGATTACTAACACAGTAGATAAAACCAACATATAAGATTAATAACAGCAACCTCTATTAAATAGAGACAGTAAAATATTAATGTGTATCTTTCAGGAAAGTTTAGAACAACTTTCTTTCCTCTAGACTTTGAAGGTCCCATCTACACTGCCATTTTAAACTACATGATATGAGTCTACACTAGATGGGGCCATAGACTCATTGTAATATCTAGTAAGCAGTAGCCAAAAAGCCAACGGGATTTTTGCCTGCATCAATAGGAGTATAGTGTCTAGATCCAGGGAAGTCATGCTGCCCCTCTATTGGTCAGACCACACCTGGAATATTGTGTCCAATTCTGGGCACCACAATTGAAGGGAGATGTTGACAAGCTGGAATGTGTCCAGAGGAGGGTGACTAAAATTATCAAGGGTCTGGATAACAAGCCCTATGAGGAGCAGCTTAAAGAGCTGGGTATGTTTAGCCTTCAGAAGAGAAGGCTGAGAGGAGCCATGTATAAATAAGTGAGGGGAAATCATAGGGAGGAGGGAGCAATCTTGTTTTCTGCTGCCCTGGAGACTAGGACATGGAACAGTGGCTTCAAAATACAAGAAAGGAGATTCCATCTGAACATTAGGAAGCACTTCCTAACTGTGAGAGCTGTTCAGTAGTGGAACTCTCTGCCCCGGAGTGTGGGGGAGGCTCCTTCTTTGGAGGCTTTTAAACAGAAGCGGGATGGCCATCTGTCGGGGTGCTTTGAATGTGGTTTTCCTGCTTCTTGGAAGGGGGTTGGACTGAATGGCCCATGAGGTCTCTTCCAACTCTATTATCCTACGATTCTAAGTGAACTTACTAAATTTACCTTCCCCCCACACACACAGTTTACACTGTGTCAAGGAGAAGGAGAGGTGAGGGTTGGTTCAGGGCTGATTAGGAGTGACAGCCATTAGAGGTGGTGGCCTAAACTATGCAGGGGCCGATCCACATTCACTATTCTGGTTTGGACCTAGGATAAGTGATCAGTGTAGATCTGCCCCCAAGTATCAAGAACTGCAGCATTCTTTGAAAGGATCTGGAAAGTAGTTTTAATTTTTCGTAATACAAGCAGTAATCTTGTTCATTCTAGGGTACAGCTGCATTGTAGAATTAATGCATGTATATGCACCCCTTGTTATTGGGTTGCAAGCATTTTTCCTTTCATGTAAATTTGTAGCTCTTTCGATGCACAATGTTCCTAATGGTAATTACTGAGAAACGAATGCAGTTGTTCTAATATAAACATATTTTTCTCATTTCTCCCCAGTGATTAAAGTGTGTTTTTTTCCACATTGTCCAAACATGCATATTTTAGTTCTATTTTTCATGGTAAAAAAGACAAATAAATAAATAAAAGACAAGAAGAATCTGCTGTTGCCCACTTCTTTTTGCTGACAGGAAATTGAGAGATTTTTGTACTGATATATCATATGAGCTATTTATGTGGTTTCTTACTTACCTACTGCACAAACATACACAAACACATAACAGAAGTATGAAACCAAGATGAAATTCCCCCTTTTTCAGGAGAATTGATTGACATAGTCAAGAAAGAGAATGAGAATTCACAGTTCCTAGTCCAAAGAGGCGGGTTTTATTTCATAGAATCATAGAATCAAAGAGTTGGAAGAGACCTCATGGGCCATCCAGTCCAACCCCCTGCCAAGAAGCAGGAATATTGCATTCAAATCATAGTTATTTATTATTCATTTTTATGATGAGGTCATTTAAGATTTTTGGGGGAAAACAGTTTACCCTGCTGGCACAATTGGTTAGACACTTGTGCTGCTGAACAGCTGACCTGAAGGTTGGCAGTTTGAATCCACGAGATGGGGTGAGCTCTCATCTGTCAAGCTCTAGCTCCTGCCAACCTAGCAGTTCAAAAACATGCAAATATGAGTAGATAAATAGGTACCACTTTGGCAGGAAAAGGCAAAGAGACACTCCAAGCAATCTTGCTGGCCACATGACCAGGAGGTGACAATGCAGGCTCCTCGGCTTGAAAATGGAGAAAAAAGCACCTCCCCAGAGCCAGAGATGAGCATCGCCTCCAGAAGCCAGAAATGAAAGGAGAAGCCTTTGCATTTGTTTGTATGTCTCATTTGTATTTGATTGTAAAGGCATTGAATATTTGCCTATGTCAATGCTGTAATCGGCAGCCCCCAGTGATGCAGTGGGTTAAACCCCTGTGCCGGCAGGACTGAAGACCGACAGGTCGCAGGTTCGAATCCGGGGAGAGGCGGATGAGCTCCCTCTATCAGCTCCAGCTCCTCATACGGGGACATGAGAGAAGCCTCCCACAAGGATGATAAAAACATCAAATCATCTGGGCGTCCCCTGGGCAACGTCCTTGCAGACGGCCAATTCTCTCACACCAAAAGCGACTTGCAGTTTCTCAAGTCACTCCTGACACGACAAAAAAAAATGCTGTAAGCCGCTCTGAGTCCCCTAGGGGAGAAGGGTGGAATATAAATTGTGAAGTCTTGGCCTAGTTTTACTCCTCTGTTCATTTCCCTGTTTGCTCTCTTGGAGGTGGACTGTTCCATTTTGCTGAGTTTAGGAGTGGAGCTTAGGATCCCCCTAGAAGCCTAGCTCTGTTGGTTTAGCCCTGTTAGTTCAGAGCTTGGTGGAAAGACATTTTCCCTTCATTCCTTCTTTGGCAGAGCTTTTAGTAGTTGAGCCAGAAAGTGTCTGGTCTGGCTTGGCAATCTGAAACAGGCATCCTAAGCACATATTTGCCTCAAAGAGTATAGATGTACATGCCAAAGATTAGAGTTGTACATCTAAATGATCAGAGATTACATCAGTGTTTCCCAGCCTGGGCGTCGGGACCCCTGGGGGGTCACGAGGGGGTGTCAGAGGGGTCATCAAAGACCAACAGAAAATATAGTATTTTATGTTCGTCATGGAGGGTCTGTGTGGGAAGTCTGTCCCAATTCTATCATTGGTGGGGTTCAGAATGCTCTTTGATTTTAGGTGAACTATAAATCCCAGCAACTACAACTCCCAAATATCATGATCTATTTTCCCCAAACTCCACCAGTGTTCATGTTTGGGCATATTGAGTATTCGTGCCAAGTTTGGTCCAGATCTATCATTTTTTGAGTCCACAGTGCTCTCTGCATGTAGGTGAACTACAACTCCAAAACTCAAAGACAATGCCCATCAACCCCCTTCCAGTATTTTCTGTTGGTCATGGGAGTTTTGTCTGCCAAGTTTGGTAGAGTTCAGAATGCTTTTCGATTGTAGGTGGACTATTAATCCCAGCAACTACAACTCCAAATGACAAAATAAACCCCCCAAATCCCCACCAGTATTCAGATTTGGACGTGTCAGGTATTTGTGCCAAATTTGGTCCAGTGAATGAAAATACTCCCTGAATATCAGATATTTACATTGCAATTCATAACAGTAGCAAAATTACAGTTATGAATTAGCAATGAAAATAATTGTATGTTTGGGGGGTCACTGCAACATGAGGAACTGTATTAAGAGGTCACGGCATTAGGAAGGTTGAGAACCACTGGATTACATCCTGTACTTGCCTTAGAGACTATATCCAGTATTTGCCTCAAAGAGTATAGTTGTACATGCCTCATAGATCAGATCTGTGCATGTCATAGACTATAAGCAGTACATGCCAAAGACTATATCATAGATGTCATAGATTATAGTAGTACTTGCCTTAGAGTGTATAGTTTTGTATTTGCCACAAAGATGACATCTTGTATGCCTTAGAGATTAGAGTGGTACTTTCCTCAGTTATCATAGCCTGTGTTTACCATCATAGAGAGTACTTACCTCATTGAATATAGTCTTGTTCTTTACCGCAGAGCACATACCATTATTATAACTCATACTCTCCTGGTATCTATATTTACCTCAGACTTTATTCCTTATATCTATACTTCACCATTCTAATCCCGTATCATTTCAATAAACAAACTGCGCCTTTGTAATACTTTGTTTTACTTTATTGAGCTGTGACAGAAGTTCTCTTTGCTTTGTTCAGTAAACTTAATTGGTTAAATTTAATCTCATCTCCAGAGTCTTATTTTAAAGAATTAAAATGGTCACTGGGAAAATAGCCAGACACATATAGTTTTCTTTCAATTCCCAGTGTGCCATCACATAAATAAAGTGTATTAATAATAATAATAATAATAATAATAATAATAATAATAATACATTTTTGTTCTGTAATAGTGTAAGTCAGGGGTCCTCAAACAAGGAGGGCCCAAGCCGGCCCATGCCTGCTTTAAACATTCAATGGAAAGCTATCAAATCACATTCACAGCTGAATAGGGAAAAGAGACCCTGACATTTGGGAATTGCAGTTCTGAGGATTTATAGTTCACCAGCCATCAAAGAGCATTCTGAGCTCCTCCAAAAATGGATCTGAACCACACTTGGCATTCAGAAGTCCCATGACCAAGAGAACATACTGGAGGGGTTTGAGGGAGGATCTACAACAGATTATGGGATTTGCAGTACCTCTATTATTATTATTATTATTATTAAACTCAGTTGGAAGGGACCCCCAAAGGTCATTTAGTCCAGCCCCTTCTTTCTGCCAGGCAGGAAGATAGCATTAGTATATTATTATTATTATTATTATTATTATTATTATTATTATTATTATTATTATTAGACTCATACAATTGGAAGGGACCCCCAAAGGTCATCTAGTCCAGCCCCTTCCTTCTGCCAGGCAGGAGCAACAACAGCAACAACAACAGTCTCCTGAAGTAAACTGAAGGGCATTGGACTTGAGTTTTGGAGTTGTGGTTTACCTACATCCAGAGAGCACTGTGAACTCAAACAATGATGGGTCTTTACCAAATTTGGCACAAAATCCTGATATGCTGCAAATGGAATACTGGCCTTTATGTGGGCCCTTGGCCCTGCTGCTGCTGCTGGGGGTGGCTGCGGAGGGCAAGGATGAGGAGGCGGAGCTTAGTCTGAATGGAGGGAGGGAGCGGCCAAGTGCCGAAGGAAAGAAGGAAGAAATGGAAAAGCCAGGAAAGGGGAAGGGAGGGAAGGGATTAAGGCAGAAAGAAGGAAGGATGGAAGGAAAGAAAGGATAGAAGGAAGGAAGGAAGGAAAGGGGAAAGATAGGCAAAAGGAGGGAAGGAAGGATGGAAGGCAGGCAGGCAGGCAGGCAAGCAGATCGGGGACTTCCTGCCCCCCCCCCCAGCCCCCGGATGCTCCGTCTCCGTCTCCCGCCCGGGGGCAACAGGAGCAGCAAGAGGAGAGTAGCTGGCTAGGAGCGTGGAGAAGAGACAGACGTGCCTCCCGCTGCCTGCCAACCTTGCAGCCCCAGCCATGGTGCACCACGCCTCATACACCCTGGAGCTCTACAGGCGGAGATGGAGCATCCGGGGGGGAAGGGGGGCAGGAAGGCCCCGATCTGCTTGCCTGCCTTCTCGCTCCCTCCATTCAGACCCGGCACTCACAGCGCCCTCGCCTCCGCCTCCCTCTTCCTTCCCAGCCCCCGAGCGGGAGAGGAGCAGCAGCCAGGCTGCTATTGGTTCAGCCGCCCCTGCCAGGGGCCGGATAAATGCCCCCGGCGGGCCGGATCCGGCCCCCGGGCCGTACTTTGGGGACCCCTGGTGTAAGCTTTAAAGGATGTTCTGGACACTTTCCTTACATGGGTTAAACTACTAGTAGTGTACAGTTATTTAGAAAATCTGCTAGAGAAGAGGAACACATTTGAATTCTCTTCTTTGAGGAGAGAATATAATAATATAAACATAATAATAATAATAATAATAATAATAATAATTCTATTTAATTATTAATTTCCTTTTACATCCCCTACCCTTAGATAGAATCCAAGGAAAAGATGATATGCTGAGGGTTGTGCTAATATGTAACATGTCAATAGTCTACTTCATCACATGGGGGAGCCTCTCCCCATGGCGTTTCACCAACAGGTGTGGCAAAACAGCATGCGCAAGGGGCAACTCTGTCACCCTGTATGCTACTCCAGCGTGGCAACATTTTCCCCATCATACAGGAGAAGCATCACCCAAACAGTACAGAAATGTGCTGGCTTCATTGGATGCAGCACAACACTAGTATGCTGAATTTGGTAAGTGTGATGAGGTTGTAATTCAGTTCTCACCAGCTTTTTCACGTACAACGTAACTGCCCAAGAACAGAACTGAATCACACCCTATTGCAACTAAAGACTGTAAGACTGTAAGCCATTTGTTTTCCTCGTTTGATGATGCTCTTAACTTTTATTGTGCAAATGGAACTAATTCTTGCTTGTACATATGTTGCAATTACCATTAGTTCAATACAATACATACTTAAACATTTGCAACAATCAATCAATAAACTCTATGTGGTTCAACCACAGAATAATAAGCCCAGACACAAGATATGGAAAGAAAGAAGAGCAACAGTTTTGATTGCTACCTATTGAATAGGCCTGGGTAACAACGGAAAAATTTGTTTCTAAAATCGATTTGTATTTGGGGTTTTTTTTGTTTCGATATTTAAAATAATTACAAAATTTTCCTTTTAAAAAGTTCGATATTTACGAAATTTCGTAAATGGTAAAAATTAACGAATCGATTTCCGAAACAATAACGAATCGATTCGTTAATGGCGGACGCGACCGCGAAATACGCTAAAAAACCTCCAAAACCTTCTGAAGCTTCCCTCTCCCTCTGTTGTTGACTGTTGGTGTGATATTATAATTTTTTTTCACTAATTAAAAAAAAAACAACCATAAAACTTGCCCCAGACATGCGGAAATAATAACGAAACGACCTCAAAACAATAACGAAACGAATACAATAACGAAATACGAAGCATTTACAAAACTATTTAAAAATTCGTTTTTTTAATAATTGCTCCAGAATGGTTTCGTTATCTTTTGTAATTGAAAAAATTAACGAATTATTAACGAATTACGAATTAACGAAACGAAACCGCCCAGCCCTACTATTGAATTGTTTTTTTTTAGTGAGCAAAACTAAAGGGGAGAACAACCTGATGTGGGAGCAGCGAAAGCAGTAAGTCTCATCCAGACCATAATTCCCATCCTCCCCAGGGCAAAAAACACTGAAACCTCCAAGTGGAATCCCTGAAACTCAGGGCTGCTCCTAGGCGAGCTACAAACTGGAAGGCTGACCAGGAGGTTCAAGCCCTTAAGCCCTTGTAGAAGGATGGGAATGTAGAACTGCCCTTGTGTATCATGTTATCTAGGAGTTAGGAAAAATACTGCCTTTGGGGCTGGTCTCAAAGACAGTATATTTTCCCATCCTTCAGCAAGCATGAGTCAGAAGGTGCTCATTGACTCATATATCCTCCCTGTTATGAGTCCAATGAGGAACTCTTGTGGTTTTATGATCACACTCAGAATCCAAGTTTCCTCTCTCTTCAGAAATGATTTTTCCAAACTCTTGCTTGAAGAAGTCCCAATGCTTGCCAGGAAGTTTTATTTATTACATCACCCCATGCCAATTGCCAAGTCCTCCATGACAATATAGGATTGGTATGTGTGTGTGTGTGTGTGTGTATGTGGAGTCTTAAAGAGGAGTGGGAAAAATCACACACTACCCTGAAATGACTAGAAGACTTATACTGTGAAAGCAGGTAGGAACGAGGTTGATAATCTCCATAGGAAAGGAAGAGGCACAGCTGCTTTAAGTAGCCCAGTCAAAAACCAACTCCACTCCTTACTGTCTTGGGATAAGATGCCAAGATAAATTAACCCTGGTCTCCCACCTATGGAGGCCAACAAACCGATATCCATACCCCCACTGCTGTACTAAGATGGGCAGAAAACACATTCCCTTGAAACAAGGTGGTCAGTCTAAGGACAAATTTATTTATTTATTTACAGTATTTATATTCCACCCTTCTCACGCCACAGGGGACTCAGGGAGGATTACAATGTACATATACATGGCAAACATTCAATGCCATAGACCAGTGGTTCTCAACCTGTGGGTCCCCAGGTGTTTTGGCCTACAACTCCCAGAAATCTCAGCCAGTTTACCAGCTGTTAGGATTTCTGGGAGTTGAAGGCCAAAACATCTGGGGACCCACAGGTTGAGAACCACTGCCATAGACACACAACATATATAGACAGACACACAGAGGCTATTTAACATTCCAGCATTTTCATGAGGGTATTCTGGCCACCAGGGGATCTGTCGCTTCACCGTCCATTTGTGACACTGATGAAGTACTTCCTCATTCTTTGCATGTTTGCTGGAGATTTTTATGGCATCGTAAATTAGCCTCCCTACATAAGCGGTACCCAAATTTCCTACTTGACAGATGCAACTGTCTTTCGGGCTGCAAAGGTTGACAGCAAGCTACACAAATTAGTTGGAAGCTCACTCCGACTTGGGCTGGCTTCGAACTCATGACCTTTTGGTCAGTAGTGATCTTAATGCAGCTGACTCCCAGCCAGCTGCGCCACAGTCCCAGTTTCATTGATCAATGAAAAGGCTGATCTAGAATCTTTCTCTGTTGGCTTGAAGGTTCTCCAACAGTCTACTCAATTATAAAGGAGTTTTATAGCAAACTTGACATTCCAGTGTGTGCCCCCTACGATTGTAGACTAAGGGTAAGAAAAGTGCAGCCAGCACACCACAAAAAATCTTAGAACCTGAAAATTCTGTCACCACCAACTGAGCAATAACTTTGAAATGGCTTAAGCCAATGCAAAAGAACACCCAACTATTTATTTATTTATTTATTTACAGTATTTATATTCCGCCCTTCTCACCCTGAAGGGGACTCAGGGTGGTTCGTTATGCACACATACACAGCAAACATTCAATGCCGTTTTTGACATACAAGACATACAGACAAATAAAGGCCATTCAGCAGTTCTTCCACTTCGGATCCTGGAGTGACATGGAGTGATATTTGAATGGATTGGGAGGAGTCAGCCTTCCATGGTGTGATGAGTCAAAGTGCAATATTTTCAAAACGTAAGAATTGGGTATACAGTGTGCCCTCACTTATCGCATGGGTTTCGTTCCAGGACCACCCGCGATAAGTGAAAATCCGCGAAGTACAGACGCCATATTAATTTTAATATTTATACATTATTTTATATATTTTATATATTATTTTCTTACCCGCACTTCCTTACCTGTCTCTCAGCCCATCCCAAGGGCACCTGCCTGCCTCCCTGGCCTCGGCAGAAACTGGCAGCAGCAGGCCAGGGAAGCATGCCTTACCTTCTGCACCTCAGGCCACCGCACTTCCGGGGTCCCTGACCTCCACTGGATGTAAATATTTTATATTTTATATTAATATTTTCAAAAACCAACGAAACAGTAAGTCCACTAAAAGCGAACCGCAAAGTAGTGAGGGAACGCTGTAATGGAGTCGGTATGCATCCCATCTGAATACAGTATGCTCTCAGTACTAAAAAAATACAGCGTGAGCACCCTGCAACCCTGTTCAGGCTGGAGTTTACAGCTGTTTGATTCTAACACATAGCTTGAACATTGCAAAAGAAGAAAAGAAAGCAAACTGTACAAAAATACCTAATCAACAGGAAAAATTTGCAGCAAAATTGTTTTAATGGGAAAATAGCTTTTAATTGTTATTTATTAATAGCTATGTTATTTTAAATTGTATTACGGTAAGTTGATAACTGTTTATTGTTTATAATTGTTGGTTGTTGTTTTTTTGGCTATACTCTTGTTATTCTGTTGAAAGCTGCCCCGAGTCCCTTTGGGGAGAAAGGGTGGGGTATAAATAATGTATTATTATTATTATTATTATTATTATTATTATTATTATTATTAAATTGTGTAATTTTGTATTTTTAAAGGAGGTAAATGGGTGAAAGAGGAGAGTTAAAGCAGTTCAAAGTGATGCCCCCATCAGGGACACAATGGTCATAGCTGAAATGCTTTTGGATTTACTGCTCTTTCAACTACTTAAAACTGGGAGCTCCCCCCCCCTTTTTTTTTGGAAAAATACTCCAACATAAGTTGCAGACAGGTTTGAGGTGGGTGTAGTATGATGTTGTATGATGGTAAGCAATTCTGTTTATGGCTGGGAAGCTTGAAACCTATCCTACCAGCTGTGTGTGATAATATCCTTTAAAACACACAACAACCAAATTGATATCCTTTAAAACACACAACAACCAAATTGCTATTTTTTTTTTTGCAAAATTGCTCTTTTGCTTAATATTGCAACAGTATGCAATATTTCAGATACATATTTCCATACTTGGACTTACTTACTTACAATCCCTTGTAGCTCAAGAATGATTGTCTTCCAGATGTGGTGTCTTGACGGTGGGTCCGTAGGTGGCTGTGGAGCCCTATTCTTGATCCGCATGTTCTCCTGCACTGAGAACATTGGTTTCCAGACAGAAAGAAGTATCAGTCAGGGTTAGCTTGACATGCCTTCCTCTTGGCACGTTTCTCCCTTTCGTCCTCCATTCGCGCTGCTTCGAATTCTGCAGCACTGCTGATCACAGCTGACCTCCAGTTAGAATGCTCAAGGGTCAGGCTTCCCAGTTCTCAGTGTCTATGCCACAGTTTTCGAGGTTGGCTTTAAGCCTATCTTTAAATCTCTTTTTCTGTCCTCCAACATTCCGTTTTCCATTCTTGAGTTGGCAGTAGAGTAACTGCTTTGGGAGGCAATCGGACAACGTGTCCAGTCAAGCGGAGTTGGTGGTGGTGGAGCAGTGTGTATGTAAAAAGCAAGTTGCGTGCGTACTTGTGCTACCTTACCTCACAAAAGTTGACCTACAACCATGACCATTGCTGCAATTGTCCAGTGACTCTTCAGTCTGATAATGAATTGGCTCATGCTTCTGTGATTTTTAGAGAAACAGAAATGCATGATTTTATTTGGTGCATGTTTCTAGGCAAAGTTATTCTCAACAAAATCCTTATCTCTTACAATATCATATTAAGACAGCACCCTTCTCACAAATCCATCTGAATTTAAGACTACAGTTTTCAGATATAATTTTGCTGTTCTTTATTGATCCACAAGTAGTTCTTTATCACGATTTGATTTTTCAAATCTACAAACAAAGAAGGACACATTCACTTGGTAGGTTTCAGGCTGCAGTAACTTTTCCAAGTTCTAATGAAAAACAATCTCTATCTCTGTCTCGGCTGTATCTGTGTTGCAAATCTGAATTTCTCTTCGCTTTAAAATCTGGATATTTTCCCACCCAACTTGGAGGTACTAGGAAAAAACAGGCTCACATATTCTGGACCAGCTGGATGCCTGTAATCCACATCCATTTCTTATCTGGCAGTGATAAAGACAGTCCAAGCCAGTGTTCATAACTTTTATCTTGAGTAGTTTTTGTTACGAAATCCTGGATCATAAAGTATTTCAGGTACATACACAGAACTATTAATTCATATTTACTTTTCAAGCTTAAGATAGCCTAGTGATTATAAGCAAGAATGTTCCCTTCAGGGAGGCGATTCAGTCTTCTCTGCCAAAAAAAGAAAGTAGAAAACAACACCCAAGCTTCTCTCCCATGACTTCCACACATACACCATAGTATACACGTATTTTAATTGTGTTGGGTTTTGATAATTTATTTATTTGCCATGTTTCTACCCTACCTTTTTCTACCCCAGCAGGGGACTCAAGGTGGTGGCACATACACAGTGCCTCAAAATAACAAATTCACCTAAAAAATAGTTTAAAATTACAACATATTAGACATGATTACAATACATTCAAAGTTAAAAACAACCATCCATAGTTCAAGGTCTAAGGCCATTCCAAGGTCAAATTGCACATAATTCAATATTCGGAATATTGCATTGCCTTAATTTTCAAAAGCCTGTTCACATAGCCAGGTTTTGACTCTTTTCCTGAAGGCTAGTAGGGAGGGGGCTGATGTGATGTCGCTAGGGAGGGAGTTTCACAACCAAGGGGTCACCACTGAGATGGCCCTGTCTCTCGTCCCCGCCAGCCAGACTTGTGAGGCAGGTGGGACCGAGAGCAGGGCCTCCCCAGATGATCTCAGTCTCCAAGCTAGTAAAATCCTGTATGTGGCTTTTGGCTTAGATTCTATGATTAATTGTCTTGATGTCCTGGCAATGATGCACTTGTTTGAAAGTTTTAAATCTCTTGACCCTTACTCCTGATGTGTTTGTGTGGGACTGTGTCCTGCTTCTCTTGAGCTGCTTATTGACTGTAATAAAGTGAACTTGAACTTGAATATGAGCCTGTCAAAAATAAGTACAGTGTTCCCTCACTTATTGTGGGTGTTATGTTCCAGGACCACCCACAATAAGTGAAAATCTGTGAAGTAGGGACGCAAGCCCTTCTCCTCCTTCTCCCTTTCCCCCTCCTCCTTCCTCGCTCAGGCAGGGAAGAAAGCAAGTCCTCCTCCTTTTCCCCCTCCTCCTTCCTCGCTCTCATGGGAAAGGAAAGGAAGCAAGCCCTCCTCCTCTTCCTCCTTCCCCGCTCGTGCAGTGCCTCAAAATAACAAATTGCATGGGGAAGGAAGGAAAGGAAGCAAGCCCTCCTCCTCCTTTTCCCCCTCCTCCTTCCCCGTTTGCACGGGGAAGGAAGGAAAGAAAGAAAGCCCTCCCCCTCCTCCTTTCCCCCCTCCTCCTTATACGCTTGCACAGCAAAGGAAGAAATGGAAGCAAGCCCTCCTCTTCCTCTTCCCCGTGAAACAGCAAGTCTGCAAAAAGCAACCGCGAAGTAGCGAGGGAACACTGTAGAATGAAATTCAAAGGTCTCAACACTGGCCAGTTCAATAGTTACAGGCATTTCCAGAAAGGGAAAGTTCAAGCTTTCCCTTTCTGCCATTATAAATAAAAAGTTTCTTGTTATCTTTTTAAAGTACCAAACCCTAATTCATCTCCATCAAAAGTGTTGAATATATACTGAACCAATGCCAGTTTCAAAAGCCCTGGGCCTGCATGTAAATATGCCAATTTTTGTTTAAACAATCTGAAAGTTCTTTTCATTTTATGTATGAAGTAATGAGCAAATTTTAAAAAGCTCTTCTGAAAAATGAGCAGAATGAAATTTCATACATTTTAATCTGTTAAAGTGTGGTGCATTAAACATGCAGGTTAGCTGTCATTGATCAAAGCTCCCATTGACGAACCGCTGCTTGTTTCAGAACGGGAAGGGCACCAACTAAGCTCTCTATCCCAAATGCTTCGTGGTTCATGATCTACTTGGAATTAAACACTGTGACCATAACAGAGGTTATTTCCAACAACACATGACATGCACATAAATATACTTAAAATACGAACATGCGAAGATGTGAATCATTGTATATGTTCTGTTCCTGAGTTATATAAGCTGCAGGGCCATCTGTACAGACAGGGTGTTGTTCCTGGGTGACGGTTAGGGTTCCTGATTGCTCTTATTGTGAAAAGATGTATAACATTGTTTGGGAGGACACAACTTTTCCTGGTTAGAGAAAATGCTCCCTCCAAATGTTTCATGAAGTTTCTGGCACACAAAGTTTTACTCAACTGTCACCTTTTTAGGAACTGACCAATCAGGAACAAACATCTAAAACCCAGAAACAACCCAAGATAAAAAAACCCAGTGCAGGGACATATAGGTATTCAAAGATGTGGATTTTTGTCTCAGAACTGGGATATTCCTGCACCTGAAAATTTCGCATCTTTTGCCATTTCTAGTGATTGCTTCCATGCTTACCGGAAACGGCACCTGGCCACCCTCTTGTTTGCTGTGGAAGCTCCTGAGATAAAGGTTCTTTCTGGATGGGTCCTCAGTGTGGAAGTATAATCATGGGACCACAAACTGTTAGATCAGTGCAATTTCACAATGGAAAGAGGTGAAATATTAAAAGTGCTCAATCCAGTCTTCGTCCACCATCAATAACTCGACTGCAGTGGAATAGCAGACACATGCAACGAAGTCCTTAGCCCTAAGACCAGTTTCTAGTAGTGGTCCATCTCACGTTTAGAGTATGAAGGAGAAAGTACCTCCTAATTGTGTGCCACCCATATCTGGACTCTTAGCACACAACAGAAAGAACTCTGAGTCTAGTATCCTGAACTGAGTGAGTCTTGGCATAATGAATTGAACATGTCTCAATGAGTGATTACTATAGAAATGGAATTGCATTCTAGGTGAGTTTTTATTTGTGTGTTTGTGTTTCTAGCAAAGAACAAAATTGTTATTAACAACATAATGACCCCATGAATTAACGTACAAAATTTTATTATTTATTTATTTATTTATTTACTTTGCTTCTATACCACTGTTCTCAGCCCGAAGGCGACTCACAGCGGTTCACAGTCAGTAAAAACAGCAATAATTCAATGCAACATATAACAACAATTAACAACTTAACACATTACCCGCTCAGTAAACAATTACTACCATAACCAAACCCAATCGTCTCATCGTCAAAAACATAATCCAGATTCGTCATCCATTGTTCATTCCTATGTTCATTACCAAACATCATATCAAAACTGCGTCCTTCTGACAAATCCATCTGAATTCAACACTGCAGGCTTCTGGCTGGACTTTGCTGTTCCTTATTGATCCACAATGTTGTCCTTCTTCGTGGTTTGGTTCTTGGATTCTATGGAAGAAAAGAACATACATTCACACTGTGGGTTTCATGGCTGTAGTAACATATCCCAGTTTTAATAAAAATCAACCTGCCAACTCTGCCTGAGATGCCACCTTGAAATCTCAGTGTTTCCCTGTCTCTGGGAAATCTACCACCTAAACCCCTCTCTCACTGAGGCCCCTTCCACACAGCTGAATAAAATCCCACATTATCTGCTTTGAACTGGAATACATGGCAGTGTGTACTCAGATAACCCCATTCAAAGCAGATATTGTGGAATTTTCTGCCTTCATATTCTGGGTTATGTGGCTGTGTGGAAGGGCCCTGACATTGATCTTTGTACATTCAGATTGTCTCAGCAATAAAATCTCCTTGTTTTCATGCCTATCTTGAGAGGCAGAAGTAATATGAAAAATGAACTCACATATTTCTGTCTATTTGGGAGCCTGTAGTCCACATCCATTTCTTCTCTGGCAGTGATAAAGACAGTCCAATCCAATATGCATATGCGAAATGTCGATCATGGGTGATTTTTGTTATGAAATCCTGTATTATAAAGACAGAAAACATTTGGAGTACTTACACAGAACTATTATTTTCTAAATTTTTGCCAACTTTAGGAAAGCCTCAAAATAATAAGCATGAGTGATCCCCCCCTGAAGCTATTCAGTTATCTCTGCCAAAACATTGTTTCCTGAGGAGAGGGGAAACACCCCATTTAGTTCCCTAATTATCAGAAATAAAAACAAATAAGATCACAAATTGTCTTTCAGAATATTAATTTTAAAATGGTTTACAACTAGCCTTACTACCTTAACTACGATACTTAGATATTATACAGAACATTTTTCCATAGACTTTTCTGGTTTGTTTTTAAGTAATTTTTATTCAAAAAACAAAAAAAATGACACATACAAGTAAACTATTTTAGGTATATAGAACTAAAAAAACCCCAACACAACTACATACTATTGCTTAGGAGGACAGATAGACAAACATCAGTGTTCTGGAAGAAGCAAATACCACCAGTATTGAAGCAATAATACTTTGCCCTGACCCTCCAGCTTTGTAATTAGAGGTCACCTGTTACCAAGAGTACTATGCATTTTGAGGAGACTCAAATAAAGGGCAAAAGAGAGAAATGTACCAAGAGAAGGTGCATCAAGCAAACCCATAACTGCGTTCCATCTAGAAATCTATGTTCTCAGAGGTAGTGAGGTCACTATCTCTGAGGATGCTTGACATAGATGCAGGTGAAGTGTCAGGAGAGAATGCCTCTAGAGAGAATGCCTCTAGATGCAGGTGAAGCGTCAGGAGAGAATGCCTCTAGAACATGGCCATAAAGCTGAAAAAACCTGCAACAACCCAGTGATTCTGGCCATAAAAGCCTTCGACAATACGTCTATGTTCTTGTTGTGATAGACCTTCATAGCCATTTACAGACCCACCACCAAGACTCTACCATAGAATCATAGAACCATAGAGTTGGAAGAGACCTCGTGGGCCATCCAGTCCAACCCCATTCTGCCAAAAAGCAGGAAAATTGCATTCAAAGCACCCCCGACAGATGGCCATCTAGGCTCTGCTTAAAAGCCTCTAAAGAAGGAGTCTCCACCACACTCTGGGGCATAGAGTTCTACTGCTGAACAGCTCTCGCAGTCAGGAAGTTCTTCCTAATGTTCAGGTGGAATCTCCTTTCCAGTAATTTGAAGTCATTGTTCCATGTCCTAGTCTACCGAGCAGCAGAAAACAAGCCTCCTCCCTATGACTTCCCCTCACACCTTGATACATGGCTCATCATGTATCCTTTCAGCTTTCTCTTCTGCAGGCTAAACATGCCCAGCTCCTCATAGGGCTTTTTCTCATGACCCATAATCAGTTTAGTTGCCCTCCTCTGGACACACTCCAGCTTGTCAACATCTCCCTTAAATTGCAGTTCCCAGAACTGGACACAGTGTGATTCCAGGTGTGGTCTGACCAAGGCAGAATAGAGGGCTGGCTTGACTTCCTGGGATCTAGACACTAGACTCCTATTTATGCACACTAAAATTGGCTTTTTTAGCTACTGCATCACATTATTGGCTCATTTTAAACTTCTTGTCCACGAGGACTCCAAAATCTTTTTCACACATACTACTGTCGTGCCAGGCATCCCCTGGTCTGTATCTTTGCATTTCATTTTTTTTTTTTTGCCTAAGTGGAGTGTCATGCATTTGTCCCTGTTGACTTCATTTTGTTAGTTTTGGCCCTTCTCTCTAATCTTGTACATATAATCTGTATACACACAAATACACTTCAAGAGATGTGTCATTGTTTCCTTTACCAACACCTCCTTGTCTTGGATGATCAAGAGTTGGGCATCTCTTGCTGTGCAGTCATCTCTACTGTCATCCCAGTTTTTAAGAGAATTGTTTGACTGCCACCAATAGCATGTGTTGCTGTGGAAATGCCAATAAGCAGGGCAAACTTGGCAGGAAGAATTCACTGGGGAAAGAAAATTTGGAAAAGGATTAATGTTCTGATTAGCAGAAAAATTCACACACATACAGAAAGTATACAAAAAAGTCTACATTTCTCCTTCCTATTCAGTAGACCTACAGGTGTATCTTGATGTCTGCTATTATAGGGATGGGGTAAATAATGGGTGCACAATAAAAGACCAGGTGAGCCAGAACAATCCATTCAAAGATGTTTCTGATTAGCTATGTGAATGGATGGCCTTGCATTTTAAAGATGAAGCATCGAGGAGCATACAAAAGGTATGCAACTGTAAACACATTTTCCTCTTGTTCACCTTTATCAAAGCATTGGTGATTAACTTATAGGTTTCTGTGTGGCTTAATTCAAGCTATTAGAATCACAGAGTTGGAACACACCACAAGGTTCATCTAGTCTAACATGCTGTCATAGAATCATAAGACACCTTGTGGGCCATCCAGCCCAACCCACTGCCAAGAAGCAGGAAAATCATATTCCTGTCATAAGGAATACACAATCAAAGCACTCCTGACAGGCAGGCAGCCAGCCTCATCTTAAAAACATCCAGAGAAGGAGATTCCATCACACTCCATAGCAGCAATTTCTACATACCATCAGAAAAAAATTAAATTGTAGTGCCCATAACTGGACTCTGCATTCAAGGTAAGGTCTGATCATAGAATCATAGAGTTGGAAGAGACCTCGTGGGCCATCCAGTCCAACCCCCAGCCACGTTCAAAACACCCCAATCCAACCTCCACAGAAGGAGCCTCCAACACATTTCAGGGTAGAGAGTTCCACTGCTGAACAGCTCTCACAGTCAGAAAGTTCTGTGGAATCTCCTTTCTTGTAGTTTGAAGCCATTGCTCCACGTCTTAGTCTCCAGGGCAGCAGAAAACAAGCTTGCTCCTTCCTCCCTATGACTTCCTCTCGCATCTTGATCCATGGCCCTCATCATGTCTCCTCTCAGCCTTCTCTTCTGTAGGATAAATATGCCCGGTTCTTTAAGCCACTCTTCACAGGGCTTGTTCCCCAAACCCTTGATCATCTTAGTCGCCCTCCTCTGGACACATTCCAGCTTGTCAATATCTCTCTTCAAATGTGGTGCCCAGAATTGGACACAATATTCCAGGTGAGGTCTGACCAAGGCAGAATAGAGGGGTAGCATGACTTCCCTGAATCTAGACACTATACTCCTATTGATGCAGGCCAAAACCCCATTGGCTTTTTTAGCTGCAGCATCACATTGTTGGCTCATGCTTAACTTGTTGTCTACAAAGACCCCAAGATCTTTTTCACATGTACTGCAGTTGAGCCAAGAGTACCCATTCTGTATCTTTTGATTTCATTTTTTTCTGTCTTAGTGGAARAGAATGGCAGTGGGTTTTTWAAAAAGTTGTTACAAATATGATTCATGKTTGGCTTATGATCTACTAAATCTCCTAGATCACTCTCATGTATACTGTTGTCAAACCAGGCGGCACCCATCTTAAATCTCTATGCTACTTTTCTCATCTAAGTGTACCATTTTAGATTTCTCCCTGTTGAAATTCATGTTCTTAATTTTGGCAAGTATTATTTATTTATTTACTTACTTACTGAATTTATATACCAKTTTTCTCACTCCCGAGGGGATTCAAAGCATTTTTGTGTGTGTCAGAAGTGACTTGAGAAACTACAAGTTGCTTCTGGTGTGAGAGAATTGGCCATCTGCAAGGACGTTGCCCAGGGGACCCCTGGATGTTTTGATGTTTGTGGGAGGTTTCTCTCATGTCCCTGCATGGGGAGCTGGAGCTGACARAGGGAGCTCAACCCAGTCTCCCTGGATTCGAACTTCCAACCTGTCGGTCTTCAGTCCTACAGGCTTCAGCTCTTTGGAACAGCTGAAATTTCCAAGCACTTGTCACAGGCAGCCCCACGTAGAGCGCATTACAGTAATCCAGACAGGATGTAACTAACTAAGGCATTTACCAACATGGCCAGATCTGGCTTCTCTTATGTGCGGTCAGCACTTAAGTTTTAATTGTGCAAAGGCCATCCTGGCCACCACAGATACCTGGGCCTCCAGATTCAGCACTGAGTCCAGGAGGATCCCCCAAAAGCAGACTTGTGTCTTTAGGGGGAGTGTGACCCAATCCAGAACCAACAGGGACACACTCTCCCTGTCTAGCTCTCTGTGGAGGTCATCCACCAAGGCTACCAAGCTGCCTCTGTTCCATTGCAGTCATTTGAACAAATTTAGCCTGAAACCAGATTGAAATGGATCTAGATAATCCATTCCATCTGGAAATCCCTGGAGTTGGGAGGCCCTCACATGCTCAAAGACCTTGTTCAGAAAGGGGAGGTTGGACATAGATGAAAATATCCTGTTGTGTTTCATTCTTAATAATACTTTCCCAGCATTGGATTCTAACAATGTTGCATCTTTGCTAGAAATTATAAACTGCAAAGCTACCACCTTCATGCATTACCTGAGGAGCTCTCCTGGATCTTACTGCAGAGTCTGCTTCTTAGGTGAGACTTAAAGTTGGCCGAAGAAATGCATTTTTCCACATTGGCAACCTGCACCTGCCAAGCTTTGGAAAAGCAGAGAACTTTTACTTCCTTTATTAAAATATTTGTTGACAGCTTTGCAGCTGAGCAATGTATGATTACTAAGAAGATAGAAACATTCATTAAAAACTAAAACAATTTTCTTTAAAAACCAGAGTATTTAAAAAAACACAATGTGTACCAAATATCAATGCTGATTTTAAGGGCCAAAGGCTATATAAAATGGTGAAGCCATCATGAAAAACTGTGTACAAGATCTGAGCATACATATAAATGCAATTAGCACTGATTTATAAATGGTTAATTGGTTTTGTATGTGTAAGGGGGGAAACGTAGTATAGGTTGGAGACAATGGAAATGACCCTTGAGTTGATGTATCATGTTCCCATTGATTCTATAGGCCTACTCCAATTGGGGCGATCAGCAGGATATGGGCTACTGGTATGAGAATAAGCTAGTGAAATTGCATGTAGAGAAAATGTTACGGAAATGATAGAACCAAGAAGAGGCAGGCTACCTAATACATTGTTCAGTCAGACAAATAGTAAGCAGCAGCACCAACAAATTCATTGGACTTGCAGATGGACTCCCAAGATGGGATGAATAAGATCATAGAGCACAGAACAATGAATTCAAATTTTAGGAAAAGAGATTCCCTCTAAACCAGGGGTCCTCAATCTAAGGCCCGGGGGCCAGATACGGCCCTCCAAAGTCATTTACCCGGCCCTCGCTTAAGGTCAACCTAAGTCTGAAACAACTTAAAAGCACACAACAACAACAATCCTATCTCATCAGCCAAAAGCAGGCCCACACTTCCCATTGAAATACTAATAAGTTTATATTTGTTTAAATTGTTCTTCATTTTAATTATTGTATTGTTTTAAAGTGTTTTTTGCACTACAAATATACATGTGCAGTGTGCACAGGAATCCATTCATGTTTTTTTCAAAATATAGTCTGGCCCTCCAACAGTTTGAGGGACTGTGACCTGGCCCTCTGTTTAAAAAGTTTGAGGACCCCTGCTCTAAACATTCTTCCAAATCTATTATTCTATTTTATTATTTGTTACATTAGGAAGTGTTGGGAACTGGAAAATGTTGGATGTGCATGTTTAGGGGTGTCTTTAGCTTTGCCCATCCCTATAAAAAATCATACTATACTGTAAATATCTTATATGCACTATTCTTATACTCACCTAAGACCATGACAGCTGCTAGTAGGAGAGCAATTACAAAGGACCCCACCCACAGGATGATCTGATGACAACAGGAAGAGTGGGGACCATTTGTGAAGAATGACAGTTGATTTGTAGGGGTTACGGTTGTACGAGTTAGGTGCACTGACTGCTTCCCAAAGTTATGGCATATACATACATGTTGTTACTATAGGATGCTTTGTGAAGCCAGCCCCCTCCCCCCGTTACTATAGGATGCTTTGTGAAGCCAGCCCCCTCCCCAACTCCATAAAACTACAGCAGACAAGAGAGGGTGAAGAGGAAAGAGAGAGCAAAGAGAATGAAGGTAACAAGCACAAATACTTTGATAGCATGGGGAACAGACCTTGGATACATTTTGACTAGATTCTGGGATTTTCAGTCTCAAAAAGGAAGTCTCCAAAGCCTACTTCTTTATACCAGCTAAGATGGTGAGAATTGTGTAACCATTTGGATGTTTTTGGTTATTGGCTGTTGCTATAAGTTCCACTCTGACAATACCTAGTTCTTAGCCTTGTCTATAAAGTTTCCTATTGTGAATACTCATCGGTCTTATCTAGGGATCTTTCTCCCCTCCCCAGAGCAACCACAATTGACTGCATGGTTTATTGCAGGGGTCCTCAAACTTTTTAAACAGTGGGCCAGTTCACTGTCTCTCAGACCGTTGGAGGGACGGACTATAGGTTTTTTTAAAAAAACTATGATTAAATTCCTATGCACACTGCACATACCTTATTTTGCTACTGTTATGAATCATAATGTAAATATCTGATATGCAGGATGTATTTTCATTGTTACAAACTGAGCATAAAGCATTGTGATTAATCACAAAAAGAATATGTAATTATATATTGTGAAATATTTACTTCTAATTACAAATAAATGACATTTTGACTTCAAGCATGTCGTAGCAAGAGTAACAGTCTTAATATAACAACAGGGAACCCATTAATATGTTTACTGATCAGCCTATCAGCCGAACTCCCATGACCAACAGAAAATACTGGAGAGGTTTGGTTAAAATACACTCAAACATGTGGACGTTGCAGTCACTCCTGCAATCAAAGAGCATTCTGAATTCCCCAACAATGGGATTCAACCAAACTTGGCATACAGAACACCCATGACAATTAGATTCATCATAGTTTGTGGCAGCCACACAAACAAAGTATCTGGAGGAGAACAACTACATTCAAAGTAAGGGCCACACAATTAAACAGGAAATAACACTTTCAAGCCAGGAACAGATTTTTGTTCTCCAATTTGGATTCAGAGTGTGATTCCAGGTGGGAAGCTCTGACCAAAGCAGGAGATCACAAGAGGAGGGCATTATTATTATTATTATTATTATTATTATTATTATTATTATTATTATTATTATGTTTATTTATACACCACTTTTTGTCTCCACAAGGAGACTGTGGGCCCTTCCAGACAGGCCCTATATCCCAGGATCTGATCCCAGGTTTTCTGCTTTAAACTGGATTATATGAGTCTGCACTGCCAGATAATCTGGGATAAACAGAAAACCTAGGATCAGATCCTGGGATATAGGACCTGTCTTGAAGGTCACTCAAAGGGCCCTTCCAAACAGCCATATAACCCAGAATATCAAGGCAGATAATCCACAATATCTGCTTTGAACTGCATTATCAGAGTCCACACTGCCACAGTTCAGTGTGGATTTTATACAGCTGTGTGGAAGGGGCCAAAGCAGCTTACATTTCAATAAAATTTCAAATCTACAAATATATGAAACACTACAACAGAATTAAATATCATTGGTATTTCTTAAAGCAGGCATGGGCCAACTTGGGCCCTCCTTGTGTTTTGGACTTCAATTCCCTCAATTCCTAACAGCCTAACTACGGGCTGCTTTCACAGCAGGAGC
>NW_026845477.1:290572952-290586097 GCF_025583915.1 Anolis sagrei ordinatus | reverse complement strand
AAGATAGCAAAGTACAGACCACCTTCACACTTTCATACCTGACTTCTATGGATTTGATTATTTATGGATTTGATTAATTATTTTCTCTAAGAACCATTACGTCCTCCAGTATGAACTTATGATCAGTTTCCAGGAGATTTAGTTTAAAAATGGCAATTTCTTTATTTGCAGTTTTTCATTCTCTTTTGAATACTCATGCTAGTAGCTCCATATCACTTATTTAACTATTAGACCAACAATGGGATTTTCCTGCTTCTAGGCAGGGGGTTGGACTGGGTGGCCCATGAGGTCTCTTCCAACTCTAGGATTCGATGATTTCCAAACATAAAACATCCAGCTTTGTTTACTCTGTGCCCCAACATTCTGAGTCTCTTCGAAATCTTTGCCAAAGTTTTGAAATTATTTTGCAACAAAACAAAACAAAAAACTTGAGTTGTGCAACACCCCAAAACCGAAATACAGACACTTGGGATCTATAGCAAACAACCAAAAATTCCAATATTGTACTWATTTCTCTAAGCCAGTGGTTCTCAACCTGTGGGTCCCCAGGAGTTTTGGCCTACAACTCCCAGAAATCCCAGCCAGTTTACCAGCTGTTAGGATTTCTGGGAATTGAAGGTCAAAAACATCTGGGTTCCCCAGGTTGAGAACCACTGCTCTAAGCCATTGTCAAATTTTGCATTCTTGCTCCTGGATTCTTTATCAAACTCTAAGGTTCTGTGACTTTTGTAGCAATTTCCATACACAGGAACAGATTGTATGCAGRAATGTCAATTTTTCCTGTCAACATGTTTGTCACTAAAATTTCTCCAAATTGTGTGATTTCCCCCCGCCCCCATGAATATGCTCATTACTTTGCAATAGTCTTTCTTCCATTAAAAGAGATGTGACTTCAAAAATAAGAAATGTGGATGGTCTTGGTATTACATTATAAATGGAAGAAAAGATATGAGAAAAGTAGCATTAACAGTTGTTTTAATAGGTGCAGTAGCTCTSTARYGTTCGCCCATTTCTAGTTGGACAGCAGACATCCCATGGAAGTAGCCATAGTTTTTCAATTTGTAACATTTTTGAATTTGTTAGTATAAATTTCCATCTCCAACTGTCAGCAATACATTGTTTAGAAGGAATGATAAATTTCTCTGCTCTGACTTCATAAAGTTTGGTAGCTTGTAAAGGCAGGGCTCTGACTTCATAAAGTTTTCAGATTATCTTCATTAATTTCGCTAAGGTTTGTAATACTTCATGGGCAAAGGCAGGTCTGTTATCTAACCCAATGTGTAAAAAGAGGTGCCATATTGGGGGATAATGTTTTATCGTAGGGCCCTTCCACTTCTGAGATTTTCTCAGTCTTCAAAGGGTCTTCCTCCGGCCTTCTGGGAATAATGTTTTGCTGGAGGGCTCTACCACTTCTGAGGCTCTCTCAAGTCTTTGTAGAGTCTGTCTCCAGCCTTCCCGAGTAGGTGTGAGCTCACTTGATCAGTTCTCACACCACTTGCACGACAAGGTCACTGAGGTTGTCCTTAGAACATTATACTAAACATACTCGAAGCTCTGCTTCTTTGGTCATGTAAACCTTGCCAGACCGACAAATTGGGTTTTGAGTAACATGATCAGAAATGGGCTTCACTGTCTTCTGTTTATAGACAGGATGTGGTGTTGTAGAGTGAAGGAGAGGAAGCTTTGGGTTTTGATGCTTTTAGACTGCAGGTCAACCAAGGCATCTTGCATGTCTTGTGATGGGCTGAAATTCACCTGCTGGGTTTGGGGGTGTTAAATACATACAGCACTGAAGCATTGTTCCAAATCCTGTCTCTGAGTACATTGTTCATGGCTATCTGTGTTTACTCCTCTCTCAGATGAAAGCTAACCAGATGGGCTGGAGTTCATTCTAAGGGCAATACAGTAGCCACTGATCACATTGACTGTGGAATTTGGATGCTGTAGTTGAAAATATCTGGAGGGAATTGGGCTGTGGAAGATTAGCTGATCATGTCTTTATATATTTACATAATTTGCAGCCATTTCTATGCAGAATATAGGTATATTTATTTGAGAAATTCAGAATGCACATGCCAGTTGCAATTAATAGACTTTGGGTAGTCTTCATTATGCCTAAYATATAATAATTATATATTTTATATTACATGTAATATTACTAATAATATTACAGTATAGTGGTATAGTACAATATAGTAATARATAATACTAATATTGTGCTATGTTAATAATATAATATACTAGCCGTCCCCTGTCACGCGTTGCTGTGGCCCAGTCTGGTGATCTGCAAAATAAAGTAATAAGAAAGTGTTCATTTCTAATATACGTAATTCCTTTTTGCTTGTGGGTAAAAAGTGTTTCTAGTTGTTTCTTTGTCAGTGTTGATGTAGAGATTGTTGGGTTTCTCTACTCTGGAACATGCAACATATAATTGTTCTTCTTTAGAGGTCTCTTTCAAATCTATGATACTATGATACTGTGTGTGTGTGTGTGTGTGTGTGTATGAATCATATACATCTATCTATATCTATGGCTGGATGAATCTTTGTCAAGATGGCTTTGTTTATGTTTTCTTGCCCTGGTGAAGAGAGTTGGATTGGATAGCCTTAAGTCAGTGTGTGGATGGCCTTAAGTCAGTGTTTCTCAACCTGTTGGTTATGGGGGTTCTATGTGGGAAGTTTGGCCCAATTCCATCATTGGTGGGGTTCAGAATGCTCTTTGATTGTAGGTGAACTATAAATCCCAGTAACTACAACTCCCAAATGTCAAGGTCTATTTCCCCAAACTCCATCTGTGTTCTTATTTGGGCATATGGAGTGTTCATGCCTAGTTTGGTCTAGAGCAGTGGTTCTCAACCTGTGGGTCCCAGGTGTTTTGGCCTACAACTCCCAGAAATCCCAGCCAGTTTACCTGCTGTTAGGATTTCTGGGAATCATAGGCCAAAAGATTTGGAGACCCATAGGCTGAGATCCATCATTGTTTGAGTCCACAGTGTTCTCTGGATGTAGGTGAACCACAACTCCCAAAACTCAAGGTCAATGCCCACCAAACCCTTCTAGTGTTTTCTGTTGTGGGAGTCCTATATGCCAAGTTTGGTTCAATTCCATCATTGTTGGCAATTAGTCCAGAGATTTTTGAGTTATGATGTCACTCAAAATGAACAGAGCATTTATAGATAGATAGATAGATAGATAGATAGATAGATAGATAGATAGGGGAGGGGGGGGAGAGATTGTATATACATATAATTTGCAAGCCGCTCTGTGTCCTCTTCGGAGTAAGAAGGGTGGCATATAAATGTAGTAAACAAACAAACAAACAACCAATAAGACTGGGATCCCTTGAAAGAGCAGCCAAAGTATTTGCAAGACTCACTTCTTTCAATAAATGCTTCCAGCTGCAGCAACAACAGAAGGAATTTTTAAAAAAGTGAAAAGACAGACTTGGGAGGAGAGTCATTTCACCACCAGGGAAACTAAAAGCTTGGAAACCAACCTCATAAGACAAGCTTACACTATCATCCTAGATTATCTGCTTTCAARTGGGTTATATGAGTCTATATTGTCATATAATCCAGTTCAAAGCAGATGATATGGGACAAATCATTGGATTATATGGCAGTATAATCAGTCTCCACCTCTACCAAAAAAGAATGGTTTGATCAACTAATGGTCTGATTTGTCCATTCATGACTGAGAACCACAGAATATTTTGCATTACAAAAGGGATGGTTCATACCAATATACTAGTGCTGGAAAGCTCAATTTCTACCATGAGCTACTCAGAGAATGGCACCATGTTTCCCGTCTGCATTTCTGACACATCCTCCAAACTAAACTGTTCTTTGGCAGGTTCAGTGAGTATGAACCCAAAACAACAATGTATAGCTGAGCAATCTACGTCTTTGCCTTCATTAAATTGTTACAACTCAGACAAACAAAAACTGTACATGTTAAAGATACCTTCCTTCCTGGCTGGAGAGGCAGCACCTTTTCCTGAGTTCCTCTGCGGACACCTGGACTGGAAGTTCAGAGAAGTATAGCCTTCTTCATCCTCCATTGGTAAGCAAAGGCAGCAATAAACAGCTCAGAGCTGTGAGCGAGGCAGTGAGAATGGTTTGCTCCTGTGGCCTGAATGGATGGTCTGACACGTCRGCCTGAYTAGTAGTTCAACCACAACACCAGTCACACCATATAAGAATATAATAAACAGCGTAGCATTGAGGTYTGTGTGTGWGTGTGTGTGTTTGTTTTTAAATTCTTGGATAAAGTTCTTGTCAGACAGTCATTAAGAGCTGTAATTAATATATGTGGAGAAAGGCAGCCTCAGAATTGTATAGARTGGAGCCCTTCCTGGCATATAGAGTGATTCAGGCCCCTTCTATACTGCCATATAATCCAGATTATCAAATCAGATAATACATATTATCTGCTTTGAACTGGATTATATCATTCTACACTGCCATATAATCCAGATCAAAGCAGATAATCTGGATTTCATATGGTAGTGTAGAAGAGGCCTCGGTAGCCATGCAGCTCTTCAAAGGTTATAGCTAGTAGGGGTGTTTTGTGGTTTCTGGGCTSTATGGCTGGGATCTAGTAGCATTTTCTCCTAACATTTCACCTGCATCTGTGCCTGGCATCTTCAGAGGATCCTAAAACACCTAAGGCAAAGGATGTCYTCCTGGTCCTGTCACCAGTAATGGATTGGATGAGGGCTAATAAGCTGAAACTAAATCCAGACAAGACAGAAGTACTCCTGGTCAGTTGGAAGGCAGATTAGGGTGTGGGATTACAGCCTGTGTTGGATAGGGTCACAACCCCTCTGAAGATACAGGTTCACAGTCTGAGTATGATCCTGGACTTATTGCTGACTTTGGAGCCTCAGGTATCAGCAGTGGCCAGGAGTACCTTTGCACAATTAAAGCTTGTGTGCCAGCTGTGCCCATACCTTGAGATGCCACATCTGGCCATGGTAGCCTTAGTCACATCCTGCTTGGACTACTGCAACAATCTCTACATGGGGCTGTCTTTGAAGATAGTTCYGAAGCTTCAACTGGTGCAGAGATCGGCAGCCAGATTACTAACTGGAGCCCCGTACAGAGAGGAATCCATTTTCATGTTACAGCAGCTCCACTGGCTGCCAATCCACTTCRGGGCTAAATTTATGACCCTAAGCCAGCTAAGTTTCAGAACATTTCGGTCATTTTRAGAAAAGTTGTAATGTTTTTCAAAACAAAAACTAAAAGAGGTATCTCCTTACATTTCTGSAAGATGAGACAACATAAACAGGGCATCAGTCCTGCAAATTTCAGAAAAATTAGGCCATCTACTGATTTTTAGGATTTTTTTTTCTATTTAAGCAGCCAGGGCGAGTCAACTCTCTCAGCCTCAGAGGCTTGAAAAATTAAAATATTTGTATTGAGATCAAACTTGCCACAGTTGTAGGCTACATTTACCACTTTAAGCCTGCCAAGTTTCAGAGCATTTTGGTAATCTACTGAGTTTTTTTAAAAAATTTAAAATATTTTTGATTTTTAAAGAGGTATCCTTTTGAATTTCTGCACAATGACACAACATAAGCAGGGCATTAGTTTCAGAAAGATTTGTTTATCAATAGTTTTTAAGGTTTTTTTTTTCAATTTAAACAACATGTGACTGGGGACTGGTTTTTAAGCAGAGGCCAGATGGCCATGTCCCAGGAGGACTTGGATGGTGTCCCCCTGCCTGTTGAGTAGAATTGAACTGGTTGGCCTTTGGGGGTCATGTTAAACGTCCAGCATTCTATCATTTTCTAAACAGAGTCTGGATGGCCATCTTCCTTTTGGGCAGAAGGGACCAGAATGGATGGCCCTTGGGTTGTTTTTCAACTTTCAAAGTGATGGTACTCACCTTTAAGGCCTTGCATGGTCTGGGGCCGATGTACCTGAGGGACCGCCTCACCCCCTACCAACCCCAGAGATCCCTCCGTTCTGAGGACCAAGATCTATTGGAAATTCCCAGTGTCAAGACCTTGCGTCTAACAGCAACCAGACGCAGAGCCTTTACAGCAGTGGCACCATCACTCTGGAATACTCTGCCACCTGAAGTCCGTGCCTTGCGGGATTTATCAGCTTTCCGCAGGGCATGTAAGACATATCTATTTCGACGGGCCTTTGATCTCTGATTGTTTTTAAATTGTTTTAAATTGTTTTTAAATTGTGCTCGATTTTAGCCTGTTCTTGTAAGTCGCTCTGAGCCCCAGGGGAGTGGCGGCATATAAGTTCAAATAATTAATAAATAAATAAATAAACTCTATGAGTCCAACAACAACAATTTGGATTGAGCAGTTTGATTTTCTTTTTTGTGAAGTACAGCTGAAGTATTTTCTACAGGGTCTACTGAACACTGCACATTATGGCTAACAGATTTGTGTAACCTTTTACTGTTGTCAAATACTTTGTGACCCCCAATATTAAGTAAAGGGGACCCCATTAGGGGCCAGGACCCCAGTTTTAAAAGCAGTGCTCTAGAGCAGCAAAAACAAGCTTTACCCCTCATCAATGTGACATCCTTTCAGATATATAAACATGGCTATCGTGTCGCTCTCATTCTTATATCCTCCAGGCTAAACATCTTCCAAATCCCCTCCTCATGGGGTTTCCAGAGCTTTGACCATTTTGGTTGCCCTTCTCAGACACATTCGAGACTAAAGTGTTTTATTGTAAGACTATACATTCCTCTAAACCAGTTGAGACAAAAGGTCTTTGCAGGCTGATTGAAGGTTCTCTAGGAAAGGAGTCCCAGAGCCAGGAGCACCCACTGACAAGGAATGAATGAATGAATGAATGAATGAAACTTCATTTCTATTCCGCTCTATCTTCCCAGTGGGGACCCATAGCGGCTTACAACATCAATCATTCAATGATGTATAAAAATACAAAATAACATAAACCAAAAGGTAAAAGCCAATTTACATTTACACAAGCATCAAAGACAATCAGACAATTGAACACAGATCAACACATTCACATTATAACTTGTCCTTTGCTGAATGTAGCATTTGTTGGATTTTCTTGGTGGGTCTGTAGATTGTTTGTATGTTGTGTTTCCTCATCAGCTTCCCTATGTGGTCAGTGGTTCCCTTGATGTATGGCAAGAACACTTTTCCTCTGGGTGGATCTTAAACTTTACTCTCGTGGCTTGTTCTTGGTCTTGCAGCTCTTCTGATGTCTGAGGTATTTATTGGCCTGTAGAGCCCAGTTTAGGTGGTTCAGTTCATCTTGGAGGAGGTGGGGTTCGCAGATTCTTTTTGCAGGAGTCTACCGTATACCATGCAGCTGTGGACAAGTCTACATAGGGACCACCAAACGCAGCATTGCCCAAACAAAAATCCAGGAACATGAAAGGCACTGCAGACTACTTCAACCAGAGAAGTCAGCCATAGCAGAGCACCTGATGAACCAACCTGGACACAGCATATTATTTGAGAACACAGAAATGCTGGACCACTCACACCACCATGTCAGACTACACAGAGAAGCCATTGAAATCCACAAGCATGTGGACAATTTCAACAGAAAGGAGGAAACCATGAAAATGAACAAAATCTGGCTACCAGTATTAAAAAACTCTAAAATTACAACAGCAAAACAGCAGAGAGGAAACAACCAGGCACATCTTAACACCTCTCAACAAAAGATTTTCCCAGGCTCAGCCAGGCCTTCAAATGCTAATGAAGGTAGTCAGTTGAAACATTCACACCTAGCTCAAGCAGAGAAGAGCTCTTGGCCCCACCCCAGTCATTCCACAGATATATAAACCCTTTGTCCTAGTTCCAACAGACCTCACTACCTCTGAGGATGCTTGCCATAGATGCAGGCGAAACGTCAGGAGAAATGCCTCTAGAACATGGCCATAAAGCCCGAAAAAACCCAGAAGAACCTATTGATTCCAGCCATGAAAGCCTTCGACAATACATTTTATATTTTATTAGTATTTTTAAAAACCAGCGAAACAGTGAGTCCGTGTAAAGCGAACCATGAAGTAGCAAGAGAACTCTGTAAATGGCAAAAATTCAATGCCTCACATATGATAAAACAATATGTCATACATCTAAAACAATAACATATAATTGTAAATTAAACCAATAAAACTATAAAATCATCAAACATGAACACTTGACATTGCATTTTCAGCATCTGCTTATTTTGTTCTTCTTACTGAAATATATGTGGACTTAGTTCTAGGATAAGATGCGATACTAAAATCTGTGGGTGGTCCTTTGTACCCTGCCTTCAATCAATTTGAGTGTGGGAAAACACTTTGTATGTTTATGAGTACACTATATTATATAGAAATGGGGAAGCAAGCTAAACTAAAGCAGGCAAAGAAAGCAGAAGTCCGTGTACCTAATTTGCGCATTGAAAGCCAGTGTGGCATAATGGTTTCAGCGTGGACTACCACACTGGAGATTATAATTTGAATGCTCAGCCATGGAACCCAATGTATGACCTGGGGCAACATTTGGGGTGCATCTAAATGGGAAATTAGTGCAGTTTGATATTGCCATGGCTCAATACTGTGAAATTCTAGGAGTATTTATTTATTTATTTATTTATTTACTGTGCTTATAGACCGCGGTTCTCAGCCCAGGGGGCGACTCACCGCGGTGTACAACATGGAGCAAATTACAAAACATAATCCAACAACAATCTAGCAATATCAAACAACATCAAAACAGCATCATCAACAACAGCAGCAATCTCAATATCAAAATACAAAATACAAAAGGTCATTCACGTCGTCTCATCGTTAAGCCACAATCCAATATCGTTTTCCATTGTACCATTCCTGTCATCATAGCCGTTTATTGCACTTCTTGTCCGAACGCCTTCTCGAACAGCCACGTTTTTAGTTTCTTGCGGAATGTCATAAGGGAGGGTGCCAGTCTGATGTCCACGGGAAGGGTGTTCCACAGCCGAGGAGCCACCACCGAGAAGGCCCTGTCTCTCGTCCCCGCCAGGCGTGCCTGTGAGGCAGGCGGGATCGAGAGCAGGGCCTCCCCGGACGATCTCAAAGTCCTCGTGGGCTCATAGGCCGAGATGCGGTCAGAGAGGTATCTTGGGCCGGAACCGTTTAGGGCTTGTAGGCCAACGCCAGCACCTTGAATTGAGCCCGGTAGCAAATCGGCAGCAAATGGAGCTGGTACAACAAGGCGTTGTATGCTCCCTGCGTCCTGCTCCTGTTAGTAACATGGCTGCCGCACGCTGGACCAGTTGGAGCTTCCGGGCCGTCTTCAAGGGCAACCCCACGTAGAGAGCGTTGCAGTAGTCAGACGGGATGTAACCAGAGCGTGGACTACCGTGGCCAAGTCAGACTTCCCAAGGTACGGGCGCAGCTGGCGCACGAGCCTAAGCTGTGCAAATGCTCCCCTGGTCACCGCCGAGACCTGGGGCTCCAGGCTCAACGATGAATCCAGGATCACACCCAAGCTGCGAACCTGCGCCTTCAAGGGGAGTGCGACCCCATCCAGCACAGGCTGTAACCCTATACCCTGTTCGGCCTTGCGACTGACCAGGAGTACCTCTGTCTTGTCTGGATTCAATTTCAATTTGTTCGCCCTCATCCAGACCGTTACAGCGGCCAGGCACCGGTTCAGGACCTCGACAGCCTCCTTAGTAGCAGGTGGAAAGGAGTGACAGAGTTGGACATCATCTGCGTACAGATGACACCGTACCCCGAAACTCCGGATGATCTCTCCCAGCGGCTTCATGTAGATATTAAACAGCATGGGGGACAGTATGGAACCCTGTGGAATCCCACAAGTCAAAGGTTGTGGCGTAGAACAGGAGTCCCCCAATAACACCTTCTGGGTGCAGCCCTCCAGGAATGACTGGAGCCACTGCAAAACAGTACCTCCAAGGTTCATTCCTGTGCGGGGTCCCAGAAGGATACCGTGGTCTACGGTAGCAAAGGCCACTGAGAGGTCCAGCAGAACCAATGGGGACACACTCCCCCTGTTGAGCTCCTGGTGTAGAATCCACTAAAGTTACCAAGGCTGTCTCAACATGTCCCGGCCTTTACTCACTGGTGGAAAAAAAAACGTCATTACAAGGGGACAACAGACCCTGGGAGGATGGTTGTCGTGTCGCATATTTCTAATGTATTTACAAGTTTGCATAGAGAGAGGGCTCCGCACTCACAGAATGATCTAGTTATTTTTTGCCAAGACGCTCTCATATTAGTGCTTCGGTCTTGTGTGTTCATGTCCTCCATGCGCGCCCATGGTTTGTGGTCGTCAGGGTAATTGCTGGAGAGGCGGCACTTCTTGATCGGAGTGAGAGTATGGTATGGTAGTCTTTTGAAGTAGGGGGTTGGGATCTATGGTAAGGGGAAGGCGTAAGGGGAAGAACACTTGACATTGCATTTTCAGCATCTGCTTATTTTGTTCTTCTTACTGAAATATATGTGGACTTAGTTCTAGGATAAGATGCGATACTAAAATCTGTGGGTGGTCCTTTGTACCCTGCCTTCAATCAATTTGAGTGTGGGAAAACACTTTGTATGTTTATGAGTACACTGTATTATATAGAAATGAGGAAGCAAGCTAAACTAAAGGAGGCAAAGAAAGCAGAAGTCCGTGTACCTAATTTGCATATTGAAAGCCAGCGTGGCATAATGGTTTCACCGTGGACTACCACACTGGAGACTATAATTTGAATGCTCAGGCATGCAACCCAATGTATGACCTGGGGCAAGTTTTGGGGTGCATCTAAATGGAAAATAAGTGCAGTTTGATACTGCCATTGCTCAATACTGTGAAATTCTAGGAGTAGTAGTTTTGTGAGACACCTGCACTCTCTGACAGCGAAATCGAAAGACCTTGTAAGACTATAATTCCCATGAGCCCATTGCATTGAAATAAGAGAATGCACAAAAAAGTATAGACTTACTACAAAAAGAGACAAAACTTTTCCTGAGTTTACTAAAGCTATCAAATATTAGAAGAATTAGGGAAAGCAAACCCTTGTAGTACAGGATTTATGAGCATTTTCTTTCCACACATTGCTTGCTTCAGAAATTACTTGAAGGCATAGAGCAAGAATTTCCTTATTATGCACAATGAATGGAGCAATTAACCAAATGTGTGTTGGCACATAAGCATAACAACATTTGAATTATTTTATTACAGATGTGGTTCAGCCTTTGCACCATGTTCTAGTTCAGCGGTTCTCAATCTGGGGGTCACAAC
The DNA here is from genome assembly GCF_025583915.1 of Anolis sagrei ordinatus. Lineage (NCBI taxonomy): Eukaryota > Metazoa > Chordata > Lepidosauria > Squamata > Anolidae > Anolis > Anolis sagrei. Next base: position 290,574,865 of record NW_026845477.1, on the reverse strand, counting down.
CCCCAAAAGAGTCAATTGGCTACTTAGAAGATAGATGGATGGTATCCTTGAAGTGACTGGCTTGACTCTGAAGGAGCTGGGGGTGGTGACGACCGACAGGGAGCTCTGCCGGGGCTGGTCCATGAGTTTAGAAAGAGTCAGAAGCAACTAAATGAATAAACAACAACAATATGTCTTGCCTCTTGTCCCCAGTCTCTCTACAAGCTTCATGAGAGGGAGACTGTGAAGGCTTATGAATCACTATCAAAATAGTATAGGGTGCCGGAGGGGGCTGTATGGTGATGGTGAAAGTTTGCGTAGTTATTTTTTTATTGTAGAGATTTTGGCTGAATTGTTGTAATAATTATAACATGTGTAATGCTTTCTTAATATTTATCTTCCAAATGCTTTTAAATGCATAGTTTTTAAACTGGTGAGCTGCTTTAAGCCAATCCTGAAAAAAAGGATGGTGTAAAAATATCAACATAACCATTTTTCATTTTACTCCTGTGAATCTATTCACGTCGACATTCAGATAGTTTTGGTTTGAGGTCCCCAAGGCTGAATTTACACTGTCCCATATCCCAAAAGCTGATCCCAGATTCTCTCTCTCCACCCCCCCCCCCCCCCCCCCCCCCCCCCCAGATTTTCTGGCATTGTAGACTGATATAACCCAGTTTAAAGCAAATAATCTGGGATCAGATCCTGGAAATTAGGGAAGTCTAGATCCAGCCTAAGGAAGGGGTTTCAGCATTGATGAGCTACTACAGAGGAAGACTATCAACTAGCATCCTGGGCCAGCAGCAGCAGAACAATGCCACTGGGGAGGATCTGAAATTTGAGGCGATCTCAGGGCCCTTCTACACTGCAGTAGAAGGGCAGGAAATGGGTTACGTTAACCCAGGGCCCATCCAGGCAGTACCTTTATCTCAGGAGCTCTCACAGCAATGAGGAGGGTGGCCAGATGCCATTCTCTGTAAACCCGAAAGTAATTGCAACAAAAGGCAAAAAAACACAAGATTTTCAGGTGTGGGAATATTGTGGGTTTTAGCCGAATATCCAGATATTCTCATCTCTGTGTGTCCTAGAGACATGCAAACTGCTAATTTTCAAAGGAGTCTGTCCCTGGATTGAACACACAGTGTGTGTTTATGCAACGACTTTCAAAGATATGGCTGAATTCCATTTGAAAGTGCCTCCTATAAAACACACAGTGCAGCTCTGTGCAAATTTGCAGAGTGCATATAGGTTTTTTAAAACTCTTATCAACTTCTCTGGTGTCATAAAAGTTGATTTTCCAGAATTGCTATTTTAGGATTGGAAACAGAAAATGACATCTGCCTTTATAATTCTGATAAACTAGTTTAGGGGAAGGGCTTTTAAAATGCTCAGGCATAGAGGTCCTGGGTCTCAGTATGGGCCTCTCTACATAGACCCTAAAGCCCGTGATAGGTAACAGGTTTTTCTGAGGTGTTCAAATTAATGCATTAATTTGACACCTGCAAAGATCTGAACCTCAAGCTTCAACAGTGCTGGGGGTCAATCCCCATAGCCATCCTGGTTTTTCAGGTTCCTGGATCCCAAAGGAGTGGGGGGAGCTTCCTTTCCCCTTTTCCTGCCCAAAACTTACTAGAGGAGCCTGCTGGCAGTACAGGCCCCTCTTCAAAGTACTCCTGATGCAAAAAAATAAAATAAATTGGCATGTTAGGAGTGTGGAGGAGGAGGGATTTCCTTCCCCCCCCCCCCCCCGCCCCAAAAAACTCTTGATGTCATTTTCTCATGTCAGGAGTAATGTGTGCCGTCGCGCCTGGGGCTATTATTCTCAAAGGGAGGATGGACGTGACATCTTTTCCCCAGGGGAGTGCTTCTTGCCCTCCTTTAGGAAACTGGAACTCCCAAGAACCCAAAACGATGTAAATAACTCAAAATAAGTT
>NW_026845477.1:290551750-290571623 GCF_025583915.1 Anolis sagrei ordinatus | reverse complement strand
TAGACTATTATCATGCAAGGGGCTACTGTTGGAAACCTTAAGTCAGGAGGAAATTAATCATAGGAAAATAGGAGGAATTTCCCAAGAGGTGCCTTGCTGGGGTCATGAAAAGGGCAGCTTCCTACAATTTTATATATGGGGTATGGGGAAGGGGAAAGATGCAAGGGAACCATATGAGGGTACATTAATATAAAGAAAAAGAGCCCATCTCCACTTCCCCCCACCCACCAAAGTCCATTGGGAATTTACAAAGCCATTTTGAGAGCCCATGGGGCTAGGGAGAGGAACAAGTTTTAAAAATCCAAAAGTTCATGGGGCTTGTAAAGGTAAAGTTTCCAAAAAGTTTCTAAGAGTCCTTCAGAAGGGGGCAAAAGTCCCATAAAAGTTCAAGAAAGTTCATAAGTGTAAAGGGAGGTGGTTTCTCAGTAATAAATATGTTACCTTCTGCTTCTTTTCTTATGTCAGTAGAAAAAGGAAAAGCAAGGAGGCGATAGGGCCTCTTTGAGGAGAAGATGGGACCATGCTGACAGAGGATAGGGAAAAGGCAGAACTACTTAATGCCTTCTTTGCATTGGTGTTCTTGATATCGAGCTCTTTTGGAGGGGGGACTCCCCAGCGGGGAGATCCCTGAGGACCGCTCAAAAGGGTCCTTGAACCTTGGTGAGGCCAGCGGGAGCCAATCAAAGCYGCAAGAGATATTTAAAATAATAAGACCTCAGCAAAGCAGAAGAAGTCCAGCGACCGAGGCGTTTATTTGCGATTCAGCTGAAAAGGATGCATTACAGGAATCATTCCACTGTAAGCATGCAGTACAAAGATTTTCAGGCATTTTTATACAGTCAGAACAAAGGAAAGCAGTTTGAAAATCCCGCCCTCCCCTCAMCGGCCGGCTTCACGCTGATTGGCTGAGGCTGGAACAGCTGGGAGGAGGTTTGASAGCCCTCCCCCGTCAGGAGCCAATGGGAGCGCACTCTCGCCTCGGGAGGGCCAATGGGCGCCCTCAGCTCGCTTCCTGGGTTCTGACCAATCAGGAGCGAGGAGGCGGGACGGCCGCAGAACAAAGGGGAAAGATGATGGGATTTGGATTTCCTGCCCGCTGGAATGCGGGCTTTGTCTCAGGCGGGAAGAGGGTGATATTTGGTAAACAAAGGGCTTTCCTGCCCTAGATGGGTCTGGCGAGTAATTTGAATGAGCTAGTTCGAAATCGGACCTCCCGGGGGGTCAACGATCTCTGGGTGATTTAATCAGTCTTTTCTTTCCGGGGCTCTGCTGACCCTCCTTCCTTCGCTGGCCTTGCTCCGAGGGCTGGGTTGGGGATCAGCAGCATTGTCCATGCATGATGAGTCAATCAAAGGGGTGATTGAGGAAGAGGCTTGGGCTCTTTCCTCAGGCAATTCCTGGTCATGCCGGTTTTATGGGGTAAGGGTCAAGGGGTGAGGATACAGGGGAGTTCATAAGGGTTACATATATCATATTCATAAAACACAGGCATCACTAATATACAGGCATTTCATAATACCACAACCCACCACCCACCCCAGTCCATCTTAGTAGGAAAATATTTTATTTTATTTCATAAAAAGGAAAGAAAAACTAGAAATCCCAAAAGTCCGGATGGAGAGGTTTGGAGTAGCAGGGGCCAGCCCATGGTTCAGGCTGGCCAGCAGAAGATCGGTCCTTCCATGAAGCAGGAGCTGGAGCTGAAGGGGGAGCTAGGTTCCACTGTCCTGTCCTTGGTGGAACTAGYGCTCCCAACCAAGGATCGGGCCTCCCTGCCCGATCCCCCACTTCCAAGGCTTCCCCTTGGGCAACGGCGGTGGGTCCCCGGCAGGGGGGGGGGTGATGCAGGAGCGAGCGGCAGTGAGCGGAACGGAGCAAGCCGGCAAAGCTGGCGAAAATTTGACAATCAGCTGTTCTTCGGCCAGATTTAATATATAAACAAAAACAATTATTCCTCGAGTGTGGGAGTCCAAATCGAGAAAAGTGAGATGGCAGATAGTCTTAGAATTAGTTGTAAAAAAATACAAAATTTGAACGGGCCCGATCCGCCATGTTGTTGTTTTGGCGGATAAGGGGGGGGGCCAATGGGAAAACCTCAGTATCCGCGATTTGAACTAGCGCAGATATCGCGGCCCGGGGGGTGCCGGGGAGGCATCCCCGGTGGGCTCACGGACCCCCGGAGCCCAGAAAATGGTTAATTTCATGCTTAAGAAGTTGCAGGCAGGGAAAGACAGAAAAGTATCAAGCGGAAAGATTTAATGTTGCAAAACTTAAGTGCTTTATTTAGGGGTTAGTTACAATGTCAGGGCTTGGGGAAAGCAAANATCATATTATTATTACTACACATCTGCCTACTGAAAGAAACTGAAGTCTATGTGTTTGAAGAATGTCTTCCTACAAAGTCCTTATTGCAAAAAATTGCATGGAGAGTTCCTTTATATAAATAAAGTTTTCCCTTCAGAAAGCTGTACACAGAACAACAATCCTTTTCTGAAAAGCAATTGATATGGCCCCCTGGATCCTTGAGATTTGGTTCCATGATTTCCAGTGGCTGCAAATCATCACACTCCATATTAGTAAATGGCAGCAATGTGAATATGGATATGCTGAAGCATTGGTTTTTGTGTCACCATCATTTAATAATATAGACTATGAGCATCTGGGTTTTTGTATCCATGGTAGGTCCTGGATCCAAACTCCTGTGGAAACAGTGGCCCCACTGTACTAAGGTTACTGAAATCCAAACCTGCAAGTGATTTGTTGTTGTTATCCGCCATCAAGTCAATACTGACTCATGGCAACCCCATGAATGAGAGACCTCAAGGTCACCCCATCATCCATAGCCCTGCTCAGATTTTGCAGATTTCCTTGGCTGAGTCTATCTGTCTGGAATGTGCTCCACCTTTTTTTCCTATTGCCTTCTATTTTACCAAACACTATTCTCTTTTCTAGTGAGTCATATCATCTTATGATATGGCCAGTCTTTCTTTGCACATCTTTTCTTCTAAGAAGAGTTCAGGCTTGATTTGCTTTAAGACCCACACATTTGTCATTTTATTAGTCCACGGCAAATTTAGAACTCTTCTCCAGCATCACATTTCAAATGAGTTGATTCTCCTCCTGTCAGTTTTCCTCTTGCACAACCATGGGTAGAAATATGATGGTGTGAACAATCCTACTGTTATGTCGTTAGTGTGCTTATTGCTAATACAAACACACACACACATATAATCATACAACGGATGTAACAATATCTCATTGAATACTGAAGTTAGGATTGCCCATGCAGTAGTATTTCTAACTTGATAATGAAGAAAGCTGATAGGAAGAAAATCAACCAATACATACATATGTGATATAGGGCTAGAAGGCATGATCATCAAGTTTGCAGACGACACCAAATTGGGAGGGATAGCCAATAGTCCAGAGGACAGGAGCAGAATTCAAAACGATCTTGACAGATTAGAGAGATGGGCCAAAACTAACAAAATGAAGTTCAACAGTGACAAATGCAAGATACTCCACTTTGGCAGAAAAAATGAAATGCAAAGATACAGAATGGGTGACGCCTGGCTCGAGAGCAGTACGTGTGAAAAAGATCTTGGAGTGGAATGGGATATAGTATTAGGCCTATTTTAATAGTAATTCTCAAATAACCAAGAACTACATTTATCTGGCATCTATCAATCCTCATGAGGTGCTGGTTAACTGAGAGTATACTGTGTATATATTTATATATCTCTATAAACAGTTTCCAGACTGTCAAAAACAAATCAGTTGTTTGGCTAGGACAATGAAGACAGCTGATAGGAAGAAAATAAACCCATATAGGTCTTGCAAACTTAGGGCTGTGGCTTTCCCTGACTGTGAGGGATACATATATATGTGGAGCTAATTTCCAAAAGTTACAAAATCCATCTGAACAAATTCTACAGGAATCCGGGGGGGGGGTGGGGGGGGGTGGACATGCTGATAATATTCATTCATTTGCTTAAAAAGGCATTTCCCAAGCCTTGTACCTAAGTGATTTGATACATTTTGATTTTTTTGGATCTGTACATAATCTATTACTCATTTTTCATTTGGATTTTGTACTTTTTGTAAGTAAACTCCACACACATACATACACTTTTTCCATGTGTGTGTGTGTATTCATACATATATAACTATATCAAAGAAAAGTAACACAAAATTGTGGCAAAATTTTGTCTCTGAAGATAAACATGTTTTTTTTACTTGCCTCTTTAAAACAGGAGTTAGAAAGGCCATTACCAAGGTGATTTACAGTTTGAGAGTGTATTTACTCTAAATTGTCAGCGTCATTATCATCATCATCCCCTAGAAAAACTTCTTCTTAATTATAGCTCCCAGAATCTCTAAGTCAACATGATCTGTCATTATGTATGGTTATGGGATCTGGGAGTTAAAAATAAAAAATAATAATTTTTCATTGGGTTGCTGTGAGTTTTCCGGGCTTTTTCATTCTATCACACTACACTACATATTATAACACTTTAGCTGCCATTGCAGCATCTTTTGGAATTCTGTTGTTTGTAGTTTAATGAGATCCTAGAGCTCTCTGACTATGAGTTGCTCTAAATGATCTTCCCTAAACTTCAAATCCTGGGGTTTTGTAAGATGTTACCATGGCAATTCAAGTGGAATAATAACACTTTAGCAGTGCAATATGGAAAGAGAACGAGGGTCAGAAAGAAGACGATGATAATAAGAGCTGTCTTGAATCCCATTCTGGAAGAAAGGTGAGCTATAGATCAAACAAACCAGTATCTATTACTATTACTTTGTAAATCCACAAAATGGTGTGGAAATACATGGTAGTAGAGTCAGTTATTAATCATGTCACAAATGATTTCCAGGAAGAGCCCCTGACACTTGTGTAACCACATTCCAGACAACATTGCGATTACACATAGCAATGACAGTGGACACTCAAAAGAAATATATTGTGGTTTTGAAGCCAGGAAAATGTGGTTCTCCTTGCAAACAGAACTGACGCGTGGAAAAAGTGTGGTCATCAGGGAAGACCTACAGAAAGCATAAAAATGGGAAGCAAATACACATAAGTTGTGCAGATAACTGGTTGTACAGATACGTTTTAATTCGAAGTGCCTGTAGTTAGGCAGATCCACCTTTTATAACCTGTACAAGACTCGATCCTCTATTACAACAGTGCTCCGGTTCCATTAACAACTCTCACCTCTATTGCATTGATCCACTATATAAAGTTTCAGAATCATGATGTTGATAGTTACCTGTTTTTGTTCCTATTTCTCTATGTACTGTGCAATTAAGGAAAATTTCTGTGGAGATATAATTCAGAAAACTGGGTAGCAGTTGTTTGTAACTGACTTATGTATATATCATGTATTTTCATTTACCTTCATATTCGTTTGTCACTAGTAGGCATGCAAGAATAGGATTCAAGACCCTATTTGGGGAGTTGATGATGGCTGTGATAAGAGACACGTGTCTCCAAAACTTGCTCATGCTTATAATTTTACTTTCTGTAAAATGCTTAAACAGAGAAACCATAACTTTATGCCTACTTGCCTAGAAGCAATCCCCATGGCTCAATGAAACATCTGCCTATACATAAATAGGACTATGCATTCTTATTACACAAGTTCAGTGGTGGTTTTCTTCCAGCTGTATGTATTTCAGAGTTATAATTTTGTATGAGCAAATCAGTTGTGCTTATTTGAGTTCTTTAAAGTACTTAAAAATTTAACCTCATTATTAGGATCAACTGATAGTCCATGTGTTTTATGCTATGTGCACTTATTTGAGGTGGGATGGAGTGTTATAGATTATTATTCTGGAATAATAGTAATAGTAATAATAATAATAATAATTTTTTTCCACTGCCTTAAACCATTGCATGCTGTATTGCATTAGTAAAGGTAAAGGTATCCCCTGACATTAAGTCTAGTTACCTCCGACTCTGGAGGTTGATACTCATCTCCACTTCTAAGCCAAAGAGCCGGCGTTGTCCATAGACATCCCCAAGGTCATGTGGCCAGCATGACTGCATGGATTGCTGTTACCTTCCCGCAAAAGTTGTTCCTATTGATCTACTCACGCTTGCATGTTTTCAAATTGCTAGCTTGACAGAAGCTAGGGCTAACAGTGGGAGTTCACCCCACTCCCCGGATTCGAACTGCCAACCTTTCCGTCAGCAAGTTCAGCAGCTCAGTGTTTTAACCCACTACACCACCACATTACTACCTCTCTATTAAATTCACTGATATTTTCCTGCATATGCGAATATAATTTCTGTTACCTTATAATGTATCAAACCATTCGTCCATTGTAATTCACTATTTTCTGTATTGATTTATGCTGAGTCTTCAGTATCACTGGTGGAGACCTTTCTATTTAACTGGAGATATCTGGGGCTGAAAACAGACCTTAGTCATGCAAACTGGATATCCCACTATACCACAGTGTTCCTCCCCATTGCAAAAACACAGGTAAAGGTAGTGTTTTTGTAGTTCAAGGGCTACATTTCCAAAGCTAATTGAAATAATAACCAGTCTTGTGAAATAATTATCAGTTTTGCAGTCTGAAACAAGCCTAGGGAGAAAGTCCTAACAGGCACCCTGCAGGTGTGGGCAGGAGGTAGCTCTGGATTTGCTGATAAAATCTATACGGTTTACAGTAGATTGAGGACTTGCCTCTTGGTTTTGTTGTAACAACATTACTCAGTCAGTTCCTTCAATAGTACCAGTGAAATGAAGAAACCTTTAAGATTTTTAAATTGGAAGGAAACAATCTGGAAGACCACAGAAATAGCTGGAAAACCTCTCTAAAATAAAAAAAAATATTCAGGAATCCCAATGAGCTATCAAAACAAGTCAGAAGAAAGTTATGCAGCAGAACCTATGGAATCAAGATGAAAGTTTCAGAAACTCAGGGCCAAGATCCTTTTTTTTTAAGGCTGGGATGCTGTACCACACACTGTGTGCCTTTTGTATTAGTTAGTGATTCTCAAGAGTTCTAACAAAAATAAACAAAAAACAGCTAGATTTGCCTGCTTCTCTAATGGAGGATATCCTAGCCATCATGAAATAACAATTGGAAATGAGTAGGTGAATTTGTATCTATTTTATTCAACCATTATAACAAAACTACATTGTAATGCAATTAAAAGTGGCATAAACTTTGCATTGAATAGATTGCAATGCTGAAAAAACCAAAAAAGGATGAAGGGAGACATGGCAAATAAGAACATCAGACATAAAAAGATCTTAACTTTAAGGGATCCAGGGTGATGTAGTTTTCCCCTTGGATCTCCAACTCTTCTGATAACTCAGGCCCCATTTACATTATCATACAATGCAGTTTCAGAACTCAGATTAACTGCATTGAACTGGATTATATGACAGTGTAGACTAATATAATCCTGTTCAATGTATTTCAGTCTGCATTGTATGAATCTACACTATATATTATAATGCAGTTCAAACTGCATTATATGGTTGTGTAGATGGGGCAAGCTTTGTCTAGGCCCCTTCTACACTGCCATATAATCCAGACAGTCAAAGCAGATAATCCAGATTATCTGCTTTGAAGTGGATTACATGAGTCTATACTGCTATGTAATTCAGTTCAAAGCAGATAATTTGTATTTGTAGAAGGGCCCGTGCACTGCCACATAATCCAGTTCCAAAATGCAGATTAACTGCCATATAATCCAGTTCAACTCAGTTAATCTGCATTCAGAAACTGGATTATATGGCACTGTAGATGGATCTCTTAATAATGTAGAGAGTTCTGTGAGCACCTAACTAGACAACAAAATCTACATATTCATTGTATGTGAACAGATTATGCAACACTTACAGCGCTTAATATTTTGTGCAGTTTCTCCTGATAATTTGTAATGGTTAGAACATTGGGCTAAGACTAGGTGACTCACACTGAAACATCATTGGGTGGTCTGAAGACAATCACTCATCCTGTCTTAGCAAAAGATGTCACTGAGTATTGTGAGGATAATNGCTGTAATGGTCTGGATGAGGGCGAACAAATTAAAATTAAATCCAGACAAGACAGAGGTACTCCTGGTCAGTTGCAAGGCCGAACAGGGTTACAGCCTGTGCTGGATGGGGTCGCACTCCCCTTGAAGGCGCAGGTTCGCAGGTTGGGTGTGATCCTGGATTCATCGTTGAGCCTGGATCCCCAGGTTTCAGCGGTGACCAGGGGAGCATTTGCACAGCTCAGGCTCGTGCGCCAGCTGCACCCGTACCTTGGGAAGTCTGACTTGGCCACGGTAGTACACGCTCTGGTCACATCCCGCCTTGACTACTGCAACGCTCTCTACGTGGGGCTGCCTTTGAAGATGGCTCGGAAGCTTCAGCTAGTCCAGCGCGCGGCAGCCATGTTATTAACAGGGGCGGGACGCAGGGAGCACACAACGCCCTTGTTGTTCCAGCTCCACTGGCTGCCGATCTGCTACCGGGCCCAATTTAAGGTGCTGGTGTTGGCCTACAAAGCCCTAAACGGTTCCGGCCCAAAATACCTTTCTGACCGCATCTCGGCCTATGAGCCCACGAGGACCTTGAGATTGTCTGGGGAGGCCCTTCTCTCGATCCCACCTGCCTCACAGGCACGCTTGGCGGGGACGAAGGATAGGGCCTTCTCGGTGGTGGCCCCCCGGCTGTGGAACTCCCTCCCTGTAGACATCAGACAGGCGCCCTCCCTTATGACATTCCGCAAGAGCCTAAAGACATGGTTATTTGAGAAGGCGTTTGACTAAGTGCTACAGCAACTGGCAATGATGACTGGAACGGAATATGGATAACGAGATTGGTTTATGATTCTACGATGAGACGGCGCGGATGATTTAGTGTGATTGTAATTGTATTAGTGATAGTCATGTTGATATTTCGTTGTGATATTCCCTTATTGTAAACTGTTTTTATATGTTGTACACCGCCGTGAGTCGCCCTAGGGCTGAGAACGGCGGTCAACAAATGCAGTAAATAAATAAATAAATAAATAAATAAATATAACCCAGAGTAGTTAAGGCAGAAAATCCCACAATATCTGTTTTGAACTAGGTTATCTGTGTCCACAATGCCATATATCCCAGTTCAATGCAGATAATGTGGGATTTTTTTCAGCTGTTCAGAAGGGGCCTAACACAAATAACACTTGGGATGGAACTAGTCAACTGCTAAAATTTAGCCATGACACAAACAAGGACTCCTAATCCTGTTTATCTTGTGGAAGAGGCCCAGTTCAGTACAGTTATGAAAAGGAGAATTGCCCTCTAGAACATTAGAAGCATCAGCAGGAGGAGCTGGAGTGGTTCAGAAACAGTATGGGATGACCACCCTGATAATATTAGAAGAGCTAACTACATGGCAGTGAAACTGAGATTCCAATAAGGAAGAAATTCAAACATTTGATAATTTTGCTTTGTGTTAAAATTACGTTTTAGAAGTGAGCAGATTACCAGTATATGACTTAATTAAAGGGGTAAAATATAACACATTTCTTAACATATTTCCATGGCTGGCACATTTACACCTAGTACTGACAACAACAGAAGGGACTGGCTCGGCACTTCAAAAATCACTGGAGGAAACATGCCTGGCTCTGTTCACATTTATTTTATTGGCTTCCTTCCCACCTCCCACCTCTATTTCTTCTTGGCAGTATTTTTCTTTCTTGCTTATAATAAAGATTTTTTCACTGTGGTTGGGACCAAAACACAGCCTTTGCTCCACAACAAAGAATCTTTCCTTCAAGGGGTAGGGGTTCGGCGCCTTTAACAATTTCATGGCGGGTTGATGTTTGTTGTATGTCTTTAAGTCATTTAGGAATTATGGTGATGATAAAGTGAATATATCATGAATGTTTTGAAATCCTGGTTTCCCAGTGTCCTAGTCCAACACTCAAGCCACTATGCATGGATACACCGCTCAATTCATGAAAATGCAATAACAAAGACACTAAAAGCTGTGCATTTTTGTATGCCAAGTTCAGACATTATAGAAACTTCACTTATCTCAGCTCTAGGGATAATATGAAAGGCTTGGTTCATATTTTGACAATTCTCCCTCTGATTTAAGGGTGACTGGGCTGAAGTTTTATCTCCGACTTTTCCATTCCACTCATCTATTCCCGGCTCTGTCCCCTTCAGTTCTGATCCATGCCTGCTGCTTAAATTCACAGTATTTCTTGCTCTGGAAATTTCTCCTCTTGACAGCATTGAGCTTCTTTAACACCTCTGCTCATAAGTATATTGTCAAATGTCTTCTTGTTAAGAGGATGGAATCCCACCCGGAATGAACAGACTGGACTTGATTCTGTGCTCCTCATTAAATAGAATAAAACTGGAATCCATCTCTGATGGAAATGACATCTGAATCTATCTGAGATCATTGCTGAATTGAACTTGGACTGTCAAAACTGAAAATATCAGGGAGGATCCATTTTCAGAAGATGGATTTATATACACTCACTTATATATTTTCAAAAATGTTACGTACCTTTTTAATATATTTAAATGTATAAGAAACTTAAATCTCTTGAAAACTGGGTAAAATTAGTGGTGCAGCTCAGGGAAAATGCTGGAAAATCTGTTGTTTAAAAGATGCTTACAGAGCCTATACAGAAGCAGGCCACACTGTTTTAAATCATACTTACATGCTGGTACCCATATAGAAAATTGTAGCTTTGTTTACATGTGGGACTGCACTGTCCTAAAATTATAGCCTTTTAGAGATAAATAGTGATTATCAAAAATGTGACTATGGTGATCTGAGAATTTGGAAGTAATTTTGATAGGGAACCTCATTCCCAGATGCATTTTGAAAATAGTACTTATCATGGCTAGCAGTGATGTAGTAGTTTGAGCATTGGACTACAACCTTGAAGGCCAGGGTTTGAATTCCCAGATGGTCAAAAACATTTACTTGGTGATTTTAGACAAGTCACACTTTCCCAGCCTCAGTGGAAGGCAAAAATACTCCTGAACCAATCTTGCCAAGAAAATCCTGATAGTTGTTATTGGGGATGTTATAAGTCTGAAATGACTTGAAGGTACACAAGAAGAAGAAGAAGTATTCACTGATCAATGCAATATTATGCATTGCCCTTTTATGGTAAGGCTGTAGTGTGCCAAATATGGCAATCTTGCTACAAAAACATCTTTAGACCAGGCTATTTTGGAGATGATCGTTAAGCTGAATGAGCCTAGAGATGTAGTAATAAAATCAGATAAATTAAAATTATATACTACTCCTTTGCCACCTGGAACATAAACATGAAAGTGTTTTTACCAATGCAAATATAGAAATGGAAAGAGCTCTCAGATACATCCATCTGTCGAGCTCCTCTGTCCTGTTCATCATAAGTGATGCTTTGGCTGTTTCAGCAAGCTTTTACATCTGGTTTGAATTGGAAAAAAGTTACTGCTCGGAGTATTTTTAATAGTGAGCATGTCTGTGAGCTGCTTATCCTGGTACAATGCTTTGAATACCTTCATAAAATCATATTATTGTATGGTATTTTTCTGTGTGACTTATTGTCCACACTATTTTTATGCTGTTGTTATCATCATCATCACCACCACCATCATCATCCCATCTTCTCTCTCCATAGGGAGGACTAAAAAGGCTCAGACCTAAAAGTATTACAACTTAAAATATACAATATACAAATATTAAAACAGTATTAAACTTCATTAATATTAAACATTAATAATTCAAGTTAAAACTATAAAAGCATATAAAACCACAGCATCCCATGACTTAAACACCTTATCTTTAAAAGTCTTCTTGAATAAAAAGGTTTTAGCCTGCCACCAGAAAGACAGCAGAGAAGAGGCCATTCTGCCTTCCCTAGACAAGGAGTTCCAGAGTCAATGGGCAGCCACCAAGAAGGCCCACTCTCGCTCTCATTGACCGAGCTTGAGATGGAGGTGGGACTGAGAGAAATGCCTCTCCTGAAGATGTCAGGGCCCAGGCAGGTTTGTACAAGGGGATGCGGTCAGCCAAATAGCCTGGACCTGAACCATCTAAAGCTTTAAAGGTCATAACCAGCACTTTGAATTGTGCCCAGAAACAGGCTGGCAGCCACAGGAGCTGCTACAACAGGGGGTCGTCCTATGCTGATTTAGTGTTAAATTGAGGCATAGTCTTATTCAGAAAAAAACCATACCAAATCAATGTGAATGTTCCAAGGGGTCTTCCCTCCATATCCCAAAGTCTACATTTAATCAAATTGCAAAAAAGCTACATGCATTTAATGTGAAGGTAAAGGTTTCCCCTTGACATTAAGTCTAGTTGTGTACGACTCTGGGGGGTGGTGTTCATCTCAATTTCTAATCCACAGAGCAGGCGTTGTCCGTAGACATCACCATGGAGTGCTGTTACCTTCCATCAAGAGTGGTACCTATTGATCTACTCACATTTTCATGTTTTCGAACTGCTAGATTGGCAGAAGCTGGGGCTAACTGTGAGAGCTCACCCCACTCCCCAGCTTCGAACCGCCAACCGTTCAGTCAGCAAGTTCAGCAGCTCAGCGGTTTAACCTGTTATGCCACCAGGTTTACTTTTGAGGAAATACAATTGTAAATAGTGAGTCTTAGTACTTTCTTAAAACATATATGTAAATTGCTAAAAGACAAATATTCACTAGCCTACCCCCCTATACATTCAATACTGATATTGCCTCACAAACAGAAATAAAATTTAAATAAATCCTAAACATGACCTTTTTTATTCACCTGATTCTTGTCCTGTGCATGTTATGTCTTATTTGCCCTAATCTATAGTTGCTGTTTTGTTTTGTTTTGTTCAGTTGTGGTGCCTATTTTGCACATTTTTCTGTATGGTTTTCTAGGAACATTTATTTATAAAATATTTATTATTACATAATTTCTATGGGGGAGGCAAAGAGGGAGAGAAACCCCCCGAATAAGTATGTTTTTCTATATGGATGGTCAAAATGAACACAAAGGTGGTGCAAACCTTCTGAAATAATACTGTGCATCTTTAAGCTACTTCACAAATGCCATTTTTGATGTGTTTAAGATTTCTTTCTGGAAGTACAACTGTCAGAATGTAAAATATGGATATAACAAACAACTATTTGAATGAATCTACAGATAAATTTATTAGAAATTAGCTGTGTGGCTTCCTCCCGAGAGTATTTTTCAAGACACGTTTGATTTGGTCACTGGTTGATAACAAAATAAATTCTAACAGGAATAAATTACCGGAGAGTTTCCTTCCATGTGACCCTGCAGGTCAGGCTAATAACAGTGCCCTTTACAAGGCAACCAAGCATTAAACTACCAAAGGTGCAATTAAATGGTCAGTGGGCCAAGCTGTTCACATTCATCGAATTCTTACTGGCAGCAATCCCTTTTACAGCCCAGCGGAAGAGGGGGAAAGAAAACTCAACTCATATTTGGACTTTCTGTAAAAGGTATAGGTATGAAACATAACAGATCAGATAAGAAGAGACTCTTGGGCAATTTATGTGACTTTAAAATGAATACTCTGAGCTTATTGTAGAATGATTTTTTTTGTTATCATATCTTGGGATAAAAATACTGATTATTGGATAAAATATGTAAACCAAGAGGCTTGACACTGAGACAGTGTGACTCCAGTATCCACTTCTGCTTTCCTGGATTGAGCATCCACTGCTTGAAAATATCCCCTCTCCCCTCACCCATCCAAAAAACAAACCTTCATTTTTCCATTTTATATAAGGACACAATTTTGTCACCACTGTATTTAATGGGATTTGAGCATCCAGGGATTTTGTTATTCATGAACTTTGGTATTCATGGTCCAGGAACCAAACATGAACATATACTAAGGGCCCAATTCACAATACTTATGGTATTTATTTTTTTCATTTATATCCTCCTTTTCTCTCAATAATGGCATTCAAAGCAGCTAGCAACTATGATATTTAAAAACAATACAGATTACAGCTATACAAAGTCATTGATAAAAGTATTAATAAAACTTATTTTAATAGTAATTAAATAGTTCGTGAAGTTAAAACATTCAACATTAAACCCATTAAAAGGCAATGTACAAACCTTAAAAAAACAAAACACCATACTGTATTAAAAGCCCAACCCACCCTGTTTTAAAAAGCCTGGCAACATTAAAATCTTTTCACTTGCTTATGGAAGGACAGCAATGATGGGGCCACTTTGGCCTTACAAAGCAGCCTCCCAAGAAAGGTCTCTCCCTTGTTTACATCAAACAGGTCTGAGAATGTGGAGGGTAGAGAAAAGGATCTTTCCATATGGTTGTAGAGCTCTAAAGGGCTCATAAAGAAAGATTTGAAAACTTGGTTGATTTAATAAGCTCACCTGTTTTTACACTAAAACAGCTCTTTTGCTAGATAACAACAATATGAGGCACACAGATACAGGTCAACTTTCCTACCTGTAGGGGTGAGGTGTCGCCAAGTGATCACAGGTTCAGGGCGCCCATTTGCCATACACACCAAGGTCACATTGCTGCCTTCATTCACAGTGACATCTGAAGAGATGTTGGAGATCTTTGGTGGAACTATGGAAACAAAAGAAGATTGCTAAACTTTAGTTCTAGGGTGTTCATTTTATCATGGTTAGATGAACTCTATTCTGTTGTCGCAGTGACTGCCCTTCTTAATGCCCCAGGCTAAGAGTTATTTTTAAAACATGTTGAAAAAAGTACAACTTCAGTTGTGAAAGTCATGCTGTAATGCTTCCCAGCTGTCTGAATATTTATTTAGATGCAAATTCCACATTATATAGTCAAAAGCTAAGGAAGATGACAGAGAGGCAGATAGACAGAACACTCAACATTTCATCATCATCATCATCATCATCATCATCATCATCTTTATTTATAGCCTGCCCTATCTCCCCAAGGGGACTCAAGGCAGTTTACAGCAGGACTTTAGGCACTGAACTCGGACAATAGGATTGTTTGAAAATTGGAAATGGCTTTATGACCTGTGATTATGTGATTTGTTCTATGTGACTATGTAATTTTAATTAATATCACTGTTTAATTGTTATGTAATTGATTTTATATTGCTGTTTTATATTGTTGTTTTGATACTGTTGGCATTGAATTGTTGCCTGTGTTAGCTGCCCTGAGTCCCCCCTCAAGGGTGAGAAGGGGGGGGGGGGGGGGGGGGGGGGGTAGAAATGGTCTAAATAATAAATAAAGAAATACAACAATATAAAATGCAATGGCAAATATTCAATGCCAGTGAAACATGTAACAAATAAAAACAGATTAAATAAACATGACACAATACATTTAACACATTTAACATATTAAATCCATTAAAAACTCTTAAACTCTGATTAAAATAATAAGAGTAATTAACTTTAGATGCCGAACACATCAATGAAAATTAGGCTAACTTATATTTGTTCAAATGAATGCAATGATTGCATTCATTTGAATTGTCTCCTGAAGCCAAAACAGAATAGGCCAACAATCCATAGGAAAAGGCATGGATTACACCAAATCACTGTAAAGGACTAGGGTACTCTGTTTCACAGTGACAGTTATAATTTGCAGGAGAGAGGACAAGGATGGACCCACAATTTACATGCTGTTTCCCACCTAGTTTTCACCCTGGGTGGTTCTACACCAACCGGTAATTCAGGACTGATCGGTCATCCTGGGTGCCAGCCTGGTCCTGCATGGCCCCAATTGGGGCTCCCTGAATTGCCTTGGAGACAGCAGAGAGTCCTGACTGCTCAGCTTCGAGAGCACCACTTCCACCCCATGTCAGGGGGCAAATCATTGTGTTACTAAGGAAGTGGAGAAGTGGTGAGAGAAAGACCCCATCTCTCCCTCCCATCCCACTCAATGAGATGGCCTCCTGATTGATGTCAGCAAGAGTGCTCACAAGGAGGTAGGTGGAATTTTTCAGCCGGTAACAGCCATGGCACAGGGGCGGGGATGACAGGAGAGTATCAGTCCATGTCCATGGGCAGCCTGAGGTCAGGGAACATGGGGTGGTAGTCAAGACAACTGCTGCCAGTTTTGGTTAGGAAATAACCCAGCACACTGGACTGCTCCTAACTTGAGGGGGAATCTGAATCCTTCTGCAGGATCCAGGTTTCGCCTCAATTAGCTTAACCCAGGGCATATCTGCATTAAGTTTATGTTTCCCCGGGTTAAGCTGGATCAGTCCTGTATGGCATTTAGCTGCTGTGGGGCTGATCTGCACACTAACCTAAATGGTCAGTGTAAATGTGTCCCCAATCTCTTTAACTAGGTGAGAGAAAAGTGGATGATGTGAAATGCCAGTGGGTGTATGTGAGATAGTAAAAAAACAGTTGACAGGTAGACACTTTCCTGTTCTACTCCTGAAATCATCGTCCCTAATCTTTTACTGCTTTATGCCAGAGCCAGGGCAAGAAATTTTGCTGCTTGAAACAAAATAGTAAATATTGCTCTCCACATTCCTACCTCCATCCAGGTTAAGCCACCTCCAGATTAAGACCCATTCCAAAGTAATAAAAGTACAAAAACAACACATGAAAGAACAATTTGCTGTCTTTCCATCCATTCCAAGTCATCTATCTAAGGCAACCATTTCACGCCATCTAATGATCTGGCTGGCCCTGTATTTAACTGTAACATTTAGTTTGCCTCCTTTCCCCAGTCAGAAGTCAAAGTGCTTGAACCATGAATGGGAGGGGCAGTTGCTCCAAGGGACTTAATAATCTCTCCCTTTACCGCACAGCTTCCATTTGAAAATATACTTGTGATGTCCTTCTCAGTATGACAGGAAGCTGAATTTGCTGTGAAATTCCCCTTACGATGCATATTTTTGCTTGAGAATTTGAGCTTTCACTTCAAAGAGTCCTTGTGATTCTGTAAATAATCCTAGAAATGTGAACCATGTGCAAACCAATGCAGTGTATCGTGCCAGAACTATATTTAGCTGCAAAAGTACAGCTGAGTAAAGAAAATGTATATAATATTTGCTTGGGTTTTTTTTCCTTTTGCAGATCCATGAGTCAGCTTCCAGAGCACTGGTTAGGAACTCAACTCAGGAGCACAGAAGGAATCAAATGGTTTTGATGCACCATGTAGCAAAAAATAGCCACATGGTGTTGAGTCATATTCAGCAGCAATAACTTAGATGAGCCTTATGCTCATTTGGTACTTTCCTAGCAAAACAAAATCTTCCAAATGCTATTTGTACTATAGCAGGACTTGCTCAATTTCCCCAGAGTGAGCCAGTACTTGACTCATAAAAAGATACCAGGGAGTGGCCTAAAAATCAAAGAGCCAAGGAAATAGTAAGTATGGAAACATAGAGGTTATCAGTGAAGAAAGACAAAGAGGAAACAAAGTAAATGACTGAAGGAAAAATGTTGAACCACCAAGTACACGTCATTTTTTGAAATCCAGATTGTGGTAATATGTTTGTTAAGCCTATCAAAAGACACAAAAATCTCAATGCAGTGTCTCTTGCTGGAAATGCAAGTCTTTGGTAAACCCTTAAAATTTAGGGGGAACATACAGGCAGATCCTGCTCACATTTGCCACTGTGATGATTGGATTTTGAAAAATTTGGCTTGTTGTGGAAACAAAGATTAGTGATAAAGCTTCAATGGAGACACTTCTCTCCCATCTCTTTCAGGAGTGAATTTCCCTTTCAAAGGGTAGAATTCTCTCATTTCCTGTTTTAAGTCAGATGTTTGTAACTCAGGGACTGCCTGCACATGTATCTTTCTACTTATCATGATTACTATCTCTCCACCTCCTCAATCCCCAACTCTTTGGTATCATAGGTTAATTGCCTTGAATGCCTCAGGCTTATAGAATTCTCTCCAGATGGCACTCTTACTCCTGGCAAACAGCCTAAAGAACTCTGCCTCTCTTGACGGACTTTTGCGAACAAAACCGTATTGGAATATAGAAATCTCAGGCATGTATGTTCAAATTTCTGAGCAGAATTTTAGTAAAAAAACAAAAACAGCATCCATCTAAACATGATTACTAGACTTGTGCAATCCTGATGAACTGCAATCTCTTTTGGTGTCCCAGATTTTGGTGGGAATCCTGATCCATTTTTGGGAGCCTCCCAAATTTGGGAGGGCAGAAATCCGTTGGCGGCAATGGGAGGGACTTCCCAGGCTCCCCTTCCTGTCATTTTAGGCATTGTTTGTCCTTATATCCTTCATTAAGACCTGGATTAAATGCATAGGAGTTAAGATATCACTCTTTTGCAATCTATTCCCTTCTGTCTATAGAGGAGGCCTGGGTTTAATTAAGGGCTTAAGAAACCTTGCTTCCTGGGATCCTTTCCCTTCTGTCTTTAAAGGAAACCTGGGTTTAATAAAGGGCTCAAGAAACCTCACTTGCAGGGATCCTTTTCCTTCTGTCTTTAGAGGAGACATAGGTTTTAAGAAAGGGCTTAAGAAGCCCGACTTCCTGGGATCTTTTTCCTCTAGCAGCTGCCACTCTCCCCACACTCAATGTGTAACCAAAGCAAACTAAAAGCAGTTGGTTTTCTACAGCCTCTGTTCCATTGTGGCCAGTAAAAAAAAGAAGAGCAGGCCCATGCTTTTACAGGCTTCCAAACCATCCTAAGGCAAACATCCAAAATGAGTCTGTGCACAAGCCTAATGGTTACATAAAATTCAAAGCTTTTATTTTCAGGGCCCAACATGAGTAAGAAATCATAGGTATTAATGCATCATGCAATATTATGCCATGGTGGTTGTTTCTCCTTTATATGCAGCTCCTTATTCAATCTTGGAAATACAGCAGACACAAATATGGAAGAAATCACTTCTTTCCAAAATCCATTTCAAAGCAGAATACCTTTTCAACTATTATGAACCAGCAGCAGATAGAGGATAAAGCCAACAGATGGAAAATATTTGACAGTGCAACAAGGCCTGAAGAAATGATGGAATGACAATATAAAGAGGAAGAATGAGAATGAAAGTTAGGAGAATCATACCATCAACTATTTCAAATAAAAATTGAAACACATATGTAAGTCATCTATTCTTATGCCAAATGTTAAGGCATGAAGCTATGCCCTACCATGATCTAAGAGTGGCCCTGTATCCTACCTTACAGAGGACAGTATTTGTAGGGCTTACCAGCACCTGCTTGAAAGAGGTTTCTTTTTTCTTTTTACTGAATCCAAGTTCAATCAAAGATAAAGGACAGTAACACGGAAAAGCAAGGGGTCACCAAGTAATTTTTATATAGACTGAGCAGCTGGCACACAGCAGCAGGGGTAGATGATCATGGTATTCTCTACTATGGTGAAATACATTATTTCTCTTCAGGTTATAGACCAAATTTGCATTCATATCTCCACATTATTTTATATACATTTTATACAGATTTCTATCCTCTTTACCCTCGTTTTTGAAATGTTCATGTCAAAATTATATTCTATCACACATCTGTGGGTATTCAATTGCATGTTGCCGAATGGCCTTCTTCACCTACCATATGTCATATTAATTTAGCATGGAACAGCTTGAATTGCGCTGCTTTGAAAAATAAGATGTTTGTACTTTCAGTTAAAATATGTTGGAAGAATATGATTTTGTCGATAGTTTGTTGTCAGCAATTCAAAACTAGCCTTGTTTTGTGTGTGCTACAAGCAGTGTACTAAATGACACTTCAAGGATCAAAAGATTGCATATGCATGGATGCAAATGAGTAAAAAGAGGCATTCTTACAAATGCAGAAACTTAATTTAGAACTGAGATTATGGTTATAACCTGAAAATGGGCATATTTAGTAGGGCTGGGCGGTTTCGTTTCGTTAATTCGTAATTCGTTAATAATTCGCTAATTTTTTCAATTACAAAACGATAACGA
>NW_026845477.1:290519482-290540505 GCF_025583915.1 Anolis sagrei ordinatus | reverse complement strand
AATGCCTCCTTGGCTGTGGTTGACTCTCAGGAAGAAGTAGTAGGTATCAACATTTGGAGACATGGTTCCCCAGAGGTCTTTTATTGAATTCTATGCCACTTGCATTTTATTATAGGATTATACAATTATTGTATCCATCAGTTTGATTGTGCTCTTGGTATAGAGGGTATTATAATCTGCTTTGGATTATTGCCCAAAAATGTAATGTATAAAAATGTTTCGACATCAAACAGAATAAACAAAACAGAAGCAGCAAACTTGAAGGTGCAGTGGATTTCACAGCTTTATGTCATAGCGAAAGGAAAATACCGGTAGATTTACTTAGTTTCTCAGCCCAACTTTTAAAAAAAGTATTAGAATAAGTTTATGAGGGATCTGGGGCTGAAGAGGGACTACTATATCACAGATGTCACATGTTCAAACTTCTAAATAGGGCTATGGGTCCATGTCTCATTCAACAGTTTTATTTTTTATATTAATTCTCAAATAATTTCTCACTCTCACTGGAGTTGCTAATCTGTCCTTCCTTTTTTCCTTGATTAAGGATTTCCTTTTACGCTACAAGAGTCTTCCTGATCATTGGATTGGTCTCCGGAAAGAATCTGGTCAACTCTGGAAATGGGTAAATGTCAGCAGTTTCCCAGAACAGTGAGTTTCCTTTTCTGTTTGAAGCAAAAAGCTCCCAAATCAAGGCTTGGAAGGTGGAAAATTGGAGAAGTATCTGTACTACCTGTATAAAAGAGGGTTTTTTTCAGTAGGTATTGATTGATGACTATCAAGGCCAGATATTCCTACTTTTGTACAACCATTACACGTAAAAAACCCCAAACCTTTATACAGTACAGTCTTGCTTGTCCAACCTTTGCTCATCCAATGTTCTGTTTCATCCAACGCAGTCTGCTTCCCAATTGGATCCACAAATGTTTCTATAGGTAACAATGCACAGAGGGACGAGACATGGTTGACACAGACTTTTACCATCGGGCACAGTGTCCGGTCTGCACCGACTGCGTCTCACCCCTCCCGGGGCGCAGAAAGGCCTGCTGCGCATTGCTGCCTAGGAAAACAAACAGCGCATTGCTGCCTAGAAAAACAAGGCTTTTCCTTAATCCCTCCTTATTATTCAATATTCTTGCTTCTCCTACATTCTGCCAGCCTGTTTATGTTGGATAAGCGAGACTCTACTGTAGTTTTCAACCAGGCAACCCTAGATCAAATGTTCAGAATGCCCTAGTGTAGCAACATGTGTTCAACCTCGACATTTGTTGTGTTTAGTTAAATATCTATCTAGTCAGTGAACTAACATTCAACAAATGAGATAAATGAAAATTCAACTTTCTCATGGATATCATTAACAGCAATTAAAGTGGGAGGGAAAGAATGAAATAATGAGTGGGGGATAAATTAAAAGATGAGATTAAGAATAAATCCATGGACAAGAACCTTCATACAGTAGAAAACTAGAATTAAAGGCAGATCTATAAAGGACGAAGAATCCAAGAGACATACAAGACAGGTCTATATAGATCTATAAAGAACAGCATTACAAATTATGGTAACTGACAATTACACAACAGCCTTGTTGGGGCAGAACCATCCCTACCTGGAACTAATAGTTATCCACTATTCACATAAGATGGCAAATTTATATTTCTAATAATTCTCATTTGAGTGATGGCAGATAAATGGCTGTGTCTTTTCAGCCTCAGTCTTCATGCCTTGCTGTTCCAAAAGAGACCTTGGATGTCTACTATCTGACTTCACACCAATTATAATTCCTTTGCCTGACAGAATTTTGTTACTCCTCAGGCTCCTTGGACTTCCCACTGAAGCAGGAGTAAGATGTGCATATTTGAACCATAAAAGTATTGCCAGCTCTGGTTGCACAAGAGAAGAACCCTGGGTTTGTAGCAGGGAGATAACGTGAGACATTGCCTGACCTTCTGAAGCTGTATTTCTGCTGTGCACATGCACTGAAGCACTCTAAAAGGTACTAAACTTCTGCTTTGTACGAAATCTTTGGCTGCTTGAAGGAGAAAGTCCATTCAGTCTTTGCAGAGGGGGAGGCACCTCAGACTTCTAATTAATAACTAGCAATATAAACATTGAGCACCCTGAGATAGAAAAGCAAGGATACAGGCAGTACCAGATTCACATCAAAATATAACCGATCTCCCAAGTCCTAAACCCAGAAAAAACAAAATGATGGCTTCTTTTCCTGCAGACATTTTTGAGACACAGAATATATTAGTGTAACCCACACTGACCCCACTAGTGTAAGTTTGACTTTTTGACCTAAATTCTTTATTAGGCCTGACTAAAGTAGACCAATTGAATAAATTGGAATTATAGAATCATAGAATCATAAAATAATAGAGTTGGAAGAGACTGCATGGGCTATCCAGTCCAACCCCATTCTGCCATGCAGGAAAGCACAATCAAAGTATCCCTGACAGATGGCCATCCAGCCTCTATTTAAAAGTTACCAAGGAAGGACTTCCACCACACTCTGAGGCAGCTGGAACTGTTGAACAACTTGTATGGTCAGGAATTTCTTAGAATCATAGAATCATAGAGTTGGAAGAGACCTCATGGACCATCCAGTCCAACCCCCTGCCAAGAAGCAGGAAAATTGCATTCAAAGCACCCCCTGACAGATGGCCATTCTTCTTAATGCTCTGATGGAGTCTCCTTTCCTGTAATTTGATCCCATCGCCCCTTATCCTAGTTTCAAGGGCAGCAGAAAACAAGCCTGTTCCTTCTTCCTTATAACACCCTTTCACATATTTATACTTGGCTATCATGTCTCCTCTCAACCTTCTCTTCTGCAGACTAAATATTCCCAATTTTTAAAGACACTCCTCATAGGAATTCATGGTCTCCAGGCCTCTGATCATTTTAGTTGCCCTCCTCTGGACACCTTCCAACTTGTCAATACTTTTAGAAAGGAATATGTTACCATTTCTTACTTCTCTTTCTTTCTTCTTAGGTATGATGGGCCATTTCTAGATCCTCCTGGAAATGTAAGGAGAGAGGACATGAAACTCCTTAATGTTTGGCTTGGTTTCATCCCACTGGTGCTTCTGCGTATGGTTTGAGCCTTGTTTTCAGGAGATTGAAGAATGCAAAGAAGTCACTGTTCATCTGTCAAATGCTTACTGCACCAGGATGTTTTCTGTCATTGAAGGGGTTTTTTTTTTAGTGGGGCAGAAGATCCACTTTATATTTGAAAATAATATCTTGCCCATTTCAATTTTAGTCTGCCAATTTTAAAATTTTTATTTTGTCTCTTTTAATGTTTTTAATTGTATTGTTGAGACTATGTTTTAAATATGTTCTAAGTGTTTTAATTGCCTTTTAGCATGTTTTATTAATAGTAATATTTTATTTATTTTAGATTTGTATATTAGTGTTTTAGTATCATGTGGAAAAATGTAAAATTCAATAAGTAAATAAATACATTTAATTAAAATGTGATTGAAAATATAGCCTTATTTCAAACTTAAAATATTTTCTCTTTTCCCCTCTTGTATTAACAGGGAATACATTTTCTTTACAACTAGCTTAGGTACCTGGTGATACTTGGGTTAGATCTTTTATAATGCTATTGATAAGAAATAGTATTTGTTTGCATTCATTTTTTATGAATGCTCCAATTAGAAAACATATAAAGATTAGAGGTGTGCAAAATGGCAAAGATCAGTTTTGCTTCATTTCAAATTTCAGATCCCTCCCCTCTCCCCTGTGTCATTTTGGGAAGATTTGGGAAGATCTGGGTGTGGGGGGGAGTGTTTTGATTCATACTTTGAAATTAGGAGTTTCGCTAATGTTTAGGTAAGATTTGGTACATTAGGCTCATTTTTCTGTCATTTTATGACTATCAGGATTAAACTTGCCACAGCTATAGAACACATTTAGAACTGTAAGTCTACCAAGTTTCAGAATGTTTTGGTCATCTACTGATTTTTAGAAAATAAAATCTCTATAAAAACAAATGAAGTATCCCTTTGAATTTCTCCACAGAGACAGAACATGAGTAGGGCATCATTCCTGCCAAGTTTCAGAACGTTTGGTTATTAACTGAGTTGAAATATATATATTTTTAAAATTACATTTTTTAAAAAAAAACCTATAAGAGATATTCTCTTGAATTGCTCCACAGCAACAGAACATGAGTAATGCATCACTCCTGAAAAGTTTCAGAAACATCAGGTCTACCACTAATTTTAAGGATTTTTTTTTCAATTTAAGCACCTTGGCAAAGTCACATTTAGCCTCAGAGACTTGGAAGAAAAATTGGCTATTAGGATGAAACTTACCACACTTGTAGGACACATGTATAACTGTAAGCATGCCAAGTTTCAGAAAGATTTTGTCATCTAATAATTTTTAGGAAGTTTTTGAAGATTTTAGAAATAAATTTTCCTTTTTGAAAAACCAAAAGAGGTATCCTCTTGAATTTTTGCATGCTGAGACAACATGAGCACAGCATAATTCCTGCCAGGTTTAAGAATGCTCTGGTCCTCCATTGATTTTTAGGAATTTTTCCCATTTAAGCACCTTAGGCAACTCACACTCTCAGTCTCAGAGGAAGGCAAAGCAAACCCCTTCTGATTAAATCATTAGAAATGGTTCAAAACAATCACAAAAAGGAAGACTTTGTGGTGAAGAGGAGTAGTAGGCCTGCATATTGGTCATTCCAAGAAACAACAAAAAATAATGGGTGTGCCAGGCTACACTGCATAAAATAAAATAAGATTTCTGGGAGGGATGATTCTCAAGGCACCAGTGCAACCACCTATTTCCTGGTTGCACTGTGCAACAGGGTATGATTTATCGATTGAGTTGGGAGAGAGGGTCAAGCTTCCCACAAATGCATGCCCACCCACACTGCCCTAGCAGAATTTGGGGGGAAAAATTGGATAATTCCAACAGAGGAAAATAGATATCAATGAAGGGACATAAAGAAAAAAATCAAAAAGTTAAGCTAGCTAGTAGCTAGAGCAGTGCTCCTATAAGTTTTAAGCACAGACAGGCAGAGAAACTGAATGGAACTAAGGACACATTTGTTTTCTCTCCAAACACTGCACCACCCAATCACAGAAAATGGAGGCCCCATGTGCAGCTCTATATAGACCAACTTTGTAGAAAGCCATGTGATCAACTTTCTTCTTCTGATTGACTGACAAGGGAAAAAAACTGTGTGCGGTTGTCCTTGTGAATCACACCAGACAGTCCATGTCCCCAGGGTGGCAGAGAAATATATTACATTGGGAGGAAAGTCCGATTCAACCAATTTTCTGAATTTGTCAATAAAATTGGGAAGCTTGTGTTTTGATTCATAAATGCTTCAGAGACGTCACTTCCAGCTTTATATTTTGGTAGTTCATATCTCTGAATCTCCGAATTTTTTGATATCTGGAATTTCACACATTTCTAATAAAGTTGTGGGTGAATTACAACTCTCAACAGCATGGGTCAACCCCCCCCCCCCCCCCCGGCCACACAGTTGCAGCCACACAGCTGCAGGCTGACATTTGCAAGGGTGTCAGTGAAACTCATAGAAAGGAAGAGGAACACCTCTTTTTCCTCTCCCCTTCCCATGTTAAGTGGGTGCCCTTGCAAATACCAGCAAAAGCACTCAAGGATGGCCAAGCACTCTTTGGAGCTTCATGGCTGCTGTGGGAATAGCAAATTGCAGGTTTTAATCAGGGGCAAAAAAATCCTGTGACTTCAGAAGAGGTCCTGGGATTTCTGCCTCCATCGTCCACGCTTGCTGCTTCAACGCAGGATTTAGAGGCCCCCATCTGAATCCCACTGGAAATTTGGGCAGGTTTTTAAAAAGATAACTTAAGATGCAAAGATGCGAATCATTGTATAAGTTCTGTTCCTGGGTTATATAAGCTGCAGGGCCATCTGTACAGACAGGGTGTTGTTCCTGGGTGAGGGTTAGGGTTAGGATTCCTGATTGCTCTTATTGTGAAAGGATGTATAACATTGATTGGGAGGCCACAACTTTTCCTGGTCAGAGAAAACGTACCCTCCAAATGTTTCATGAAGTTTCTGGCACACAAAGTTTTCACATTTTACTCAACTGTTGCCTTTTTAGGAACCGACCAATCAGGAACAAACATCTAAAACCCAGAAATAAACCTGGATAAAAAAAAACCCATGATTTCTGAGTGCAGGGACATACAGGTATTCAAAGATGGGGATTTTTGGCTCGGAACTGGGATATTCCTGCACTTGAACATTTCTCATATTTTGTCATTTATAGTGAATGATTCCTTTTGTGCTTACTGGGAACGGTGTCTGGCCACCCTCTTGTTTGTGGTGGAAGCTCCTGGGAGAAAGGTTCCATCTGGATGGGTCCACAGTGTGGAAGTACAATCATAGGACCACAAACTGTCAAATCAGTGCAATTTCACAATGGAAAAGAAGTGAAATATTAAAAGTGCTCAATCCAGTATTCATCTACCATCAATAACTCGACTGCAGTGGAATAGCAGGCACATGCCACAAAGTCCTTATTCCTAAGACTAGTTTCTAGTAGTGGCCCATCTCACATTTAGAGTATGAAGGAGAAAGTGCCTCCTAATTGTGTGCCACCCATGTCTGGACTCTTAGCACACAACGGAAAGAACTTTTAGTCTAATATCCTGAACTGAGTGAGTCTTGGCATAATGAATTGAACATGTCTCAGTGAGTGATTACTATAGAAACAGAAATGCATTCTAGGTGAGTTTTTATTTGTGTGTTTGTGTTTCTAGCAAAGAACAAAATTGTTATTAACAACATAATGACCCCATGAATTAACGTACAATATCATATCAAAACTGTGTTCCTCTGACAAATCCATTTGAATTCAACACTGCAGACTTCAGACATGACTTTGCTGTTCCTTATTGCTCCACAATATTGTTCTTCACTGTGGTTTGGTTCTTTGATTCTATAGAAGAAAAGAACATAAATTCACTCGGTGGGTTTCATGGCTGTAGTAACTTTTCCCAGTTTTAATACAAATCAACCTGCCAACTCTGCCTGAGATGCCACCTTGAAATCTCACTGTTTCCCTGTCTCTGGGAAATCTACCATCTAACCTCTCTCTCACTGAGGCCCCTTCCACACAGCTGAATAAAATCCCACATTATCTGCTTTGAACTGGGATATATGGCATTGTGGACTCAGATAACCCCGTTCAAAGCAGATATTGTGGAATTTTCTGCCTTCATATTCTGGGTTATGTGGCTGTGTGGAAGGGCCAGGCGTGTAGCCGGGTGGGGGGGGGGTGTTAACCCCCCCCCCGCCGATTATTTTCAGGTTAAAAAAACCTGGTTTACTCATGAATTTTAACTAGTTAACCAAATCCCCATACTAAGTCTATGAGACGCAAAAAATTAAGAGTCCCTCCAGAACTGCAAGCACTATTTCAAGCAAATATTGATAACTTATTCACACTGTCATTACTTGCAGCAATAGCCAATGTAGTGAAGCAACCAAGTTTTTTTTTGGGGGGGGGGTGTTGAATGCTCTCATTAAGGAGGCCAGACTTGATGGAGGTGGTTGACAGGGGTGGAGCTGCAGAGTATAGAAGGCTGCTCTGCCCCCTGCTGTGCTCTTTGCTTCAGCGTGAGGCAGGTTTCAACTCCCGCTCCCCCAAATGTTCAATCCCTCCCGAAATTTTTTTCTGGCTATGGCCCCTGGAAGGGCCCAGATATTGACCTTTGTATATTCAGATTGTCTCAGCAATAAAATCCCCATGTTTTCATGCCCATCTTGAGAGGCAGAGGTAATATGAAAAAATGAACTCACATATTTCTGTCTATTAGGGAGCCTGTAGTCCACATCCATTTCTTCTCTGGCAGTGATAAAGACAGTCCAATCCAATATGCATAAGGGTTATGTTGCTCTTGGGTGATTTTTGTTATGAAATCCTGTATTATAAAGACAGAAAACATTTGGAGTACTTACACAGAACTATTACTTTCCAATTTTTTGCCAACTTTAAGAAAGCCTCAAAATTATAAGCATGAGTGATCCCCCCCAGGAAGCTATTCAGTCATCTCTGCCAAAACATTGTTTCCTGAGGGGGTGGATGCTCCATTTAGTCATTATTCCATGTCCTAGTCTACCGGGCAGCAGAAAACAAGCCTCCTCCCTCCTTCCTATGACCTCCCCTCACACCTTGATACATGGCTCATCATGTCTCCTTTCAGCCTTCTCTTCTGCAGGCTAAACATGCCCAGCTCTTTAAGTCGCTCCTCATAGGGCTTTTTCTCATAACTCATAATCAATTTAGTTGACCTCCTCTGGACACATTCTAGCTTGTCAACCCTTCCCTTAAATTGCAATTCCCAGAATTGGACACAGTGTGTTTCCAGGTGTGGTCTGATCAAGGCAGAATAGAGGGGTAGCATGACTTCCTGGGATCTAGACACTAGACTCCTATTTATGCACACAAAAATTGGCCTTTTTAGCTGCTGCATCACATTATTGGCTCATTTTTAATTTGGTGTCCACAAGGATTCCAAAATCTTTTTCACACATACTGCTGTCGTGCCAGGCATCCCCTGGTCTGTATCTTTGCATATCATTTTTTTTTTTGCCTAGGTGGAGTGTCTTGCATTTGTCCCTGCTGACTTCATTTTTTTAGTTTTGGCCCGTCTCTCTAATCTTGTACATATAATCTGTATACATACAAACACACTTCAAGACATGTGTCATTGTTTCCTTTACCAACACCTCCTTGTCTTGGATGATCAAGAGTTGGGCATCTCTTGCTGTGCAGTCATCTCTACTGTCATTCCAGTTTTTAAGATCATTGTTTGACTCCCACCAATAGCACGTGTTGCTGTGGAAATGCCAATAAGCAGGGCAAACTTGGCAGGAAGAATTCACTGGGGAAGGAAAAAAGGCTATTACTGTTTTGATTAGCATCATATCTAAAAAAATCTTTCTACTACTATTACTACTACTACATTCTATTTCTAACCCACCTCGTCACAACATAAAGGTATGCAAAACACATAGATTGAAAACACATAAACATAAACATAGATGGGCCATGTGGTCTCTTCCAACTTTGTTATTCTGTGATAAGATAGAAATACATATTAAAATCATTCATACATATAAAAAGAAACAATATCAAATAACATGCAAGGAGACACTAAAAAGAAATGCAAGCTACAACAGCAAATTATGCAAATACTATGAACTACAATACTTCATTAATATGCTGCACTAAGGTTTCTTCTGCCATATAATCCAGATTATCAAAGCAGATAATCCACATTATTGGCTTTAAACTGGATTATATGAGTCTACACTGCCATATAATCCAGTTCAAAGTAGATAATCTGGATTTTATATGGCAGTCTAGATGGTGCCTAAGACATACACAATGGGAAGGTGAACTACACCCGTCTTTCCAGCTAATGATTGTAGGTGCTAAAATATTTCAATTTAAATATCCTTTAAATTAACTTCTGTGTATTAATTATACAATTCTTCAAATCCTTCTACTAATAATTCCCCCATAATCCCCATAATCCCTGAAAAAGCAATAATCATTTCTCAATCCTTTTAAAAAAGGTTGTTCCTAATCAAAATGCTCATTTTGTCCTTCTCAGCAAGATCATATAATTTCATGAACCAATCTTCTTGTGACAGATAACCACATCTTTCCATTACTGTATGAACAACATGCTGGCAATTTTAATAATTTATCATATAATACAAGCCAATGAGTATTTTTCATAGAATCATAGAATCAAAGATTTGGAAGAGACCTCATGGGCCATCCAGTCCAACCTCCTGCCAAGAAGTAGGAATATTGCATTCAAATCACCCCTGACAGATGGCCATCCAGCCTCTGTTTAAAAGCTTCCAAAAAGCTTCCATCAGAGGATAATTGAATAATTAATGCATTTACACACTGATATCAATAGAATCTAATTGATATCAGTGCATAAATGCATTAATTATTTGATTAGCATGATCACAAAAACTATATGTGATAGAGGGAAAAAGTAAACAGATCTGAATTCAGCACAAAAAACTCTATGGGGAATGATCTAAAATCATATCTGATGAAAAATACTTGTTGACTTGTGGTTAATTCGATTCTATTGTTATTGGTGCGTAAATGCATAAATTACTCGATTAGCCTCATTGCAAAAACAACACGTGATAGAGAAAAAAGTAAACACAGATCTAAATTCAGTGCAAAAAAAACTCTATAGGGAAGGATCTTAAATCATATCTGATGAAAAATATTGTTGGCCTGTGTTACACAAATATGATGTGAAATGTACAGACTTTACAGTAGTCCGCTGTAATGTACCATTCATCATATTTTAAAAAGTTGATGTGATGGGAAAAAATATAGACATATTTAAAATCAGCATAAAAATTTCATTTAAACTGTGATGCTCTCATTTCTGGTGATTACAAAAAGTTGGATTTGTTGGCTTATTTAAGTCAATTAAAGTCAGTTAAGCATAGAGATGAGCTTTATTACATTCAGATATTGAGGTAATCTTTCTCCAAAAGGTAAAAAAAGAGAATTCTGGCATCCCTTTACCCTAACCCTGAGCTTCTATGGTTAGAAAAAAGCAGTTTTTTTCCCCCTATCTATAGCTCAGAGTTAGCTTTGGAGGCAAATGCTCAACACTATCTATCTAACTCAATGGTTCTTTCTCAATAAACTCAATACTCAATAGCTTCTCTATTAATATATCTATCTATAATTTCTCTATAAACTCATTTTTTTTGTAGTACTTGCAATGATTTTCTCAGAGCTTCCCTGTTCTGGCCCTCTAGCACATCTGAATTCTTCCTTTAGACTGAAAAGGCAGGGGAAACTAAAAAATGGAGATTCCTTCCCTGGGAGAAAGGGCGGGCTCAAAGAGTTGCTCTCTAGGCCAATAGCTGCAAAGGGTCTGCAGATTGGCTTTTCTGCCTCTGAAACTGCTAGCCTTTTAGGGCTTTGCAAAGCTGCAGCAGCTCTGAGATAAATGCAAGGGGAAGACACTCTAAGCAACTAAAAAGGTAATGTAAACCAAGCTCCTGGGAGATGGAACACTTCTCCATTTTAGTTTTGGAGCCAGCATAATCTCTCCAGGGAGCTTTATGCAATTAACCTCTTATTTCACTCTATCTCAAATACTCAAAATTGTTCACATACATTGCTGCTAAACTCTGCTCAGCCTGAAAAAGTAGAGGAGGGAGGAGGGAGAGCTGTTTTTCTTTCTCCGGTTTGGGCAAAAGGGAAATGGGAAAAATCACATCTTGCTCTTTCCTCTTGTTGTTGCCACCTCACTCAATCCCTATTCCAACAGTGACATGTGTATAAATCAACCCAGGTTTGTATGGTGTGTGTGATTTATTTTGTACTAACAAAATAAAGTTATACAACACAACAACCAAAATACAAAAAACAAACACTAATTCATCCTTCAACCCTTGCACTCACATAAAAAGACTAATTGAAATGAACTTTCCACTTTTTACATCTAAGAAAGTGCTGAACAGACTGCGCTCTGGCACCACGAGATGCAGAGCCAACCTTAAAAAATGGGGCTACTAAGTGGAATCCACGACATGCGAGTGTGAAGAAGAGCAAACCACTGGCCACCTACTGCAATGCAACCTGAGCCCTGCCACATGCACAATGGAGGACCTCCTTGCGGCAACACCAGAGGCACTCCAAGTGGCCGGATACTGGTCAAATGACATTTAATCAACTACCAAACTTGCAAACTTTGTGTTCTGTTTGTCTGTTTGTTTGTTTAAAAATGCAGTGCAACTGTTTGGTCTGCTCCTGACACGATAAATAAACAAATAAATCTAAGAAAGTTTGTTTAGCCCAGGGCTTCTTCAACCTTTCCCAGTAGTGACCGCTTTCCGACCAAGAAATTATTATGCGACCCCCAGGTATATAGGTATGTAAAATGGATACAAAATGAAATATTTACTGATAATAAAACAGCATTTGCGAAGCTTGCTAAACACACCATTTTTTCTTTTTATGACAGACAGCTGAAGCATTTTCTGGAGAGTCCACGGTAAATACTGCATGACTAGGAGAGTTTTAAATGGTGTATTTTAATATTTTGATAAATGTTTTCTAATGTTTATGTATTGTATGTGAATTTGTGTCCCGGCATTGAATGTTTGCCGTATATATGCTGTGCTCCGCCCTGAGTCCCCTTCGGGGTGAGAAGGGTGGAATATAAATGTTTTAAATAAAATAATAAATAAATAAATGTTCTTGCTAACTGATTCATGTAAATACCAAAAATAGCCACTAGGTGGACTGCTACATAAATTATTCCTGACCCCAACATTGAGCTACGGATACCCCATTTGGGATTGGGACCTACAGTTTAAGAAGCAGTGTTTTAGCCTATTTATTATATTTATTATATTTATATACAGTGTTCCCTCACTTATCGCGGGTGTTACATTCTAGGACCACCCGTAATAAGTGAAAATCCGTGAATTACGGATGCTATATATGTACTGACTCAGTGCCTGTGAGGCTTAGGACCGACCCCTCCTAGAAGTGGCTCCGCCCACTGCTCTCTCCCCCTCTCCCTCTTTCTCATTCAATCCCTTCCCCTTTTCTTTCCTCTCCTCTTTCCCTCTCCCTCCCTCCCTCCCCTTGCTGAAGCCACCCTTCTCCCTCCCTGCTTCCCCACTGGCCTGGGGCTCTTACCCGGTCACCCAAGAAAGAAGCCCCAGCAGAAGGTGCCTTGGAAGCCCTCTCCACACCTCTCGTTGATGCCTCTTGGGCTAGGCTCCAGGAAGGATGGGGCTCTTCACCAGCCACACACATGCCTCCCTTTCAGCCTGCCACCTCTGCCAGCCAGAGCAATGTTTCCGGCTTCCAGGAGGCACTCAAATATCACTTCCTGTGAGACTATATCACCACCAAGGGGTTCCTGGCTTGCCCCCTCCCCCCTTCCCCAGGGCAGCACGAGAGCCATTCTTCCACTCTGTGCAACTCAAGTCTGTGGCAGCATCTACGCTGGAGACACAACACACTTTGATAATGGATATACAGTATTCCCTCGCTACTGGTATATTTAAAAATCATATTTTTTGAAAAACCGCAAAACAGTGAGTCTGCGAAAAGCAATCCATGAGGTAGCGAGGGAACACTGTACTGCCTTTCTCAACCCTGGAGGGACTCAAGGCAGTTTACAATATAATTAATGGCAAGAATTCAACATACATCAAATCAAATCAAATCACAATAACTAAATACTGACATATAACTATATATTAAAACCATTAAACATTGGCATATACAACATGTAAACACTAAGACACAGCATTAAAAATTGCCAAATATAAATATTAGAATCACATGATCCAAAAATCGTTCACTGTGGCAATTCCAATTGTCATAGCACATATTTCCTGATTATTCTTTGCATTGCATTACTGGCCAAAAGCCTGGTCCCATAACCACATCTTTGTTTTCTTTCTGAAGGCCAGGAGGGAAGGCATTGATCTAATCTCACTGGGGGAGAATTCCAGAGCCAGGGAGCCACCACTGAGAAGGCCCTGCCTCTCGTCCCCACCAACTGCTCTTGTGACACAAGCAAGACCGAAAGCATGACCTATACTCTCATTGTCTCAACTTTCTRGCAAATCATTGCTGCTCTCTTAAAGCCCCCCCCCCCCATTTTAACATGGATCTTTCCTACAAATTGCAAAGCTACAATATACAGTATATGCTTTACCTGAGGAGCTTCCCTGGGTCTTATTGCAGAGCCTGCTTCTTAGGTGAGACGTAAAGTTGGCCAAGGAGATGTTGCAGTTTGTCACACTAATCTCTGATCCATCTTTCTCAGCCCGCCTCTGCAAAACTGTGCAAAGTGAACAGCTTTATTTTTCTATTTCATTTTTTAAACTATTTCTTTCTCACCTTGCAATTATAACCTCTCAGTGGACCAAAATATTTTACTTTAAGAACTAGTTTTAAACATATGCAACTGCCACATATAATAGTGAAATTTTCACAAGAAAAATGTATACTAGATCTGAACTTCAATATAAGGGACAATCAACACTGACTTATAAATGCTTGATCAGCTTTATATATGAAATGGGGCAAAGTTTTAGAACAGGCTGAGAGTCTTGTCACAGAATGATAATATCAGAGATAGTATGAGGACATTTTCAGACAGGCCATATATTGCAGGATTTGATCCCAGATTTTCTGTTTTAAACTGGATTGTATGAGTCTCCACTACAAGATAATCTGGGATAAACTGAAAACCTTGGATTAGATCCTGGGATATAGGACCTGTCTGGAAGGGCCCTGGCTGGTCAAACATTTGGGCCTTTTCACTATTCACCACATATACTTATGTATAAGTCAACAAAATCAATCAAAAAATGTCCTCCAAAACATGGGTCTATTTATATATGGGTCAACATAGAAGTAGGGACACAGCAGAAGGCAGTAATAATAAAAAGTGGGAAGGGTTCCCACCCCATTAACTTTCTTGCTCAAACCTGGCAAAAGAAAAGCAGACGTCTCTCCTTTTCCTCCTCCCCTTTTTTTGGCCAAAGTGGAGTTAATTCCCAACATTTTGGACTCTTGGTGTGGAGTAGAACACCAGTAGCTATTTGTAATTAGGGCTTTGTGCATAAACTTTTTGGCAGAAAGACTGTGGCAGCCATTTTTAATAGGGTAAGACAACTATCTATAGTAACATTTGAGCATTGGACTAGAACTTGGGAGATCAAGGTTTGAAAACCTGCTCAGATATAAAAACTTTCTGGATACCCTTGAATAAATCATAATCTCCCATTCTTAAAGAAAGGCAAAGGCAAACTCCCGCTGAACAATTCCCCCCCCCCCCCCATAGCTTCCTTATGATCCTCATATGTCGGAAACAATTTGAAAGCAAACATTAACAACAAAATGAAACAAGATAATACTAGAAAAAAGGAAGGAAGGAAGGAAGGAAGGGGAAGGGAGGAAGGCTGGTTCTTTTTCTTTGAAAGCTACCAATTATTTTCTAAAGTACCCGTTAAAAACACAAGTAGTCATAAAATGCAGCCTAAAACTCACCTAAGGCTACCAGAGCTGCCAACAGGATAACATTTCCAATGCATGCAATACATAGAGTGATCTTTTGCCAGCGGGGTGATTGGGAAGTATCTGTGAAGGATGACATCAAATTTTTAATGTTATAACATACTTATAAACAAGCATTTGTTACCACACACCAGACAAATTAGCTACCAGATAACCAATTGTTGGCGGAAAGGCCAAATTTATTAAAAATTTTCCCCAATGTAGCATAACCTACATCAGATATTTTTCTGTGCATTTACTAATACACTAAATCGTCAACAAAATCTACAATTCACTTATCATGAGACTCACAAATCCCAAAGATGAATTAATTGTGAGGCCACATAGCTCTTGCTGCCATTAGTATATTATTCATGGTTATTTATTCAAAAGAATATCCTGCCTAATTTTTTTTAAAGATAGCAAAGTACAGACCACCTTCACACTTTCATACCTGACTTCTATGGATTTGATTATTTATGGATTTGATTAATTATTTTCTCTAAGAACCATTACGTCCTCCAGTATGAACTTATGATCAGTTTCCAGGAGATTTAGTTTAAAAATGGCAATTTCTTTATTTGCAGTTTTTCATTCTCTTTTGAATACTCATGCTAGTAGCTCCATATCACTTATTTAACTATTAGACCAACAATGGGATTTTCCTGCTTCTAGGCAGGGGGTTGGACTGGGTGGCCCATGAGGTCTCTTCCAACTCTAGGATTCGATGATTTCCAAACATAAAACATCCAGCTTTGTTTACTCTGTGCCCCAACATTCTGAGTCTCTTCGAAATCTTTGCCAAAGTTTTGAAATTATTTTGCAACAAAACAAAACAAAAAACTTGAGTTGTGCAACACCCCAAAACCGAAATACAGACACTTGGGATCTATAGCAAACAACCAAAAATTCCAATATTGTACTWATTTCTCTAAGCCAGTGGTTCTCAACCTGTGGGTCCCCAGGAGTTTTGGCCTACAACTCCCAGAAATCCCAGCCAGTTTACCAGCTGTTAGGATTTCTGGGAATTGAAGGTCAAAAACATCTGGGTTCCCCAGGTTGAGAACCACTGCTCTAAGCCATTGTCAAATTTTGCATTCTTGCTCCTGGATTCTTTATCAAACTCTAAGGTTCTGTGACTTTTGTAGCAATTTCCATACACAGGAACAGATTGTATGCAGRAATGTCAATTTTTCCTGTCAACATGTTTGTCACTAAAATTTCTCCAAATTGTGTGATTTCCCCCCGCCCCCATGAATATGCTCATTACTTTGCAATAGTCTTTCTTCCATTAAAAGAGATGTGACTTCAAAAATAAGAAATGTGGATGGTCTTGGTATTACATTATAAATGGAAGAAAAGATATGAGAAAAGTAGCATTAACAGTTGTTTTAATAGGTGCAGTAGCTCTSTARYGTTCGCCCATTTCTAGTTGGACAGCAGACATCCCATGGAAGTAGCCATAGTTTTTCAATTTGTAACATTTTTGAATTTGTTAGTATAAATTTCCATCTCCAACTGTCAGCAATACATTGTTTAGAAGGAATGATAAATTTCTCTGCTCTGACTTCATAAAGTTTGGTAGCTTGTAAAGGCAGGGCTCTGACTTCATAAAGTTTTCAGATTATCTTCATTAATTTCGCTAAGGTTTGTAATACTTCATGGGCAAAGGCAGGTCTGTTATCTAACCCAATGTGTAAAAAGAGGTGCCATATTGGGGGATAATGTTTTATCGTAGGGCCCTTCCACTTCTGAGATTTTCTCAGTCTTCAAAGGGTCTTCCTCCGGCCTTCTGGGAATAATGTTTTGCTGGAGGGCTCTACCACTTCTGAGGCTCTCTCAAGTCTTTGTAGAGTCTGTCTCCAGCCTTCCCGAGTAGGTGTGAGCTCACTTGATCAGTTCTCACACCACTTGCACGACAAGGTCACTGAGGTTGTCCTTAGAACATTATACTAAACATACTCGAAGCTCTGCTTCTTTGGTCATGTAAACCTTGCCAGACCGACAAATTGGGTTTTGAGTAACATGATCAGAAATGGGCTTCACTGTCTTCTGTTTATAGACAGGATGTGGTGTTGTAGAGTGAAGGAGAGGAAGCTTTGGGTTTTGATGCTTTTAGACTGCAGGTCAACCAAGGCATCTTGCATGTCTTGTGATGGGCTGAAATTCACCTGCTGGGTTTGGGGGTGTTAAATACATACAGCACTGAAGCATTGTTCCAAATCCTGTCTCTGAGTACATTGTTCATGGCTATCTGTGTTTACTCCTCTCTCAGATGAAAGCTAACCAGATGGGCTGGAGTTCATTCTAAGGGCAATACAGTAGCCACTGATCACATTGACTGTGGAATTTGGATGCTGTAGTTGAAAATATCTGGAGGGAATTGGGCTGTGGAAGATTAGCTGATCATGTCTTTATATATTTACATAATTTGCAGCCATTTCTATGCAGAATATAGGTATATTTATTTGAGAAATTCAGAATGCACATGCCAGTTGCAATTAATAGACTTTGGGTAGTCTTCATTATGCCTAAYATATAATAATTATATATTTTATATTACATGTAATATTACTAATAATATTACAGTATAGTGGTATAGTACAATATAGTAATARATAATACTAATATTGTGCTATGTTAATAATATAATATACTAGCCGTCCCCTGTCACGCGTTGCTGTGGCCCAGTCTGGTGATCTGCAAAATAAAGTAATAAGAAAGTGTTCATTTCTAATATACGTAATTCCTTTTTGCTTGTGGGTAAAAAGTGTTTCTAGTTGTTTCTTTGTCAGTGTTGATGTAGAGATTGTTGGGTTTCTCTACTCTGGAACATGCAACATATAATTGTTCTTCTTTAGAGGTCTCTTTCAAATCTATGATACTATGATACTGTGTGTGTGTGTGTGTGTGTGTGTGTGTGTATGAATCATATACATCTATCTATATCTATGGCTGGATGAATCTTTGTCAAGATGGCTTTGTTTATGTTTTCTTGCCCTGGTGAAGAGAGTTGGATTGGATAGCCTTAAGTCAGTGTGTGGATGGCCTTAAGTCAGTGTTTCTCAACCTGTTGGTTATGGGGGTTCTATGTGGGAAGTTTGGCCCAATTCCATCATTGGTGGGGTTCAGAATGCTCTTTGATTGTAGGTGAACTATAAATCCCAGTAGCTACAACTCCCAAATGTCAAGGTCTATTTCCCCCAAACTCCATCTGTGTTCATATTTGGGCATATGAGTACTCATGCCAAGTTTGGTCGAGATTCATCCTTGTTTGAGTCCACAGTGCTCTCTGGATGTAGGTGAACTACAACTCCCAAACTCAAGGTCAATACCCACCAAACCCTTCTAGTGTTTTCTGTTGTGGGAGTCCTATATGCCAAGTTTGGTTCAATTCCATCATTGTTGGCAATTAGTCCAGAGATTTTTGAGTTATGATGTCACTCAAAATGAACAGAGCATTTATAGATAGATAGATAGATAGATAGATAGATAGATAGATAGATGGGGGGGGGGGGAGAGATTGTATATACATATAATTTGCAAGCCGCTCTGTGTCCTCTTCGGAGTAAGAAGGGTGGCATATAAATGTAGTAAACAAACAAACAAACAACCAATAAGACTGGGATCCCTTGAAAGAGCAGCCAAAGTATTTGCAAGACTCACTTCTTTCAATAAATGCTTCCAGCTGCAGCAACAACAGAAGGAATTTTTAAAAAAGTGAAAAGACAGACTTGGGAGGAGAGTCATTTCACCACCAGGGAAACTAAAAGCTTGGAAACCAACCTCATAAGACAAGCTTACACTATCATCCTAGATTATCTGCTTTCAARTGGGTTATATGAGTCTATATTGTCATATAATCCAGTTCAAAGCAGATGATATGGGACAAATCATTGGATTATATGGCAGTATAATCAGTCTCCACCTCTACCAAAAAAGAATGGTTTGATCAACTAATGGTCTGATTTGTCCATTCATGACTGAGAACCACAGAATATTTTGCATTACAAAAGGGATGGTTCATACCAATATACTAGTGCTGGAAAGCTCAATTTCTACCATGAGCTACTCAGAGAATGGCACCATGTTTCCCGTCTGCATTTCTGACACATCCTCCAAACTAAACTGTTCTTTGGCAGGTTCAGTGAGTATGAACCCAAAACAACAATGTATAGCTGAGCAATCTACGTCTTTGCCTTCATTAAATTGTTACAACTCAGACAAACAAAAACTGTACATGTTAAAGATACCTTCCTTCCTGGCTGGAGAGGCAGCACCTTTTCCTGAGTTCCTCTGCGGACACCTGGACTGGAAGTTCAGAGAAGTATAGCCTTCTTCATCCTCCATTGGTAAGCAAAGGCAGCAATAAACAGCTCAGAGCTGTGAGCGAGGCAGTGAGAATGGTTTGCTCCTGTGGCCTGAATGGATGGTCTGACACGTCRGCCTGAYTAGTAGTTCAACCACAACACCAGTCACACCATATAAGAATATAATAAACAGCGTAGCATTGAGGTYTGTGTGTGWGTGTG
The DNA here is from genome assembly GCF_025583915.1 of Anolis sagrei ordinatus. Taxonomy (NCBI): domain Eukaryota; kingdom Metazoa; phylum Chordata; class Lepidosauria; order Squamata; family Anolidae; genus Anolis; species Anolis sagrei. The sequence goes on along the minus strand of NW_026845477.1, from coordinate 290,520,873 downwards.
TGTGTTTGTTTTTAAATTCTTGGATAAAGTTCTTGTCAGACAGTCATTAAGAGCTGTAATTAATATATGTGGAGAAAGGCAGCCTCAGAATTGTATAGARTGGAGCCCTTCCTGGCATATAGAGTGATTCAGGCCCCTTCTATACTGCCATATAATCCAGATTATCAAATCAGATAATACATATTATCTGCTTTGAACTGGATTATATCATTCTACACTGCCATATAATCCAGATCAAAGCAGATAATCTGGATTTCATATGGTAGTGTAGAAGAGGCCTCGGTAGCCATGCAGCTCTTCAAAGGTTATAGCTAGTAGGGGTGTTTTGTGGTTTCTGGGCTSTATGGCTGGGATCTAGTAGCATTTTCTCCTAACATTTCACCTGCATCTGTGCCTGGCATCTTCAGAGGATCCTAAAACACCTAAGGCAAAGGATGTCYTCCTGGTCCTGTCACCAGTAATGGATTGGATGAGGGCTAATAAGCTGAAACTAAATCCAGACAAGACAGAAGTACTCCTGGTCAGTTGGAAGGCAGATTAGGGTGTGGGATTACAGCCTGTGTTGGATAGGGTCACAACCCCTCTGAAGATACAGGTTCACAGTCTGAGTATGATCCTGGACTTATTGCTGACTTTGGAGCCTCAGGTATCAGCAGTGGCCAGGAGTACCTTTGCACAATTAAAGCTTGTGTGCCAGCTGTGCCCATACCTTGAGATGCCACATCTGGCCATGGTAGCCTTAGTCACATCCTGCTTGGACTACTGCAACAATCTCTACATGGGGCTGTCTTTGAAGATAGTTCYGAAGCTTCAACTGGTGCAGAGATCGGCAGCCAGATTACTAACTGGAGCCCCGTACAGAGAGGAATCCATTTTCATGTTACAGCAGCTCCACTGGCTGCCAATCCACTTCRGGGCTAAATTTATGACCCTAAGCCAGCTAAGTTTCAGAACATTTCGGTCATTTTRAGAAAAGTTGTAATGTTTTTCAAAACAAAAACTAAAAGAGGTATCTCCTTACATTTCTGSAAGATGAGACAACATAAACAGGGCATCAGTCCTGCAAATTTCAGAAAAATTAGGCCATCTACTGATTTTTAGGATTTTTTTTTCTATTTAAGCAGCCAGGGCGAGTCAACTCTCTCAGCCTCAGAGGCTTGAAAAATTAAAATATTTGTATTGAGATCAAACTTGCCACAGTTGTAGGCCACATTTACCACTTTAAGCCTGCTAAGTTTCAGAGCGTTTTGGTCATCTACTGAGTTTTTAAAAGTTTTTAAAAATATTTTTGATTTTTAAAGAGGTATCCTTTTGAATTTCTACACAATCACACAACATAAGTAGGGCATCAATCCTGCAAAGTTTCAGAAAGATTTGTTTATCAATTGGTT
>NW_026845477.1:290488387-290510355 GCF_025583915.1 Anolis sagrei ordinatus | reverse complement strand
AAGATGGTGATACTTGGTAAACAAAGGGCTTTCCTGCCCTTGATGAGTCTGGCGAGTAATTTGAATGGGCAAGTTCGAGATCGGACCTCAGGGGGGATCAACGATCTCTGGGTGATTTAATCAGTCTTTTCTTTCCGGGGCTCTGCTGACCCTCCTTCCTTCGCTGGCCTTGCTCCGAGGGCTTGGTTGGGGATCAGCAGCATTGTCCATGCATGATGAGTCAATCAAAGGGGTGATTGAGGAAGAGGCTTGGGCTCTTTCCTCAGGCAATTCCTGGTCATGCCGGTTTTATGGGGTAAGGGTCAAGGGGTGAGGATACAGGGGAGTTCATAAGGGTTACATATATCATATTCATAAAACACAGGCATCACTAATATACAGGCATTTCATAATACCACAACCCACCACCCACCCCAGTCCATCTTAGTAGGAAAATATTTTATTTTATTTCATAAAAAGGAAAGAAAAACTAGAAATCCCAAAAGTCCGGATGGAGAGGTTTGGAGTAGCAGGGGCCAGCCCATGGTTCAGGCTGGCCAGCAGAAGATCGGTCCTTCCATGAAGCAGGAGCTGGAGCTGAAGGGGGAGCTAGGTTCCACTGTCCTGTCCTTGGTGGAACTAGCGCTCCCAACCGGGGATCGGGCCTCCCTGCCCGATCCCCCACTTCCAAGGCTTCCCCTTGGGCAACGGCGGTGGATCGCAGGCGGCGGGAACCATGCTGGAGGGGTGGGGTCCGCACGGTGGGCAACGGCGGGGGGGGGGGTGGGGGTGATGCAGGAGCGAGCGGCAGTGAGCGGAACGGAGCAAGCCGGCAAAGCCGGCGAAAATTTGACAATCAGCTGTTCTTCGGCCAGATTTAATATATAAACAAAAACAATTATTCCTCGAGTGTGGGAGTCCAAATCGAGAAAAGTGAGATGGCAGATAGTCTTAGAATTAGTTGTAAAAAAATACAAAATTTGAACGGGCCCGATCCGCCATGTTGTTGTTTTGGCAGATAAGGGGGGGGCCAATGGGAAAACCTCAGTATCCGCGATTTGAACTAGCGCAGATATCGCGGCCCGGGGGGTGCCGGGGAGGCATCCCCGGTGGGCTCACGGACCCCCGGAGCCCAGAAAATGGTTAAATTCATGCTTAAGAAGTTGCAGGCAGGGAAAGACACAAAAGTATCAAGCGGAAAGATTTAATGTTGCAAAACTTAAGTGCTTTATTAGGGGGTTAGTTACAATGTCAGGGCTTGGGGAAAGCAAAGAGAAGCTGGAAGCAGTCCTTGTTTTGAGCTGTTGACTGGGGCACATTTCATCCGTTTTCTCCAATTGTGACTACTGGGAACTGCGGAACTCCCTGCCGCAGTGCAGACCAATTACAAGGCGGCCTTGATCTTCTCACAAAAAGAAAGTCATCTTCAACCTCAGCAAGATGGAGTGGATGAGGGATTAGAGGACATCCAAACCCCAAATTGGGAAACGTCCAGGAATACCTGGCCGCTCTAAATGAGGTCAAGTCCCCAGGGCCAGATCAACTACACCCAAGAGTATTGAAGGAACTAGCGGAAGTCATTTCGGAACCATTGGCAACCATCTTTGAGAGTTCTTGGAGAACGGGAGAAGTTCCAGCAGATTGGAGGAGGGCCAATGTGGTCCCAATCTTCAAGAAGGGAAAAAAGGATGACCCAAACAATTACCGTCCGGTCAGCCTCACGTCGATACCAGGCAAGATTCTGGAAAAGATTGTCAAGGAAGTGGTCTGCAAGCACTTAGAAACAAATGCGGTCATCGCTAATAGTCAACATGGATTTATCAAAAACAAGTCATGCCAGACTAATCTGATCTCTTTTTTCGATAGAGTTACAAGCTGGGTAGATGCGGGGAATGCCGTGGATGTAGCGTACCTGGATTTCAGTAAGGCCTTCGACAAGGTCCCCCATGACCTTCTGGCAAGGAAACTAGTCCAATGTGGGCTAGGCAAAACTACGGTGAGGTGGATCTGGAATTGGTTAAGTGGACGAACACAGAGAGTGCTCAGAGGGTGCTCAGCAATGCTTCCTCTTCATCTTGGAAAGAAGTGACAAGTGGAGTGCCTCAGGGTTCCGTCCTGGGCCCGGTCCTGTTCAACATCTTTATTAACGACTTAGATGAAGGGCTAGACGGCATGATCATCAAGTTTGCAGACGACACCAAATTGGGAGGGATAGCCAATAGTCCAGAGGACAGGAGCAGAATTCAAAACGATCTTGACAGATTAGAGAGATGGGCCAAAACTAACAAAACGAGGTTTAACAGTGACAAATGCAAGATATTCCACTTAGGCAGAAAAAAACGAAATGCAAAGATACAGAATGGGGGACGATGCCTGGCTCGAGAGCAGTACGTGTGAAAAAGATCTTGGAGTCCTCGTGGACAACAAGTTAAACATGAACCAACAATGTGATGTGGTGGCAAGAAAAGCCAATGGGATTTTGGCCTGCTTCAATAGGAGCATAGTGTCTAGATCTAGGGAATTAATGCTACCCCTCTATTCTGCTTTGGTTAGACCACACCTGGAATATTGTGTCCAATTCTGGGCACCACAATTCAAGAGAGATATTGACAAGCTGGAATGTGCCCAGAGGAGGGCGACTAAAATGATCAAGGGTCTAGAAGTGGGTTAAGGAGCTGGGCATGTTTAGCCTGAAGAAGAGAAGGCTGAGAGGAGATATGATAGCCATGTATAAATATGTGAGAGGAAGCCACAGGGAGGAGGGAGCAAGCTTGTTTTCTGCTTCCCTGGAGACTAGGACACGGAACAATGGCTTCAAACTACAAGAGAGGAGATTCCATCTGAACATGAGGAAGAACTTCCTGACTGTGAGAGCTGTTCAGCAGTGGAACTCTCTGCCCCGGAGTGTGGTGGAGGCTCCTTCTTTGGAAGCTTTTAAACAGAGGCTGGATGGCCATCTGTCGGGGTGCTTTGAATGCAATCTTCCTGCTTCTTGGCAGCAGGTTGGACTTGATTAAATGTACACACTATCTGACATGGGAAGGGTCGCTGTTGTTGTTAGTGTCTGTTCTGGTATGGCTGTACTCGGGGTTCCAACTTTATTTCTTTGTCTTAAATGTTTGCTTGTACTCCTAGGCGTGGGATTCTGCAGCAGGGTGGCTTCCTGTTAAAGTTTGCAGTTATAGGGCAGGCCACCTGTCCATCATCATTAGGTCCTCTAGTCCCGCCCCCTTTTGGGTTTAGAGAAGGGAAGGGAGCCATTTTTTTAGTTAGTCTCAGCAAGGATAGCTAATGTACAGGATGTGTCCAGGTTCTCCTGTGCAAAAGCTTCAACCCTTAAGACTTCCCGGGGGAGAACAGTCTTAAGAGCATCTAAAGATTCCCAAAGGTTCCCAGGGAAACAGCCTTACAGCCCTGAGGAATTTCGGAGGGAATAACAGCTTTAAACATCAAGAACTCCAGCTAAGCGAGAACAGTCCTACTGGTAGGTCCACTCTGTTTTGAGATGCAGTTCAGCCCGGTAGTGGATCCCACATCAGGTTTAGGTTCACAGTCAGCCTGGGAGGAGCTAGAAAGGGATTTTCCTTTAAAGTAAAGTAACAGTTAGTAGCCACCAGTTGCACAAAAGCCTGGAAGCATTTGTTTAACCTTTGAAGACAAGAAAAGTTTCTGTTTGATTGTTCATCAATAAAAGACTTTGTTATATTTCTCAAGCCCTCTAAAGACTGTTTATGGGTGAAGAAATCTCTAAGAGCTTCTCTTCAGGGGCCCTGGCTTCCCGTTGGGCTCAGGTTGCACATCCTTTTTTTAAAGCACTTCATTTCAAGTCCAGCACGCGACAGAACAGTGTCTTTGCAAATTGACCAAGACTTGACCCCTATTATTCAGCCTTAAGTCCTTGTCCTTAGCAAAACTATAAGTTACTATCTCTTATGGGGGGGGGGGGTCATGTTCGACTTCAGGGGTGGCATTGAACCATTCCCCCGAGGGAAAGCCCAAAGTTGTGGGAGAAGGTGGGGACTGAAACTCAGGAGGAAGCAAGTTTTTAAAATCTGCTTCCTCCTGGGTTTTAGTTAGGTGGAAGGGCTCTAAACTACAAACTTCAGGCTGTATCTGGATTTTCATATATCCTAGGATCTGATCACAGAATATCTGCTTATCCCAGATTATCTGCCAGTGTAGACTCATATAATCCAGTTCAAAGCAGAGATCTGATCCTGGGATACAGGGCAGTGTAGATCCAGTCCCAGAATTTTGCAGGAGGCAGCCACAGGATTTCAGATGGGATGCATACTTTTTGCCTATCCTTTTAGCTCTAGTGCAATAGCACTTTGTTTAGGTATTTATTTTGCCTACCACCCCCTTTTTCAGGAAAAGAAATACTCAGCACCTGTCTGGAAATCTATCTTTTCTTAGCAAACAATCAAACAGATGCATTGACAAATTTGCATTATTTTGTGCATCTATGTTTCTGCCTACAACATGGTAAAAAAGCTGACAATTTGAAGCTTGAAATTATAAACTTATTTGTTAAAATCAAACATAGTAACATTCACAGTGCACACAGGAAATTGGGATAACAAAGGATATTAAAATAAACATTACAAATAACATTAAAAATAATCCTAAATGAGAAGGATGAATCTGGTGCTCTGCTATCAATTAATTAAAGTTCAGCTCTATTTTATCAGTAAAACGTAAAGGTAAAGGTTTTCCCCTGACATTAAATCCAGTCGTGTCCGACTCTGGGGGTTGGTGCTTATCTCCATTTCTAAGCCAAAGAGCTGCCATTGTCTGTAGACACCACCAAGTCATGCGGCCAACAAGACTGCATGGAGTGGTGTTACCTTCCCGCCGGAGTAGTACCTATTGATTTACCCACATTTCCATGTTTTCGAACTGCTAGGTTGACAGAAGCTGAGGCTAACAGCAGGGACGAATGCCTCTCCCTGGATTCGAACCTGCGACCTTTCAATCAGCAAGTTCAGCAGCCTGGCGATTTAACCCTGCAGACCACAAATTTTGAATGTGTCCACCTGAGGGTGGGTGACCGGGACAGAATAGGGATTCTGCTAGTGTACCGTCCACCTCGCTGCACTACAGTCTCCCTACCTGAGCTAGCGGGGGTGGTCTCGAGCCTGGCGTTGGAGTCTCAACGGCTTCTTGTGCTGGGAGACTTCAATATCCATGCCGAGGCGACCCTCACAGGAGCGGCTCAGGACTTCATGTCTGCCATGGCAACCATGGGGCTGTCCCAACAAATATCTGGCCCCACCCACTGTGCTGGACATACATTGGACTTGGTTTTCTGTCAGGGATGGGAGCAGGGTGGCGGTGTGGAGGAGTTATCCATCTCTCCGTTGCCATGGACTGACCACTTCCTGATCAGATTTAGGCTCACTGCGCCCCCTAACCTCTGCAAAGGTGGAGGACCCATTAAGATGGTCCGCCCCAGGAGGCTTATGGATCCGAATGGATTCCTGACGGCTCTTGGGGATTTTCCCGCCACCTCGGGAGGTGACCATGTCGAGGCCTTGGTCGCTCTCTGGAATGGGGAGGATTTTCCCGCCACCTCGGTAGGTGACCATGTCGAGGCCTTGGTCGCTCTCTGGAATGGGGAGATGGCCAGGGCAATTGACGTGATCGCTCCGGAACGTCCCCTCTCAAGTAGCCGAGCTAAACCAGCTCCTTGGTTTACTGAGGAGCTGGCAGTGATGAAGCGAAGGAAGAGGGAACTAGAGAGCGTGTGGCGTTCGGATCCGAGCGAGTCAAATCGAACACGGTTTGTGTCCTTTCTAAGGGCATATGCCGCAGCAATAAAAGCCGCAAAGAAAACTTTCTTTGCGGCCACTATTGCGTCTGCAAGGAACCGTCCGGCGGAGTTGTTCCGGATTGTCAGAGGTCTTTTAACTCCCGCCACCTCAGGCGGGAGCCCTGACAATTCGGCCACACGCTGCGAAGCATTTGCTCGGTTCTTTGCAGACAAAGTCGCCTTGATCCGTTCTGGTCTGGACACCATGTTAAATGCAGTCTCTGAGGATGTGACACGAGCACCTGCTTGTCCTATTTTGATGGATTCTTTTCAGTTTGTGAAGCCCGAGGATGTGGACAAGATACTTGGAGGAATGAGGCCCACCACGTCCATCCTAGACCCCTGCCCATCCTGGCTTCTGAGAGGCCAGAGGGGGATTGGCTGAGTGGGTAACGGTGGTGGTTAATGCCTCCCTTCGGGAAGGCAAGATTCCAGCGAGCTTAAAACACTATTATAAAACCGCTGTTGAAGAAACCATCATTGGACCCCACTAAATTTGACAACTTTCGGCCTGTTTCCAATGTCCCCTTTTTGGGCAAAGTCATGGAAAGCGTGGTGGCCTCACAACTCCAGGTATTCTTGAGAGACACGGATTATCTGGATTCGGCACAGTCTGGTTTCAGACCGGGACATGGTACCAAGACGGTCTTGGTCGCCTTAGTGGATGATCTTAGCCGGGAGCTAGACAGGGGGAGTGTGTCCCTGTTGGTGCTCCTGGACCTCTCAGCGGCCTTCGATACCGTCGACCACGGTATCCTTCTGGGGCGCCTTGCGGAAATGGGCCTTGGGGGCACTGTTTTGCAGTGGCTCCAGTCATTTCTAGAGGGCCGATCCCAGAAGGTGTTACTGGGAGACACCTGTTCAACACCACAACCTTTGTCTTGTGGGGTTCCTCAGGGTTCAATACTGTCTCCCATGTTGTTTAATATCTACATGAAGCCGCTGGGTGAGATCATCCGGATTTCGGGGTGCGGTGTCATCTGTACGCAGATGATGTCCAACTCTGTCACTCCTTTCCACCTGCTACTAAGGAGGCTGTCGAGGTCCTGAACCGGTGCCTGGCCGCTGTAATGGTCTGGATGAGGGTGAACAAACTGAAATTAAATCCAGACAAGACAGAGGTACTCCTGGTCAGTCGCAAGACAGAGAAGAAGAAGAAAAAGGAAAAAAAAAAAAAGGGAGGGGAAGGAAGGAAGAGGTAGAGAAACCAGATAAATAAAGAGACCACATAACAGTAAGGGACTGAACTAAGTGCAACTTTTATTGAATAGTTGAAATTGAATCCAGACAAGACAGAGGTACTCCTGGTCAGTCGCAAGGCCGAACAGGGTATAGGGTTACAGCCTGTGCTGGATGGGGTCACACTCCCCTTGAAGGCGCAGGTTCGCAGCTTGGGTGTGATCCTGGATTCATCGTTGAGCCTGGATCCCCAGGTTTCAGCGGTGACCAGGGGAGCATTTGCACAGCTTAGGCTCGTGCGCCAGCTGCGCCCGTACCTCGGGAAGTCTGACTTGGCCACGGTGGTACACGCTCTGGTCACATCCCGCCTTGACTACTGCAACGCTCTCTACGTGGGGCTGCCCTTGAAGACGGCCCGGAAGCTCCAGCTAGTCCAGCGCGTGGCAGCCATGTTACTAACAGGAGCGGGACGCAGGGAGCATACAACGCCCTTGCTGTACCAGCTCCACTGGCTGCCGATCTGCTACCGGGCCCAATTCAAGGTGCTGGTGTTGGCCTACAAAGCCCTAAACGGTTCCGGCCCAAAATACCTTTCTGACCGCATCTCGGCCTATGAGCCCACGAGGACCTTGAGATCATCTGGGGAGGCCCTTCTCTCGATCCCGCCTGCCTCACAGGCACGTCTGGCGGGGACGAGAGATAGGGCCTTCTCGGTGGTGGCCCCCCGGCTGTGGAACACCCTCCCTGTAGACATCAGACAGGCGCCCTCCCTTATGTCATTCCGCAGGAGCCTAAAGACATGGTTATTTGAGAAGGCGTTTAACTAAGTGCTACAACAATTGGCAATGACGACTGGAACGGAATATGGATTACGAGACTGGCTTATGATTCTACGATGAGACGGCGCGGATGATTGGTGTAACTATATTACTGTTGTATTATTGATAGTTATGTGGACATTTTGTTGTTGTTATGGCTTTATTGTAAATTGTTTTTATATGTTGTACACCGCTGTGAGTCACCCTAAAGGGCTGAGAACGGCGGTCAACAAATGCAGCAAATAAATAAATAAATAAATAAACTCACTGCAACACCAGGGGCTCCATTTTATCAGTAGCATGATTTAATTTTTTAAAATAATTATTGCCCTTGCACTATTGTTACATGTTGGCCTTACAATTCAAAAACAATATGCATTATTGTTTATTGTTTTTGAATTGTAAGACCAACATGTAACAATACTTCTATGACTCTCCACCATGCTGCTGGCCACTTTAAAACTTTGCAGCACAGACTGGTAAGAAAAGCTGAGAGAGGAGCCTCCAGTGAGTGGCTGCATTGGACTGCTTCTACATTGGACCTTTTCCATCATCATCCCCCCTGGCATCACTGCTGCAGTGCTCAAACCAGACAGGCAGTCTTGGGGCCTCCTCCACCGTTGCCCCCTTGGCTGTTGTGTTATAACACTGGCTTGTTCAACCACCATTGTCATTGCTGCCCTTGGAGGAGATGCTGTGGCTTAATATAGTTCAGTGCTTGAACTTTTATTAACATGTCACCCCCTTGCTCTCCCCCCCCCCCCAGACCAAATGGACTGGTCTGGGTTAAATAGACTGGAGCAGTTGGATGCCTTTGGGGAATCTTTCATCAGCCCATTGGGCATTCCTTAAGGGCAATTGGGTATGGGGTGGATTGGACTAATTTTAGGTGGGGGTGGGCGGTATGTGACAATGTTTTGAGGGTGCTGAGCTGTTATTTATCAGGGTTTTGGCCGTTTAAGCCACTGGACTGTAAGACCTGTAATCGTTCTTCAATGCAATGTAATTTTGATATGTTTGAAATGTTTTAATATGTTTTAATCATTTTAATTTATATATTTGTGTTTCTTACAGTTTTATAATATTGTGTTCTATTGATATTGTTGTTATCTGAATCTGGCATTGAATTGTTGCCATAGTTTGTAAGCCACCCTGAGTCCCCTTCGGGGTGAGAAGGGCGGGGTATAAGTGCAGTAAATAAATAAATAAATAAATAAATAATATTTCATACATATTGCCTTGGGAGCAATAGTTACAGCCATTTTGTGACAGCAAGATACTCAACTTCGCAGGTGGTTTGATGGGAACTCTGCCTTACAAGTTTTTAGTGATTCTTGTAAAAGAGTCACATAGCCCCACCTTGGAAGTTTACAAGAATTCTTATAAGAGTTGTTTGCATATGATTAACTTGCATTTGTTTCCTCATCACTTCTGCACGTAGACCATAAACTATGTTAAAAGTATCTAAACATGTATTCTGATTCTATCTGAAAAAAGACACCTGCCTGTATTTGGCCAAAAAACAGATAACTGAAGCTCAGTTGGTGGAAATGAGAGAGAGGGCCTTCTCTCTTGGTGGCTCCCCCTCAACTCTGGCCCAGGGAAGCCAGAATGGTTCGGGACCAGCTTATTTTCATGACGGCATCTTCCCCTTTGAACCTACAAGATCTTTAAGATCTTCTAGGGAGGCCCTTCTCTGGCTCCCACCCCCATCTCAAGCACGGTTGGTGGGGATGAAAGAGAGGGTCTTCTCTGTGGTGGCCCCTTGGCTTTAGAACTCTCTCCCCAGGGAGATTATACTGGCACCCACCTTGTCAACCTTCCAGAAAGAACTAAAGACATGGATGTTCCACTGTACCTTTGAGTAGAGAGCTCCCCAAATAATTTCGACTCCCAATTTGATCCATAATTAGATCTTACACGTCACCACGTCATCTTTAGAGATATAGTGCTCTCCTTACACTATCTCCCAGGCCTGAATTTTGTCATCTGGCTTTAGCACTTTAACCATCAACCCTATCCTTTGGCAAGTGATTTGCACCAGACGCCCGCCCCAACTCAGAACTGTGCACCATTGAAGGTTGTTAGATGTTCACTATGTATTGTATTCTGTGGTTGTTTTATATTATTGGAATGTTTTATGAATTTTGTTGTTATATTTTAATTATGTTGAGCCTCGGGCTTGTCTCCATGTAAGCTGCCTTGAGTCCCTTCAGATGGAGGCGGCGTACAAAAATAAAGTTATTATTATATTATTAATGGCCCCCTTCCTGCTATACTTCTGATGGCAGGCTAAAACCTTTTTATTCAGGCAGGCTTTTAAAGAAGAAGGTTTTTAGGATCGAGTCAGAGGATGCTGTGGTTTTAGCTTTGAATATGTTTTAAATCAGTTTTTATGGATTTTAACTGTGATTTTAAAAATAACATTGATATTTTATTCTGTTTTAATGTTTGTATATTTATAAGTTTTAAATTGTATTGAAATGCTTTTAATATAAGCCACTTTAAGTCTTTTTTTGTGGAGACAAAATGCAGGATATAAATAAACATAACAACAACAACATAACCAAACACTCTTGTTCTCCTGTTTGAGGACTCGGGTTGACGGCCTTTTTATAATATTTTAGTCAAACAGGTCATTACATATACATATTCCTTTCAATGCATTCTGGATTTCCTGATAATGAGCAACATACTTGCCTGCCAACACATGTTTGTTAGGACCAGTCGGCAGACTTAACTTCTCATCCTTCATAGCTTGCATTTTTTGTGTTATATGTTATACGGAGATGCGGTCACGCAGGTAGGCGGGTCCCAAACTGTTTAGGGCTTTGTAGGTAAGCACCTGCACCTTGAATTGAGATCGGAAAATGAATGGCAGCCAATGGAGCTCCTTAAACAGGAGGGTTGACCTCTCCCTGTAAGGAGCACCAGTTAACAACCATGGCAGCCATGAAGTCCTGAGCCGCTCCTGTTAAAGAGGTCTCAGCGTGGATGTTGAAGTCTCCCAGCACAATCAAGTGCCGGGAAACTAGGGCCGAATTAGAGACCAAATCTGCTAGCTCATGCAGGGAGACTGCTGAGTCGCGGGGTGGGCGGTACACCAGCAGAAACCCCAAACTATCACGGTTCCCCACCCTCTGGTGAACACACTCGAACCCAGATGATTGCGGAACAGTGCATCTGACCATGGCGATGAACTGCCGAAAAACTATTGTGACCCCTCCTCCCCGCCCCCCAGACCTAGCCTGCTGGTGCACCCCAAAACCAGAAGGGCACAGCTGGGTGAGATTTATCCCACCCAGCTCGTCCAACCAGGTCTCAGTGATGCAGGCCAGGTCAGCCCTCTCATCCATGATCAAATCCTGGATGGCAGCGGTCTTACCTTTGACAGACCTGGCGTTTACCAAGAGGGACTGCCATGGAGCCTACCACAACCTACCTTCTCCAGGGTTGCAAGAACTCTATTGCGCTTCTCTCTGGCAAATTTGTGACCTGTGAATCTCCTCCCCCACACAACCTGAATGGTGCCTGTAAAGATCCCTTACCTTGCCAGCCAGGGTGGCAGGGCCAGGAAAAGTCAGGCTAGGTAGTTTAGCTTGGAAGGCCTGGCAGAGTGCTGCTGGAGCCATTTTAGAGTAGGGAAAATCTCCAGTGCAGAAGGGGGAGTGGCTGAGGCCTGTGCCAGCCCAGCAACAGCTAGGATTGGTCTAGGAAATATGGGCGGAGTTAGCCAGAAGGAGGGAAAGAGAACAGTGAGTTTTGACAGTTTTAGAGTTAGTTCAGTTGGAGTTCTGAGAGAGAGATTAGGGTAGAAGTTGGATTGTTTAGGAGTCTCTGTTTAAAATAGGCAGTTTGCCTTTAGTCTGTACAGCACAGTGGGTTGTGACAGACTGAGATTACAGCTATTTTTTTTGAGAAAATTAGCTGGGTTTTGTGTTTATTGAAACTGTAACTAAGACAAGAACATTCTCTCAAGCAACCAATACGCTCATAAGAAACAAGAGCACTTTTATCTGTAACCATCAAGCCTCAGTACCTGCATTCACGTGTTATTTCTGAATTTGTAGTCAATAAACTTTTCTTGATTATTCTTAAACTTAAAGCCTGAGTCAAGTGCTATTTTTGGTTTTGAGTCCCTTTCTTTTTAAATCAACCTCTCCTGTTTTCCCCTCTAAGAAAGCCCTTGTTAATACAATAGTATTTTTAATGGTGGAGTAAAAAAGCCTTGTGGTAATTTTAAACAGCCTTTTGTTAGACTAATAGCTAGAGGGTTCGTGATTTCTTTAGTTTGGTGGCAGCGAAAGTTTTACACAACGTGACATCCCCTCAAACCCTGTAAGAGTCTCTTTTGAGTTATTATAATTGGTAGACCAGAGGTGGGATATTGATTTATCACCCATACCTCTAAGATTATTATAATTGGTTTTGGAAGTGGTGGGATTTCTTTGATTGTTTGCCCCTGCCCAGGCGGCCAATTAAGGAAGTTCTTTATAGTGCCCACCTTTTCCAGAACCCCTCCCTCTCCCTGGGAGTTAACCTCCTTGGCTAGTTGGCTCTCGACAGGATAGGGGCTTGATTGTGGGCTACTCTGGGAGTCGTGAGCAGATGTTTCTAATGTTGTCATAGAAAGGGAATTATCAAGGGAACTAAGGGGGCTAAAAAGGGGGAGTGTCCTTGGGCGGGAGAGTGTGGCCGATTGGGAAGGGGCAGCTGAAATGGATGGAGTTTCGAACTGAAACAGTCCAGAAGGGGGGGTCCTAACTGGGGAGCCATTTGTGGATTTATCATTGGAACCAGATGGTATATGGTGAGATGGTTCCAACCTGTTGACAAGGGGGCAAACATAGGAATCTACAAGTACCTTCCTGATGGTAATGCCCCACTTTTTAAAGCAAGATCGAATAGCTAAAAGCTCACCAGGCCATAAGTTGTCTTCAGATGTTATTAAAAGACAAGTAGAGCGATCATGTGACTGATAGTATCTACGTAACCGGGTTACGGCCTTCACTCTGACATCTGATGGTCTCTTTGATAAAAGTTCTGCCAGAGAGTTATAGACCGCCCTCTTTGAGGTCCATCTACCTCTATTGATCATCAAATCAGAGATCTCCACCGCGATCTTATCTGTCCTCGAAAGCTGTTGTTCTTGGCCACAAGCTATGGTGGAGTCCACAATAGTCTGATGTTACATTAACAGCTGTCCACAAATTGTCTGTAGTTAACTCCCGCCACTCAGGATCATCCTGATTCCTATGCATATCAAAAAGCCCTCCTGTTCCCATAGGCATTTCATCATTTACCCTTTCTTCCTTCTCCATATCCAGTGGCCCTCTTTCTCCTAATAGGCATGGGTCCTCAATTAAGTCTGCAAATAGGCAATTGTCTGTTCTTGGGGGATCATATTGCACAGGTGCTTTAATGATGAGAGCAATTCCTTTAAAAAGGTGATCAATTTTTTCGTTCAGCGTCTCAAGTTGGTGGGAAAAGAGAGTGAACGATTTTCCCAAGAGATCGCATAAATACGACAGATCATTCTCCCCGTGAGATTCTGTTCTAGCTATTCTATTCTATGTCTTCCCTCTAGTACCACTCAGTTCCTTCCCTCAATAACTATACACTTTCCTATGCCTTCTCTAACTTCTACAGCTAAACTTCCTCAATTCTCTTCCACATTCTCATACAGATCTCAACCTTCCTTACCTACACATACATCCTACAACTTTCAATACCCTCAATAGTCCTCTCCACAGTCAATCTCACAGGTCACTCTTGGTCCACTTCATACAATTCACCTTCATCCTATGCTATCATACTCTCAAATATGTCCCCTATTCCTATGTCTCCTATTTCTCCCCGTCCTAGTCAGCAATAGTTCTATACACACAACACACAACACACAACACAACACTATCTATTCCGCTGCATTCTCAAAAGATTGCTTAAAGAGCCAAGTTTTTACCTTTTTTTGGGAAAATCAGGAGGGAGGGGTCGATTTAATAGTTGGGGGGGCACCACTGAGAAGGTGGCATCCTGGGCTGTGAGCTTACAGCTTTCCTTCTGCCTCCACTCCCGTCCTGCCACCACCTTTGCTGCCTCCACATCCTTGCTGAGAGCAATGTGGAGGAAAGCCGCCCGCAGCCCTTTGTGGTAAGCAGCCACCCACAGGCCCCGTCTTGTCCCCAGGCTGTGGCATAGTCCTATCCCAGGTTGCAGCCCTGAACAGAAGGCAGATGGGGCACCGCAGCCTGACACCCAGCCTCAAAAGTGGGGTCCCAACAACTCGTAGCAGGGAAAAAGAAGAAGAAGGCCTATCTGGAGGTGTAGTAGGAGAAGGAGGCAGAAGGGAAAGGTTTCTCCTGGGACGGGGGTGGGATGGGGAGTCTCCCCTCATCAGGACTCTATATGATAAACTTAGTGCTGAGCCAAGGCCAAAGGGGAAGCTGCTTCAGGAGGTCCATTATGAGGGATGTCATCTCTAATGTAATAGCCATGGTTCAATGCTATGCCATCCTGGGATTTGAACATTGGTGAGGCATCAGCATTCTTTGGACATTCCCTTGATCCCAAACWTTTAGCCCCATAACTCCATAGCATTGAACCAAAGCAGTTAAAGTAGATTCATTCTGCAGCATAGATGCATCCCAAAGATTTTCTTTTCTGTTGCTGAAAGCTTTGATGTTCTAGCACTTTAGTTTTTAAAGAAGGAATTATAAGTGTGCAGCTACTGCAATGCGTACCTTTTTGACCAAATTACAGATAGTGCACTTTTTGCCACTGTGCATTATATTCACCAGCAAATACTTTTTTGGTTTCAAGTTTCTGAAAACTGAGGTGCACATTAGAYTCYATGGCGCATTAGACTAGATTAAATTAAGGGGCMTTAGGATTAATTCACATGACTGCATGTGAATTGTGCAGAGTTTTTAGCACACCACATTGGGCTTTATTTTGGCTCTGAGGGAATTGAATGCCYTGAGCTTTCTCTCACATAGTGTATGGGTGTCTTCAACTTCACAGGTGCCATTTCCTCATAAAATGAMATCATGGCCCAGCCACACRTGCYAAATCCACACAAACTTTGGCTGGTTCAGAAAGTTGTCAACAAGAGCAAGGTGTGGTGATAAATCAATAATAACATATTGTGAACAGTCTTGCTGGCAGAAGATATATAAAGCCTATGTGTGCTCAACACTCTTTTCATTCCAGGACAATTTGCCTTAGCAGTATATATGAACATTTTGAGCAAAAGATCTGATCTGGATGTGCAATTATTTTCTGATCCATTTTTATTTATTTATTTTTGCAATTCTGCACCTATCTGGGTATGGAAAGGTAGGTCAGAGCATTTTAATAACAATATGACTTTCCTTTCAGTCCTGGGAAGGGAGCCTGAGACTTTCCTTTCCCTTTCAGCTTCCCCTGTCTCAAAGTTTGAGGTGATGCGATGTTCAGGTTTGGATGCAAAAGTCCTGGAGCTACTGCCACAAGAGTTGGGGCTAAAGTTGATTGTAGCCACTAAAGCTCTTCCATGTTAATTCGTAATTCGTTAATAATTCGTTATTTTTTTTCAATTACAAAACGATAACGAACCATTCTGGAGCAATTTTTTAAAAAAACGAATTTTTAAACACGTTTTTAAATGCTTCGTATTTCGTTATTGTATTCGTTTCGTTATTGTTCTGAGGTCGTTTCGTTATTATTTCCGCATGTCTGGGGCAAGTTTTTTGTTTAATTAGTGAAAAAAATTATAATATCACACCAACAGTCAACAACAGAGGGAGAGGGAAGCTTCAGAAGTTTTTGGAGGTTTTTTAGCGTATTTCGCGGTCGCATCCGCCATTAACGAATCGATTCGTTATTGTTTCGGAAATCGATTCGTTAATGTTTTGTAATTTTTTTCACATTTACGAAATTTCGTAAATATCGAACTTTTTAAAAGGAAAATTTTGTAATTATTTTAAATATCGAAACAAAAAAACCCCCCAAATACAAATCGATTTTAGAAACAAATTTTTCCGTTGTTACCCAGGCCTAGTAGCCACTAAAGCTCTTCCATGAACATAAACAACTTAAAAGATAACATTGTTTCACTCCAAAGATGATGAACAGAGCCTCGATTCACTTCTTCACTTTCCTTGTCAGTGCTGGGCAGCACTGGGACATTAATTTGCATCTTGAGCCTGCCATTAAATCAAGAACAATTATGGAGTGCATCGACAGTGTAAAGTTAATGCAGTTTAACACCACTGTAACTGTCATGGCTCAGTGCTATGGAATCATAGTTTTACATGTTTTTAGCCTTCTCTCTACCTATTTCCGCCTGGATATTTAGCTTATATGTGTTCATTCCAAAAAGTTTTAAACCACTATGAATTTGTGTCTGAAGGAGGTAATATCTAGCTAACTAGGTAAATATTTCTCTGTCTTTTCAGGCTGGATCAACACTCCCATATAATCCAGATTATCAAAGAAGATGATCTAGATCAGGGGTCCTCAAACTTTTTAAACAGAGGGCCAGTTCACAGTCCCTCAAACTGTTGGAGGGCCAGATTATAATCTGAAAAAACATGAATGAATTCCTGTGCACACTGCACATATCTTATTTGTAGTGCAAAAAACACTTAAAATACAATAATTTAAATGAAGAACAATTTTAACAAATATAAACTGATTAGTATTTCAGTGGAAAGTGTGGGCTTGCTTTTGGCTGATTAGATATGATTGTTGATGTTCTTGTGTGCTTTCAAGTCATTTCAGACTTAGGTTGACCCTGAGCAAGGGCCAGGTAAATGACCTTGGAGGGCCGTATCCGGCCCTTGGACCTTAGTTTGAGGACCTCTGATCTAGATTATCTGCTTTGAACTGGGTTACATAAGTCTACACTGCCATATAATTCAGTTCAAAGGAGATAATCAGGATTTTTATGACAGTGTAGATCAGGAATCCTCACACTTTTAAAGCATAGGGCTGGTTCACTGTCCCTCAGACTGTTGGGAGGGGGAACTATATTTTGAGAAAAGCATGGATAAATTCCTATGCACACTGCAGATATATTATTTGTACTGCAAAAAACATGAAAGAACAATACAGTATTTAAAATGATGAACAATTTTAACCAACATAAACTTACCAGTATTTCAATGGGAATGGTGGGCCTGCTTTTGGCTGATCAGATAGTCAAGTTAATTCAGGTTGTTGTTGTTGTTGAAGTTATTTCAGACTTAGGGTGACCTAAGTCTAAAGTTTAGACCAGGGGCTGAGTAAATGACCTTGGAGGGCCGCATCCCACCCACGGGCCTTAGTTTGAGAACCTCTGAACCCTTCTACACTGCCCTATATCCCAGGATCCAATCTGCACTATATGAATCTCCAATGCCAGATAATCTGGGAATAACAGAAAATCTGGAATTAGATCCTGGGATAGAGGGAAGGGGCCTCATTGAGAAGACCTGATGATACCTTTATTGAGTGGGAATTATTGTCCAACATTTAGAAAAACTGCCCACTGTGCCACATCTGTTACATAGCTGTAGAAGCATAGCCAAAATTTCTGGCAAAAGACATTATGGAAGAACATTTAGAAATTGCATGTGAAATAAAACACTGAAAGAGTAAACTATTTCTTTTTTCTGTGTTTTTTCCTCTACAGTTAAATGTTGAAGTCGGAACTTAAGGGAAGAATAGCTTCACAAAACAGGAGCTGTCACTTCAGCATTTGAAGCTATTACATTGTCCAGAGAAGCAGACACAAATATATTAAAAAACTCTAAAATTATAACAGCTAAACAACAGAGAGGAAAAAAACAGGCACAGATTAACACCTCCCAGCAACAGATTTTCCCAGACTCAGGCAGGCCTTCAAATGCTAATGAAGGTGATCAGCTAAACATTCACACCTAACTGCAGCAGGGAAGAGCTCCTTGCCCCACCCCAGCCATTCCACAGATATATAAGCCCATTTTTCCTACTTCCAACAGACCTTCTCAACCTCTGAGGATGCTTGCCATAGATGCAGGCGAAACGTCAGGAGAAATGCCTCTAGAACATGGCTCTATAGCCCGAAAAAACCCACAAGAACCTAGACACAAAATAATTTTGTACAGGACCACATGGGAAGATAATCAGCCTAATTTGGCTGGGCAAAGGCACAGAGTAAAGTGCATGGTTAAATGGTACTTGAAGTGTGTTTTCTCAGATCATATTACGTGAATAAAATCTCCAGTAAAGAAACAGCTTAATACAGGCAATTAAGATCTGCATATCCTCAAGAAAAAATGGCTGATGCTAATATAATTGAAGTGGGCAAGAAATGTTCTTTTTTGAAACCAAATGAAAAAGTGAATGGAGCAGGCAAAGTATCTTTGGAGAGAAGATCCTCAAAGTATTGTAAAAATGGTGAGTTGTGATAACAAAAAGAAAAACATCATTTGTAAAACCAATTGGAGAACAGAATTGAGCTATGAATGTTGTAGTAAAGAGTATTTTGAAGAAGGCGGATTGTGGTAAGACAGACAGTGCCTTATTTCCAGAAAAGTTGTGAATTCACTACTAGTCCAAATTGAATGCAAAGCCTGTTATTTGAAATATATGACATTTCCTGCTTTCTGCATTTGCTCATTGTATATTGTTTAGCCCTTGAGAAATGATATATAACTCTTTGGCTCCAAGACCTCAAGCTCTTCTCTCATTTATGTGTATGATATAAATGAAGAGAAAACAAACTTCATGCAATTTTATTATTTGCCATGACTGTATCTTATGGAATCCTGGGATTTGTAGTTTGGTGAGGCACTAAAGCTCCCTGCTGAGAATTCTAAATGCTTCTCCCTAAATTACAAAACATAATTCCATAGGATATTGCCATAGTAGTTAAAGTGGAATAAAAACCATGCAATTGTGTAGAGTGAATGCCTCATTAATTAGTCTGATAAAAATATTACACATTTCACCTATAAGCACATTATACATTTTGACAATCTACTTCCAGCTCAGTATAATCTCTGTAACATCCCTTAAGTAGGGAATATCCTGCCATTCACCAAATCCAGCTCGTGTGGCGTTTGTTTCCCTGCTACTATTATCTGCAAATGTCACCCACCCAAGTTCTGCCTCCTATAAGGGAATCTCCTCTACAACCCTTCATAACACCGTCAAAGCYTATGGATTTGTGGAAGGCTATGGGGCAGGAATCCCTRACCACTGASAGGAGATATWTATACTAATTCTGTAGAAATCACAGTTGCATTTTAGCAGTGGGCCTCTTCCATGAAAGTGMTTAAAAGCATATAAACCATGGACATCTTCACTAGAGGCACCTCTTGTAACAATTTCACCTGTTAGGGAACATTCATTCTTACTTTACGTTAGAACTTATGGCCCTGGCTGAAAGAAAATGCTAGAAAATACATAATTTAAATTGATGAAGACATGATGAAAATACATGATACATATATTGGAAAATATGCATTTGATGTAACCATAGTAGAAATAGGAATTAGAAAATATAAAGGATGTATGTATGCATGAACTTCACCTTACTTGGCTTCTTAAGAGTTGCAAAATTAGATGCCTCTATAAAAGGAATMTCAAGATGCCTCTGGCCAATTTCAAGAGACTCTTTCCATTTTGGTACCAGGRGGGGCTTATCGTAAGATTAATGAGCTGGCCATCAAGAGGCTTCAGGAAGAACTTATCTCAAGATGGATGGAAACTCTTGCTATCAGTAGCCTAGTAGACACTATGGTGCYATGGTCCATTAATAGCAGCTCCRTAGATAAAGGTGCTTAAATAAAGATTGACAGGTGTTGAAGTTAAAATATGCTATTYAAGTCAATGTAAAAGTAGAATTATGTGACGCACATTGTGATGCCTGTATGATGCATGCATATTATTTTAAAGGATATATAAACCAAGGTAATTCTTTTGTTCGGTACCGTTTTCTGGACTATCAGCAGGGTCCATATCCGGTTGGTGCCAACTGAGAATAAACCGTGCTTTTGCAGACCTCAGGAACTCTCTTTGTTTCTTTTCCTCAAACCTTCTCTCTGTAAAAAATTAGAACTGAAATTAGAATGCATTTTTAATAGGGGTAATAGAGAAAAGGGTAAAAAGAAATGGTATAACAATTTAAACAATCCCTTGCTAAAAAATATTTTAGAGATTTGGGAGAGATATAAAAAAACCCCAATGCCAGGTATTTCTCCTATCATGCCAGTTTTAATGACAGAAAGCTTCCCAGAAAATTTAAAAAAAGAACTCGAAGTAGAACTTAATGGAAGAGGTTTAATGAAAGTAAAAGACTGGGATCTGAAAATGGTAAATAGGGAAAGAATAAAAGAGAAATTAGGAGACTTAGATTGGTATAAGTATCTACAATTGGGTAAATGGTCAAGTGATATAAGGAAAAAGTATAATGGAGGTAGGGAATACACAAAAATAGAAAAGATGATAACTCAAAGGGAGACTAAAGAAGAGAATATAACATTAAAAGGCACAGTAAGTGATATCTATAAACTGTTATTAATGAATGAACAGGAACAAGATTATTTGAAGGAAGTATGGGAAACAGACTTGGGGGAAAAATGAATAATCAAGAATGGGCAAACATATGGAATATGAGAATACTAAAAATATGTCTATCAGAATTAAAGAAAATTACTACAAAATGATATGGAGGTGGTATCTAACCCCTATTAGATTAAATCAGATTGATAAAAAAATATTCAAATCAGTGTTGGAGAGGTTGTCAGGAAATAGGGACATATCTTCATATGTGGTGGTCATGTTACATTATACAAAGATTTTGGGAAAGCATATTCAAAGAAATAAGAGCAATAATAAAAATAGAGACTGAGATTACACCAAAATTAGCTTTATTACTTATACATGATAATATAATTCCCGTACAAGAGGAGAAAGAATTGGTTTCTAATTTGATAACAGCAGCTAAATTGTTGATAGAAAAAAAATGGAAGGAAAAAAAAGAAATTCAATTAGAAGAATGGTATAGGGAAATTTGGAATATTGCAATATTAAAATTAAAAGGGGAATATGTAAACAAACAGACTTTTGGAAAATATGGGGAAAATTTATCGAGTATGTGTTTAATGAGGGAAAGGGGTATAAGCCAGCAAGAGAAACAATGATATTTTGGAATGGTGAAACAACATGAGTTGGTTGGTCCTGGTGGAGGGGGCACAAACTAAGGGTAAGGGGAAGAGGGGGGAAATGGTATAATAATAATTATAAAGAAATACAATATGTATAACTGGATAAAAGGTGTGAAATAGAGTTATATGTAGCACAAGTTGTAATAGAAATTTTAAAATAATGATAAGAAATATGATAAAAAAAAACCCTTCTCTCTGCCATTTCAAGATGACCTCCAAGAAGCAAAATTACAGCGGTCACTCCTGTGGTGTGAAATATAATTGCAGACATGGTTGTGGACTAAAAATTAAGATTTCAGCAGCTCCCAACAATACAGATGTGTTAGGAACAGACCATAAATGGAGGAAACTGTTAGACTGGCACTTTTTGATGTCTGCTTTCAAAAAGCACCTGAGGGAGTTTTTTTTAAAGGGAGGATTAATAAACATTTAAAGATAAAGGAGAAAAGCCAGAGGTAAGAAAAAAATGCTGATGATCCCGCATGAACAAGAATGCATCTTTCTTAAGCTTCTCCTGTTGACTGATGTTTTATCTTTTCTCCCTACACCTTAGGTACAATTTCACATTGTCTTTTAATTTTTTCAAGGATCTTTTTGGAAAATCACTTGGTGCTGCAAGAGTGAAAGAGGAAAACGGATCAATAACAGAACATATTTTTATTTAGGGATTACCAGCGTGGTGCTTAATTTTCTTTTACTTCTTTCAGTTCTGATACAATTCATTTTATTTGCAGGTGAGTGAAGAACTGCATTGGTCAAATTCTACTGTATAGTCTGTCAGTTTATTTTGAATTTTTGCAGATTCTTAAGTGGTCTAGATATTAGGCCTGGGTAACAACGGAAAAATTTGTTTCTAAAATCGATTCGTTTTTTGGGGTTTTTTGCGTTTCGATATTTAAAATAATTACAAAATTTTCCTTTTAAAAAGTTCGATATTTACGAAATTTCGTAAATGTAAAAAAAATTACAAAACATTAACGAAACAAATACGAAACAATAACGAATCGA